>CM048827.1:14755245-15403222 GCA_026586065.1 Dioscorea zingiberensis | reverse complement strand
AATCGAAAATAATGTCGTTGCATTTGAAAATATCGTGAAATGGAAAGAAAAACACGACATTGTGGCTCATATAGATAGCTCCTTGTAGGCCCCTCAGCATGGGCCGCCTAAATAGGTCATTATGACCCCGTCACGTGAGCAGGATGAGATTTCATACTTGGTAGAGTACATATCCTGGCTGCATAAGTGCCGACGCAATTACATGACATTTTCTTGGCCCAAATACAACCCAAATACATCCTTTTCACATCACAAAATCTATACATTACCTCTAATAATGTTATTTGTGGCCTAAGATTGGTATAAAATGCACACTTTCATCATACAAATCCATCCAAACAAAGCCCTAAGTTTCTAAATATGAAAAAAGAAAAGATTTCATTGACCAAGCCAAAGCACAATATGCACATACCTAGGGATGAAGGAAACTCAAATGCAAAGGAGGAGATCACCCGAATTGTAGGAATGCTCGGGATTGAAGTGGAGGAGAAGTGGAGTCGACGTTAGGGATTTAAAAAAGAGATGAAAGAGCGTGATGTGTAATGCCCCAATGTTTATATGATTCGCTCACCACACTACAAGCTTGTATATGGGTCATATATGGAAGAGAAATACGTAGGCTATGGAAGGAAAGTATAGAGTGCGATGCGAGCATACATTCATTATAAAAATCCATTATGATTCCTTTTTGGCGATCTTGGCGTGTATTATATTGCCATGGCTTAACCGCAAGTGGATGGAGTGCGTATATCAAGTAATAAAGTGAACCTTAGAAAGTGGGATGCTCCGAACCCACGGGGACCTTGACCACTAATCCTATCTAATTACCATAACTGCCTACCTAGATCTATCAAAGGTTGATGATTTTTTCTATTCTAATTTGGTACTAAAAAGGGAAATTGAGAAACTTAAGAACACTTGAGAGAAAATTGTGGGTGGCAACAGTAAGCGGGGGGATACTTGGGGCACGTTGAATCCCTTACGGATACTTATAGATTAGGGGCTAATATGGAGTTCCATATCGATTTGAGGTTATGAGAATTATGGACCAAGAATTCCTACAACGCCTTTGCACCCCTTCTTTTTCAAAGGACGGAGGTTACTAATTTTACACTTTCGTGAGTAGTTCCTGAGGAACACATATCTTGAAAGAGTTATGGGAGATAATCCATTTGGCAAAGTGCTACTCTTGTAAACACCCTGATCTCTAGAAACGGCGTGTTCATAACTCCAACCTATTGAAGTAGATCTACTTGGGTATATAGAGGGAGGCGTTATCGTCCACACACCTTCTATAGATCCCCAGAGATTGACACTTAGAGTATTTGCCATAGCGTAAAAGCATCAATGCCATACTAAAAAGTTCAATAGGTTCTCGAACAATTTAGAAATACTCATTTCAAATGCCTTAGAATCCATACAAAAGCAAGATTAAGCACGCATAAATCCAGGAGGTTCATCATGCCCAAGTATCTAACAAGTTAGTTCCCACATAGAAGGGAACACAAGAAGACCAATACAATCAAAGAGGTAAAGAGAAGAAAGCATAATAGAAACTACTACTTCCCCATCCGTACGTTGGCGATGTCCCTTCAATGCTTGTAAGGAGCCTCCAAAGAGGGTGATGATGTTTAAGATCCAAAAGCCCTTTTTCTAAACCCTAAATATGCTATTTATGGGTTTTAACTCAATGTAAATGATTAGTAACCCAATCCCTAAGATTTGGACTGGGTTAGCATAAAAGGCGGATTAGCTTGGAACAGTTTGGCGTTAGTATGGGCTCTCTCTTATGGTAGTAGGCATGCCCATATACTTCATCCCAGGTCCACGGTCGAGTGGGATCACGGTCTTAAAGGATTCACTTACGTGTAGCTCTGCAGCTATCTTCGGGCTTGTGTGCCAGGAACCTTACTCCCTTATAGGGGCTCCACGGTAGTGAGCTTGCCCATATCTCCTTCATGCGCACGAGTGATTCTGTTCTGGTAAGCCTACTTCCGTATGTCCTTCGAGAAATATTGTAGAAGCTTTAAATTTTATCTATTTTTCTTACGTTTTTTGCTCTCAAAGGCTCTACTGGTGCCCATTAATTGAGAATTAACACAATTTAAGTATCAATGGGCAAGAATTACTTAAAATCACATGAATAGTATATAGTGAATTGATATAAAAATATGATCATTTGAACGCTTATCAACAACCATACTACCTATGGTACGGGCCGTATGGACTTGGAGATTTCAAAACAATGAATTTATGAACCATATGGCCCTTATATAGGTCGTATACTACCCCATCTATATTTCTAGCAGGACCATATGTCCGTATATCTGATCGTATGGTCCCCTGTACACACCTAGGTTTGGCTTATGTGTTCCCCACCCTGGAGGCCATTACGTGGACCTCCTTGTAGCGACCTAACAAGAATTTTCTATCTAAGGCTATAAATCAAAACATCCAAGAGCCTTGATGAGATAAGATGATGTGAATAAAAACATGAGACATATCATTAATTTATTCCAAACACACATACTAGCTAATCAAAAGAAAATTGCACAAAGAAACTTAAATTTTTCGAGAACTTGGGTTACCTCCCAAGAATCGCTTGTTTAACGTCACTAGCTTTACGTACTTTCAACTTACCTCATGGAGGTTCAAATACCTTGAAGTTCTCATTGGCTTTTTCTTTGGTAACCGCATCTTGGTATAGCTTAAGCCGGTGTCCATTTACCTCAAATGTACCCCTTTAAGGATGGCTAATCTCTACTTCTCCATGAGGGTGAACCTTGGTGATGATGAAAGGTCTGGACCATCTTGACCTCAACTTCCCTGGAAACAGTTTGAGACTTGAGTTGAATAGGAGCACATGGTCCCCTTTTCTTGAATTGTTTATGCTATTTTAGTGATTGATCATGACGCCGCTTGATTTGCTCCTTATATAATTCAAGTTTTTGTATCGTGGCCATTCCCTCGGCTTCGATTAGTTGAAATTTTCTTTCAATACCTACAAAGGGAGAGTGCTCGGTTTAGGAATTTGATAGCCCATTAGGCCTTATGTTTTGAGCTCTACCTCCAGTAGCATGCTTTCCCATAAACAAGTTTGTAAAGAGTGTTGCCTACTGGGTGCCCCATAAGAGATGCGATAGGCCCAAAGTGCATCATCCAATTTTTCAAACCCCAATCCTTTCTATTATGTGCAATAGTTCTCTTGAGGATCTTTTCAATTGTCGGTTAGATACTTCCACGCAGTTTGCTCATTTTGAGGGTGGTATATGGTATAGATGTCACGATATGCGACCGCAGTACCTTTTTAGGATTTTAGCGAATTGAGCATCGCAAAAGTGAGCCTCCGATCACTAATTATGGCTCTTGGTGTATCAAATAGAGAAAATAGTTTCTTTAAGAACCTAACTGCTCCCCTAGTATCATTGGTGGGCAAAGCTTGAACTTCCACCAATTTGGAAACATAGTCCACTCCCACCAAAATAAACCTGTTCCTGCGAGAATTCGGGAATGGTCCCTTGAATTCTATCCCCAAACATCAAACATTTCACATACTTGCATAGAGCTTTGTGGCATCTCATCACATTAGGAAATATTTCCAGTTCGCTGACACCTATCACAAGATTGGGCATATTTCTATGCATCATGAAATAATGTTGGCCAATAAAATATGGAGTCGAGAACCTTGATGTCTTGTTCGCACTGTAATGTCCTCCTGTAGGCCCCACATGACAATGTTCCAGAATTCTCCATCCTTCTTCCTTCGAAACACATCTTCTCACCACTTGATCAACACAAACTCGGAAGAGATAAGGATTATCCCATGTGTAATATTTCAATTTTACAGAGAACTTCTTCCGTGGAGAGTCATAAGAGGTAGGGAAGGATCCGACAACTAAATAATTGGCAATATCGGCGAACCAAGGGGTTTCTTCTTCCACATTTATGACTTGCATCTACTCTTGCACCCCTTGTAGACTATATAAGCGCTCTTTTGGGAATTTTTCCTTGATATCTTCCTCCTTCAAAAGATCTCTACTTGGGTTTTCCAATCGGGACAAATGATTAGCGGCTAAGTTTTCTGCATCTTGTGTATCTTTGATCTCCAAATCAAATTCTTGTAATAGAAGTACCCAACGAATCAACCGTGGTTTAGCATCCGACTTAGCTGAGAAATAGCGCAATGTTGAATGATCGGTATAAACCACGACCTTGGAAAGCACCAAGGGTGAAACTTATTAAAGGTAATGACTATGGCAAGAAGCTCCTTCTCGGTAGTAGTGGAGTTTTCTTGTGCTTCGGTCAAAGTTTTGCTAGCATAATAAATTGCTTGGAAGTGCTTCTTCTTTCATTGCCCCAAAACTGCCCCGATGACATGATCATTTGCATCACACATAAGTTCAAAAGGGAGATTCTAATTAGGTATAGTCATAATAGGGACTTAGACAAACTTCTCCTTTAGAAAACTGAAAGCTGCTAGATATTCCTTGTTAAAATTAAACGAGATATCCTTCTCTAACAACTTCGTTAGCAGCTTGGCTATTTTGGAGAAGTCTTTTATGAATTGCATATAGAATCTGGCATTCCCCAAGATACTTATGATGGCTTTCACTGAAGTGGGTCGATGTAATTTTTTAATTGTGTCGGTCTGCCACAATACCCTTGCTTGAAATCTTGTGGCCTAACACAATATCCTCTTGTACCAGGAAGTGACATTTTTCCCAACTCAAGACTAGGTTGGTCTCCTCACATCTAGCCAACACCTTCTCTTTAGTTCTTAAGGAAAAAAACATCAAATGAATCCCAGAAAAATGAGAAGTCATCCATGAACACTTCCATAATGTTTTCCACGAAGTCCTAAAAAATAGCTAACATGCATCGTTGAAAGGTGGTTGGGGCATTACATAACCCAAAGGATATACGACGATAAGCAAATGTGTCATACTGACAAGTGAAGGTGGTTTTCTTATAATCTTTGGGGGCAATCGGAATCTGAAAATACCCCGAAAATCCATCTAGGAAACAATAGTACCAATGCCTGGCTAACCGTTCAAGCATTTGATTAATGAATGATAATGGGAAATGATCCTTCCTTGCTGCGTCATTTAACTAACCACTCTCCAACCTATGGCTGTTCTTGTGGGAATTAGCTCATTTTTCTCATTCATCTCTACAATAATCCCTCATTTCTTTGCCACCACTTGGACCGAACTCACCTATGCACTATCTGAGATGGGATATATAACTCCAGTATCGAAGAGTTTCATTACCTTTGCTTTGACAACTTCTTGCATATTCGGGTTCAGTCTTCTGTGAGGTTGAATGGAAGGACAGTAGTTGTCTTCCATAAGGATTTTATAAGTGCAAAAGGATGGACTGATTCCTTTAATGTCAAATATCTTCTATGCAATGGCCCACTTATGCTTCTTGAGAACTTGTAGTAACTTCTCCTGTTGTGAACAAGTCAAATTTGAAGCAATAATGACAGGGAGTTTTGAATCTTCGGCTAGGAATGCATACTCCAGATGACTAGGTAACTCTTTCAATTCGAGCTATGGGGGTTCTTCCACTGATGGTCTCAACTTCCTCATATTGTCGTCTAACTCCAACAATCCTGCTTTTAATGATGAGGAAGATTCTTTATCCAAATGTGGGGTTGGAATATCTTGCCTTGTGTCTTATATGAGATCAATATCCATGTCACATTCCCTGGTTGGGGTAACCATCTTCAACTAACTCTCCTAGTGATGTCAAGATAGATAGTTCATCAAATATGTTAACACCATATTGTTCATTCTGCTTATTCAAAAACCCCATCAGGCGATCATAATTGTACGGTGAGGTTTCATCATATGATTCCCCTGACATTAAGGTATACTCCTGATGCACTATGGACAAATCAGCTTTCTGGACTTCTGACTTCCACATGGCATACACTTCCTCAACTTCGTTGACCTCAAACAACTGATTTTGAAATGAACATTTAGGCTGGTTGGATAATTTACCCTCAATCCAAAAGTCCAATTAATTCAACTTGAAGAACACCATGCTCTTGGAGCTTAACATGTGATTCCTCGCAAAGAATTTTAATAAGAATGTTTAGTCTCCAAGAAATCAATTAAACAAAAAGTAAAAACAAAGAAAGAAAATAAAATGACTAAAGTAATAAACTACTAGCTTTCTTAGTTATCCTAATCTCTCTAGCAACGGAGCCAAAAACTTAATCCGCGATACTCTCAAATGTACGGGTAATATCAAGTAATTAAGTGGACTAAGAAGTAGGGTATCGATCCTCAAAGAGAAGTAAGTACTAGTACCCACTATTAGTCTATTATCTCGACAATTCAAAGGTGAGTGATTGTAATCTAAACCTAAAATTCAGAAATTAAAAACACAAGCAATGGGATCAAATTAACCTTGATAGCAATCAATCATAAAAAGGGGATACTTGGGTAATGAATCCCCCCTGGATTTATATTTTAAAGATCGATGAAGCTCTCTCTATGTTGATACTTGCTAGAATCTTGGCCAAGGTTTCCTAAGGTGCTTTCACTCCCTCTTTCGAGGAAAATTACTAATTCTAGTGCCCTTACCGACGATGTTTTAGGGAACCTAATTCTTTGAAAGATTGTGGGAATAAGACATCCTAAAGACTCGACCTCCTTTGTACCCGATCTCTCGGTATACTCACAATCTTTTCTATTAGAGGTGGTCTGCATATGGGGAAGCGCTCAAGGGACTACGAAAATCTTTCCGTGCTCTCGCAATGTAGATAGATTAAAATACATTAAAACATCCAATAGACTCAATATATTCAACCAAGCATTCAAACATAGAAAGACAATATCAATTAATCCAAAATCTAAGGGTTCATCATACCCAAGTATCTACAAAATTTGTTCTCCATGAAAGGAGAACTTCAATCCATTGTAAAGATAAAGCAAATCAAAAGATTCATGATAAGAAAGGCTATTACATACACCGTTGGTGAATCTCTTTATTCCTCCTCTAATCTCTTGCCCTTCTCTTCCTCCAAGGGTTGGTGATGAAGATCCCCAAATCCCTAATCAAGGATTTTTTTTCTCCCAAGCTAGCTCTACCTTCTAAAGGCCTAATTAGTCGGATTATACACCCCTTTTAGGGTTTCAGAGTACCATTTAATATTCTACCCCTGCTTGGGTCCGCAGATTGTTGGAAACTTATGACATATGGGCGTTCATACGGGTCATATACGGGTTTGTATAGATTTAAGGTCAACTTGTATGACCGTATACCACACCATACAACATCCCGAATAGCTTCATACGTGGTATTATGCATACAGGAGATTGACTACGAGAGACCTCCAATTCTCCAGTCTAAGCTTGAGCCATATGAAGACCCCTATGCTATGGTGATTTCTCCGTAAATACTCCACTTTGTGGTCTCAATTTCCTTAAAAAGCTTCCCTTTCTCCCGCCACACCTTGATATTTTGCCCTATTTAACAAAATAAACACTTTTATGTCTTGACGGGCTATAATACCCCAAAATCACATGAAAAACATAGATGAATGTGGTATAAAATTATGTTCAAATGAACACTTATCAACTTCTTTATGCCATTACGGTGCACTATTAAGCTCTGACACCCCCTTGCAAAAAAGCAACTACTATTATAAAAGCTATCACAATTGTCGTCATGCTTGATGCTCAAGCCACAAGTCTCTCTCTCAGGTTTAATGTTGAAATTTTTCTTTTCTTTTTCTTTTCTTGTTGGTTTAGTTTTAATCAAATGATTGATCTTCTTCTTTCTTTGTTCAATTGATAGACATTGTTTTCATATGTTGTACTCTCTAGGTTTTATTGATTTAATACTTTTAATTTTTCTTTGGTTTTGGTTGTATTTTTGATATTGTTGGCTATCAATGGAACATTATGTCTAATTATTTTATTTATGGTTTAATTAATATGAAAATTATTTGTTTTAAACTAAATAATTTCATTGAGCAAAAATTGGTGGATGATCTTCATAGCTTTAAACCTCGACACTATGAATGAATCATGTTCTTTTATTTTATGGCATGGGATAAGCACCCAAGTGCCTCATGGCCCATCTTGCACGATCAAAGTGATTTGTTTCTTAATTCTATCCCTTGTGTGTGTCATATATATATATATATATATATATATATATATATATATATATATATATACAGAGAGAGAGAGAGAGAGAGAGAGAGAGAGAGAGAGAGAGAGAGATATGAAACTGTATGGACATGTGTCCTTATCTTGGACATATGTCACATGGGGAAGGGAGATGGCAAGGAGATAAGAGGGAGAGGATACATTGCTAGGAGATAGAAGTCTTTGTAACGCGAGCAAGGCCTCTCACGCTTAGGGGCCAAGGAGCCAAACTTTGAAAAGGAGGATGATAAGCGTTCAAATGAGCATATTTACGCATCATCTTTACATGTATTTCTATGTCAATTTCAATGATTTATAGCCCTCCAGTACTTAAAATGCTTCATATATTGTAAACAACCCTCATATAAGCAACCCCGAGTGAAAGGAAGCAGTTATTGACAAAATGAAGACCAAACGAAGATATTTGGAAGAGAACAGGGGCTAAACCGGGTGATGAACGGCCGTCCACAACCAGACACAGAAGCTGCCAACTAAAGGAGGTGAACGACCTAGTGAATGACCGTTGACAAGCCCGTTCAGAGCAACACATAGCGAGCTTGTACGTCGATCGTAGCTCATTCAACTTACCGTTCGAGCAACACAGACTAACGTGACGGTGCAGCTTTAAAACCCGTTCACGGGCCCGTTCATCGTTACTCTTTCCCACCGCGGGCCCATCCGGGACAAATCTGTAAATTCGAAGGAAAAACCCTAATGTGAGGGTATAAATAGGTTTGTTTTGTTATGAAGGAAGAGGTTGGCTTGGGAGAGAAGCTAGAGAGAGATTAGGGTTTGGGGGTCATCACCACCAATCTCGAGGATAGATTATTCATTGGAGTTGCAACCATTAGAGGTAATGGTGTTCTCCATTACTCTCTCTTTTGTTTGTAATCTTTTCCTTATGGATTTGAGTTCCCCATTGATGGGGAACTAATCTATTGGTACTTGGGTATGTTGAACTTTTGGATTGAGCATTATTAGCATTGAATGTTTATGATGATTTGTTGGTATTTTCTTGAATGTCTAATGAATGTTATGTATTGATTGTAATCTCTTACTAGAAATTACTTGTGTGCAATACAAGGGTTAGAGCTAGCACCTTCTTGTATTAGGAACTTGCTTCATTAGAGAGTTTCATGAGTACACCGAGGAATCGGGTACTAGAAGGGCGAACGACTCTTCCATACGAATTCACCCCCATGATCCTTCCAATATACATAAATTCCCTTGAGCTTCATATCAAGTCCTAGGAGACTAGTTATCCAATCATCTTGGAAGAGGGGTTGGATATAATTTAGGGATTATTGGCGCAATGAGTATCAACCTTGATTCATAAACATCTTTGCTCATCTTTAGAATTGAAATCCAAAAGTGATGCATACCCAAGTATCCTCTCTTGCTATCGATTAATCTCAATCAACTCTCGATTTCTAGTTTATATTCAATCTTTTTTAGTTCTTTAGTTGTAGAAAACCAAAACCCCCAATTTTTACCAACTAGACTAGGTTAGTAAAATCTTGGTTTGAGATTTAGTATTTTCTATTCCCTTTGTGGTTCACATCCCACTCCCCATAGTCCACTCTATTACTTGACTACGACTTGTGATACTTATGCTGCGATTTCACCCATCGAGGAGGATAAGAAGAAAACAAATGGGTGGGGAAAAGGGTAAGCAATTAAACTAGATTGAACTCTCTTTATACTCACAAGTTCTCTACCAGCTAACTTGATCACGGAGCTAAATCGGGGAATGGCATCGTAGGCCGGACACTGCATGTGCTCTCTCTCTCTCTATGTGCAGGAACTAAGGTGAATAAGAACCACACATTGTTTTCTCCGATGACTGTCAACGTCCTCCTCAAAAAACAAATCACAACCGTTAGTTCGGATCGGGGTCAATCTCTAGAAGATATTTATTTTAGCAATAACAGTTTGGCATCGTCCATGGGGACTCTTTGAATAAAAAGCCGTGTAGCCATGAGAAGATCCAAGCATAATAAGGGGCAAGAGATGGAGGGGAGCGTGCAGATGTAAACCAGGCCCAACGGAGGTCAGAGAATGGGAGAAACTCCCCCGAGACAACTACACTATGAAGATACCCAAGAGGAGTATTACCGGGCCCAGGATGAGCTCACTCAAGTCCTGTATATAATGGAGCGCTAAGTTTCCCAAGCAAAGAAGAAGGCCATAGGAGAACAACAAGAGGTTGTGCCTTCTTCCTGCAACTCGGAACTGCCCTGGGTCCTAAAACGACCTCGAACCACTTCGGGGACTTGGCAATAAACCCCATCCTACGAAAGGAGAAAGTACGTGAAGCTCATAACCCATATAATCTCTCCATTCATCCGAGAGATTTTTGAAGAACCCTTCTCGACAACTTCAAACCGCTACCCATAAGCGTCAACAATAGCACGACGGATCTTTCCAACCACTTGGGAGCCTTTCACACAAGGATGCTGATCTTCTAGACTAGGAATACATGCATATGTTAAGCTTTCCCTGCTACATTGCAAGGAGTAGCCCAAGCTTTGTTCAACGACCTCCCTTCTGACACTATTTCCTCTTTCAAGGTGTTAACCAATAGGAGGGAGAGAGCTTCTGAGCGTATCTTCACCACTTAAATGCTGAGACACTTGACATCATCGAATTCAGCCTTATTTTGGCTGTCACCACCCTAATAGAGTGGCTCCATGACTCCTTTTTCCATTCCTCACTTTCCAAGAAGCAGCCGAGGAACAAGCCCAACCTCCTAGTCTGCTCATAGAAATATATCAATTCAGAAGAGATCTATGCAGGTTGGAGGGAGAAGTCCCAGCGGAAGAAGAAGTCCCTCTGAAGGAAGAGCCTCGACTGAGCCCCGTTGGTGGAATCCATAGGGAAGAGTCCAGGCAAGGTGGAGGTCGAAGAGAAGTAGAATTGGGTTAAGAACCTTCGTCTCGGCCCAAACAGCAGAGGCTTTAGCCCTAGGACGCCCGCAGGGTAGAGAGAACAGCAAGGTATAACCATTACGCCCCTTTTAACTCATCCCGAGAGCATATCTGATGTAGGTCCAAGATAGGAAGATCCTAGCATAGTCCAAGTTGATGAAGACCTTGACATCTTATAGGAATAGAAGGAGATATTGCAACTTCAACCGAAATTTTGAAGCCACAACATGGAAGATTGCGTCCAGGTAAAGGATACAATTAAGGATGTCATCCAATGAGCCAGATCGGATAGTACCTCTGTCGAGACAAGTGTGGAGAAAGGTTGTTATCCTCGAAACATAACCAACCAACTGGAGGGGTCATCTACTACATCGGAGGAGGTCCAAGTTGTGGTGGAGAAAGCTTGGCATCCCGAAAAAGTTATGCCCGGATAGTTAGGTCACACTATGGTGAGCCATCTCGGAATAGGCACCAGCCTGAGCCACCGATCACTTTCTTTGATGATAATCTTGGAAGGATCTGCCATCCTTATAAAGACTCCCTTGTGGTCACAGTCACACACTCCAACTTTGAAATAAGGAGAGTCCTTTTCAACATCAGAAGCTCTTTCGACGTCATATTCTGGGACGCCTTCGAGAGGATGAAGCTCGGAAAAGACAAGTGTAGCCTGTGAAATCCCCTCTAATCGGATTTTCAAGAGGACTGATGCACCGTATCTCCAGATACAACAAGATTAAGATGGCTGAGTCTGATGAAGAGATCAAAGACTTCATTTATCACCAGTAAGGGAACCTATTGCTATAAAATGATGCAGCCTGATTAGAAGAATACTCGAACGACCTTCCAGATGTTGGTGAACAAGGTATTCAAGGAGCATATCATATGAAATGTTGAGGACTATGTAGATGACATCCAGGTGAAGAGAAAAAAGACCAAGCATCATACAGCTGACCTACGAGAAGCCTTCCAAGTGCTCCAAGCATACGACATACGCCTCAACCCAAGCAAGTGCGCCTTCAAAGATTCATTCGGGGAAAGTTCCTGTGGGTTTATGTTGACCTAATGAGACATGAAGGCCAACCCTGAGAAGATCAAGGTGATACTCAAAATGGGGCCCCGAAGACCATCAAACAGATTCAAAAGCTGAATGGACGCCTAGCAGCTTTCAGGCGCTTCAGTTCAAGAGCCGATGAGAAGAATCTCCCCTTTTTTCAAGCTCTATGGAAGGCACCAAAGGTGGAATGGAACGAAAAGGTGGAATGGAACGAAGAGTGCGAGGAAACTCTCAAGCAGCTCAAGGACTATCTCAAGTCTTCGATACTTTTGGCCAAGCCTCAGTTAGGGGAAGAACTCTACGTTTATCTGACCTCTACTGATAAGTGCATAAATATAAATATATTTCCATCATATTTATATGAAACTAGCCCACTATTTAGCATCAATTTATCTCTTTTGTGCTCGTCTGGGTTTTTTTTGTGATTGACCAGGTAAAATGGGTACCCAGAGTAAAAGGAAAAAGAAATAGGATGAAATTGGGCGAAGCCAGTCGAAAGAGCTCTTCACAGAGGTGTGCAATGCCTCAATATAATTTGGCACGGCTGTGCACATGCTCTTATACTTCAAGAAATTCAATAATAAAGAGATTAAGCCACGGGAGTTGGCACGAGTGTGCGTGAGATGTGCATAGCCATGCCGAATCAGATAAAGTCCTATATAAGTGTCAATCTAGATCTATAGAACGTGTAGACAATAATGCTCCCTCTATATACCCTAGATCTACTTCAATTGGTGGGAGTTGTAAGCACGTCGAGAGATCGGGTGTTTAGGAGAGAGACTCTTTAAAATGAATTATTCCCATAACTCTTCCAAGATTACGTGTTCCCTAGAACTACTCACGAGTGTAGACTAGTAACTCGCTTAGAAAGAGGGTGTGAAAGCGTTGTAGGAATTATTGGTCGACCATAAACTAACATTCTTCAAATAGGAATCCATACATATCATTATCCACAAGTACCTGAGGGGGATACCTTGCCTAGAATTTTCACTCCCCGTCCCCAAATTTCCGGGCCCACTCGGGCTCACATGACTCGGCCCTACCGAGGATCTGAAGCCTCGATGTCCCGATGTCGCATATAACATGTAAAGCAGAATATAACATAAGTATACCTAATGTTATAAGTACAAAGCGGAAGCAAAATACAATCTATGGTCCGAAGACCACATACTCATAACATAACTGGTTCCTACACGGGAACCTAGAATAATATATTCTCACACATACACGGGAATCTAGAATAATATATTCTCACACACAAACCGATCAAAGGTAGCAGAGACCTCGATAAATCCCAAAGAAGTCCTCAGTAGGGTTCTCACGCTTGGCAGCTCCACGGCCCGTGTCCTACTTCTCGGGATCCGAAAAAGAAGTCAAAGAAGTCGTGAGCTTTGAAGGGAAAGCCCAAGTAAGTACCCCGCAGGAAACACAATAAAGTCATATCAGAACTCAATGCAAGATAAGCAGAGTGAATGGGCAAATCAAGAACATGACCATCAAACCCACTTCGGGGAAGCACAAACTTCACCGGCCATACCATCTGGAGTCTCAAACCTACCCCAATGAAAACTATCCAACGGTAGGGACTCCTTAATTAAAATCATGTCATCTCATGACCAGGAATTCAAGCGAAGCTTCCAAACTATCCCCCGGGCAGTTATCAACCTAAGCCGATCCCAATCCTCGGTCCGTAGCGCTACTCACACATATATGTACATACACCTGGCCGTGTATGGTCGGCCCCATTGGCAGAGCATATATGATAAAAGCTGTGAGTATCGTCCCACGGGAGAAAGCACAGCGGGGTGTCTACCGTACCCTGAATTCAATCAGGAGCCACACTCTCCACTACACCAGGCGGAGAATCCACAAGAACAACACCCATAGAGTTGAAACAATCAAACAATCGAACGAACATACATACATGGATATGGATTCATATATCAAAGAATATTCATCCAAGGAAGCAAATATGTATGTAAATACCGAAAGCCAAGCACATCAATGATGTAAACACAACCAATGATAAGAGATCTACGCCAAGGCACTTTCATACTTAAGCATACAATCTAGAAAGCAAAAATATAACCAATCAACGAATGAAGGTAAGCAAGGCAAGAGTACTTACATGCTACAGAGATCTATCCATCCCTATGTATGTATCCTCCCCCGAGCAGCACCTCCCGCTTCTACGCCGAGCTAGTAATCAATTCTAGGCTTAATGTGTTTGCCAACCACATGATAATAATAAGCATGTATTTAATACAACTACATGAGTCACTCATGATTCACTAACTTAATGCAGCTCAAGTCAACCTCAACATAGTCCAGTAGTTGTGTATGCCTAGATCTAATCACTTCGCATACTTGCTGACCATAATACTTAATCATAAGTAAGTGTCCTGTATTATCATAAGATGGAAATGTTCCTCTGAACCTAAGTGAACAAATGGTCTCTCTTATTAATTTATTAAACATGAAGAGAAGGAGAGCAACTCCAGCATTATTAGTTACCTTTTTCAAAGCCATGCCTCATAAAATCTAAAACCCAACTCTTTAGTTCCAAAACCATTTATCTCATAATAATGGATATTCCAACTCATTCAAGACCTAAGTAGGCATGCACATGATTCTCCCAATATCAAATGACTGAGTTTTCATCTCAAAAGAAATCCATGCATAGATATACATATAACCATATATAGATATGGGTCTTCAAGGCCTTTGAAACCTGAGTAATACCCACACACTCTTCTCTTCTTAACTAACTAAAACATAGAATCTCACATTGTTAAGAGGAGTATGCATGGTAACACAACCATGAGTATGCCTATGAGATAATAGGAATATATTGGTTGCCATTTAAGGGTCAAATAACACTTAACAAGATGTCACCAAGTTGGAGAGATTGTTATCGTTTTCAATGGACTATCTTAATAACATACTAATCTAACCTTCTTATGCTCTCTCTCTCTAAAACTCCAAGTAGGCATGTAGAGCGCTTATGAATAATTACAAGGGAATTAGAGACTTACTAGAGAATAGCCCGTCGTAGTGCTCCGACGGGGTTCCGGCATCGCTCAACTCCTCTGTGCCACCACAAAGAGTTGTACAACTCTCTACAGCATTTCCCGGTTCTCTCTTTCACTCAAGCCCACTCAAGCACTCTCTCAAGCTCCCTCTAGCTCTCTCAAGCTCTTTCTCTCAAGTTCTCTCAAGCTCTCTCACAACTGAAAGCAAAGCATGCAAAAACTCTTAAAGATAGTGAAGCTTATGCTTCGTATGCAACCATGGAGAGGGTGGCTCGGGGTCTTCGAGGCCACAGTGGTGCGATGAGATGAGACCTTGCACCCTTTCCTTTCTCCTCGCGTCGATCGCGGCAGTACGCGTTCGAATCCTTCTTTTCGGATTTTAGTCAACTGAGAACAGTAGGGAAGATGATGGTTTGAATGAGAGAACTTTCATGCCTCGGAACCACGACTCCATCAGATGGGTGGAGGATTCAACGCCCAAGGTGGCTTCTCCACACATTTGTCCAGCGTTGAATCATAGTCGTCGCTTCAAAACGAGTAGTTTGTGTTCGTTGATCCCTCTCCATATTAAACCCAAGTCACCATACGCTTATCTGTAGTTAGAGAGAGAAAACAACGATAATATATAGAGAGAAAAAATGAATGTCTGGACCCATGCACGTTATTGTGCACTTTTAATAAAACCCCCTCTATCTCTTTTAAAATTCCATTGTAACACCTCACATGTTAAATCAAGAGAGAGATAAAGCCCCTTTTTCATTTATGCTCACTATTCTCATGATATTACCATTTGGTCCCTTTCTCTTAACTTATGAGTGTGAGTGTATCTTTGCATATTAATCCTCCACTCTTCTCAATATTGTAATTATGCCTTTTGCTCCCTTATTTCATTTAAAAACAAAACTAGTTATTAAACTCCCAATAATCAAATTAATCCAAGCATGGGCATTAATTCATTAATACACAATTAGAGGGGAAAATCAAAGATTTATTATTATTATTATTATTTTTATATATTTTTTTTTTTAAATCCATAAAAGTAGCAGCTCTTACAAGCTACCTCTTCTCCTAATTGATTGCCCTCACGATTTCATCACATCTCATTTTATCTTGCTTTCTAGAATTAGAATTTAGATTAGTTTATACCACCACCAACCTTTATCTTTGACTAGATAATAGATAGATAGCTAGTACTAGTATCTCGATCCTTGTGGGTTCGACATCCAACTTTCATAGTCCACTTTATTACTTGATACGACCCGTGCACTTGCGGTTATAGCATAAACATAACATATGCATCAAGTTTTTGGCGCCATTGCCAACGACCATGAGATTATTAGCAATACTTGAAATATGTTATTCTAGTCATTAGTTTTAGGTTTTTACTTTTCTTTCATATATATATATATACATATTTGACGTGTTTTCTTTGTTCTTTTCTGTGCAAGATACAATGTTCCACACAAGGTCAAATTTAGAAGTTGAGATTGTTGTACTTACCGAACTATTCAATGAGCTAGCAAGAGCCTCAATTGCAAGGGTCGACAAGCCTTTAAGCAACCCACCAATTCAAAAAAATCCATGTCGCAATGCTTACCAACCATATTGGGAGGAACAACCAAATTATTCGAACTATCAATATGAAACACAATGGGAGTTTCCTCAACAATGATTTTTTTTAATATTCCCCTCCTCAAGATCAGGGGCACAATTCTCCTCAAAATCTTCACTACCAATCGCCACAATATGGGAGACCAACTTTGGAAGAAGCCTTCAAAAGATTCATGGAGAAAGCCCACCCTGAAGCATCGAATGATGTGAAATGGCAAGATGTCTTTCGAAATTTGTTGGAACGTGAAAAGGAACACTTTTTGGGGCTTAATAATGCGCAACCCACTCCCAATGTTAAAGAAGAATTTCAAGGCATGACCGTCCCTATTGATATGGATATCGAAATGAGCCATGAGAAAACAAATTGCATGGATGATCTTAATTTGACTCCAAACTTTGGAAGCAAAAAGAATGGTCCGCTCTACCATTGTTACAAGAGGGAGTCTCCACATTCATTGGAAGAGTTGGCTGAAATTTAAGCTACAAATAGAGGCCGAATTTGAAAATTTGTTGATGCTAGAATTACAAAGCTACAGTGCCACTTTTCACAAGCTTGAGAACCATCTAGGAGTACCTTTTCAATTGAATTCTTATGAGCAATGGAGTTGCAAACAAGAGGTGGAAGGATGAGTTGATGAAGAAAATGATGACGAGGTGGAAAAAGCAAAGCTGACACCACTTGAACAAATTCTCTACTTCGAAGCTGACCTGCACACAGAGCATAGAAGAGAAATATTTGGGACAACATAAGAAGCGAGGAGGATGATTCAATAATCCGAGGATCCACCCAAGCCAAGATTGAACAATTCCCTGGCCAAACTATTCCCATGGAGGTCTAAAGGTTACAATACTAGCACCTCAACTAAAGTTCTACACCGTGAGCAAGTATGTTTTACATTTTCCGAAGTAGCTATGCAAGTTGTAGCCGGAGGAATACACCTTTTCAAGCCCCCTAAGGTAACAAAAAGGTACATCAAGCTCGTGGACGCGTTAAACAAACGCTTCTTGGGAGGCAACCCAAGGTTTTTAAAAATATTTTAGTTTTCATTAGTTAGTTTGGTTTTAGTTTTTCCAATAAATTGGTGCATTCCTTGATCAAAAATTTTTTATTCCTCAATTTTATGTTACTGGAATGAATTTTAGAGTCTACCTTAGAGCTTTGATTTCAGAAATTTCCAGTTAACAGAGGGTTGTGCGGGACACCATGCGGGAACACCATTAGGCTCATTATCAGGGCAAATCGAAGCTAATCTCATAATTCAATGAAGTCATACGGGCTAGCTTACATCCGTAAGCGCCCGTATAAAGTAAAGTCACGAGCAACCACACGCCCGTGAGTATCCCGTATGGAAGCTCTGAGCACACACCCCTCAAACATACAGAGAGCTACACGGGTAATCATACGGCCGTATCATCAACCGTATGATCAGGAGAATTACATACGGGCAACCTTACGCCAGTAAGACGCGCCTCGTATGCCAAGCGCTTCAGTATTAACGAAAGTTAACCCAATTTTATGCTGACTTGAGTCCGGATTTGGTTGATTGGGTCACTAATGATCCGACGAGGACAAGCCAAACATTCAAGGATCAAGACTCATCTTTTCTTTTTAGTTTACATCTAACTTTTTAAGTTTTATTTTTATTATTCTTGAGCTATATTGATTCCTCCTTACTTAGCAGAGGTCTTGAGAGAGCAAACATTTTGGCCAAAACTAATGACCACCTCGAAGTTCAACTTTAAATTTGGAAGTATCACCAATTAACCGGGAAATTTCAGTTTGCTCATCTCCTTATTTTATTATTGTCTTATCATTTACATACTTTTATTGTTTGCATTGAGGACAATGCAAAATTTTAAGTGTGGGGATGTGCACACATGTGTAGCCCTTGAAATTCATTGCATATCTTTACAATTAATTTCATTTGCAAATCTTTAAGTGTGGGGATGGTGTCCTATGAATTCATTTACCAAATCTTTACATATATATATGCTTAGTGTACACCACTAAAGGCATGTTGAAAAATTGTATTCAATTACATTTTTCTTGTTAGTTTGAACCATTTGATCAAAATTTTTAATTTTCCCATGAAATATCTTGGACACTTAGAGAAAATATTCATAACTATTATATATTCTCTAGTGACATTAGATAACCCATTAAGCTATGTTTCTTTGACTTAGATTGTTAAGTATTATCTTCAATGGCTCCAATAGTTTTTGTGGCACTAATTCAAACTTCAAAGCCATTGCTAGTAGAGTTGTAAATAGTGAATAATTTTTGTACATAGAGACTATGAAAATAAAGACCAAGATAGTGCTCCTCTACTCTTGGTGACGAAGTAAGCTCGGGTTTTTGGCTCCTGATCATAGTATTGCTCTAGCTGAAAAGTCACTTATGAGCATGAATGTGTGTATATAGAGTTGTAATCTTCTGAGTAGTTGGATGTTCCGGTACCTGGCTAACATGTGCATCCCTTTACAAGGAAGATCTACACTCTATGTTAATCTCAGGTCCCCAGAAAAGTCGAATCCATTAGCGATTCCCTACTAGGATTTATATGAAAAGCAAAGAAAAAAGTGAAAAATTGAAAAGAAAAAAAAAAAAATGAAAGTTTACCTTTTTTCTTAAAGGGCTAGATGTTTTGCACTTAGGGCCCCAAGGAACCTCTAGAGTCTACTGAGGGTATGCTTGTTATTCTAAGACTCAGGAACATGGAAAGTGGAATGAAACTATCATCTAGAGTTATACTACATTGTGTCATGAGATTGATCTAAGTCCGAGGGGATGAAATAGGAAAATTCATATGTCAATGGTGAATACTTTGAGTAGAATAAAATGCAATTACATTATAGCCTGAGGTTGAATGCTTCTCTTGTTTTGAGATTTTGTTTCTTTGTTCACTTGAGGATAAGCAAACGCTTAAGTGTGGGGATATTTATGATAAGCTTTCAATTGATCATACTTTTATACCATATTCTTGTAAACTATGCATGTGATTTAGTGTACTTTTAGCCCATTGATACTTAATTTGTATTAATTCTAATTCACAGGGCATTGTAGAGTCTCAAGCATCAAAAAAGGGAAGAAATTGACATCATTTGAGGCGAAATAGGAATCAACTTGAGAAATCATAGAAATCACGGAAGAGCTGAAAAAGATCAAAATTTTATTACAAGATCTACAGACTCTAAATAAAATCTCCACCGTTCAGATTGAAGATCACCAAGTTAGGAATACTTTCGGTTAAAATTTCAGATCAATGCGAGGGTGATTTGGTCATCCGATCGAGTGCTTCATGAATACTGAGCAAACTTGGAACTATAGTAAAAACATGATTTACTCTTCATACGGGCAAGGTTACGCCCGTGCAGCACTCATCTGACACATTACACTCCCATAAGGGTGCCCGTATGAGGTGTATATGGGCTCAATGTTCACTGTTTTGTAGCCCAAACTTGACCAACACGGACCCAACATGACTCATACATTTTTCTATCATTGTAAAGCCTATAAATACCTTTTAAATTAGGGTTTAGAGGCATCTTTGTACCATCCCCTTTGGGGGCTACTCCTTGGGTCATCATTATCACCATCTCTCCCACACGATCAACTAGGGTATCAAGCTTCATCGTCAAGGCTTGTCGTGGCAAGTAGGTTTGGAGGATGATTTGCGACACCAATAGTAGAGGGAACATCGGAGAAGAGTTAATTTGTTATTTTATCTATGTTTTCTTCTTTATTTATATTAGATTTGTATTCCTCTTTCATGGGGAACTAATCTCTTAGGTATTAGGGCATTATGGAACCCTTGTGTCTTTGTGTGAACTTTTATTTACTTGTTATGAATTTCTATGTTTAAATGAATGTTTCAATGTTTTGAGAACTTATTGAATGTTTTGTATGGTATTGATGCTTTCACGTTGCGACAACTCTAAGTGTCAATCTAGATCTATAAGCAGTGTGTAGACAATAACGGCTCCCTCTATATACCCTAGATCTACTTGAATAGGTGGGAGTTGTGAACCACGAGAGATCGGGTGTTTAGGAGAGAGACTTTTAAAAATGAATTATTCTCACAACTCTTCCAAAATCTTGTGTTCCCTAGAACTACTCACGAGCGTAGATTAGTAACTCGCCTCGAAAGAGGGTGTGAAAGTGTTGTAGGAATTCTTGGTTCATAAACTAACATTTTTCAAATAGGAATCCATACATCTCATTATCCACAAGAACCCAAGGGGGATACCTTGCCCGGATACCTCTTCTCCTAATTGATTGCCCTCATGATTTCATCACATCCCATTTTATCTTGCTTTCTAGAATTAGAATTTAGATTAGTTCAGACCACCACCAACCTTTATGTTTTACTAGATAATAGAATAGATAGCTAGTATTAGTATCTCGGTCCTTATGGGTTCGACATCTGACTTTCATAGTCCACTTTATTACTTGATACGACGCATTACATTCTATGCGTTCTAAGCATTAGTCACATAACAAACACACCTTGGACCTTGTTAGCATCGAGTACCAGGAGGCCTTAAAGATATTCTTGCAGCTCAAAGCAAAGCAAAGGGCCACTGGCGAGGGTTCTTCCCCTTCTTCCTCGGCCTACTCAGCTTCTTCCTTGGCTTCAGAGGAGATTGCATACGCTCCTTTGATCGCAACTACCGAGGCAACTCTTCCAACTGCCGTTGTAGAGACTTAGTCATAGTTGTGATGAATAAGCCAACTACAATCGTTGTAGAGGAGGTCCTCTTCAGGGGGTTTTTCCTGAGGAGGGTATGACTACCAAAACTACCCAAGTCGAGGTCACTTGCAAGGGGGGTAGTTATCTCGGCCGAGGAAGAGGAGGGTGAGGTGGCCGGCTCCACATGATTTCTTTTTGTTGTAGGCTTCAGGATTATGTATTTCCTTATGTACCTCTTTTACTTTCTCTACTAGCTACTCAGGCTATCTTGTATACACTATATAAATGATAAGGAAAAAGCTCCTCTAGCTCTCTCTGGCTCTCTAGCTCGCATAGCTCTCTTGAGACCCTTGCAATCTTGCTTCTCCCCCACTTGCCATGGTGAGTGGGGGTTGAGTTCCTTCTGCTAAGACCCCTGTTCCACCAACTTAGCCAAGTAAGTCCTGAGCACGGGTAGTCTCTGGGGAACAGAAGGCCAAAGTCTTTGGGAATGAAGTTGTGAAATTGAAGGAAAATCATGAGAGGCTTAAGACTCTCCAACACCCACTTTTCAAGCCGGATGGAGAACTTCAGAGAAGGCTTCATGAGAGAATATAGATAGTACTTTATGGCAAATTTTTAGGCAAATCCCCCCCCCCCCCCCTCCCCCCTCCCCTTGGATCAGGTTCGTGGGCTGTGATGAACCTCTGGAAAGAGTTTGGGAGATTCTCCATCTTAGATATGTCTAATGGTTTCTATTATAACCGATGTGAGTCGGTAGAGATAATGGAGAAAACTAATGCGGGAGGGGCCGTGGATGGTTAATGGCATGATCCTCCGGCTCATCCCTTGGCTGAGGGTTCCCAACCAAAGATTTAAGAAACACGACACCGTTGTGTTTTAGGTGCAACTACATCATGCAATGGGGTGGAGTTTTGGGAAACGAATACGCTTGAGAGCTTGGGATCAATGCTGGGCAATGTTCTAAAGATTGATGATCATACTATAAACATGGATATCCCATCTTTGAACTTAGGCGGAACCAAGTAAGCCCGCCTATGCATCGAGATAGATTTTTCAAAGCCTCTGGTGACAGGGATATGGGTTGGAGAAGGGGAAGGAGAAACATTGGTGGCGGTACTCTATGAAAAATTGACGTCATTTTGCTTCCAATGTGGGAGGATTGGTCACATTATGAACGCTTGCACCTTCCCTCTGAGTAGCACGGTAGGCGATAGAGGCAGGTCAAAACATGCCGACAAAGGATCAGAACGGAGAACCACAAGACATGCAACTCGACGGGGCGGGGCATGGGAAGGAAGCTGCGCAAACTCACCCAGAAAATCAGAACTCAAAATCGAAGAAGAAGGAAATATTTGCACTACAAGAAAAGAGGCATTTTGAGGCGTGCATTTGGTGGTGGTTTTTAGAAAACCGCCGCTAAATTCATCATTAGCGGCAGTTACTTAAAAACCGCCACTAAATGCATGGTAGTTGCGGCGATTTTATAACCGCCTCTAAGTTATACATTTCGCGGCGGCTATAAATCAAAACCGCCGCCATTTGTTGAATTTAGAGGTGGTTTTCAGAAAAACGCCGCCCTTCTTATAGCGCATTTAATCGGTCCAAAATGCTTTGTTTTAATTTGTTAATTTGTTATTATTTGTTAATTTATTATAAAATTAAAACGACTTAAAGATCCAAAATTACTTAAATATTTATAATATTATTATTTTTTTAATTTGTTATTTTAATTTCTTTGAAAACATATATATTATAAATTTGCATAGATACAATAATTAAAACTTGTATAGATTATAAATTATAAAGTATAAATCTTAAAAAAGAAAAAAATTTGGTGCTTTTTTAATGTGTAAAATTTGTTAATTTTTATTATTTTGTTAATTTGTTATAAAATTAAAAAGACCTAAAGATCCAAAATTAGTTAACTATTTATAATATTATTATTTGTTAATTTTTTATTTTAAATTTTTTTTTAAAAAAACTTTGAAAAGGTATAGATTATAAATTTATATAGATAAAATAATTAAAATTTGTATAAATTATAAATCGTAAAGTATAAATCTTTCAAAACTAAAAGATTTGATGTTTTTTTTAAAAAAAAAACTTTGAAAACGTTTAAATATGATGGAAATAATTCTTTTAGATTTAAGTGAGGATAAGAAAATTTAAATTTCACCTAAAATATAAACTTCTACTATTTAAACCCTCAAACCATATCAATATTCTTTTAGAAATAATTTAAAATATAAAATTTAATAAATATATTTCATAACATTGACATATATTTTAAGCTTTTAGAAAATATCATATAGGTAAAAAGATAATCCAAAAAAATCCCGAGCAATGTGATGGTTTTGCTTAGGTCTGAAACTCCAAATGTACCAAACCGCCTTAAACCGCCCAAACCTAATTCCCAATTTAAAAGCTGGTTTTCTAGCAGATTGAAACCGAACAAAAATTGGTTTGGTTTGGTTTGAAATTGATTAATATTCTGTTCGGTTCAGTTTGTAATTTCTAAATAGCGGTTTGAACCGAACCAAACCGCATATTCGTCCTTTTAATGTGATTGAACCAACATGGTCTTATATCATACGATTTGGGTTAACCTTGTAGGGATTAGTATGAGATAAAAGAAGATAATCATAATTTGATTAATATTTTATATTTGAATTTGAATTGGATAAAGATTCATCTCATAGATATAATTATAAAACGTTTATGATTGATCTCTATCTTTAATAAAGATTTGAGTGAAATTTAGGGCACTCTGGAATTGAGAAAAAAGTGGCTAACCAAAATTGTTTGGCATGCCAAATAAGGCCCCCACATAATTTCGTACATTAATGGAGAGAATGCACTTGTTAGCTTCGGCGTCTAAGTGATATGTCTATTACATCACCTTGAAAAGGTGGAATTGAGTAAAGTGGCTCACCACGTTGTTTGTTTACCAAATAAGGCCTCCAAAAAATTTCAAACCCAAGCGGAGCATCAATGTGAGAAATGTAATGCGGCAGATATGATGAGAGAATAGGCATACAATTATTTTATCTTTCAATCAAACCAAATTGAACCAAAACCGAACCAGTTTGGTTTGGTTTCATTTTCAAATTGTTGATTACAGTTTGGTTTGATTTTTTCCAAATAGAAAAATACCGATTTGGTTTGGAAATTCGTCCAAACCGACCCAAACCGAACCGATTTCACCTCTAGTTAAAGTAGATAGATTTTTAAAATGAAAAAAATATAAAATTATAGATATATATTTTTAAAAATTAAAACTACTCCTGATATAGAAGATATATTTTTTAAAATGCCAATCTAGTTTTATTGATTTTTTTAAAATTAAAATCATCTATACCCGCTCCCGCTTATTACTATAGTTATATAAATTTGTTAAATTAAACATATTATAGATAGATATATATATTTTTATACTCCCATTTACTAATATAGATTGATTTTTTAAAATTGAAAAAAAAAAAAATTTGGAGAAAATTCCAAAATCTCAACAAAATTTTCTATTTTTTTAGATTTTTGAAAAATTAAAATTAGTCATTTTTCAAAAAAAATAAATATAATTAAAATTAAAATTAGTTTCAATTTTCTTTTAGCGCTTCCAACTAAGCCCCCTTTCTTCTCGGTACAAAGAGACAAAATAAAATATAGGATTTCATGTTAAGTATATAGATAAACTATTTAAAATTAAAACATCCAAATATATAAGAAAATTTCAAAATCTTTTTGATTTTTTTATTTAAAAATTAAAATCTTTTTAAAATCTTCTTTGAATTTCAAAATTATATGTAACCAATAGTTTCCCATAAATAGATACTATTTAAAATTAAAAATAGAGTCCCATAAAATAAAAAAACTTCATAAAGTCTTTTTAAAATTATAATCTTTTTTGAATTTAAAAGATTATATGTGACCATTAGATTCCCATAAATATTTAGTTACTTTTTTAAAATTAAAATATTTTTAAAAAAAATTTAAATTTCAAAATTATATGTAACCAATATATTTCCATAAATAGATAGATAATTTTTAATAATAATTAACTATTCATTCTTCAAATAGTGCCCAAATTGCGTATAGGTCCTTAGGGGTTGATAGGGGTGTAGTGTAATAATATTTTGATTGTGTGTTTTGGGTAGGAAATAGTGTCAAATAGTACTAGAGACTAATAAAAAAATTTACCTTTTTTTAAATTAAAAATACTCCCATAATATAAATAGACTTTTTAAAATTAAAAAAAAATTCGATAAACTTTCAAAATTCAAATCTAATTTTTTTTAATTAAATTTATCTTTAACGACTCCCATAAATATATATTTAGATAGGTAGATATTTTTTTAAAATTAAAAATAATATAGATAAATCTAAAATTCTGTGAAAATTCTAAAATTCTAACCTAAAAATTAAAATTAGATTGTTTAGTAATAAAGATAACTAATTTTTCAGTTCATAAAAAATAATACTTAAAATCAATAATTATTTTTAAAAAAATTAAAAAGAAAATATTAAAATATCTTCTTTCAAACTTTAATTTAAGAAAATACCTCACTAATGGCACATGTCGGTATCTCTTTCCATGTCATCAATCCAAGTGTTTTGAAGCACTACATATGAGCCGTTCACTCTGTAAAGATGAACGGCAAGGAGCATCTTATGAAATTCACTCGGATCCACCAATAAATCCCTTCAAATCCCATCGTCGAAATTAAAGCCCTAATTCCTCTTTCTTCTTGGTGCTAGGGTTCTTATCTTCATGTTACCAATCACAACCGGGAGATCAACAATATCGGGCGGAGGCAAGGGTGGGCAAGGCAAAGCGCTACCGCAAGGTTCCTCGTGACAACATCCAAGACATCACCAAGCCGGCGACTCGCCGCCTCGCTCGCCATGGCGGAATGAAGCACATCAACAGTCTGATCTATGAGGAGACGCTTAGGGTGCTAAAAATTTTCCTCGAGAACGTGATCCGCAATGCCATGACTTACATGGAGCACACGAGGAGGAAGATAGCACTGCCAGGGACTTTGTCTACGCTTTGAAACGCTAAGGCCACACTCTTTACGGCTTCGGTGGTTATAGTTCCGATCGGGAGAAAATCTTGCTATCAAGAAGTGTCAATGTTGATTGATTCATTGTTCCATCTTTGATTTTTTTTTTTTAGTTCTAATGTATGCAATTACTGTTCTTCTATGGAACTATTGTAATGTTTATTATCGAATTCTTTCTCTGTGAATTTTCCAAAAGAAAATTAGTTTCTGCATTTTGAAATTTCAGCTGAGATGATTTATATGAATGTTTCATGTTTAAATAAAATAACAAATAATTAAATAATTAAAAAATCATTATCCAGTATCTCCGGGGATGATTTATACGAATGTTTCATGTTTAAAATAAAATTACAAATAATTAAATAATTAAAAAAACAATCATTATCCAGTATCTCGCTGCGGTTTTATAACCGCCGCAAGGAATTTAAAAAAAATCAAAAAATAAATTATTTTAAAATAATTAAACAGATAGCATACCCTTAAGCATTTAGAGGCGGTTAAAAATCGCCGTGAACTACATTAAGAACCGCAGCTAAATGTATATACATTTAGCGGCGGTTATTCCGGCGGTTATATAAAACCGCAGCGAAATGCATCGCGACACCCTTATTTGTGGCGGTTTGTAAACCGCCATTGGAAGCATTAAACCGCCGCGAAATGCCTTTAAAACCGCCCCTACATTCTTATTTTGTTGTAGTGTTGGTACATAGAACTTGGCGGGATATCATCGTTCTAGATGGGCCTTGGCCGAGGCGGCCCGGAGGTTCCTCGAGGCCGAATGGTCGTACCGCGAAGCGGCAGAACATCACATTGATGTTCAGCCAACGCGTGGAGGACGTGGAGGACATGGAGGGTGGACTAGAGATAGGAGATCTCTGCCATGGAATGAATTAAGTATATATCCCGACGCAGGAGATTTGGAAAACCAAATTGTTTCAATTGACAACCCTAAGCACATGAGAGAGACCCATCCGCATTGCAGACTAAGGGGATGGTGCTTTCACATCAAAGTGTGGAAGCTGATCATTCCACCCGTGAGATCTCCCACATGGATGTGACACGATTGTGCTATTACACGATCCGCTGGCCGCTTCAAATGTATACTTCCTAGGGAGGAAGATAGCGGAAATCTATTACCTAAGCCAGCGGCCCAGCGTCTCATCACCACTCTAGAAAAGGGTAAGGCTGGGTCATTACCCAAGTAGGACACAATCGACTAATAGCCTAGTAGCATATGACCACTTGGTAAATCGTGTTACTCTAGCGCTAGGGCCACCGCAACAGGGTCAAGTACCTGGTGTGCAAGGTATGGAGGTGGAAACACAAGATAATGGAGAAGGAAATGAACCCTTTAATGATGATATGCCCTTGGCAAAGGTCCAGAAAGATGTCAAACATGAGCCATTGCTAGGCGAGGTAAGATCAAGGCTAATTCAAACTCAAAGAAGGGTCGTATAAATGATCCCGCAGAGGACGTCTTCAATACTCCTCCAAGATGAGGATTTTTTTACTTGCTAATATTTCCTTTCTTTTTAAATATGTCTTTTATGGAAGCTATTAATATTCTATATTGGAATTGTAGGGATGTTTCGAACCCTAGAACTACTTGCCAAATCAATGCTCTCATGAGGAAGTACCACCTGGATTTAGTGTGCCTGGTGGAGACAAGAGCTGATGAAGCTCGTGTTGCTTGTTTTTGCAAAAAATTCAACAGATATTGGGAATGGGCGGCCATTTCGGCACAAGGTATGTCGGGTGGTATTATTATCTTCTGGAAACAAGGACTACACTTGGTTTTGTCGACTAATAAACCTAAAGAGTGGATTATTTTCATGATTTATAACTCCCAAAGTAGTCAAATTCAAAGGTTTTTATGGAATGATTTATCACTAATTTCAAGGCTTGATATCCCTTGGATTTTGGTAGGTGATTTTAATTCAATCTTGAATTCTACTAAGCATAGTGGTGGAAGTTTTGAACACTACTCCACTAAATCCAGAAATTTTAATGATTTTATTATCCAGAATCAACTCTTTCATCTAGGATACCATGGAATCCCCTATACCTGGTGCAACAAACAAGGGGGGCTAGCTAGGAGATGGGACAGGCTTGATAGATTTCTAGCCAACAATGCTTGGCTTACAAATTTTGATTCTTACTGTAATAGACATCTAGCCAGGACCACCTCCAATCATTCTCCTTTATTTATTTCAACTAAATGCTTTACAAATCAAAATAAAAGGATTTTTCGGTTTGAAAATTTTTGGTTTGACTATGAGAGTTGTCATCAAGCTGTTATCAGAGCTTGAAATTGTACTTCAAATGCGTCCCCTGCTCAGGACCTAAGCCATGTCATATCCTGCACTAGGAAATTCCTATCCAATTGGAAAGCCAAGGGTTTGAATTCCTTAGACATAACAATATCAAAGACAGAGGAGGATATTCATCTACTTGAATCCCTAAAACCAACACTTCATTAATCAAATCTTGGCAATGTAGCTCTTAGAGGGGTTTATATAACAAACATATAGCCTTACTTAGGCAGAATCAAATTAGATGGGCTCAAAGAGCCAGGCTCCTTTGGCTCAAGAATGGTGATTATAACACCAAGTTCTTCCAACAACAGGCTAAGGTTAGAGGATATAGGAATAAGATATCAGCCATCACAGATGACCAAGGAGTTATTCATAGTGACAAGGTAAGTATAGGAAATGTGTTTGCTGAATTTTATAAAAAATAATGGTCTACTTCTGTCAATGCATTAGTAACTGATCTTATGCATAGGATGCCAAATGATTTGCCAACCTTAAATGATCATGAAAGAGACCTTCTTGTTAGGCCTGTATTGCCTTCAGAAGTTTATCAAACACTCAAATCCATGCCAAGAGGGAAAAGCCCTAGCCCTGATGGTTTAAATGTGGAGTTCTATGTATATTACTGGGATATTGTTGGTGAACCTTTAATTAAAGCCATTAATTTCTTTTTTCAGACAGCTAGCCTTCCAAACTCCTGCGTAGGACCTTCATTCTACTCATCCCAAAAAAGAATCCCCTAATAAAATTGGTGACTATAAACCCATATCCTTGTGTAATGTCTGTTATAAAATTATATCAAAAATTTTGACAAATAGGTTAAAAGGGGTCATACATAAGCTTTTTGGGCTTGAGCAGAATGGATTCCTTACAGGGAGGTCAACTTTTGACAATATTATTGCTGTTAAAGAAATGGCACATTCCCTTGAATTTGATTCTCAGTCCTTACCTAGGATGATGATTAAGGTTGATATTGAAAAGACATATGACGCTTTGGAATGGAATGTCATCCTTGCTACCCTCAAACTAATGAGATTCCCTGATATTTGGGTCCAATGGATCAGAACTTGTATCACTACTCCCACCTACTCCTTTTTAGTTAATGGACAACCTACTAGTTGGGCAACCAGCCAGAGAGGGGTCAGATAGGGAGACCCCCTGTCTCCTTTCTTGTTCATTTTAGTATCGCAGAATCTCTCATCCTTGCTTAATTATGCTCTCAATTTAAACATGGTTCCTGGTTTTGATGGGAGACTAAATAATAATTTTAATCACTTGATGTTTGCTGATGACCTTATCATCATAACTAGAGCTTCTAGGACAGCAACCAAAAACTACAAATTGTGCCTGGATTTATATAGGAACTTAATTGGATAGAAAGCTAATCCTGGAAAATCCAATTTGGTTTTACCTAGTTGGTGCTATAAAAAGATCAAGCAGACCATTGAAAACATTCTGGGAATGAGTATTGGAGTTTTCCCTTTTAAGTATTTGGGGGACTTGATATCTCCAAAAAGGCTTACTACTCATCATTGGCAGACTTTGGTTGATAGGACCAAACTTAGTCTCAATGCTTGGAATCCAACTTTTGTATCCTTGGCTGGCAGGTCAATCCTGGTTAACTCATCTTTGATGTCCATCCCAGTCTATTTTCTTTCCTGTTATGCAGTGCCTGATACTGTTCTGGATGGGATTTCTAAACTTGCTAGGAATTTCCTTTAGGGGGGTAACACTGATGGAGGCAGGTTCCATTCTGTCAACTGGATCACTACTACAATTTATAAAACTGAGGGAGGACTGGGAATCAGGGATTTGTGGAATGCCAAAATTACTTTAATGTCCAAACACATTTTCTTTGTTTTAAACCAGGAAGATAAACATCGGGTACACATTATACAACTGAAATATGGGGCTTTTAATCCTTGGTAATTTGGGGAAATCTTCTTGGTTTTATAAAATACTTTTCAAAACAGCTCATGCTATTAGAACTAATCTTTGGATTAATAGATGTAACCCTGAGGAAACTAGCTTCCTTATGGATCCTTGGTGTTTTGATATGCCTATTGCACTGAAGCCCACCTACATCAATATGGACTTCCCTGTGGAAAGTCTGACAATTGTTGATTTTTTGGATGGTAATTCTTTATATTTTGATCATATTATACAATGCTTCGGTAATTGCTTAGATTGGAATAAACTGTAGAGAGCAAGGTTTGACTCCAATGTTACCAGACACTAGGTTTGGCCACCTGAATCTATATGCAGTAAAAATGGTTAAGTCGGGTGTATAACTATTTCAATCAAGAGTACCCCATTGAAGTGGGTAATTGAGAGGGTGGAACACTTTGTGGAGATTGCAAATTGCCCTAAGAGTAAAATTATTTCTTTGGAGGATTTTTCACCAGGGATACCCACTTTTGAATTTCTCTATAACATAAATATTGGACCTCCAATGGATTGTCCCATGTGTGGATTGGATAGAGAGACATTGACTCATATCATGGTCAATTGCTCGGTTGCCAAACATTGCTAGACATATGTCTCTGAGCATATTGGCATTAATGATCTTGAGTTAAACAATCTATTGGAGGGATTGGCTCCCTGAGATCAAAGGTCATCAAGAGGAAGAGGGTTGTCACGAGGGCACCCAAATCCCTTGTGGCAACATGTGCACTGGAGCATCCGGAAAGCCCGGTGTGAGGTGGTTTTCAACAAAGAAAAGCAAATACATGCGCATCAAATCTTTCAACGAGCCGGTAGAGTCACTCAGGAACATCTATGGAGAACTCAAGGACATATAAGGGAGTACCTAAGCAATTCTAGATTCAATAATGAGATTACTGTTTTTTGTGATGCTTCGTGGTACTCTGACAATTCTCCTTGTGGTGCAGGTTTTGCAGCCTTTGAAGGATGTGGAGCTGTGCTCCTGGCTGGCTCTCAAGCTATGATGATGCAGACAAGTCTGAAAGCAGAAATACTAGCTATATCTATAGCCTTGGAGCAATGCCTACAGATGGGACTAAGAATTCACAATTTGCACTGACTGTCAAGATGCCTTAGAGGGGATTAACATTGAGAACACACATTATGGATTGAGATTTCAGGATGTTGTTAAGCATTTCAAAGATTTATCAAGAACACTACCCATAATGGAGATTGTATACTTTCCCAGGGACTCAACATCATTGCAGATGCCTTAGCAAAGCATGCTTCAAGGAACCCTGCCCTCTCTATGTTCCACAAGGGAATTGACAAGCCAAGATGGTTGGAGGAATTAGTGGCGTCAGTTGGGTTACACTTCTAATGTGTTTTTTATTTTGCTAGTTTTGTTTTCTTCTAATAGCTTCACAGCTCTTTTATGTCAAAAAAAAAACATGGAAAAAATTTTGTCTTTATTTGGCTCGACGAGGAATAAAGAATTTGGAGTTTTGTTTTGTGGTCAAATCCCATGGCAGCCGACTTTAGCTATTAAGCTTAATGGAGTTCATTCCGGGGTTCATTTTAGTTAACCTGGTCTAGCCAATGCTAGTAAAGTAATCACATATTGAGCTTTTCCTTTAAAATCTATATATTCTATTTATAGGTAGTGGGGGAGGGGGTGTAGGTTAAGGATAAGAATGCTGTGAGGAGAGAGTGGACGGTCGATGAAAGAGCGAAGATGAGTTTGGAAGTCTAGTATCTGCCGCATGGATGCTTGGAATACAAACTATAGAAAGAGATTTTTCTAACAATTGTATAACAAAATTCAACACAGACTCAAATTAATCACCTGCTCCTCAGTCAGCCTTTTCTAATTTTTCTCTTACCTTTGAGTCCTCTCTTTGTAACTTTTTCCTTTTGCGTAATTAGGGGTGGGAAGTCTACAACCGACCGAACCAATACCGATCGGTTTAAAGCAGTTTGGTAAATTTTTTTAAAATTCTATTTTTGATCGGTTCTAGTAGTCACCTGATCCGATCGGTACCTAATTATGAAGGATTTATTTGGTTTTGTAATTACTGAACTGAATCGAATTAGATTAAATATAAATATAATATTTATATTATAAGGTATACTATAAAAACCCACCACAATTTTTAGTTATATTTAGATTATTTTTTTCTTCACTACCGATCAAACACCCATAACAATTTTTACATATTATCTAATTCAATTTAAAAGAGGTTAATCAGCTATTATGACTCAATATATTTAGGATAACAATTCAAAATAAATTATTTAAAAAAAATTGTACTTAATCTAATCAATTTCTGTTGGTGTATTACGATTTCTTACAGATTTGGATATATTTGAGATAAAATTTTAAAATAATTATTTAAAAAATTTAATCTTTAATCTAATTCGAGATTGGTTAATTTTAAAATTTTAAGATAAATTATTTTAAAAAAAGATTTATCCTTAATCTAATTCAATTTAAGCGGGTCGTTTATGATTTTTTGAGATAACAATTCAAAATAAATTATTTTTTAAAGAAAATTATTCTTAATCTAACTTGGTTTGATGAGTTGTTAGTGATTTTTTACTGATTTTATACAATATATTTGTGATAAAAATTTAAGATAATTATAAAAAAAAGTATTTATCCTTAATCTAATTCAATTTTAGAGAGATTTTACTTTTTGTTGATTTGATTGGAATAAAAATTAAATATAAATTATTTAAAAAATATTTATATTTGGTAAGTCCACAATAAAACAATTTCAACTGAATTCTCGGTTCAACTAAGGGTCGGTTACAGAACAAATCTCGACTTGGAATCGGTTCAGCATTTCTCAAATCGTAGAAGTTCGATCGGTATCGGTTTATGCTCTGCAACTGAACGGTTACCACCCTTAGATGTAATATCTAAAGTAGTATCTCTATTATTCTAAAGTTCTTTCTTTTCACACTCTATTATAATTTGAAATTTAGGGTAAAGCTACTTTCATTTATTAAAGGAAATGTGAGTTCTACAAGGCATATATTTAAAGAGCCATGCATTTTGGGCTCTACAAAGTTGTGAATGGATGGATTGATATTTTTTAATGTAAAAGTAGATGGGCCTACATAACTCAAATTATAATAGAGAGACCAAAATGATTGATTTTATAATTTGATTATTATAACTTTTTCCTTTCTTCCTGCCGCCCTTGTGCTCTTCTGTATTTACTTTTCTTTGTTAACCTATCTGCTTGTCATTAAATGACAAGGGGAACAAAGTGAATGTCTAACACCTTTATTTAGAGGTGACCCATGATTAACCCGTGCATTGGAAGTTTTAAATGACAGGAAGGTTTTGCTGAGGTACACACAAAGGAAAAACCCTAGGTTTTGTATAATTTAAAAAAACATACATAAATAAAAGTGGTTCGGTTTGACATGAAAAAGAATCATGTGGCTGTCATTGTATGACAAACTCATTTCACCTACTCCTTATAAATTTTGCCTTTGATCCATAATGGCCACAATTCAATGAATTCATTCCAGCTCATACAATGGCAACAAAGCATTCCATCTTCTTAGAATATGAATTAAATGTATTTTGATTTCCATGGCACATTGGCAACAATTCATTCCAACTCACCAACTGCAATGATGTCTATTGGTATCGGATACCTTTGTTAAGAAGTGGGCTTCAATCTTTATGGACTGGTTTCGAAATCTAGCCCCATCTCTAATAAGGTTTGGGCGTTAGGATTCAATTTAATTACTTCAAATTAAGTATCTGTTTCCCTTCTTTTCCTACTAGGATTGGACATCATGTATTTTATATATACATACGATGAGCAGGTTTTACACCTATTGCACATCTTTGACTTCTTTTAGGAGGCATTTGTGGTCATTGTCAATAAAAGAAAAAAAAAAACATTTCTTTCCAACTCATGAGTTCCATAAATCAGCAACAACCCGTAAACAATTGCATCTTCAATTGTAGAAGTGACTGACATTCATTGGTGATGATAATAAGATGAGCAGTACCACCACCTCCAACATCAACAGCAAAGGGGAAAGATGGTCACTCCTAGGAACCACTGCCTTGGTCACTGGAGGGTCCAAAGGAATAGGGTAAAATTTTTTGTTTTTATTTTTTTTTCTTTTTTCATTCTACAAAGTTGAGGTTAATGAAAATAGAAAAAAGAGGTTTTTGTGTTCAGTTTGATGTATGTTTAGTTATTTGATGTTGAACTATTATCTATCTTCTAATATTATGATTGTTTTACAGATGGGCCATCGTAGAAGAACTAGCAAGCCACGGTGCCACTGTTCATACATGCGCTCGGAATGAAGCAGAGTTGATGAAATGTCTACAACAATGGCAAGAGCTAAAACTACCCATCACTGGATCAGTTTGCGATGTGTCCTCCAGAGATGATCGCTTGAAGCTCATGGAGAGTGTTTCTGCCATGTTTCATGGGAAGCTCAACATCCTTGTAAGTCTACCTCAACTTTAGTACTGCTTTACCCTGCTTTTCAAATTTCTAAACCAGGTTTTCTAGGATTAATGTAATATGATATAGGTTTCTAAAAAGATTTAGGCGGCTTCAAAATAGCGTTTAATTATCCTCCTTAAAGCCAAAGGTGTACATTTACCCAAGAAGGTCCCTCCGCCACCAGATAAGCACGCATGTTGAATCTCCTCGCGGTGAGTCTTGCGTGATGTGGAGTCACCCAAAGGGTGTGGCTTATACACACCTAAGCTACGTATTGGGATTGATAGTCGCGGTAAAGAAAGGCGGTCGACCCTTCTGGGCGTCTACACAGCCAGTATCCCATGGCGGTCAAAGCCGTCTTTCACTGAGCAAACCCGTGATAGTCCGATCCGTGCGTACGTCCTATCTTTGAACATAATGGAGTTTATCCCCTTGTCTCAAAAAAAAAATTATCCTCCTTAAATTTAAATTTAAATTATTAATTAATATTTAATATTAAGTTTCGCAGCTAAAACCAAACACAACTCTTTTCAAAAACCATAGAGATGTTGTACACTTGCTACACCAAATTAAACATACTTCAATTCTATTTCAGGTTAATAACGCAGGCACCGGATTCCCGAAATCAGCTGAGGAATATACTGCTGAGGATTATGCAAATATCATGAACACTAATTTTGAATCAGCATTCCATCTAAGCCAACTAGCTCACCCTCTCTTGAAGGCTTCAGGTTCAGGCAGCCTTGTGTTCATCTCCTCCATTGCAGGGCAGGTTGGGAGTAAATACCGTTCCCTCTATGGACCAAGTAAAGGTATATTTTTGAATCTTGTTCAGCATAACCATTGCATGTACTTCACCTTCAAACTATACATCCAACTATATTATATGTATCTTATTATTGTCTTAGGAGCAATTAACCAGCTCACAAAAAATTTGGCTTGTGAATGGGCCAAAGACAAAATTCGATCTAACTCGGTGGCGCCTGGACCCATCAAAACCCCTCTTATACGGCCGGTACGTACTCGATTTAATTTCTATTTAATTAGTAATTATCAAGATAAATTTTGAAGATACATGATTTGTATTAGCTTGTGCTGTGGGTTTTTATCTGACGTTTATTTATTTAATTATTTATTTATTGAGGATATAGATTCTTGAAAATAAAGAGCTTGCGGACAGGGAAATCTCTCTTGTTCCTCTAGAGCGTATTGGTGAACCAGAGGAGGTGGCGCCCCTTGTTGCGTTTCTCTGCTTTCCTGCAGCATCGTACATTACTGGCCAAGTCATTTGTGTCGATGGTGGACGATCAATCAATGTCTTGTAGATGGAGATATCTTATGGAGAATATTAATGCGTATTGTGATGTGGACGTACCCTTAATAAACTGTCTCATAGATGGTGAGAAGTTAATGGAGAATAATGATTATTGATGTGGACCTTAATAATGAATCTTTAAATACTATCCGGAAAACCTTCCACTTGATATTAATCATTAATTCTGAAGGTTTATTTTCCCAGATCTTTTACTTTAATATTTATTTTAAACTACAACTATATGGTCACACTCATGTTGAGATCACAACAAATAACATCACGTGGAGTACGAATTTGTAAAAGTCACAAAGCTGTCATAATATAGAGAAAAATATTTTAAAAATGAAGAAGCCACGTTAGATTGGTATTCTTTTCTCATATCAACCATCCACAAAAATATAGGTGATGGTTTTACGAGCTGAGCTCAAGCTTGAGCTACTCGAGTAGTTTTATGAGCCAAGCTCGAGCAACAAAATACTCAGCTCAATAGGCTCATGGCACAGTGAGCGATTAGATATATATATATAATAAGAGTAGTAGGATTCTTTGTCATGGTAAGATTCGTATAAGATTTGGTCACTTGGGCGGTGTTTTAAGGATTTTCAAGTATGGATGGAAAGAAACGTGAAAAATAAGCTAGCATGTCAATTTTCATACAATTTGGGAACTTGTAGGGTCTTCATCTTAACAGGTGAAAATTTATAGAAATCTTACCGGTTCAAAATTTCACCCGTTAAGATGAAGACCCTACAAGTTCCCAAATTGTATAAAAATTGATATGCTAGCTTATTTTTCGATGTTCTTTCCATCCATACGGTTGGATTTCCTCAAAACACTGTGCAAGTGGGCCAAAACAAGGCGACCGCGCTTGTACAGTGATAAGGCCGGCCACATAGTATCAGCCTCGTGTATATATATATATATATATATATATAATACTGTTAAGGGGACACCCTTCTTTCCATGTGGCGCTAATCAGGATGACCCTGTTGTGGGACAGCTGGATCAGGGGTGGGGCGTGAGATCCCCTTCCCATCCCTCAAAAGGCGGACGGGTGATGTCCTGTCATCTAGGGCAGGCGGCACATATTGCAAGCGTCGTGCCTAGCAAAAAGGTGCTCGACAAGGCAGCTAGTCGGCGGGTGGAACATGGCGCGTGGCAGAGGAAAAGTAGGTACGATAGGCGGCCCAAGAGCGACAACCCCAGTAAAAGAGGGAGCCCTCTCTTCCCCTAAACTTGAACTCTTTATCTCCCACAAAAAACTCTGGACCCAACTAATTTGAGCGTCGGAGGGTTTGGGGGGAAGAGCTCCTGGACTTCTTTGTTTTCCAAGGGAGGTGGCTTGTTGGGCGGGCGCCCTCGACACATCAAGGCCATCAGACCACCGGCCCCCAGCGGAAGCTTGTGTCCTAAACTACAACTACTACCAAACCACCCTATTCACAATTGAACTCTATGCAGGAAGCGACTTCTCAACCCGCTAATAATTTGAGCAACAACAGTTTGGCGCCATCTTTGGGGATACGGAGAAAAAAGCCTAGTAGTTCTGCGATGGCCGAAGGCCCTACATGTGCCTCGGAAGGGGGACGAGACTCTTAGAGACCACGCATCACATCGTCCATCACCTTCTTAGGCGACGATTCGAGAAGGGTCACCCACCCTCACGATGATGCCTTGGTGGTTACTGTCAAGATAGCGGATTACGAAGTTAAGCGGATCCTGTTTGACAGCGGAAGCGCGGCGGACGGAGGCATACCGGAAGATGAACCTCGCGCCTGAGACACTGCGACCCGCCCACGTCCCGCTAGTGGGGCTCTCCGGGGACATCGTCCAGTCAAAGGGCACCGCAACTGTAAGAACTGCCCCTCTGAAGTACTGTACTAGTTTGAAATTTTGGAATTTCAATAAAGCACCGTCGGACTGTGGGACCCGACGAACTGTCATATCATGACTAATTCTTTAAATACAAAGGTCTTTGTGCAAATTAACTCAGTAAAGGGTTTAATTGCATTAAAAGAGGATTTAAAAGGATTAAAATTTAATTAATCAGGGTTAACAACAGGGGCATCAATAATTTCGAGATACTGTTCTGATCTGATTTTCCTGAATCCGGTCAGAATAAAAGACGAGATTAATGAATCTCAATATGGCTAGTGAGGCTATAGTGTAAATGAAATAATTGGGGATCTAGGGCTTGGATGATTAATTGAAATCAAAAGGAGTCTTTATCATCCTTAACCTCTCCCCCTCACCCTCTCCTTACCCTAGCCCACAACCGCCGCCTCCAAGCCCCCGCCGCCATCCAGCCACAGCCATGTGTCCCGTGCGCAAGTCCTAGCCGCGCCCCGCGCCTCCACCCCACGTCCGGCGCAGACGCTTGAGCCCCGTTTTAACACCCATCTCTTTACTGAGACAGATGTCACACGAGTTGGGCCGAGAGTGCACCCAGCCCATAAGCTGTGTAATTTAAACCTGATAATAATCATAAAAATCAAACTACTATTTATAAAAAATAAACAAACTGTTTAGTCTTATACAGAGTTTAAAAATTTGCGGAAGAGTTCTAGAAGTCTAAACATCAAGTGCAAACGGGCACTATCCTTATCTGCTATATCAGAGCCATCTAATAGATTACTCACATTCACTTACCTGCGCAAGTAGTTCACTTGAGTGAAGATCACTAATATCAGGAAATAAATATATATAATGAAAGACTTACGAATCCCAGAAATAATGCTAATTATATGCATTATCTTCTCATTAGATTAACATGTTAAGCATTTCCGAAAACCCGAATAAAGCACGTATGCAATTTCAATCATCATAAGCATATCACAATCACATAAATATGTATGCTTAGGCCTCGTATCGTATAAGTGTGCACCCGTAGTTAAAATGTCTCCGTAAGGACTCCAACTCCCATCAAGTAACAGCGGTATAAATCTACGTGATCTTGATGACCAGAAACAATCCGGTACTTGACGACCAGCGGTATACATCTACATGTGTACGTCAAGTATCAATCTCGTACCCGATATGACCTCTCACAAGAGACAGGAAGGGGTTTTTTTTTTAATAAAGAGAATGACTTTCGCAAACATTTTTGGTTTTAAGAAAAACGATCGAAAACAAATCCCCTTCCTTAACTCGGTCTCGTCCACTTAAATATCTGGGCTTTATCCTAAGCCCCTGCTGGGTCCCCCATACATAACTAACTAAGGTGCAACCTATGATACATGAAATAATCTTTATCTACCCCTTAGGGGTTTCTTTACCATATTTCATGCTCTTTAACATTTAATCAGTTTAACAAGCATCAAATCACTATATAACTACAGCGTTAAAATCCATCGACAATTCACAAACCGAGATAAAACTCATATAAACAAATCCGATGATAAAAATCCGATAATGTAACATCTAAATATAATGTAGTCACTCACCTGACGTCCTTAGCAAGCTTAAGTTTGACTCGGTACACACACCGTTTCTGGGACATTCTTCCCTTTTCCTAATAATCATAATACATAAATTCATGAATACGGAGATCATATTCTTAGCTTATATTCTAACTTAGACTCAATAGAATACGATGAAGACACTTAGCTCACTAAAGCATGATCTCTTACTTAATATGCATTTCATGTCTTTAAGGTATATCTATAACTAAGTTTCTATATCATCTCTTCGAGCTTAACATATTAGCAAGGTAATTTACTAAATTAAAATAACTAGAAGTACCTTGTTTTAATAACTAGTCACTGTCTTGATTTATGTGTTAACTAACATAAGAGAAGTCTTAGTAGACTTTAATACATAGCCTCCAATTACTAATGAACCCACTCTTATATTCATATATTGTATCTTAGCTCATAAGAGTTTAACTTGGTTAACTAGAGGTTGGACTACAGTCCCACTAGAATGAAGCATTACTCTCAATAGAATGCATCATTGTTAAGAAGGAATATCACATTCACTTAAAATGAAGAATTTCTAAATTAGGACTGTAGCTTTAATTCATTCATACATGTTTCCATGCTTGAAATGCCCTAACAAATCATGTATAAAATAGAATTCAATGTTGCGAGAGGTCTATAGCGATGATTCCAATAAAAATAATAATTTATCTACTTTGTTAATACGTCAAATGTATTTAAACTTTCATGAGTTCCTAGTTGTGATCATTGTTCCGTATTCTTACCTATTTAAATACGAAATCGACGTATTTAGATTTTCAAAAATTTTGACAGAGTCCCCTTTATTTCTAGGCTCCCGAATTTATACAAACATTCACATACTCTCAATATCTATAGCATTTACAATTAGTTAACTCAATTAATCACATGCAACAACTCTACAATCAAATAAACCATTATAATCTCGGCCTTGATCACAGCCTATACCCAAATTAATTCATCAATTGGCTCGGGGGAACTCACTGAGTTAATAGGGTGGAAGATCAGGGTTCCAATTGGAGTTCATCAATCCCCGACGATGCTCTCAAAGGATCGGAGATCGGGTGGAGCTGACTAGAGAAGGGAAGGGGGGAGAATGAGCACTGTCGCTCGTCGGTTCTCATGAGAAGACAGAGAGGAGCAGGAGGCGGCTGTTGTCCAGCGAGGCTGGGCTCAAGGGCTGTTGTCCGGTGTTGCTGTGCGGTGGCTCTGTCGGAGGCTACGAGCTGAGGGCTCGCCGAAGGTTGGAAGGGGCGGAGCTGGGCCAACAACTGTGGTCGGCAGCTGGCAAGGCCCAGCAAGGGCGCTCAGGCCATGGGTGGGGTTTCCGGCGACTAGGGTGCGACCGAGGAGGCAAACCGGCGGGGCGACGGGAACAGGTGGACGATGGGGAAAAGCAGCCTGGGGTGAACTACAAGCCGGCCGGCGAGCTCGCGTACAGGTATGACAGCGTTCTAGCAGATAGAGGAGCAAGCTCTCAGGCGTGGGGGTGCGACTGAAGGTCCTTGAGACTGGCGGTGCTCGTCGGTGGGAGGGAGAGGAGGTGCGGGTGAGCTAGGGCACGGGAGAAGAGAGATGGTCGTGAGGGAGAGGGGAATGAGATAAAACTTAGGTTTTGAATTTAAATTTTTCGTTTAAAGACCATAGTCCTAAATTTCACTTTATAATTACATAAGTATAATGATGCAATGCAACCGCAAGTTTACGGGTCGTAACAAGTAATAGAGTGGACTTGAAAGTCAGGTTATCCATCCTCAAGGAGATGGAAGTACTAGTACCCACTATTCGTCTACTATCTAGTCTATCCAAAGGTGGTTGATTATACTAATTCTAAACTAATCAATTGAAAACATAAACAAGGGAATCGAGTTGCTCTTAAGGTTAAACAATCATAAAAAGGGCATGCTCGGACATTTGAATCCCCCTTGGACTTCAAAAAGATAAATGCTACTCTCTATCTCCCCATTTGGTTGATCCTTGGCCAAGGGTTCCTATGGTGCTTTCACTCCCTCTCTCGAGGCGAGTTACTAATCCTAGTGCCCTTACCGATGATGTTCTAGGGAACCTAATTCTTGGAGGGATTATGGGAATAATACATCTAAAGGACTCGCTCTCCTTAGTACCCGGGTTCCCGGTATACTCACAACCCCCTTTATTGGAGATGGTCTACACACGGGGAGGCATTCGCTTCTTCCCCCATATTAACTACGAAAATCCCTCCGGGCTCTCGCAACGTAGAGAGATTAACATACATTAAAACATCCAATAGACTCAATGAGATTCAACCAAACAATCGAAGATAGAGAAATAACGTTAATTAAAACATGTCCAAGGGTTCATCAGTCATCCAAGCATCTATAAGATTAGCCCTCCATGAAAGAGGGGCAACAATCCAAAACAAAGATGAAAGCAAACAAGGAAATCATAATGAATGACACTAATGAATGCACCGTTGATGGCTTCCTTGATCCTCTTCCAATGGTTTCCCCTCTTCTTGCTCCAATAGCTTCAAGATGAGGATCTCCAAGATTTCCCCAAGATTAGCCTCTCTACCCAAGCTGCTTCCTCTCTCTCTAAACCCTCATTAGTCGGCTTTTATACCTCTAGGGTTTTAGGGGTGAGATTTACCAAATTGTCCCTTCTACATCTGCAGATTCGCTGAAATTTACGACGTCTGGGACCCGTGATAATGAAGCCGTATATCGTGTCGTGATATCAAGCCGACCACCTCCATACGGTCTATCATACGGGCTGTATATAGGCCCTTATACATGTCTGCCACATCCATACGGTCTATCATACAGGCCGTATATTGGCCCGTATTCCTTTCAGGTACCAATTTACGGTCATATGTCAGCCAGTATAAATGTCTGTATGGGCCCTTCGGGGTTTTCCGAGATCCCGGTTTCTCTCGAAATGCTTTCTTTCCTCCGGGGTCCTGGTATTCTGCCATGTTGATCAGAATGAATATATTTTAAGTATCAGTGGGCAAAGAATCTTCAAACTTACATGCCAAGCATATAAGAATATGATATAAAATTATTCTCAAATGAACACTTATCAAATATGTCCACACTTAAAGGTTTGCTTGTCCCCAAGCAAAGAGAAGAAATCAACAAAAGAAAATATAAATGTTCATCCTCTTGGCCATGAAATGTATAGCTCAACTCTTTTCAAGTTCACCACCCATATGCTTTGTTCTCCCGTTTCCACGCCAAGGCTTAAATAGATCTCATGCAAGAAGTCGTTATAGTTCTAAACAAAGCTTATTCACTCCACATGCCATGTTCTAAAAAAAACTTTGCAAGACAAATACATATTCAATGGACTCTGGAGGGTTCTCTAGGCCCTGTGATCAGTGAGATCCCCTTAGATTAGATAAGTGGCCGACAAATAGGAAAACACAACCTTTTTTTTTTTTTTTTCTGTAGGGCATCCCTAATGGATCTGACTTTCCTGTATTAAAGACCAATGTAGAGTGTTGTTCCTCCTCTTCGCAAAGTGCTCATGCTGATTAGGCACCGGGGAACTTAGCTACCAAGGTGGTTACAACTCTGCATGGTTGTGTTCATGCTAAGTAATGATTTTTCGAATTGAGGGACACTCTTATAGGGAGCCGGAACCCCAAACTACTTCATCAAAATAAGCAGCGGAACACTGTCTTTATTTCTTTGTGACTATTATGTACAACTATTTTATTCTCTCCCTACTTGTCCACTAGGTCATATTATGAGGGGTTAATGAATTGAAATAATACCACGAGATCTCTTGGAGCCATTGAAAAATGTGTTTTGCTATTAAAGTACAAAGAACATGGTAATGGGTTATCTATTATCTGTAAAGATCATAAGTATCACAGAGATGTTATTTAAATGCCCATGACGTTTCATAGGAGAGTTTAACAAAATTATGTGCCAAGGTGGTGCCGTAGAAATAAAGTGTGCCAACATGTTTCCTTAAGGCCTATGTCGAGGCATGCTAGTCATGAAAAATTTAAAAAATTGCTATGAATTTCACTAATAGCTGCCTATCTCCACACTTAAAGTTTTGTTATGGATGTATAAAGATATAGGATAGGTAGCTACCCATCTCCACACTTAAAATTGTACATTGTCCTCAATGTACGCAATAATTCCAAAATTAAATATGCATGGAGAAAGGTGAACTAAAACTTCCCCGGTTAATTTGGTGCGCCAATAGGTTTCCACGAAGTTAGTGCTTGGCGGCTATCGGGGAATGTTGATACAAGTTCCATCTATGCAAATCAAGGGAAAGATCATCATGACTCCATAAAAAGAATGGGAAAGTAAAGGAGCCCATGGAAAATAAACAGAAGGATAAGTGTAGCAGGGCGATGCCCTTGCTAGCCATACACGGTGCAGAAAATAAAGTTATAAGTTCAACAAACAAGAAAGAAAAAGTGCATAAGAAAATAAAGTCTCATCAACATATTGAAAAAGAAATGTCTAAGTCCTCATGCTGCAGGGTCACCTGCTGGTGCCTCGGGTGCTGCTCTGGGAGGTCCCTGTGCTGGAGGAGGAGCGAATGCTGGATACCCGCAGATGAAGATAGACAGCTCCGTGAACTGGTCACCCAAGCGGCGCTGCTCCGTGAGGATCGTGTCCTGGGTGGCGCGAATATCCGTGATCTGCTCCTCCAGCCACTCGAATCGACTCTTGCTCGCTGAAGATGGGAGCTCGCCTGCGGGAGATGGTATGTTGAAGTCCTCTGAGTCGGACTCCTCGTCATCCTCAGAACTGTCGGCGCTCTGGCCGACCAGTGTGTAGCGGCTCCCGGAGTGCTTGACGAGCCCCATCTGGCACAAAGTGCTCATCCCCAAGCTGGTCATAAGCTGCAGTCTCTCCATGCCCTCCGTCTTCTCCTCGAGGCCCATACCAATGATGAGGCGGGTAATGTAGGGCCCCATAGTAATGGTCTTCAATCGGGTGTTGGTCTCTTGATGCACCAAGTAGTCGGCGAGTACGTATCTTAAATGGATAGGTACTCACTCGAAAATGCTATAGAGAATAAAAAAGTCAATAATGGTGACCTTTCCGGTGCTGTCATCTCGCCCAGCGATGGAGCAGCTGACTAGGGCGTGGATGAAGCGGTGAACCGGATCAGACATGAGAGATGCATTCTAGTTCCCATGGCGTCCCCCGAGCTGGAGCCAGTAGCACGTAGGTGTAATGATGTCCTCGGGCAAAGAAGTGAGGAGGCGAGTGTGGAAGGCGTCCCTATCGTAGAATCCTATGAGCATCTAGAAGCGGATGTAGCTCATGGTCCTCTTCTCCCCGAAGAGCTGAAATGAGATTGCTGTGAGGGAGCGCTTCTGGATGGCACTCCGGTCGGCCTTAAACACCTTGTTCCATCCACCAACCGAAAACATGCTATCTACTCTGTCCGCGATCCCAAGCTCAGTGGCCACTCCCCAATCGATGTACCGCGTTCGCCTAAAGGGCTTGGCAGCCAGCCTTTGGTAGCTCTGGAAAAGGTGCTCCTCTTCAAACTGCGGTGTGGTGGAGGAGCCTTCCCCGGTACTTCGTGTCTTGGATGCTATTACCTTCCTCGGCATGTCTACAAAAGAATAGAAAGGGGTGTTAGTGCGAATGGGAGTATTAAAGAGTTTAACCAAACAAAAATTTGCGCACTACGGCCCTTAATGGCCCTATACGGGCATCTATATGGGCAGGTATGCGGCCCGTATGACCCCACTTGGGAGAGATACGGGGTTCTATACGAGCTGTATATGAGCCTGTATGGGTACACCTGAGGGCCATACGGGTGCAGCCTGTATGCGCCTGGGGGTAGCGGTGCCGACCCCCAACAGCGTATACAACCCCATTTACATGCCATTCATCCCCATTTCTCTTCCTAAACTCTAAACATGCCTTAAATCAATGCATTCCCATAGAAATTTGAGACAAAATGGCATTTAATCATCTCAAATCCATTCAAAATAAATTCATTCAATCCCTAGGGTTCTAAGCATGGTGATGATGGATCAAATCGACAAATCAAAGCATTCGAGTCCTCTCTTCGTCAACGTGGAGGGGAGTGGGGTCGGCTAGGGTTTGAAAAAGAAATGGGGAAATCGTCTTTATAACACCCCAAACCCTGCTGTATACGGGTTGTATATCAGCCCATATATGGCACAGGACGGGTTATACCGCCCTGTATACGGGCCGTATGACAGCACATATACCCCACTGGAGGGTCCATACGGCCGTATGATAGGCCGTATGATACCCCGTATGGGCCTGGGTTTGGCTTATGCACCCAATCCAGGACACCATTCGAATCCTCCTCGCTAACTAATGATAATTATGAATCTAGGGCAATGAATGGATCGACAACCAGCAAGATGGTACAATATACTATGAAAACGGACATAAAACATCTCATTCATTTATTCCAAACACATACAATCTAACTAATCAAAAGAAATTGTAACTAAAGAAAATTTCTAGGACTTGGGTTGCCTCCCAAGAAGCGCTTGTTTAACGTCACTAGCTTGACGTACCTTCACCTTACCTCATGGGGGTTCAAATACTTTGAAGCTTTTATTGGCTCCTCCCTTAAAGCATTGTCCAAATAAGAACATTCCCAAGTTGGCATAAATTGTTCTATTGTTATCTTCCATACCTGGGCTTTCTTTGGAAGTACTCGGAGCCGATGGTTTCATGCTTACTCCCTTTTCTTGCACTTTCCTCCAGCATATTGTAGGTGGAAAGGATTTTTGCTTCTTTTTCTTGATCTTCACTGTTTCTAACCTTGATAGAGTAGAACTCTCTTGCACTTCCTCCAAGTGTCCCACTTGTTCCCCCAAATAGGGATATAGTGGATCCACGATTAGTAAGTCTTCTATATACTTGGAAGTGATTTCATCCACCTCGTCAATGCAATATGAGGTGTCGTCTTGGGCCATTAAATGCAGCATTGCTTCAGGCAATTGAAATACGACCTCTTGATCTCCCATCCTCAAAGCAAGCTTACCTTGTGCATGATCTTCCAGGGCTTGAGCGGTGGCGAGGAAAGGTCGCCCAAGAATGATAGGCACGTCGACCTCATCATCAACATCTAAAAGTACAAAATCGGCCGGGAAAACAAATTGATTGATCTGAACAATTACATCTTCAACTATTCCTTTCGGCCTTCTCATAGATCGGTCGGCCAACTGTAGTGTTATCCCCGTGGGCTTAGGCTCTTCGAGTTCGAGCTTCATGTACAATTTATAGGGCATCACATTGATACTTGCCCCAAAATCCGCCAATGCTTTCTTTGTGACCCCTTCTCCAAGGATGCACGGGACCACAAAGCTACCGGGATCCTTCAACTTCTTTGGCATAGCTTGTTGGATAACGGCCGAGCATTGGGCATTAAGTGTCACTACACCCACATCTTCCAATTTCTTCTTGTTGGAGAGGAGATCTGATGGGTGAATTCCGCAAGTATACGGGTCGTGGTCAAGTAAAAAGTGGAGTATGGGAAGTCGGATGTCGAACCACAGGGAATAGAGATTGCTAAGTGTAAACTAAGCTTTAATAACCTAGTTTAAATAGTAAATTGGGGGGTTTTGATTTTCAAAACTAAAGAACTAAAAAGGATTGAACGTAAGAACTGAAAATCGAGAGTTGGTTGGGGTAAATCAATAGCAAGAGAGGATACTTGGGTATGCATCCCTTTTGGACTTCAATTCTAAAGATGAGCAAAGATGTTTATGAATCAAGGTTGATATTTCTTGTGCCAATAATCCCTAAATTATATCCAACCCCTCTTCCAAGGTGATTGGATAACTAGTCTCCTAGGACTTGATATGAAGTTCAAGGGACAATTCCTAAATTATATCCAACCCCTCTTCCAAGGTGGTTGGATAACTAGTCTCCTAGGACTTGATATGAAGCTCAAAGGAATTTATATATATTGGAAGAATCATGAGGGTGAATTCGTATGAAAGAGTCGTTCGCCCTTCTAGTACCCGATTCCTCGGTGTACTCATGAAACTCTCTAATGAAGCAAGTTCCTAATACAAGGAGGTGCTAGCTCTAGCCCTTGTATTGCACACAAGTAATTTCTAGTAATGAAATTATAATCAATACATAACATTCATTAGACATTAAAGAGAATACCAACAAATCATCATAAACATTCAATGCTATTAATGCTCTATCCAAAAGTTCAACATACCCAAGTACCAATAGATTAGTTCCCCATAAATGGGGAACTCAAACCAAAATGGAAAAGCTTACAAACCAATGAAAAGGTAATAGAGAATACTATTACCTCCAAGATTATAACTCCAATGGTTCTCTATTCTCAAGATTTTTGGGAGATGGCCCCCAAGCCCTAATCTCTCCTCTAGCCTCTCTCCCAAGCCAACCTCCCTCCTAAACTCTCATACTTAACTATTTATACCCATGAATTAGGGTTTCACTTAAGAAAGCCTTGAGTGGGCCCGTGGAACTGCAAAGGTTACGGTGAACGGCCTCGTGAACGGCCTGTTCATCAGTCCATTCATCTCACAGTTGCTCTCGAATCGGCGGTTCAACCGGGCGGTTCATCACCGGTTCACTCACAGTTGCTCTCAACCGGCGTGAATCGGGTACATTCATCGGGCCGGTTCAACTCCACGGGTTGCTCAATCGGTTGAACGGCCGTTCACAAGGCTGTTCATCTCCTTGGGTGTCTGCCCCTATGCCCAGGTGTGAATGGCCGTTCACCAGGCTGTTTAACCCCTGTTTTCTTCAGAATGACTTCGTTTGTCCTTCGTTTTGTTAATAAATGCTTCCTCTACGTCGGGGTTGCTTATATATGCCCTGTTTACAAAATATGAAGCATTTTAAGTACCAGTGGGCTATAAATCAATGCATTTGATATAAAAAAAATGTGTATAAGTGATAAGTAAATATGCTCATTTGAGCACTTATCAAGATCCTTCATGAATTTCGCATATTTAGGCATTTGGGCTAGAACCTCTACCAATGGCATATTGATGTGTAGTTGCTTCAACATACCCTTGAACTTCATCAATTGGGCATCCTCCTTGTCTTTGTTCAACCTCGTCGGGTAAGGGGCTTGAGGTTGGTATAGAGGTACGGGTGATGTCTCCAAGGGTTTCTCCTTTCCCTTCTTCACTTCTTCAGAGTTAACGACACGTTCGGAATCCTCGATCTCTATAGGATTGTTTACTTAAGGCTTTGGAACAGGGAGTTCCATCTCTTTTCCACTTCTCAAAGTGATGGCCTTGCATTGCTCACCCCGAGGGTTCTCCTCCATGTTGCCCGACAAACTACCTTGAGGTCTTTCGGCTAGAGATTTTGCCATTTGCCCAATTTGATTCTCCAAGTTGTGAAGTGTGGCTTGTAGATTCCGAATTATAGTGTCATTATTTTGCATTTATTTCACGATCAATTTCCTCCAAGTAAAACTTCTTCTCTTGAGGCTTTGGAGGGTATTGGAAACCGGGAGAGTATTGTCCTGCTTGTGGATTTCCATAAGACAAAGCTGGATGGGTCCATTTAGGAGCATATGGTCGATATTGACCATCAGGTTGCCTTGGAGCATTCCCCATATATTGTACTTGCTCCATGGTAATCATCTCAGTGCTACGGGACAATTTAATGCTTTATGCCCTCCCCCACAAGTATTGCAATACATCACTGTGGCCGACCTTGAGCTATTACCGGTAGTCAATAGCTCAATTTTCCTTGTCAACATATCCAACTTTTCAACAAGAATTGGATCAGAAATTACGGCTTCATCCATGGACCCAACCTTTTTAATTTGCTTATCTCTTGTAGACGAGTGGGCTTCATTACTCGCCATGTCTTCAAAAATTTGTTCGGCATCCTCCTGGTATTTGTTCCCCAATGACTCGCCGGCGGCAGTATCCAATAATCGTCTTGACCATGTTGTGGATAACGCCGGATCAAATCTTTGTATCTCTTATAGGCTTCAAAAAAGGTTTCGGCGGGGCCTTGTTTAAAGGCGGAGATGTCCAACCTTAGCTTTGTAGCCTTGCTTGGTGGAAAATAGCCGCCCAAGAATTTGTCTAGCATCTTGGCCCAAGTACAGATGGAACCGGCGGGTAATGAAGTAAGCAATCTATATGCACCTTCCCGCAAATTGAATGGAAAAAGAATCAACCGAATTGCATCATTAGAAGCCCCATTAATCTTGAATATGTTATAAATCTGGATAAACTTTGCTAGATGTGCTTGAGGATCTTCATCGGGTCTCCCATAAAATTGAGTTATATTCTGAATCATACATATTGTGCTTGGCCTGATCTCAAAATTGTTCATGTTGACATTGGGAGGGTAGATACTGAACTCCTCCCTAGTGTAATCAGACCTCGCATATGCGGCCAATGTTTGCCTTCGGCCATAATTTGTATTTCCCTTGCTTCACCAATGACTTCGGTAAGAGTGAAATTTTCTGACTCTGAAGAGGATCCCAGAAGTGATCCTTCAATCTCTCTCAATCTCCGGTGCAAGGTTCTCTCAATCTCAATGTCAACTTCAAGCAATCCTTTAGAGTTCTTGCGGGTCATGCAATTTATACCTCGCAAGATATCCAAAAAGTAAAGATTAGTATCCAAAATTTCAATGAATTGAAAAACAAAACAAAGAAATAAAGTGAAGAAATAAAAATGAAATTCCGAGCTTTCCTAGTAGTCCAATTCTCTCCGGCAACGGCGCCAAAAACTTGATGCGATGCAACCGCAAGTGTACGGGTCATAACAAGTAATAGAGTGGACTTGAAAGTCAGGTTATCCATCCTCAAGGAGATGGAAGTACTAGTACCCACTATTCGTCTACTATCTAGTCTATCCAAAGGTGGTTGATTATAATAATTCTAAACTAATCAATTGAAAACACAAACAAGGGAATCGAGTTGCTCTTATGGTTAAACAATCATAAAAAGGGGATGCTCGGACAATTGAATCCCCCTTGGACTTCAAAAAGATGAATGCTACGCTCTATCTCGACATTTGGTTGATCCTTGGCCAAGGGTTCCTATGGTGCTTTCACTCCCTCTCTCGAGGCGAGTTTCTAATCCTAGTGCCCTTACCGATGATGTTCTAGGGAACCTAATTCTTGGAGGGATTATGGGAATAATACATCTAAAGGACTCGCTCTCCTTAGTACCCGGGTTCCCGGTATACTCACAATCCCCTTTATTGGAGATGGTCTACACACAGGGAGGCGTTCGCTTCTTCCCCCATATGGACTACGAAAATCCCTTCGGGCTCTCGCAACGTAGAGAGATTAACATACATTAAAACATCCAATAGACTCAATGAGATTCAACCAAACAATCGAAGATAGAGAGATAACATTAATTAAAACATGTCAAAGGGTTCATCTATAATTCAAGCATCTATAAGATTAGCCCTCCATGAAAGAGGGGCAACAATCCAAAACAAAGATGAAAGCAAACAAGGAAATCATAATGAATGACACTAATGAATGCACCGTTGATGGCTTCCTTGATCCTCTTCCAATGGTTTCCCCTCTTCTTGCTCCAATAGCTTCAAGATGAGGATCTCCAAGATTTCCCCAAGATTAGCCTCTCTACCCAAGCTGCTTCCTCTCTCTCTAAACCCTCATTAGTCGGCTTTTATACCTCTAGGGTTTTAGGGGTGAGATTTACCAAATTGTCCCTTCTACATCTGCAGATTCGCTGAAATTTACGACGTACGGACCCGTATACGAGCGTATATCAGGTCGTATACGGGCCAGCCACCTCCATACGGTCTATCATACGGGCTGTATATAGGCCCTTATACATGTCTGCCACATCCATACGGTCTATCATACAGGCCGTATATTGGCCGGTATTCCTTTCAGGTACCAATTTACGGTCATATGTCAGCCAGTATAAATGTCTGTATGGGCCCTTCGGGGTTTTCCGAGATCCCGGTTTCTCTCGAAATGCTTTCTTTTCTCTGGGGTCCTAGTATTCTGCCATGTTGATCAGAATGAATACATTTTAAGTATCGGTGGGCAATGAGTTTTCAAAATTACATGCTAAGCATATAAGAATATGATAAAAAATTATGCTCAAATGAACACTTATCATATAATAATAATTCAATAACTTATATCATGATAACTTAAATAATTCAATCTATATTAAAATATATATTTTTCCATTAAATTGGCTTATTCCCTAACTTTTGTCACCTTTCTATTAATTCATTTACTATAGGATGTCTAAGTTAAAATTATTCATCCTATTAACCAATCTTTATTTATCTCACACTTGGTTTACTAATTTACCAAGGTTTTTAATTAACCTCATTTGCCATTGTTCGATTTTCACTCAATAATAATAACAAGTGCTTATATTAATTAATATCTTAACCATTCCACTACTTAGTAAATTGTATTATGTGGATTTTAAGTTGATTAGTGATGCCTTCAATAATATAAATCTTTATTCGTCTGTGAACAACACCCGATTAATTTTTTAGAAAGTTAAAAAGTAATTACTAGAAAAATCGGGGCGTTACACCCGTATCCAGCTTGCTTGTGCACGCGTCTCCGTCCGCGCCCAGCCAGCCTGCTCGCATCGCCACCCTGATCCGGCTACCTCCGCACAGCTCTACCGCGGCCTGCTCCCTGCCGGTCTAACGCTGCCCTGCAGCTGCGACCAGCTCCGCCCGCCTCCACCCATGCGAGCTCTGCTCAGCCGACCAAACCTTGAGCTTAGCCCCCTTTCTTCTTCGTACTCCTATTGAGATCCTGGTCATGGTTGACGACTGGTGAAGCTCTGGCGAGCTGCAGAATTGACAAGGAAGACTCGTTGTTGAGCCTCGATGATTCAGTCTTGGACTGCGAGGTATGGATTAACCCTATGTTGGATTGGTTTGGCTTGGGTTGTGAATAGAGATCATGATATTAAATTGGGATTATTAGAGGCTTTGAAATGCTCTTAATATGATGTTAATAGAGTTATATGTTTGGTTTTAGTCTAATGAATGTATGATTGTAAGAAATCCAATATTGGATGTTTTTGGAGAATGCTTGTATAATTTCGGGAGTTGATAAATAGGGGAAGTGCTGGCAAATTTTTTTTGAAATCATGCACCCTAAATCCTTGTTATAATGCCTTAGAAAAAGCATTACAAGCCTTTTTTCAAGAACAAAAAAAGCATTACAAGCATTTCATATAGACTAGCTGAAAATTCTGCTACTCGGCTATCCAGTTCAAGGGGAAGTTTGAGGCATCAATACTCCCCTTATTGGAGAACATAAACTACCAATAGAAAGGTAAACAAGAGAGCTTTCTAACAAGCCTTAGATCAGGGAAATCCAACTTGTGGATTGGGAGATATTGGCAATTCTCTATGACTGCGTACTTGAGTAAAAATCTGCAAAATCGGGGCATTGTTTTGTCCTCTTAAACCATTTTATTTTGCATGATTATCCTCTTAAAACCATTTTATTTTGCATGATTAAGGAAGTTGAGTATAATTACTTAGGTTTTATAATCTATCTACTAGATTCTGATTCGGACGTATGAGTCGCGACGAGGATCAGAAGACTAATCTATTAGTCAAGTAGGCTCTCGTATGGGTGTTATAAGTACCTTACAAATGATTCTTGTGCTATTATCTCCTTGATATGTTTCTCATACATATTTGAGTTGAGTGTTCTCCTTAAATATGTGCTTTGGCTTGGTTGTCTATCTCTTTGAGATCTTTATTTTTCATATATATTGATGTTGTCGCCTTGGATATATACATGTATACTTGTTGTTATGTATTTGCTACTGGCAGTCTCTCCTTGACAGGCGTAATTCATCGGACGGAGCCCCAGGCAGAGAGCGATGATTTCTGGCCACAAGCATATGATGCTCATACATAGGCTCAGTTAGAGAGTGAGATTTTCCGACCATGTATACATGATTGTTATAGCGCTATCCGGCCTAGGCCGAAGATGGTATAGATTATATCGTAGTATCATATATGCTGAAGATACTGTACATCTGTGAATTTATTTCACATCCCTAAGAAGTGTTATTTGCTTGTGATTTTACTTCACTTGCTTATTTGCACTTGGTTTACTTTATTCCTTGTTTATGGCTTTTCGCCATATTTATTGTTTATTGGCGATCCTACTGGGTCTGTTCTTTAGGCTCATGTACTTGATTGATGTTCTTCTCAGGTGATGACCATGAGTAATATCAGGCTTAGTTGGGGACCCCTTCAGAGTCGTTGGTCCTTCTACTTTACCTTATGAGGTTTGTGTACCTCGTACTGTATTTATGAGTGTGTGTGAGATTTGCTTTGTATTTATGTTGTATTGATTACTAGGGGGTGACCTATCTAGGTCCTACTATAGGTTGTGTACCCGGTATTGTAATTTTGTTGTAATGTATTCATATTATGTATTTGTATGGAGTTGTATAAACTCCCTTTAAGTTTAATTCCGCTGTGTTATCTCTAGATATTGTCTGTACATGAACTCTAAGGCCTCGCTCCCGGATGGGGACTGGTCCCTATTTGGGTGTTGCCGGTTTGTCGACGTACCCGGACTTGGGTTCGGGGCATGACAGATTAAGGTGGTATCAGAGAGTACAGATAGAAAGTCACCCTAGTCGTCTTAGGAACTTTGAAAGTTTGTTTCTAAATTCTTATGAGAGGGTTTTGGTATGTAGTCTATCCTAACAATTTGACTATGTCTCTATCTTTCAGAAGTCATGCCACCAAGGCCACGAGGATGACCTTGCAAAAGGGCGGTGAGCCCATCCCCGGAACCCATGCACTGGGAGCAAGAGGCTTCCCTTGATACGGACGATAAGGGCCAACAGACGGCAGCCCCTGAGACTGGGGGATGTCCTGATTTGACGACTGGTGGATACACAGATCCCGCAGCTAGAGGGTATCCAGGCCCCGTAGCTAGGGGATATCCAAGCCCCGCATCTAGGGGGTATCCACGCCCCACACCTGGAGGATATCCAGGTCCCGCAACTAGAGGATACCCAGGTCCTGCAGCCGGAGGATATCCTGGTCCCATACCTGGTGGGTCTTATGATCCCGCGGTGCTTGCGGGGATGATGCATGAGATGATGCTATTCATGCGAGAGCAGCACGAGCATCAACGGTAGTATGCCCCAGCTCCATCCCCACCTACAAATGCAGAGAGCAACCGAAGTGCATTGACCGAGTTTCGGAGGCATAGACCGACACCTTTTGATAGGGGCACTGATCCGATAGCGGCTTAGCTGTGGATTGATGAGATGGAAGCTACCTTTCGGGTCATGCAGAGCTCGAAAAGAGACATGGTAAGATTGGCATCGTATATGTTGAAGGGTTGTGCAAGAAGCTGGTTTAAGAGTGAAATGCAGAGCAAAGGGGAAGAAGCTCTCCAAACCTAGGAACAGTTCAAGTCAACCGTCTTCACTAAGTACTTCTCAGCAAGGTGACAGGCCCAGATGGCACAGGAGTTCCTAAACTTGAAGCAGCGGACTATGATAGTCAATGAATATAAAGCTGAGTTTGAGCGCCTATCTAGGTTTGCCCCTTCACTTGTAGCTGATGAGCTGTACAAGGCCCGCCGGTTTGTGGGGGTCTACGGAACAGCCTCAGACTTTTTGTGATATCATCTCTGCGACAGCCTTTTCATGAGATTGTAGACATAGCCAAGGACCACGAGGTCGCTTGGCACGAGACCTAGGAGCCGAACAGGGGCGAGCAGCGCAAGGGTTGAGGTCAGAGCTCAAGGAAGAGTCAGTCTTCCGGGAGAAGCTCGGGACCCTCCAGGGGTGAGCATCGATCCCAGCCCTATTGTAAGCCATAGTGCCCATTATCATCTAGATCCCGAGGCAGGGGATCATTAGGGAGTGGCTCTCGTTCAGTCAGATGTCCTCGATGTGGAGGATCACACACTAGGGAGTAGTATCAGCATATAGTGGATATGTGCTTCCTGTGTAATAGTACTGAACACTTCGTGGCAGATTGCCCGGTCGACCGAACAGGATCACCAGGAGATGGTGAGACCTAGACAGCACTAAGCCGACCCCCACAGTCATTCAGAGGGTCACGATACTCGACCACCCAGGGTCGAGGCCAGCGAGGAGGTCACAAGGGCGAGAAGGGGAATGGAAAGACGTCAGATCCCCCTTCTTCTTCCAACCGACCAGTTGTCCATGGTCGAGTTTACAACCTGACCCGGGAGGATGTCCAGGCTTCCCACGACGTGGTAGAAGGTACCATTTATGTCTACTCTCACTATGCATATACTTTATTTGACCTGGCGCAACACATTCTTTCGTGTCTACTTCCTGTGCCTGGAAGAATTGCTTGTATGTTATTGAACTATCGCAAGACTTCTGCGTCGACACTCCAGTGGGAGCGATGAAGATTGTGAATAGGTTGGCACCATGATGCTTATTGTGATCGAGGGTCACGAACTTGCTATCGATCTACACTTGATGGAGTTGCGAGACTATAATGTCATCCTCGGCATGGATTGACTCTCCTCAGCTTACGTAGTGTTGGACTGCAGACGGAAGAGAGTGCACTTCTAATTTCCAAACTTTGAAGAATTTATCTTCGAAGGCAGCAAGGGTTATGCCCTAGCTCGGGAGATATCTGCTCTTCAGGCCCGGAAGCTAATCAACAATGGTTGTATAGGGTTTCTGGCCTCTATCTCAGAGACAAAGGATGTCCAGTATACGGTGGCACAGATTCCAATAGTTTGTGACTTTCTAGATGTGTTTCTAGAGTACTTGCCAGGACTACCCCCTGAGAGGGAAGTGTAGTTTGCCATCGACCTAGCTCGAGGCATGGCACCCATAACCAGGGCCCCATACAGAATGGTACCCGCTGAGCTGAAGGAACTGAAGCAACAACTAGAAGAACTTCTGGAGAAGGGCTTTATCCGGTCAAGCATATCATCTTGGGGAGCCTCGGTATTATTCGTCAAGAAGAAATATGGATCGTTGAGAATGTGTATCGATTATCGAGAGCTCAATAAGGTGACGATCAAGAACAAGTATCCTCTACCGAGGATTGATGATCTGATGGACCAGCTACAGGGAATGCAGGTGTTCTCTAAGCTCGATTTGAGATTTGGGTACCATCAGGTACGGATTCGGGGCAAGGATGTCCTGAAGAGTGTCTTTCGTACAAGGTACGGGCACTGTGAGTTTCTAGTGATGCCATTTGGGCTTTACTAATGCCCCAGCGGTGTTCATGTATTTGATGAATCGAATATTCCAACGTTGTTTGGAATGGTTTGTAGTCGTCTTCATCGACGACGTTCTGATCTACTCGTAAAGCAAGAAGTTACACGCGAAGCACTTGAAGCTGGTGCTAGAGCCTCTGAGAAATCATGAGTTATATGCTAAATTCTCCAAGTGTGACTTCTGGCTTGATAGTGTGGCTTTCTTGGGCACTTCATCAGCGGAGCTAAAGTCTCTATAGACCCCAAGAAAATAGAAGTATTAGTAGATTGAAGAAGACCGAGCACCGTCAGAGAGATCATGAGCTTTTTAGGACTAGCTGGTTACTATAGGAGGTTTGTAGAGGGGTTTCCCAGCTGGCGGTACCCCTGACCAGGCTGACCCGGAAGGGAGCTCCTTTTATCTGAATGGAGCATTGTGAGAAGAGTTTTATAGAGCTGAAGAATCGACTGGTATTTGCACCGATTCTGGCCATAACAAAGAGTAGGTACAGATACATGATCTACAACGATGCTTGCAAGACAGGCTTCGGGTGCGTTCTTATCAAAAATGGGCGAGTCATTGCCTAAGCTTCACGGCAATTGAAGTCGCATAAAGAGAACTACCCCATACATGATCTAGATTTGGCAACAGTCGTCTTTGCCTTAAGGATTTGACCCTACTTTTTTTACGGCGTACCGTGTGAAGTGTACATAGACCACAAAATTCTGAAGTACATTTTCACCCAGAAGGAGCTAAATATGAGGCAGAGACACTAGCTGGAACTAATTAAAGACTACGACCTTAGCATCCATTACCACCGGGGCAAGGCTAACGTGGTGGCTGATGCACTGAGCAGGAATGTAAACTATGAAGCTGCCGTAAATCTTACTAACCAAATACCTCTACGACCTCAGTATCTATTACCACCTGGGTAAGGCTAACGTGGTGGCCGATGCACTGAGTAGGAAGGTAAACTATGGAGCTGTCGTAAATCTTACTAACCAGATACCTCTTCTAGAGGAGATGAGGAGACTAGAGCTGGAGGTGATCGAGCCAAGCTTAGAGGTGAGCATGGATAGCTTGTGCATCCGAACCAACTTATTGGAGAGGATCAACGCAGTCCAACTACAGGATGCTGAATTATTGAAGCACTGGAACAAAATCCAACAAGGCATAGAAACTGAATTCCCGGTACATGAGGATGGTGTTGGAGAAGTGCTGTGAAATCCAAGATTTCTTTTAATTAGAATAAATGGATTTTTAATATTTTGGTGGTTGAATTAATTTTCCCCAAAAACATAAGTTATTTGAAAAAGGATGGTTTAATAATTAAAAACCTAGTTGGGTTTAATTATTAAAACCAAGGGCATTTTAGTAAAATCAGCGTGATTCGAGAACATGAAAGGAATAAGTAAATAAACATTAGTTTATTTAATAAATTGATTGATTTAATTATAGGAAATATCTAAGTTTGGAATTTCTTGGATTTTTTTTAAAGAAGGAGGAATAATTGATTAAATCCCTAAATTGAAAATTATTGGGGCTGACAGGGACCTTGTCGTAATTTCAAAGATGTCGGAGGACTACTGGAGAATTTTTATCCTTCTCACAACCAAGGACCTTCATGCAAGGAATAAAAGAATGGGGGCCCAAAATATAAAATCTGATATAAAATGGAAACAAAATAAGGGCTACTTACTAAAAAGGCCACGATGGCCATGCATGTGAGGGAAGTTGGTCGCCCGCCAGTGTTCAAATGTGGAAAGCCAATCCCGAGGCAGCAGCCTCTCCTCTCCGCCAGCATCAACGAGCGTGCGATCGCGAGTTAACCTAGCTCCTCCAAGTTTGGAAATAACCAGTTATGGTAAGTAGACGATGATAGCAAACGATGATTCTCAATGAAGGAGATTTGGCACTATCAGCCTCTTATAAAGCCACGCTTGAGAGCACCGTAAGGCGTTGTCCTCCTCTTTTCCACCTCCTTCTTCTCTGCTCTCCACCACCAACTTGAGGGTGCACAGACCATAGCGCGTGGCTAGCAACCTCTCGAGATAGCAGAGGAGCCACGGGGAGCTACGAGGGGAAGCACGACAGCGACAAAGCTCTTATCGCCTATTTACCCTATCCCGCTAGAGTTTGGTAGAGTTGCTGGAACTCGATCATCGTCGACAGTGCATCGCCAGTAATTAACTTAGGTTTTGAGCAAGGTTGGGAGGAATGATACCTCTGTAATACAAGTATACGGTTGTAGGAACGGTCTGGGTCCAATAACCTCGTCTGAAAGCCACGGAGGAGGTCGCGTGGAAGCATAGCCGCGACGTTGCACCCTCAGTGTCGTCTCAGACTACCGAGGAGTCGTCCAGAACTTTGGTGAGTGCTCTGTCCCTTGGTTCTCATGTGAAGTTTTGCACTGATCATCAAATGAATTTCGATGGGGTGTTCTGGGAATGAGCTGGTGCATGCATGGGTTCATTAGATGAGAGATTTTTCTTTTATTTTTTCTGTCACAACACGGGCTATAGCGTTGTGTTGTTCGCGAGTCCTGGAGGAAGATTAATAGCTTTGTTGGGTTAGTGGAGGAACAAAGAACTCATAGTTAAGTTACTTAGATAAACATGAAATTCTCATGGGTTGAATAAGATATTGTCAGCTGTTGAGAGAGCGATGATTAGATGCCTCCTGTTGGTGTTAAATTAGATTCAAAACCAAGATAACCTTCTCTTTTGTGCATTGCTTTTGTTTAAAAACTTACCAATTAGGGGAAACAGTGAATAGAAAGGTAGCAGGGACTAGGAACGCACAGGCTTAGTTGGGTTTTAAATCTCAAGGAGATGAGTAACAAAGTATAAAAAGAGGCCACAGAGAGATGAGAGAGAGAATGGGGTAGTCTGGCAGAGAGTGGTGCAAGCGAACCGGGAAGGGATGAGCTCAAGGACGAAAGCACCTCCAGTCGCTCGTGTACTGCTGGTGCGATACAACTGCAAGTGTACGGGTCGAATCAAGTAATAAAGTGGACTCTTGAAAAGTCAGGTATCGAACCTCAGGGACCGAGAAGTATTAGTACTAACTAGTCATCTATTATCTAGTCTAAATAAAGATTGGTGGTCGTTTGAACTAATCTAGACTAAGAAAACCTAAAAATTGGATATCACTAATGTTAGGATTGAATCTTGGGGAAAATAAATCATAGGAAGGGGGTATTCGGGCAATGAATCCCCCTTGGGTTCTCATAAAGATAGATAAAGAATGGGAAGATCACTAGTTGCAATGGATTCGACCAAGGGTTTCTAAGGTGCTTTCACTCCTTCTCTCGAGGTGAATTACTAATCCTAGTGCCCTTACCGATGATGTTCTAGGGAACCTAATTCTTGGAGGGATTATGGGAATAATACATCTAAAGGACTCGCTCTCCTTAGTACCCGGGTTCCCGGTATACTCACAATCCCCTCTATTGGAGATGGTCTACACATGGGGAGGCGTTCGCTTCTTCCCCCATATGGACTACGAAAATCTCTCCGGGCTCTCGTAACGTAGAGGGATTAACATACATTAAAACATCCAATAGATCTCAATCATGGAAAACAACTAAATAATCATTAACAATCAAAATCAAAGTTCATACATAACCTAAGGGTTCAACATGCACAAATACCTAAACTATTAGTTCCCCATGAAAGGGGAACACAAACCCGACACAATAAAAGGAGAAGACATCAAAATAAACACAAATAAACTTCCCTCAAATGTTCCCTCCGCTGTTGATGCACAATTGGATCATTGATGATGATCTCCCTTCAAGCCCTAGCTTTTTCCCAAGAGGATCCCTTCAAACCCTAGCCATCAATGAACTCCAAGATCTCCAAGACCTCCCAAAAGGTGGCCAAAGGCCAAGAGATGCCTTCATAACCCTAGAAGGTTCGTATTTATAGGGGTAAAGGTTTTGTAAAGTATCTCACCCGTTTAGGGTTCGTGTGGGGCCAAATCATGTGAAAATCGGGTGCAGATCGGGTTCAGATAGGTCCATACGGGCCCGTGTATGGGCTGTATAACAGCCTGATAGCTTTCAGGTCCCTTCATCCGGACTGTATATCAGGTCGTATAGAACCCCGTATGGTTGGATCTGAATCGCGCAGTCTTCATCAAGCGCTTGATCGGATGACCAACTCTTGTCGGATTGAACTGAAATTCTAACCGAGTGTTCCTAACTTTTTTATCTTCAATCGGAACGGTGGAGATTTGATTTAGAGTCCTGTAGATCTTGTAATAAATTTCTAATCTTTGCTGCTCTTTCAGGACTGCTGCAGTTTGCTTCCTTTTTGGCCTCAAATGATGTAGAATTTCTTCTTTTTAATTCTTGAGGCTCTCCAATACCTCCAAAAATTCGGGGAGCTTGTCCACAATGTATTGGGGCATTTGTAAGTCCTTTGTAGCCCTAACTTTGACGTTTTTGCCTCCGAAAAGCCTTCAAAAGTCTCCTTTCTCTCAAACACCTTCAATGTCCCCTGTTTATAAAATAAGAACCTTTTTAAGTACCGAAGGGATATAATTCATCAAAATGGTATGTAAAACATATAGAAAAATCATAGGAGAATATGCTAATTTGAACATTTATCATCGCTTAGAGAGCAGCCTTCTTGGAAGGCATAGCTTATATACGCCCAATGACAAGCCAAGAAGAAGGAGAAGATAGATTAAAAGTTAGTTAAGATCAGTTAAGTTAGCAATGTGGTTAGGCTTAGTCAATTAGACCTGTTGAGCAAATAAAGTAAATTGATGAACTGATTTGGGTTTGGGTTAGCCTAACATAGTTGGGTCGGGTCTTGTAGAGGATTTGATTAAAATAAGTTAGTTGAGACTAGTTGATCCAAGCATTGTCTATTGGTTGATCTGATTTAATCTAATTGGTTTAAAATTTACCAAATCAAGGAATGGGTGGGTTCAAGGTAACCAGATGATTTGGGTCTAGACTTGGGTCTAAGTTATGGGGTTGGGTCTGATCCATAGTTGAAGATCAAATCAGGTTTTGAATAAAATGAAATAAAAAGAAATAAAAAGGGTGTGAGAGAGGGGGGTTGAACCTGAGACCTCTCAGGTGGGCTTGGTGGGCCTTAACCACCAAAGCCCTCTTTCACTTTTGATAAATCAAACTAGGTTTGGTTAGATAAAACTAAGAAAGGAAATAAAAGGGAATAAATGGTAAGTGGAGAGAGTTGAACCAGAAATCTCTCCAAAGGGTGTGGTAGGCCTTAACCACCAATCTATTTGGGTTTTTTCTGCATGAATAGTCAGGAGTAAATTTATAAGGATAATGACTTAGAATTCAGGGAAGTCCCATTAAGTCGGGCTGAGCCCAATTAGTGCATCATGCATGTATAACTAAGAATTTTTATGTTTTTTCGATGCTGATATAAGTCCTATTATTAGGTTGTGAAACAGAGTTGTGACAGACGAGATTTTGCTGAGTAATCCCGGTCGACTTTATTGACGTAAGTACACTTGCCTCGTACCCACTCTTCGGAGTTTCTTTGGCATTATTTTTATCTTGTTATTGATATTATTGGCTTTTTGAGACCATACATGCTTCCTTTATTTGCTTGGAATTCTTTTGAGCATGCTTGGTGTTTCGGGATGTTGGTATCCCTGCTTTGTTGTTTGGTCTTCTGCCTGGATTCAGTGGAGCGTGGGGGCTCCGTTTGGGATACGTTCAGGGACGGGACACCCTGAAGTTTCGGCTTGCCATGCCAGAGGGACAATACTCTAGTTGTCCTACCCGTCGGTGGGGATGATTCGCTGGCCGTATCGACATGTACGAGAGGTGGCGCTACCGACATGCGATCTGAGGACCGCACGAAAGGAGGGTCGAGATCCAGCAAGTTGCTGATGATGTTGGCCGGGGGGGATGTCTTGATGAGCTTTCCTTTTGAACTCGTTGCAGAGCTTGAGAGTTGTTGTAGATAGTGGTCGCACCTTTGTGTTTGTTTGTGGTAGACTCCTAAGAAATGTTTTGAGGGGCGTGTCCCAGTTGTTTTGACTTGATTCATTTCTGTTGATATCATGATTTTTGAACCCCGCAAGGGGTACTTACTGAGCTTTCCATTCGAAAGCTTACGCACTTGTTCTTTCTTTTTCATATCCCGAGGAGTAGGATACTTGAGCTCGGTAGCCGATCGAGGGTCGGGGTATTTTGCTAAGGTCCGAGGATCTCTTTCTATTTCTTTGTGTAAGAGACTTTTATTTATAGGACCCATTTAGGGCCTGGCTTTTGTAGGGCATTTTGGGACCCACTTATTTTATTTTGTTTTCGCTGAGACCTTTTAATTAAGTTATTTGAGATATTTATTTTGATTTTATGTTTTTTGTTGTTACTTACTAAGGCCTTGTAGCCGAGTGAGGTGAGCCTTATTTGGTTACTGACGATCTGCTCACGTGCTCGGGGTCCCGGAATCCGGAACGGGGCGTGACAGGTGCTCTAAAGACAATCACTTTGACACTTTATGTACAAATTTAATTATTTGATAAAAGGCTTCGTCATTATTTGGATGTTTACTATAATACAAGATTTTAAATCTAATTAATGATGATACAATACATAGCATGAAGGAAATTATGATAGAGATCATAATGTGGGATTCCTATCATGTGTAATTATGTACGTATCTAAATATCCCTAGTCGAAGCATCATTGAGACGGGACATCATTGATCCAACAAGGCTAGCACATCTTATGCTCCTTGATTCAATCAAGCAGTTGTTCTCACAAGTTTGAATCATGGAGATGTTTTGAGTGAACATATGGATGCTTGCTAAGGGTAGCAAGTTCATTGGATGACCTAGCATGAGTCTTCATATGGTTATCCTATTAAAATGTCAGTGAAGATCCATTGCAACAATGGTGCAAATATCCTTAGACCTGAGGTACACAAGTTATCTTGGATATGGATCTTGTACTTTGACGCTATTCCTATGTTTCCCTTCAAGGGTTACTTACAGGGTGGTGATTGGGTACAACTTTGAAGTATCTGAAGGTGTTTGGGTAGCCAACATAAGATTTACTACTCCTGATAGAAGTAGAGTATACTTATGGCCACTTGTCGGGTTATTGCTCAGGAATCTCTGGCTAGAGTAACTTGTCATGAAGATGGTCTTCGATGATATAAGTTTTGAGTAATGGATCCCATAGGATGAGGAACTAATACTTGAGCTATGTGTGACATAGTCAGTTTAGTGGGAGTTGGCACATAAACCATACTCTGAACCAAGTTGGTATAAGATGGTAAAGGACAGGTTGCACAATAACATTGGTTGTTGAAGGGTTCCAAGTCAAATAACTTGACTTTTCGGTCAATTGAAGTCATGATGTATTGCTAGATGTCACTCATGGTCTATTCATAATCTATGGTTGATTATGAATGCCCAACATAACCGGAACCTAATGTTGAAGAAGTGTATCCATGATCATATACGAGTAATTCCTCAGGTTCTTATGGAAGTTCAGGAGGATATGTCCTATGAGGACCGCCCGGTAGCTATCTTGGGCCGTGAGGACAAGCAGTTAAGGAATAGAACCATTCCTTTTGTCAAGGTGAGGTGGAGTAACCACTCTGATCGAGAGGCTACCTGGGAACGTGAAGAAGACATGAGGAAGCGATACCCCGAGTTATTTACCTCCCTGTAAGCGGTGTAGGAATTTCGAGGACGAAATTTTTGTAAGGGGGGAGGATTGTAAAATCCAAGGATTTTATGGAAATAATATGTGCTTAAAATTCTTATTTATTTGATTATTGGAGAAAATTTCCTAAGGAAATAAATTATGGGAGAAAATGGGAATTTATAGGCAAAAAAAAAAAAAACCTAACTAGGGTTAATGGAGGGTCCGAAGGACCTTTTGGTAATTTTGAAAAGTACCGAGGACTAAAGGAGAATAGTTCTCTCTCACAGGGATGGACTTAAGTGTAACCTAAATTGAAGAAAGGACTTCTGGATAATTTTCCAAAGAAGAACTCTATAGAAAAGAATGAACATCCAGGATTAAAAGATCATGGAACTGTGTTGATCGCGAAGCGTTATAACGGCTTTCGTGAAGCCACGTGGAGGGAGGAGATGAGATCCATCAGATAGAATGACTGATCCGAGACACTGAGAGAGGAGCAGTGGAAGTAACCTCACGGTGAGGGTGAACGAGAGCCATTCATCTCAAGATAGTTGCAAGATTGAGACGGGATGAGTAGATCTGGCCATCGATCGTGACGAGATCTGGGCCACTCATCCAACCTAGTGGCAGATCCGAGGAATCAAGAAACGTTATCGACCGTGGGATGTTAGTTGTGAATCACGGTCGTTCATCCACGAACACCAATCATGAGGCAACGCCTCCGTTACCCCGGCCGCGAACGCCACCGCGCCATTCGCCTTCTCCCCGGCCGTTAGTGCGTGGGAACCGGCCGTTGGCCGGCGGGGCGGTTTCGAACAATCGCCTGTTCACCTGGCCACCTGGAGCCTATAAAAGGGAGTCCCTGTCCCACTATTTTGGCACACCAACGAATACGAGAGAAAGAGGTTCCGACGAGCTTGGTCGAAGAAGGGGATTTCGGTCGTGGGAGAGCTCCCGTCGCCACCAACATTGCCAGGAGAACCAGAACCAAGGTAGGAACCTTCTCCCGGTTTTAATTCCATGAATGATGCCTTTGAGCTATAGTTTAGTGATCGCCGGAGAGGGTGAGTGTAGACGTTAGTGGAGCGGCGCCGGGAGCGGGAGAACAGTGGAACTGATGTGCGCAAAAAAACCGTGAGGCTGAGAGGAAGCTCCGGGAACCCTTTGCAGGCGAAAGAAGCTCTCGAGTGATGAGATGCCATCTCCGGCTATCTCTTCCGGCGAAGCTTGGACAGAGGAAGAAGGAGGTGCGGACAGGGAGGCAAAAGGCCTGGAAATCCGTCCTGGACGGAGGGAAAGCTTCAAGCGCTGAAGGCGCGACTAATTTACCTCACCACCTCTCGAAGCGATGGTAGTGGACTCCGGCCTGGCCACCGCGGTATAGCGATGAAGGAAGAAGAAGATAAATTTTTTTTTAAAGTTACTGTTTAATTAAAAACAAAAACTTAGGATTGAATAATTAAAATAGTTTTAGTAGTGTGACAAATTATTAAATTGGATAATAATTTGAAACTATAGTGTGACATATTGATTACTGGTATTATCAACTTAGGCAGATTTTATTATTTTGGATTTAAAATTGATTAAAGATTAATTAGTTAATATTTTGTTTTTCTCTTGGGTTGGTAATACTAATTTAAATAGAAGGGTGACAATTAAACTAAGGGGGGGCAAATGTAAATTAATCAATTTAATTATCCAATTAAATTGGTGGAAGAAAAGTTTGAGTTAATTAATTTAGCGTGACAATTATTTTGTCGAAGCAAGATGAGGGATAAATAATTGGGAAATTATTTAATTAAATTGTTAATCATAGTTAGTAGTTAATTGGATAATTAACTAGCTAATTTCTTGTTTAGACAAATTAAAAAGAGATTAGTTTGTGTGACACTTGCTCGCCCCACATAAGATGGGTCAATTAACTAGTTGATAATTTAAATAAATTGAGAAGAAGATTTAAACAAGTCGGTGTAACGAGTTAATTGATATATTGTATTTAGGTATTTAAGTAAATAATATCTAAAAAGAGTAACAGATTTTCTTTTGATAATTAAGATTGATTAAATCCGATTGATGAATTTAATTGGAGATAAAATGAAAAATCGGATATAATAATTAATTAAAAGGGGTTAATTAATTATTTCGAAAGAGAAAAAGGGCACAAGTAAGCCAAGTTGTTTAATGGGCTTAGAAGTGGGCCCAATTCAACTAGGATGTCTAGAGGCGAACAATTAGGGTATTAGGCTCGACCAATAAGTAGAGTTGACTGGGTTTGACCAAGTTGGGTCTAGGGACATCAAGCAGACATGGAAACATAGGATAAGGACCCATAACCCGAGAGATGGTCTTTGGGACACGTTAGAGGGCCTAGGCCCAACAGAAGCGATAGGCATGCATGTGTAATTAAAGCCACAGGGATTTATTGAAATCTTGACTCTAATAGGGCCTGTGTATGCCAGATACTCTTGGGGAGTTGTAAGGCATTCCAGAGGGTACTAGGAAGGCTTCTAGCTCCAACAAGAGGTAAGTACACTTGCCTAGTTCCCACAAGGTTTCCGGTTTTCTTTGGTCTTGCTTATGCCTTAATTGCTTATGCTTCAATGATGACATACATGTATCCATGTCTATTTCTAGAATCCTATTGAGCATGTATGATTTGTTTACGGGATGTTGGTATCCCTGTTTGCTGTGGTCTACTGCCCGGACTCAATGGAGCGTGGGGGCTCCGATAGGGAAATGTTCAGGGTCAGAACCCCCTGGCATTTCATGCGCCTTTGCCGAGGGGCGTTCTCACGGTGGTCTAACCCGGCCAGCGGCATGGTACGCTGACCGTGTTAACACGTATGAGAGGTAGTTCTACCGATGGCGACCGGAGGGTCGAACGACCAGAAGGTCGTGCTTACAGCAAGTAGCTGGACATTTTGGTCGGGAGTGATCCTTGAGCTTCTTTTGAAACTCATCACGGAGCTTGAGAGCTTCTGTTATTAGGGGTCGTACCTTTGGATTGTTTCTGGTAGTCTCCTAGGGTTATGTTTTTCTTGGGTTTGTGACTTCATTGTTTGACATATTGTTTACTTGCGTCTTTGAGACCCCGCAGGGGTACTTACTGGGCTTTCCATTCGAAAGCTCATGCATTTTGTTCTTTCTCTCTTTTACGAATTCCGAGGTTTAGGGGGGTGGAGCTGTGAAGAGGTCACTAGGAGATCCGAGGTCTGGGGGACTCCTTTATCTTTTATTTTTGTGAGCTTTACTTTGTGTAGGACCCGTATAGGGACCAGACTATTTATAGGGCCTATGGACCCTTGTGACTCTATGTTCCTTGAACTTGAGTTTATTTTATATTATGGATTGTTATCTGCTTATCACATTTAGGCCTTGTACTTGAGTTGAGCTTGTCTCTGCTTAAGTACGGCCAGATCTGATCGCGTTTCGAGGTCCCTAATCCGGTCGCAGGCGCGGACAACGGGCGATCGCGGTGAATAATGGTGAGGGAACGATATCTTGGTGAATATCGTCGTGGTGATCGTTCTGGTGATAGCGGACGCCGATCTGAAATCGATCGATGCCTGGTTGGGTGATTTGCCGGTGAATAAGCTCTCCTCCTTGCAGTGTGTCGGGCTGGGAAGACAGAGAATCTCCTTTCTTTCCTATCTTTTCCCCGGTCTCGTACACCGTGGATCCGATATGAATGATGCGGATCCGAACTTCCGGTTGAGGACCTAGGACTCCTACTTCTGCTTGGAGAGTGCATCGCCTGATGTTGGGGAGGGTGATTTGCCTATCCATCCCTCTGTACGGCCTCTAGGGTCATACATCATGTGGTACAGTGGTTTGCGAAACGTGCTTCTGCAAGCCACGCATGGCACATTTCCACTCCTCAATCTCTCGTGCCATGGCCTTGATCTGGGCATTATCTTCAGTAACTCCTTTCTCCTTCTGGGGTACCTCCTCTCCTTCGGGAGCTGCTGGAACATCCTCATGTGCCTGTATGTCTCCTAAAGGAGAGGCTAATGGAGCCTCACCTTTCCTCTCTTGGTGTTGGAATCTCTTCGATTTCCTCACTACTGTCGCCATGGACTTCTCGCTCGTGTCCCCACAGACGGCGCCAAACTGTTAACTATGAAAATGGATCTGCCTCGAGATCAACCCCAATTCCAAGTCAACCTTTAAATTTGTTTGATTTGTAGGGATTTGAACAACGAGAAAATAAAAGAGGAATCAATCACACAAGAGATTGAGGCGAGGATTTAACGTGGAAAACCCTTTAATAGGGGAAAAACCATAGAGAAAAGAGAGAAATTATCATTGATCTGGACCTTGAAGGCCATTTTACAAAGTGGAAATTTAAAAGAGCGGATCAGTTTCCAGTGAAGCAGAGCTTCGCTGTCTCTAGTGTCCTTTGTCAAAATGGGCGGGGGTCATGGCCTTTTATAGACTTCGGTAGCTTGGAGAAGAAGCTAATAATTTCGACACGTGCTATATTGAATTAGACCGCGTGTTAAATTATGGAGTAAGTTTCTAGTTAGACTCTGCCTGGGCGTTTAGTTGTAAGCCTTCTAGAAGATTTCTGAAACTGAGTCGATGAGTGGAGTGTGCGTTCGGAATGAGGACGGTGAGGAGAATTTCTGGTGTGATGAATTGGGAGTTATTTTCCGATCCGTTCTGTGTTGAAGTTTAACGGTTTGATTCGACCCATGTTTCTCTTGACTGATCCGATATGATGAGAGACGGTTATTATGGTACGGGCCGATCTGGTATGGTTGAGCCCATTCTTGTTGACGGGTCTTATGATATTGACATGTGGATGTTCCCGATATCCTCCACGTGTCTTGTTATCTTTCCCCTATCATAAAACAATTTTAAATGGGAATTTAAAATATGCTGACTTGACATAGAGACAGAGAAAGAGATCGGACACTCGTGTCCCAAGGCTAGGCTCTGTCACTCAATTCTGAGAAAGAAGGGAGGAGAGAGAGAGAGGGAGGGTAAAGGGAAGAAGAAGACATTAGAGATTGAAGAAAAATATTAGTGGATTGTGTACCAAAGGAAAGGTTTTGGATTTAATTGGGGGTCCCTTAAATTGCTACCTCCCCATCCCTTCTTTAACATGCGGGTGCAATTCCTTGCCCATTGTGCATCTGCTAACGACGCCTTCTAGGATGGGCAATGCCTTCTGTCATTATTGGAATGCTCTCGCGAGATAACGGACAATGAACTCGGTTGTTACCTCGATGTCCTATGTCGATATCATCCGGTGACTTTTACTATTATCGTCACTGTTTTGATGATTGGTTGTTATTGTTTCGTAATGTATTGTATAGTATGGCATGGTATGATATTGTAATTAATGTTTATTATGTTTTGAAAGATGGTATGGTATGGTCTGGTTAATTAACTGTTTGTGCTTGTTTTGATGGTTTGGTATGGTTGTAGAAATAATAAAAAGACCGAAATACACTCAAATACAAATTAATATGAAATCATGTTAAATTGGAAAAATTGGTTATATACCCCTCAAAAGTTTCATAATTGCATATTTACCCCCGAAATATCATAATTACTTGTATACTCTTGAAAAACAGGTTGAATTATGGATATACCCCTGTTGTTAGGTTCCACTGACAGAAGTTAATTAAATGATCTTAACCATGGTTATAATTTCGGTTAAATGTTAGAAAATTTTCAAAATACTATTATGTTAAAGTATGGCTGATATTTGCTGCAAGCACAATGGCAAAAGGGTGCGAGGGACACCAAATAGGGTTGGAGGTGCGGGGGCAACGCCCCCGTGGTACGGTACGGTATAGAAAAAGGCAATTTTGTAATTTTCGTACATTAGGGTTTTAATATAAATTCCTATGATGTAACCCTAATTTTTATATAGTGAAATTCCGCCGTTCTCTCCCATGGATGTAGGCACATTGCCGAACCACGTTAATTCTCTTGTTTTCTTGCTTTTCTTCTTATTTTTCTTGCTTGTTTGTTGCACAATCCTCAATAATTGGTATCAGAGCTCCAGGTTACGATGTCTGGGAGTTCGTCTGCCAAGTTTGATATTACCAAGTTTAACGGAAGTGGTAATTTCGGGTTATGGCAGAGAAGGGTGAAGGATTTGTTGGTGCAACAGGGTATGGCGAAGGTTTTGAGTGAGAAGAAATAAGAGACTATGGAGAAGTCAGAGTGGAAGAAAATGGAAGCAAAGGCTCTAGCAACAATCAGACTTTGCTTAGCGGATAAGGTGATGTACCATGTTATGGACGAGGAGTCACCGGCAGTAGTTTGGCTAAAAGTGGAGAGCCGATACATGTCAAAGTCATTGTGAGCAGTACAGATCCGGGCGTAAGTCGCTCGGTCTCAAGATGACAGAGGGCTCAGATCTGGGGCAGCACATCAACATATTCAACCAGATCATCAGCGATCTGAGGTCGGTTGATGTTAAGTTCGAAGATGAAGACTAGGCGTTGATGTCTTTGTTGAATTCCTACCATCGCCCCTCGGCGTCTGAGAATCCTGGTTCACGACCTTGATGTGGGGGAAGGAAACCCTAGAATTGGAGGATGTCACAGGTGCCCTGTTAGGCTTTCATCAAAGGAAGAAAGCCAGTGATGAGAGTTCACAAGGAGAAGGGCTTGTGGTGAGAGGTAACCAGGAACTTGGAAGAAGCAAGTCACGGTTCAGATCGGGTAACAACAAAAGCCAGTCTAAATCGAGAAACAGGAAGGACATCATGTGTTATAAGTGCGGGAAAAAGGGGCACATTAAACGTGAATGTCTAGAGTGGAATAAAGGGAAGACGGGGAACAAAGAAGGTCCCTCAAAGTCTGCTAACATAGTGGAAGAAGAAGGCACTAAGAGCGGTGATGGTGACATGCTTTCTGTTTCATCTGGTTCAGATCACCTAGTAGATTCGTGGATTTTGGATTCAACATGCTCTTATCACATAACAACCAACAGAGATTGGTTTGACACCTACAAGTTAGTAAGTTAAGTTACGCTCGATGGGCAATGATGCATCTTGCAGGGTTATTGGAATAGGAAATATCAGAATTAAGATGTTTGATGGTGTGGTTTGAACGTTGTGTGAAGTCAGGCATGTACCAGATCTTCGAAAAAATCTGATTTCAACTACAAATCTGAAGGTGGAGTGATGAAAGTGAGTAAAGGTGCATTGACGGTGATGAAAGGACAAAAGCTAGCAGGAAATATTTATAGAATGCTGGGTACCACTATTATCGGTGGAGTTGCTGCTGTGGAATCTGAAGCAGACAATATAGTCTTGTGGCATATGCGGCTGGGTCATATGGGTTAGCGTGGGATGGCAGAGCTTCATAAGAGGAATTTACTGAGGGTGTCAAAACATGCAAACTGGAGTTCTGCAAATATTGTGTTCTTGGAAAACAGAACATGGTGTAGTTCAAGACAACCACACACACAAGATAGAAGGACTCTAAATTATGTTCATACAGATTTCTGGGGACCAGTCAGTGTAGCATCACGAGGAGGTCACAAATATTTTGTGAGTTTTATTGATGATTTCTCTAGAAAAGTCTCAGTGTACTTCATGCAACACAAGTCAGAAACGTTTGCCAAGTTCAAGGTGTGGAAAGCTGAAGTTGAGAATCAGACAGGGAGAAAGATTAAATGCCTCAGGTTAGATAATGGTACAGAGTACACAGATTCAAAGTTCCAGGAATTTTTTGAGCAACATGGAATTAAGAGACCCTTCATAGTTCGCAGAACACCAGAACAAAATACTGTAGCAGAAAGGATGAACAGAACGATAGCTGAAAGAGCTTCGATTGTCTCAAAATTTGAATCTGTGGCTTGCAAAGAATTTACAAGCGATGCAGTGAGTATGGCCTGTTTCGTGATTAATAGATCACCAAGAACAATACTAGATGGGAAAGTAGTAGAGGAAGTGTGGACAAGCAATGCAGTAGACTACTCAGAGTTGAGAGTGTTTGGATGTCCAGCTTACATGCATGTTTCTAGTGAGGACAGATCAAAGCTTGATGCAAAGTCCAAATAATGCATCTTTCTGGGTTATCAAAAAGGGGTGAAAGGCTTCAAGTTGTGGGATCCAGAGGCAAACAAGATGGTGATCAGTAGGGATGTGGTTTTTGATGAAAAATCCATGTTGTAGTATACTCAAGAGAAGGAGAAACAGGTGCCAGAAAATTGCAGCAACAATGAGCATGTGGTGCAGGTGGAGTTAGAGACCCATGATAGTGATGTCAGTACACATGGTTCAGAGGGTTCTGGCTCAAGGAATCAGGAGCATCACACTACAGTTACAGACAGGCCCAGACGCACTATCCGGCCACCCACCAGGTACGGGTTTGAGGATTTGGTCTCTTATGCACTTATCACTAGTAGTGGAGATCCTACTACTTTTCAGGAAGCAACACTTAGTCAGGAGAAAAGTAGATGGATGAATGCTATGGTAGAGGAGATGGAGTCTCTGCATAAGAATAAGACTTAGGATCTGGTGGAGCTTCCCGAAGGGAAGAGAGCGATAGGCTGCAAATGGGTATATAGAAAGAAAGAAGCAATATTAGAAAAGAAGGGTGAAAAGTTTAAGGCTCGCCTAGTAGCAAAAAGGTTACTCCACAGGAGAAAAAGGTTGATTATGATGAGATTTTCTTCCCAAAGTGGTCGACACACTTCTATCGTAACTGTGTTGGCATTGGTAGCACATTGAGACTTGCATTTGGAGCGGATGGATGTAAAGATGACTTTTCTTCATGGTGATTTGGAGGAGCTTGATTTACATGGAACAACCCGGAGGGTTCAATTATCCCGGTAAGAGCATTTAGTCCAGAATTGAAGAAGTCACTTTATGGATTGAAGCAGTCTCCAAGGCAATGGTACAAGCGATTTGACTCCTACATGATCCGGATTGGCTACAGGAGATGTGAGTATGATTGTTGTGTTTATGTGAGATGTTTTGATGATGGTTCATTAGTTTTTATGTTACTCTATGTGGATGATATGCTGATTGTTGCAAAGAGTATAAATGAGGTCAACAAGTTGAAGACTTTGTTGAGCAAGGAATTTGATATGAAAGATTTGGGTGAGGCCAAGAAAATTCTTGGGATGGAGATTCGCAGGGACATAACTTATGGGAAATTATGGCTATTGCAGAATGGCTATATTGAGAAGGTGTTGGATAGGTTCAGCATGGGAAATGCAAAATCGGTGAGTACACCATTGGCGAATCACTTTGGATTGTCTACTGCACAGTGCCCAAAGACAGAAGATGAGATTCAAGACATGTCAAAGGTTCCATATGCAAGTGTTATGGGTTGCTAAATGTATGCTAGTGTTTGCACAAGACTATATTTGGCATAGGCTATCAGTGTTGTGAGCAAGTTTCTATCAAATCCGGGTCGACGGCATTGGGATGCAGTCAAGTGGATTTTTAGATACTTGAGGGGTACTTCAGACTATGGCATCATGTTTAGCAGATAGCATGATAATCCTTCAGTTGTGGGATATGTGGATGCAGACTATGCAGGGGACTTGGATGACAGGAGGTCTACAGCAGGATATGTGTTCACTCTTGCAGGAGGCCCTATTTGTTGGAAGTCTATGGTATAGTCTATAGTTGCATTATCTACCATCGAAGTCGTAATACATGGCAGTAGCTGAGGCTGCCAAGGAAGCATTGTGGCTTACAAGGTTAGTCAAGGAACTGGGTATTCAGCAAGGTGGAGTTAAGTTGCATTATGATAGTCAGAGTGCCATCTATTTGGCAAAGAACAAGATCTATCATGCGAGGACCAAGCACATAGATGTGAGGTTTCACAAGATCAGAGAGTTTGTGTCTTCTGGTGAACTACTACTTGAGAAAGTTCAAACTTCTGAGAATGCAGCAGATATGTTGACAAAGCCTATTACTACAGATAAGTTCAAGCACTGCTTGGACTTAATTAACATCTCCAGTTGCTAGATGGGAGATGCCCCCAACCCAGAGTCCCAGATGGAGTTTCAGGATATGTTGATATTTGTAAATTTACAGTCAAACAAACTTTTCAAGGGTATATATGTAAAGGGTAAAATCGTCATTTCACCTGTCTACCATTTGTTAATTGACAGTTTTTCATCTAACCTAGGGGTACATACGTAATTATACCTATTATTCAGAGGTATGTATACAACTATGTTTTATTCAGGGGTAAATGTGTAATTTCAAAATCATTCAAGGGCACACATGCAAAAAGCTCTATTAAATTCAATGATTTAAGATAAAAAAATAAATTCAACTAAATATAAACAACTTTTAGTAAAATCTTACAAAATATACATCAAATTATTACCAATTAATTTAAAATTGATAAAATTATTATAAAATTAATATACAAATTAACAAAGCTAAGACAAATCAATTTCTTAATCGAATTTTTTTTGTTGAGATTATAGCTTTCTTTGATTTTTTCTAGGAAGAAGAAGGGATTGAAGTAACTTGGTAGCCATATTTTTGGTATAAAAATTTTAAAACCATGTGAAACCACCAAATCGGTGGTTTAAAAAATCTAACATACCCTTGTAGACCGTAGGAATTTAAAAAGATTATAAATCATACCATACATTACGAAACTATGGGAAAACATGAAACAAATAAGGCCTAAAGCTCACAACTTTTTTGAACACCCAAGATTAGGCCACATGTCGTACGATTATTTTATCACATAACATATTCGAAATATAAATTTATTAGTAGTGTAATTATGGATAAACAACATTCATTCAAGTAAAAGAAGAAAAAAGAAACTATTAACAAGAATTCAAATTAAATTAATTCAGAAGATTGAAATCTTATTACTCAATTTCTAAGGGGAGCAAGCATATTCACGTGGCTTGTCACGAATTAGAAAATCTTGCAATTGGAGGCAATAACAAAATTGCTTGCTAATTCCTAATTGTCAACATGTGGGAAAAAAACGGTTTACGTGCATTGAGATCCAACGTGATGCAGATTGGTTGATTCTCCTCTGATATGATCTCAATAAATATGTTTGACAATAATATTATATTTTTAGCTTAAGTCCAATAAATATATTTAAATAATAATATTACATTTATTATAAATTCATTGTTTATATTAACCGCTTTATTCTATTTTGTTCTCATGATTTGACCAATTGGCCATTTATTTCATGCATCAACCATTACTTATAGCCCTCTCTATCTTTTTAACTCTAAATTTTGGTTAAATAAATAAATGTATAAATGAAGTTGGGTTGCCCTTTAAATTAATATAATGTGGTTTTTTTTAAAATTTTATATTGAAAAAAACCAATCAGACTCATGGTCATGGCACTATTTTCTTCAGGTGGGATGTGAAACACATGAGATAGAGAGGGACCCTCCACCAACTAGCAGTTTCCGTTTTTGAAATTGTTAACAAATTTAGCAACTGCATTTAATTTTCAAGGAAACTTTTGTCCCCTCAAATCTCTCTATATATACCCTCTTCATCCTCCAAGTCCTGCAGCAAATTAATAAAGCAATAGAGAAGAATGGCAAGCAACACTTACCTTCTTTATTCCAGCAATCATGCTCTCATGACCAAGAAGAGCATGCCATTCACTGCTGCAAATGGCTCAGTTGCTGCATCTCAAGCCAGTAATCTAACGTTCACCGCTGCCAAGCAGCCGTTGAGACGGTCTGCTCATTACCAACCAAATCAGTGGGATTACAACTCCATTAAGACATTAGATCACAGTGATTATGATCAGGTGGTCACTGATGAACAGTGCATATATATATGGTTCTTTTTGCATGCATCACATTGTTAGGATTTGTGCTCATAATTTGTTGAAAACTTATGCAGGTTAAGGTACGTACTGAAGTAGTACTGCTGAAGGAGGAGGTGAGATGTTTAACATGTTGGTGGCTAGACTAAAGTTGGTTGATGATGTTCTACGCCTTGGTTTGGGACATCACTTTGGACAAGAGATCAAGCATGTTCTTATCTCCATATCTATCAAGAATGCCGTGTCGGCCATGAAGGAAGACCTCTATGCCATGGCTCTGTTCTTCAGATTGCTCAGGCAGCATGGACTTCATGTCTCTCAAGGTATACATATTAAAAGCTCTCTCTCTTATACATAAATATATATATATATATATATATATATATATATATATATATATATATATATATATTGTTGTTTGAATGATAACTTGATAATTTAGACTATTTAGTGATATGGTTTCATGCACAGATGTGTTTAGTCATTTTAAGGATGAGAAGGGGTGTTTTAGGGTGTCCCTTAAGAACGACGTGAAGGGAATGTTGAGTTTGTATGAAGCTTCATTTCTTGGGTTTGATGGAGAGGAAACACTGGAGGAGGCAAGAAACTTCACTACTAAACATCTCGGTGATCTTATTCCATGCATTCATCCACACTTAAAGATCAAAGTAGAGCTTTCATTGGAGCTTCCTTTGCACTGGAGGACTCCGAGGTTGGAAGCTAGATGGTATATTGATCAGTATACCACGTCAGAGAACATGAAGCCTTGTTTGCTTCAGCTTGCGAAAATTGATTTCAACCTGGTGCAGATCACACACCAGATGGAGCTTGAGAGAATGATAGAGTGGGTGTGCTGCTAATTAATTAACTTTGTTCATGATCTTTCTCTTTACGATGGTATTAACTTTGTTTGGTTTTTAGGTGGTGGAAAAAATTGGGACTGAGAGAGAAAACAAGCTTTGCAAGAGATAGACTGCTAGAATGTTACTTCAGTGCAGTAGGGATTGTGTTTCATCCAGAGTATGGGTTTTGCAGAGAAGAACTAACAAAAGCTGGGGCTCTTGTGACAACACTGGATGATGTTTATGATGTTTACGGATCATTACATGAACTCCAGCTATTCACTAAGGCAGTTGAAAGATGGGAGTGTAATGGAAGTGAAAATCTTCCAGAGTACATGAAAATATGCTACAATTCTCTCTACAACACTGCGGATGAATTGGCTAATAAAATTCTGATACTTGAGGGATGGGATGCTATGCCTTACATTCGAAAAATGGTAAATTAATCTTTGATTTCTTCTTGTAATACTCAATGCAGATAGCTTGTACGATTAATGTGATTTATTTATTTTATTTTATTTTTTCTTGTATGTGCTACAGTGGACAGATCTATGCAAAGCCTTCTTAGTAGAAGCAGAGTGGTATCACAATGGTTATAAGCCAAGCCTTGAGGAGTACTTGAACAATGGATGGATGTCAGTCTCAGGGACTGTTGCAATGGTACTTGTGTTCTTGTTATCAAAACAGAGAAAAACAAAGGAAGCATTGCAGCATTTGATGCACTATCCGAATCTCATCCGCTCTTCGTCTATGATCTTCAGACTTTGCAACGATCTAGCAACATCGGCGGTATACAAAGGGCATTAATAAATCTTCTTTAATTTTAGTTTCGACCATTAGCAATCATTACGATGAACTAGTTTAATTCTAAACTATTGCAGGTGGAGCTAGAGAGAGGTGATGCTCCAACAGCCATACAATTATACATGCTTGATTACAACATCACTGAAACTGAAGCACGGGGAGAAATATGGAAACTAATTAACAAATCATGGAAGGAACTCAATGAAGGACTCGTGAATTGCAGTCCTTTATCAGTGTTCTTCGGAGAAGTGGCCATGAATCTTTCGAGGTTGATGCACTGTGTATATCAGAATGGTGATGGCCATGGAGCTCCGGATCAGGAGAAGAAAAACCAGATCAAATCTCTCTTGTTTGACCCTATAAAGCTTGACCAAAACATAATGATGAAGTTAAAGATAAACAAAAACTCATAATTATTTTCATAATTGCTCTATATTTTGTACTTATACTTATTAAAAAAAAAATTTACTGGTAAAAATAAATGTTTTAAAAGCTTATTTTTATGGGTTTTAAAATAATTGTTCAAGAGAAGTTTGGTTTTCACAACAGATATATCCATCGGTTAGGGGAATGTTGGTTCAACACTAGAGATTATTCAAAGTCAAGGAGGAATGAAGAACTCATTATTAATGCTGTGTTATGTAACCTATATGCTCATGTCCTTCGTCACTATGTAACACCACACCATCTTTATTTCTAATGAAACAGTGGTTTATCAACTTAATTTTATAAAAAAAATAATAAATATTTTAAACCAAACTTTTCTTTTGGTTAGTCAATTATCTCTTATGAAAAAAAAAAATCAAAGATTCAAACCACTCTTAAAACCTTTTTTTTATAGTGGCTAACCTATGAAAAAAGATAAAAATGTTTTAGAGGTCAGTCTTCGATCTCTTTTATATTAGATATTTGTTTGGTAATTACAAATTTTTCTTTGCTTCCTTTTTTTTTCCGGATACATGTGGACAAGCCACAACTGTAACCTCTTCTTATAAGAGGGAGTGGACTAATTAACTTTCCTTGTGATAGTTGGTTCTTTTTCTATGTTTCTAGCACATCTTTGTATTAACTTGTATATATTAAGTTCGAACTTTTTTAATTGTTTAGTTTCTATTACAAAACATAAACACATTATTAACCAATCAACTACTCCTATTTGAGGATCAGAAACAGAGTTTGTTCAAATTGCAATGTGATGCTCTTCCTATCTCTTTCTTAATAAGTAGGAAGGTCTAACAATGGCACATGTTGTAGTCCTCTACAGAAGGTCTCTTATACACTGTACCAAACTATGAAGTTGTCATCTATTAGGATAGGGTAAATTCTGAGATACCTTGGGTACTATTCTCAAGGCATTTTGCCTTAGGGTGCAAGATAGTGTTTTTTAGGTGCAACGTAATGTATTTTAGGTGCGGGAGGTTGGTGCGACATAGTGTATTTTGGGTGCGACCGCACCCAAGGCAACCCAAGGCTCACGGTATCATAGAGGGCACTGATAGGATAGCTTCCTATTCCTTAGAATAGAAAACTATCTTTTATATATGTTCCCTTTATATTTAAATGATTGTAATCAATCTTCTTGATTTAGTTTCCTAATCTCTCTAGGATATCTTAAGTATAAATATACTCCTTAGTAAGCAATAAAAGACAACATTACAATTCTATTGATCCCCTTTCATGGTATTAGAGCCACTATGCAAAACAACATGATTTATTTTCACCGTCCTTCTTGTCCTAGCTGCAACAAATAACAATGGTAGAAAGAAAACACATGGCAACCTTTTTTGCTCCAACTAAGCATTCGCCCACTACTTCTAATACTGTCTCACCAATATCTTCCACCATCATTCCCATGTTTCCCAACCAAAACTCCACCAACCAACTTATCTCCATTAATGTTATTGCACAGGCTCCCCTTAAACTCACATCCACCAACTATTTTTCTTGGTTTATCCAATGGTCTTCTCTAATAGAAGGCTTTGATTTTGCTCAGTTTGTTGAAAATCCACCATCCTCTAATTCCACCACTGGCTCCTATTGGAAAAGGCATGATCAATTAATTCGGAGTGCACTCATAGCTTCTGTCTCATATGAGATTGCATCGTTATTAGACCGAACCAAAAATTCTTATGACGTTTTGACCTACCTTCAAGAGATGTATGCTACACCGTCTCATACCCATGTGATGAAGATTCATGAATCGCTGGTTACCATAACCAAAGGAAGCTAGTCAATCTCCAAGTATATTCAGCATATCAAATCTCTATTAAATCAATCAGATATTATTGGTGAACCTCTCAAAATCAATGAGATTGTTCTTTATGCACTCTATGGCCTTCCAGACGAGTACACCAACATTGCCTCTATCTTACGTGCTCGAGAAACAATTGTTTCCTATGTTTTTTTTTTTTTTTGGGAGTAAGAGCCCGCATGGTCAGCGACCACCGGCTAAGTAGTTCCCCTGGGCGTGCATGGTTGAGGGATCGAGTCGCAACTGCACTGGTTTTTTGGTTTCTATACCCCCACGTGCGTGCGCACTCGCCTCACAACCAGCCCTCAGCGTCGATTAGAACCCGAGACCGGGTGGGAATCACGCGACCAGTTTACCGCTAGGCTTTGCAACCTTTGGTAATTGTTTCCTATGTTGAGTTATACCATAAACTATGGAATCATGAAGCTTTTCTTACTAGCAAGGCTACCTTCTCTTCCGTTTCGCTAACTACAAATTATGCCAACAAGCAGTTCGTCAAAAACAATCGGACTAGCCACATGCAATAGCGTTTCTTCAATGGTAATAACCATTCAAACTCTCGACCACCTACACAACAGACCAATAGTGGTCATTCATTCAACAACTCCAGCAACAATAAATCATGTGTTGTTTGTCAATACTCCCAACCATCTTGTCAAGCAATGTCGTTGTCTTCTTTCGGCATTTCATAGTTTGATGTTGCGTTATTTAAATACTGCTCCTTTAGGTTCTTATCTACCTCATGCCAATTTCGCTGCTTCAAACAATTGTGGCTCCTCTAATTGGTTGGTTGACTCAGGTGCCTCCCACCATGTCAATAATGATCTCCAAAATTTAGCATTAAACTTCGACTATGATGGTACAAAGGATCTTCAAATTGGAGAGGGTGAAAAATTGGCTATAACTCATAAAGGCTACACATCTCTTCCTTCCTCCTCTTGGTCTTTTCTTTTAAATGATTTTTTATATGTGCTTTCCTTGAAAAAGAATATTGTGTTTGTTTATAAATTATGTTGTACTAATAACGTTTCAGTTGAATTCTCACCTTTTTTTTTGTTTGTTGTGAAGGACTTTCACACGAGGGCATATCTTGTAGAAAGGAAACCAATTGACAGTATCTATGAATGGTCAACTCACTTCTCTTCTATAAAAAATCTGCCAGCTACCTTCACTGATCTCAAAGTCTCTACTCCAAATTGATATCGTCATCTTGGTCATCCATCCATTCAATTTCTCTAGTATGTTCTTAAAAATCAACATTTACCTTCATTTAATTATTCGAAAATATTTGTTTGTGATTCTTCCAAGTGCAATAAAATGCATAAATTTCTTTTGTCTACATCATCAATAAAAAAGTACAAAACCTCTTCAATACTTTTATTTTGACATTTGGGGTGCATCTCCTATTCAGTCTATTGATGGCTTTCAATACTACCTTATTTTTGTGGATCATTATACAAAATATATATGATTATATCCTCTTTAAAGAAAATATAAAGTAGCCAATATTTTTGTAAAATTTATACCCATCGTTTAAAAATTCTTTCTGACCCGAATTATATCATTTCTACTTTAATAATGCAGGTGAGTTTCTTACCCTAATATCTTTGTTTCAATACAATTTATTTCCCATTTTCTTATAACTCCATATACCCTTGAATGCAATGCCACAAAAGAGAGACAACATCACCATATTGTAGAGACAGGTTTGACACTTCTTCACTGCTCATCTACCTCTTAAATTCTCGTCATATGCTTTTCTTACAACTGCCTATTTGATCAATAGAATGCCCACCCCTCATCTTCATAATGATTCTCCTTACCTCCGTGTCTATAATTCTCTTCGAAATTTTAGAAAATTGTGAATCTTTGGTTGCTTATGCTATCCTTGGCTCTAGCCCTACTCGTCTCACAAATTACTGCCTCGCTCTACCCCATATGTCTTTCTTGGCCATTCACCCAATCAAAGTGCTTATGTGTTATGATCATAAAAAAAATCCAAAATTTATCTTACTCATCATGCCAACTTTGTTGAAACCAAATTCCATTAATCCACCCTTGATACTCTAAAAAAAAAGACCACTTCATTAAAGCCAAAGTTTTACCTAACACTGATTGTGCAAATGTTCCTCGTATGGTAGCTCAAGCACTTAAATATCAGAAGTAGAAGGATGTTATGTTAAAAGAGCTCCATGCCCTTAATGTTCAGAAAATATGGTCCTTGGTACATGCGGATTCAACATATAATGTTGTTGGAGGCAAATGGATTTTTAGGATTCTATATAATCTTTATGGTTCAATAAGAAAGTACAAGGCTCGTCTCGTCACAATGGGTTTTCATCAATGACATGGCGTTGATTATACTGATACTTTTAATCTTGTTACTAAACATGCTACTGTTTGTGTTGTTCTTTCTCTTTTATCTAGTCATGAGTGATGATGAGTGCATAAATATACATATTTTCATATCAGATTTACATGCAATTTATATATATTTTTGCACTATTTCCTCTACTTTATGCTTTGCTGGGTATTATATTGTAATTGAGCAAATAAACAAGCACCCGCGACAAAAGAAGTGGGGAAACTAGAACTATTAGTAGCAAAAGGAGTTGAGGAAGACACTCGTACAGAGAGAGACACCTCCACAGACATGGGCATGTTAAAGGGTGTGTCGATTCAAAATCGTGATTGTCTTCATAAAATTACATACACGACCCATGTCAATCTCACACGGTCGTGTATCAAATGACTTGGGTATGTGTAGCCTATATACAGGAACAGATTATTCTGAAAATCGCGTTCATTGTAAATTAAAGATGTACACAGGATCTACCCGGTTTAGACATGGCCGTGTGTTATGAAATACAGGGATATAAAAGGCCGTCGGTTCCACTTTGCAAGTGGGCTTTAGGCGACTTATCTATCGACAACTAGGGTTTCGGAGAGAGACGAAAGATGGAGGAGACATTTTGTGGTGTCTCAGGTCCTTCTGTGGTGTCTCAGGTCCTTGAACTTTAGGATGAACTTGGGATGAACTTGTGACTATTTCCTTTGTTTAATACTAGGTTTTTCTTTTTGTTTATTTATGATAATTATCTATGTGTGCTGAATGTTTATGGTTTGTTAGTGTGAAAGCGCCGCCCAAATAATTAGAATTGCTTAATGCATGATAAGAAATCTCAGTCAAGCTAGGTCCTAGCGTAGATAATAGTGGGGGTACGAGATATCGGGTGATTCGCCATATTGTTAATGCAGCATCAACTCACTCTCCGAATTAGGGTAGAACCTATTATTAATAATGGGAACCATAGAACAAACACTCAACAATATTAATGCAGTCGTATAGCGAAGTCGCTTATGGGACTATGGTATGATTGTCATGAGAGATCGGGGTCAAACTAATTTAGGGTTCTCCACGGTCCATAAATATATTAAGTAGGTAGCCAGTATTATGAAATTAGTCACGAGGGATTCATGGGGGAAGAGAGATCCAATGTGTCATGTCCTCTTGATTAATAAAACCCTAGATTGTCAACATTTCACTTTAGTTTAGTTCTCTTCAGATCTTTAATTAGTTATTATTAGATCACCATCTATATTCTTAGGCTAGATAATAGGATTCGAATTTGTACTAGCTCTCCCGGTCCATATGGATTTGACTACCCTACCTTCTGGGTATTTTACTACTTGGGGGACTCCGTGCACTTGCAGATAGCATTATGCATCGCATCAAGTTTTTGGCGCTGTTGCCGGGGAGCGCAACTCTAGGATCATTGTGACTGGAATTTTCTAGTCAAACTAGGGTAAGTTTAATCTTTTATTTACCTTCTCTTCTTTAAATCTGATCTCTTGGTCTTCTTCGTTATTAAAGGTACCGGTTCAAGACCAGAAGCTCTTCCTAATCAATAGAAGCACTAGACGTAGATTTTGAGCGCAACTTCTCAAGAAGATTAGAAAAGTTGCTCTTGAATATAGTACAACAGTAGAGAGCAACACAGAAGTTAATCAACTAGAAGCAATGGCAGCACCAACCAGGTCTATTTTTGATTTTGTCAAGCCAAATCTTGATGGGCTTGGGTCAAGCATCAACCAACCTCTTATCATGGCAGTCAACTTCGATTTGAAGCCCAACATCATCTAGATGGAGTCGTAAACATGTTAATGACGGTTTCCTAGATGAGGACCCGTGTGTTGATCTGACAAGTTTCCTGGAGATATGCAGCACGATCAAAGTAGGAGGAGTGCTAGAGTATGCAATTCCCCTTAGGCTATTTCCCTTCTTAGTCAGAGGCAGAGCCAAGCAGTAGCTAAACTCATTCCCTCAGGGCACCATCATCACGTGAGTACAATTGGATGAAAAGTTTGTTATGAGGTACTTCTCATTAGCCAAAATCAAAAAAGTTTGGACATACATCTTCTTCTACAAGTCCCTGGAGTCAGAGACCCTTTACGACATATGGAAGAGATACAAGGAGTTTCTTAGGAAGTGCCCAAAACATGGAATAGTGGACTGGAAGCAAGTCTAGATCTTTTATAATGGACTGAATGTAACAACCAAACAGATACTAGACATAGCAGTTGGCAGTTCTCTGTGCAGCAAACAATATGAAGTAGCTGAAATACTGATTGAAGAGATGGCTAACAATGACTACGAGTGGAGTTTTGAGAAGAACATGAACAAAAATAACCGAGTTGTCTGGGTTTACGACGTGGATGCACTGACAAATCTGATAGCCAAAGTAGACGTAATAAGAAAACGATTGGACACTATGTCTATTCAGCAGCCGACGCTAGTGATGAATTGCGAGGCATATGAGGAGCAATCACATACCATTTATCCATTGGCAGAAGGATCAATTGAGCAAGTTGACTATGTAGGACATCAGAATAGATATCAGGATAACCTGTATAGTTCTTACCTACAACCCCAGATTGAGGAATCACCCAAATTTTTTATGGAACGCCCCAGGCAAGGACAATCTCAACCGAGGCCGAATCAACCACCGGGTTTCCAACAACCCACATAAGAAAGGTAAGGCTCAAATTTGGAGAGCATTGATGCACACTGTATTCATTACTAATGATGAAGGCCTTAACAAAAATGAGGAGATCTAGAGAAATCAGCAGGCATCATTGCAGAATCTCGAACACTAGGTGGCTTACATAGTCAAGTCTCTAGCCGAGCAACAACTCGGCACCCTTGTAAGCAACATAGAGGTCAACACAAGGGAATTAGTTAAGTCCATCATCCTCAAGAGTGGGACTAAATTATCTCCACCTCAAACCAAGATTCATTGAGGTACTAGAGAGGAGGAGGATAGAGAGAAACATGAGGAGAGGTCAGGGGATTCAAGAAAGGGTAAGGATAAGCAAGGTCCAAAGCTACATAAGTACTATTAGAAAGTACCCTACCATGCCAAGGTGAATAAGGACCAGCAGGATGAGTGGTTCAGAAAGTTCCTGGAGATGTTCAAGCTATTACACATCAATGCCCGTTTGTGGAAGCTCTTGTATAGATGCCAAGATATTCCAAATTTTTTAAGGAACTGCTCACGGACAAGAAGAAATTGGAGGAAGTGTCCACGGCGACACTAAGTGAAAGGTTCTCGGTCATTCTCACCAATAAGTTACCAAGGAAGGAGAAATATCAAGGGAGTTTTATAATCCCCTGCACTATTTCAAATTTGGTGGATGAGAAGGCCTTTGCAAACATTGGAGCAAGTATCAATCTTATTCCATACAAGATTCTCCAATAGTTAGGGCTTGGAGAACCAAGGCCAGCCAAGGTGACCCTTCAAATGGCTGACCGATCTATTCGCCACCCTTGAGGAATAATTGAAGATGTCTTGGTAAAGGTGGACAAGTTCATCTTTCCAGTGGACTTTATCATATTGGACTTGGACGATTAAGTGGAAGTACCCCTCATCCTCAGGAGATCATTCTTGAAGACACCACAAGAAATATTCAATATCAAAGACGGTCGAATGGTTCTCATCGTCGAGGAGGAGAAAGTCAAGTTCAAGCTTCAATTGGCCATGCGACACTCTATAGAGTTTTATGATTCTTGTTACTTTATTGATTAAGTTGATAACTGCGTTTTTTAATTTTTGCATGATGAATTATTGAAGGATTAACTGGAGGATCTCTTCGGGCATGAACCACCACCTTGGGGGGACAATGAAGAGGAGGAGGGCCATGAGCCGGTAGAATTAGCTACCATCAGGCTCGTCTAACAGCCAACTTTTTTGAGTATGAGTTTACTTCTTATCTAAGTATGCAGGCACTGGGAGATGTTCCTACGAACAGGGGAGCCGAAAGCTTCTACTTATTCGAACCCCTATAAGCATATCAGGTACACCAATCTAGTAATGTAAAAAAAGGGCTTATTGAAAGGCAACCCAAGTTTAGTTAGTCTCTAGTTAGGTTTCATAGTTATTTTCACTTTTAGGATTAGGGTATAGGTATATAACTTAGTCATATTTTTACTTCTTTATAATTTTTTAGCATCTACATGATTTCCAAAATGATTAATAATGACTGAGTCTTTGCTTTGGAGTCAATAACACTTTGGTTGAGGCGAAAATAGGGAAAAGGACAAGACTCAAGAATTTATAGAGAGATAAACGCCCTTAGATACAACAGTGTAGAGGGAGGTGTAACTCTTGAGAGGGAAGAGAAAGACAAACAGAAGAGTAAGGAGAGTTACACACCAACAGACAAGGGCATGTGGCAGAACATATAACTCTCGGGAAAAGCAAAGCAGAAGGATAGCGTAAGACAGAGAGTTAAATGCCCGTGGACACAGGTGTGACAGTATCGACATGTTTCAACTACTCACACTGGCGTGTCAAACTTCTAAGTAGAACTTCCAAACAAACAAAGAGTAATACGCCTAAAACAACGGGTGTGTCAAGGGCGTATGGGAATTTACACGATTCAATTGCTCCTTACATGCCTGTGTGACACGTACACGGCCATCTACAGCTGTGCGGCCTAACAATTCAAAATCTAGGTTTTTAAAAGCCGATGTTGATGCTCAAATTGGTAGCAGGTTGAGAAACCGCTTACTGTAGAGAGTTCAACTGTCAGTACAGTGTTGTGAGTGTAGTGGTAGTTTGGGACACCAGCTTCCGCCGGCTGCCGACTAGAAAAGTTGCCTCTCCCTGCAAAACAAAGAAGTCTAGGGGCTTCTTCCCCCCAGACCCTCTGACCCTCAAGTTAGTTGGGTCGAGAGTTTGTATATAGGAGAGAAAGAGGTGGATTATCGAGGAAGAGAGACCTCTCTCTTTTACCTGGATTGCCGCCATTGGGTCGCCTGTCGTATTGGCTCTCCCTCTCCTACGTGTTAGCTTCCGCCCCCGACCAGCTACACTGTCGGGAATTCTTTTTGCTGGGCACGATACCTGCTACATGTGGTACCTGTCTTTGATGACAAGACAACACCTGTGCGCCTTTTGAGGGATGGGAAGGGGATCTTGCATTCCTCCCTTGATCCAGCCGACACAGCGTAGGGTCCTCCTGTTTTGCGCTACGTGGAAAGAAGGGTTTCCCCTTAATATTTTCCCCCCCAAGTTATCAACCTGTCAGGTTTCGCTTTGGCGGGGTTGATAAGCTAGTCCTTGAGCAGACAAATCGAATCGGGATGCTTGGTAGGCTGCTTCGGTCGTGGGTTTAGCCCGTGCTTGACCCCGGGTCAAATCCGGAGAACAACGCAACCTTATGTAGTCCGGCTACCTATCAGCAGGCTCCTCACCCCAGCCCGATTTCCCATATGGGACTGGAGAATATCTTAGGTTTCACTGACTCAGAATGTTCCATTACTGTTCATAGTGGGTGAGATTGGGGCCGGATCCGTTAAGGGGATCTAAGTCCTTGTTAATGGGATACAGAGGAACCGTGTTACGTGTGCTTTTCCAAAATCCTTTAGGAAGGTGTGGGCGATCATGATGGTCTATGTGGCTACCATCCGGCGTTGTCCTGCAGGTCATGGGATTCTCACATACTAGGGTATACTGGCAACACGCCTCCCCTTTTTTCCATTTGAACTCCTTTTAGGTTTTTTTTATCTTGGGAGTGTAATGACCCCTGTTCTTGGTAGCAACTTCGGAAGATAACAATTATGGTAGTGGAGCTAGGCATTTCTGACATGGATCCCACCTCCTTTGTTAGTGAGATCAAGGAGTCCGACTTTCCCAAGCTCGTGAAGTGCTTTGGCGTTCCTTCTCTCTTTGGGTTCTGGTTGCCGGGCCTTGAGGAGAGGACGAATCATCTTGCCCAGGGGGAGATTACCTCATATTAAGAGTCCTTTTAGGTGGCGCTCTGGCTCCCAATACCTGAGGTTGTCTAGAGGGTTTTCAACACCTTTCGGATAAGCACCAGCTAGAAGCATCCCAACAGGCTGCAGACTTTGTGTGGCCTGGCCATTCTTTTCGAAAGGATAGGGACGGAGCTTTCCCCATGGTGGGTACAACAGATTTTCAAGTTGAAGAGGAACCCCGGATCCACGAGTAGCTAGATATACCTGGCTTGCGGAAGAGGAAGTACCCATTTTTGGGTTCCCTACCTTCGATGTAGGACAAGTGGAGGTCCCGCTTCTTCTTTGTTTCCTGTGGTGGTTAATGGGACGTATCTTCAGAATGGGGTTCTCCTATTCTGGGCGCCAACTTTGACTTGTGCTTGACAGATGATGAGGTGAGGCAAGAGGCTCTCATGGCTTGTGCCCCTCTTGATCTCCGGAAGGTGTTTCTGAGCTGGATCATGTGGCCGTGGGACTTTCTCGGGTGGGGGTGGGGGCGGGGGTAAACGTCTTTTTTTCCCCTTTCCCCTTTCTCTTGGAGGGTGTAGGTCTTGTTGAGGAGGTTCGGAATTTGTTATAAGTAGGAGGGTGGGACCAACTGCTCACCATAGATGAGATGGCAAACAAGGAGTAGACCTTGGAGGTCCTAGCCACCATTATGATTATCAGAGGAGTGGTCTCCTAGCACAAAGCACATAAGATATAGTTCCAATTAGGGGCGCCATGCACGAAATGAGCTACACTCAATTCGCCTTCTATCTGGGTCTTTACGATGAGGTGTTTACCAAGACACCAGAGTACGATGCCATCGGCATCCACAAACCATTTGGGAGAACCCAGAAGGATTACTAGAGCCCGCTTAGCACTGATCTGATCGGCGAGGTCGAAGGCTACCATACTCCAATCTCCCTCCCTCAGGTGCATCAACTATGTCCTTATTCAATTGATTACAGGGCGGGGTGACAACACTAGACTGGTCAGCACTAGAGATTTCTTGTACCTATCTAGGATGGGTTGTTCCAAAGTTCCTACTCCGCTAGGCCACTTGTGCCCTGATCTAATTTATCTTCTCTGACCCATACATATTGAGACTCGCTAGAGGGATGGGCTTTCTAGCAAGATCAGGATAACAGGGATGAGGATGGTCATAGGCTCACTGGAAATTACCGTTAACACAATACGAGCGATGGGGTTGGTACGATCGATTTGTATGTCATACGGCATCATTTATCGAGCCGTAGTCCCCAGAGAACTCTAGGAGCACGAGGAGTACAAGGAAACACCAGCAGCAGCAGGACTGAGCACCGCTCCACCACTGCCACTTGCAGCTTCACCACCTGCTCTAGGTCCCGCTCCAGCTGAGCGAGATTTACTACTGGACTGGTTGGTAGGGGTGGTTCGTCTCCTCCTTGAGAGCAATAGGATCCAGTACCCACCCCCACCACTAACTCCTACGCACACCACGAGAGATGTGCGATATTAATGACGACTTCAAGATAGCCTGCGATAAGGAGGAGCACACTGACAGATCATTATTTGACTTTGTTCTTCTTTTTCACCACTTTTCTATTTTTTTTTATTTTCAAATGACGAGGGACCCACAGCTTTGCCTTATCTATATGTCTATTTTTGAGCATCACTTATGCGCCTTCATGGTTACAACATATTTAAAATTATATAACTTCAAAATATGGATAGGGAAATACAACGAGAGCCGCCACATATCACATATTGCTAAAAGTTCCACAAATCCTTTTTTCCTTTTTGTTCATCATGTCATATCTTTTTATTGCATATATTTTGTACAGTGGGGACAATGTATAATTTAAGTATGGGGGAGGAATTAGCTTTGCTTATATTACTTATGAAGAGTGCTAATTTAAGATGATCTATGATAGCTAATGATTAATGGGAGTGCTCTTTGAATCTTGGTTGACATTAGTATTAGGTGTCTAATTTTTTCAAAAATATATATATTTAGTTGTGCCTTAACTTGATACCTCACAAAAATTTTGAGCACAAATCCTGCCATTGTTGTCACTTGCCTAGATAGGTTTGGACTCTAGTTAGTTTAACCATTAAATAAGTGCTGATATTTTTTGATTATTTTCAAAATAAAAAGAAATAGAAAAAAAAAAGAAAAGGAAAGAAAAAGAAAAAGGAAAATATGTTAGAATTGCTGGAATAACAAGAAAGTCTGATCCGTCAAGGATGCTCTACTGTACGGAAAGTCGGATCTATTAGGAATGTCCTATAGGTATAGAAAAGATGGTAGAAAGAGTTATCACCTTTGAAGAGTAAAAGCTGACTTCGAGTTGTCAGATAATGTGCAGCACAACTATTCACTTGATGACCTACCGAGGGAAAATGTTACTTGATAGGATATATGAAGCTATTACCCCCAGCTAAAAGGGTTGAGAAAAGTTGTTTAGTAAATAAGGTTTAGACTAGCTGGGTCAGGGTTGAGTTAGTAAGCGGCATCATAGGAATGGTTATACACACATGTGGGGATTTGGAGTGTAAGGTAAGATGTATTTTCCATAAAATTTTTATGGCACTTAACACTATGTTTTCGCGGACACCAGATGGACTCCCAACTATTTTATGAGATAGGAGATCATACACTTATCTACTTTTGTTGTTGTTATTTTGTATTTCCATTGCTTGAGGACAAGCAAACTTTTAACTGTGGGGGAATTATGATGAGAGCATAAATATACATATTTTCATATCATATTTACAAGTACTTTATATATCTTTTTGCACTATTTCCTCTATTTTTGTGTTTTGCTGGGTATTTTGTTGTGTTTGAACAGATAAACAGGCACCCAGGACAAAAGACTCGGAAACTAGAACTATTTGTACCAAAAAGTGCCAAGAAGACACTCATACAAAGAGTGACATCTCCGTAGATACGGGCATGTCAAAGGATGTGTCGATTCAAAATCGTGATTGTCTTCATAAGTCACACATTTTCCCATGTCAATCTCACACGGCTGTGTGTCAGATGACACATACGTGTGGAGCCCATTTATATGAATAGATTACGCTGAAAACCGCGTTCATTTCAAATTAAAGATATACATGGAATCCACCCGGTTTACACAAGGCCGTGTGTCACAAAATAAAGTGATATAAAAGGCCATCGGATCCACTTTAAAAGGGGGGCTTTAGGGGACTCGTCTACCGATAGCTACGGTTTCATGGAGAGATGGAAGTCGGAGACATCGGTCCTTGAAGTTTATGATATTTATTATGTCTTCCTCCTTTATTTTTGCTAGGTTTATTTTTAAACCTTATGTTGTGCCTCGGGTCTTTGAACTTTAGGATGAACTTGTGACTATTTCCTTGGGAATTATCTATATATGCTGAATGATTGTGGTTTGTTAGTGCGAAAGTACCAATCACATAATTAGAATTGCTTGATGCATGATGAGAAATCTTGGTCAAGCTAGGTCCTAGCATAGATAATAAGGGGTTGGGGAGGGTGCGCACGCTAAGAGATCGAGTTATTCACCGTGTTGTTAACGCAACATCAACTCACTCTTTGGATTAGGGTGAAACCTAACAGTGGGAGCCATAGAAGACTCAATAATGATAATACAGTCGTATGACGAAGTCGCTGTATGGGACTATGGTTTGACTTTCACGAGAGATCATGGTCAAACTTATTTAGGGTTCTCCACAGTTTCATAAATAAATCAACTAGATAATCAGTATTAAGAAATTAGTCAGGAGGGATTCCTCGCGGGATAGAGATCCAAGGTGTCATGTTCTCTTGATTGATAAAACCCTAGATTACCAACCATTTACTTTAGTTTAGTTCTTTTTAGATCCCTAGTTAGTGTTAGATCACCATCTATATTTGTAGGCTAGATATTAGGATTCGAATTAGTACTAGTTTTGTAGTTTCCTATGGATTTGACTACCCTACCTTCTAGGTACTTTACTAGTTGAGCGACTCCTTGTACTTGGGATAGCATTATATACCACATCAATTGACCTATTGTAAAATCCAAGGATTTTATGGAAATAAAAACATGCTTGAAGTCCTTTTAAATTAGAATATTAGAGAAAATTTTCTTAGGGAATTAAATGTTGGGAGAAAATGGGAATTAATAGGCAAAACCCTAACTAGGGTTAATTGAGAGTCCAGAGGACCCGTTGGTAATTTCGAAAAGTACCGAGGACTAAAGGAGAATAGTTCTCTCTCACAAGGATGGACTTAAGTGTAACCTAAAATTGAAGAAAGGACTTCTGGAAAATTTTCCAGTGAAGAACTCTATAGAAAATAATGAACAGCCAGGATTAGAAGATCCTGGATGATGCCGATCGCGGAGCATTAAAAAGGCTTAGATGGTGCCACGTATCGAGCTAAGGTTAGATCCATCCGATCAAGGTCGAGATCCAAGGCGAAGGAGTGGTTTTGAGTGGGGTTGATCTCACAGTGCGAGTGTATGTGAGCCGCACATCACCTGATCATTTCTATTTCGAGGCAATGAGATCTGATCGGGGTCGTTGCTTCGCTTTTAATCAAAACCATTAATCTGAGCGTTGTCAGATCCAAGGCAAATAAAGAGGAGCATCCACCGTCAAACCCAAACGGAATGACTAAGCGTCGGATCAAACCGAAGACCGATCCTGAGGCACAGCTGCCGTTTCTCTCCGCCAGGCGAACCACCGCGAGCGTCGCCCCCTCCCCGGGCGTTACGAGCGGGTATCTCGCTCGCCGGACGGCGAATTAACTTGGGGGCGTTGCCATTCGCTTCGTCTACCCTTGGTCTATAAAAGCCATTCCCTGGCTCCTCTTGAGACATCGAGAGGAAGAGACTCGTAGGGATCGCCGGCGAGGTTGACCGGAGGAGATGAAAGAGAGGTTGGGAGCTCCGATCGACCTCAACCGTTGCTGGAAGGTTGTGGAGACAGGTATGATCTCTCTCTGTAGGTTATCTGCAAGTTTAGCATGCTCATTGTAGTAGTTTAGGGCTCGCCGGAATTAGGCTCACGGTCGGTAGTGAATTGAGCGGGAGAAGAGCCATGGGAACAACTCTAGTGTGCGGGCGTGTTCTTTGCTCGAAGGGGGACCTTGAGACATGGTTTTCAGAGAGGATGGGCTCTCGGACGAGGAGCTTCAATGCTCCGGCCATCTTCTCCGGCGAGGTGCGTACAGAGAGCGAAAGAGAGACTAAAGGAGATGGTTAGGGACTGTAAGAGATTGAGAAAAAAAGAGGGCTCGATGCCAGCAGAGCTCGGCCGCCGCATTTTCTCCGATGACCACCGTCGGGGCTCGGTTGAGAGAAAGACAGTGAGGAAGAAGAAGAAGATTTAAAAATAAAAATAAAATAATTAATTAATTAAAGATTAATTATTTTACCTTAGGGTAGTGTGACATATAGATTAATGGTATTATCAACTTAGGTAGTTTATATTATTTGGATTTAGTTGATTAATGAGATAATATTTTGTTTTCTCATGGGTTTGTAATATTAATTAAATAAAAAGGGTGACAAAAATAAAACCTAGCTATACTAGTTGGGTGAATTAACCAATTTAATTAATTGGTACAAGGTTTGAATTAAATAAATTAGTGTGACACTTATTTAGTTGTCAAACTATAGTGCGTTAATTAAGAAAATTTATTTAATTACTTTGTTAATCATAGTTAGTAGTTAATTGGATAATTAACTAGCTAATTGCTTGATTGGACAAATTAAAAAGGGATTAGTTTGTGTGACACTTGTTCGCCCTACATAAGATGGGTCAATTAACTAGTTAATAATTTAAATAAATTGAAAAGGAGATTTAAACAAGTCGATGTAACGAGTTAGTTGTTATATTGTATCTAGATATTTAAGTAAATAATATCTAGAAAGAATAACCGATTTTCTTTTGATAATTAAGGTTGATTAAATCCGATGGATGAATTTAGTTGGAGATAAAATGAAAATCGGATATAATAATTAATTAAAGGGTTTAATTAATTATTTCGATAGTGAGAAAGGGCACAAGTAAGCCAAGTCGTTTAATGGGCTTAGAAGTGGGCCCATTTCAACTAAAATGACTAGAGATGACGAAGAGGGTTCAGACCCGACAAATGAACGTAGAGTTGACTAGGCTTGACCAAGTTGGGTCTAGGGTCAACTAAAGGACATGGAAACATAGGATAAGGATCCATAACCCGAGAGGTGGTCTTTAGGAGACGTTAGTGGGCCCGAGGGCCCAGCGAGGCGATAGGCATGCATTAGAGACATAGGGATTTATTGAAATCTTGACTCTAATAGAGCCTATGTATGCCAGATACTCTCGGGGAGTTGTAAGGCACTTAAGAGGAGACTAGGAGGACTTCTAGTTCCAACAAGAGGTAAGTACACTTGCCTTGTTCGTACCCGGTTTCGGGTTTTCTTTGGACTTGCTTATGCCTTGTTTGATTATACTCATTGATATCATACATGCGTCCTTGACTATTTTAAATTCCTGTTGAGCATGTATGTTGTTTTCAGGATGTAAGTATCCCTATTTGCTGCGGTCTACTGCCTGGACTCAATAGAGCGCAGGGGCTCCGATAGGGAAGTGTTTAGGGACAAGACCCCATGGCATTTCTGCCTGCCTTGCCAGAGAGGCGATTCTCTGGTGGTCTTACCCGTCAGTGGGCATGGTACGCTGACCGTGTTAACACGTATGAGAGGTAGTTCTACCAATTTGCGACCGGAGGGTCGAACGACCAGAAGGTCGTGCTTACAGCAAGTAGCTGGACATACTGGCCGGGAGTGATCCTTGAGTTTTCTTTGAAACTCATCACAGAGCTCGAGGGCTTCTATTATCAGGGGTCATACCCTTGGATCGTTTTTGGTAGACTCCTAGGATTGTGTTTTCTTTGGATTGTGACCTCATTATTTGACATATTGTTTTCTTATGTCTTTGTGATCCTCGCAGGGGTACTTACTGGGCTTTCCATTAGAAAGCTCATGCGTTTTGCTCTTTCTCTTTTTTTTTATAGATTCCGAGGTTTAGGGCGGTGGAGCTGAGGAGAGGTCATTAGGAGATCTGAGGTCTGGGGGTCTCCCTTATCCCTTATTTTGTGAGATGTAAACTTTGTGTAGGACCCGTATGGGGACCAGACTTTGTATAGGGCCTATGGACCCTTATGACTCTATGTTCCTTTGAACTTGAGTTTATTTTATATTATGGTTTGTTATCTGCTATATCACATTTAGGCCTTATATTTGAGTTGAGCTTGTCTTTGCTTGAGTACGACCGGACTATTGACGTGCCCGAGGTCCCGGGATCCGGGTCGGGGCATGACACCTATACAACAAGTTGATGTCAACAATGCCTTTTTGCATGGCAAACGCAATGAGGATGTGTTCTTGGCTCAACCACTTTGTTTCTTTGACTCTAAATATCCTTAGTATGTTTGTAAGCTTCACAAAGCTCTCTATAGTCATAAAGAAGCACCTCGGGTATTGTATAATGAACTTAAAGAGTATCTTCTCTCTCATGGCTTTTGTTGCTCGCACTCTAATTATTGTCTATTCACTTTACATCACTTGGTCACTATTTTCTTGGTCACTTCCATTATTTTCTTGGAATTGAGTTTAATAGATAAGATTATGGTCTATTTCTATCACAACATAAATATATCCATGATATTCTTCTGTATGCCAAAATGACTAACGCCAATCTTTGCCAATTCTTCTCTTCTTGCGCATGATACTAATTGTACCATGCGTTCAGTCATGCAACTAAAGTTGTTGAAATCATGCAATTGAAGTTGCCGTCCATTTAGTTCTCGGTGTGTTTATCTCTTGAAAGAGCTCGCCGTATTGGTTGTTCACATGTTTAACAACTCACTATTTGATAAATTAGTTGAGAGGTGGCTAATACTTTTCTTTGGTATTTGACATTTTAACCCCATGTATTATTTCCAAAGGAACGAAGTAATAAACTCACATTTGGCTAACACCTTTATCAACCTTTTGTTACTTCTCCTTTCGATTTATGTTACTTTAATTTCCAAATCCAAGGGTGCATGTTTGATAACAGACATGTATAGGTACATTCTTTGCAACCACAAGTGGCGATTAACTCTACCATTACAGTCAAGTAGCTTGCGATTGATATAGTAGATGAATTTTGCACTACTAGGAAACTACATCGATAAGAGCTTTTGTTAAGAATTTGGCTTCTACCTCTAAACACCTGTGCACAAGCGAAAATGGACTTTTTATCGCCAGATATTTCTGCCGCTACAGGTTTGGTTCTTATAGTAAAAGGGGATATGCATTGTACTTTGAAGGAGACTACTGCAGAATTTATGATTCAAATAATAATGACCATGTCATCACTATTGTGAAAATAAGGAAAATAGAAATTCTCCTTTTGAGAGCATGAAGCTGCTTTGGCCTTGAGGTGTGATGTTGCACATGACATATTGCTATGACATAAAAGATTTTGCCACTTAAAGTGTTAATGGGTTGAAGTTGGTACAACAAAATGACTTGGTAAAAGGGCGTTCAAGAATTGAAATAGATATTGAACAATGTGAAGGTTGTCTTGTGGGTAAGCAACACAAACTTCCATTCCGAAGCAAGGAGCATAGAGAGCAAAGATACCTTTGGTGTTAATTCATACAGATATATATGAAAAGATGAAGACACCATCTTTGAATCAAAGCAGATATTATCATATATTTGTTGAAGATTTTTCAATAATGACATCGGTGTACTTCTTGAATGAAAATATGAAGTTTTTATTGCGTTTACAAGATTCAAGGCCTTTGTTGAAAACCAAAGTTAGAGGAGTATAAAGACTATTCAGAGAGATAGGGGTGGTGAAAATACGTCATAGAAATTTGAAGAGTTGTGTAAAACAGAGGCCATTTGGAAGCATTTGACTATAGAATACAACCCACAATAGAATGAAATAGCTGAGAGATAAAATAGAACCATTAATGAGATGGCAACTTCAATTTTGGGGAAAGGGTTGCCTAAAATTTCAGGGCAGAGGTAGTTCATACAGTTGTGAATGTTGTTCATAAATCTCTCACAAAATAATTGAAGAACAAAATGACAATTGGAGCTTTGTGTGGTATTAAGCCTTAAGTTAGTTATTTTACGATATTTGGAAGTGTTTATTATGTCTCCATTCAAGTTGAAAAAAGGAGTAAAGTTTATGCGCTTAAAATTTATATTTGTTGGATAGTATGATGTTGAAGAGGAGAAGCTAAATTGCGAGTCAAGATGACATTTTGAGTGAGCAAGATTCTTGAAAATGGAAAGCAAAGGAAACAGAGGATCCCTCTTATATCAGCTTGATGTAAGGCAACAAAATTCAGAACTTAATGAGCATCTCCTAAATTATCTCCAGCATCTCATCAACCACATCAATTATAGAATCATCTTCGACCAACTCCTCATAGAAGGCTCTCCAAAATACAGAACAAAAATGATAAAATTTATATCACATGCAACTTCTTTTCAATAGAACCTGAAAGCTTTGAAGAAGATAGAAAACTAGAAGTATGGATTAAAGATATGAAGAAAAGGTTGAAGATGACTAAAAAGAATAAAACATGGGAATGGGTTGACATGCCTACAACAAGGGAAGTGTTTCCTTTTAAGGGATTGTTTAGTTTCTTGTAAGTGTTCATCCCTTGGATAGGGACTTTCGGAGATGTGGATTTACAGGGATGTGAATTTACATGAGTGTGTTTGGTTGGATAGATATAAAAAATGGATATAGATTTTTTGGTATTTGATTGAATAAGTTAATATGGATAGGAAAAGTGGATATATACTTTTTTGTGTTTGGTTGTATGGATATATGTAGATAGGGAGGTGATGTGGTGACTCTCTTGAAATGGTGGTAATGTTGCCCCCAAGTGCATAGATTCTAAAATCTTAATATTTTTTTTAAATTTTTTTAGAGATTTTTAAATTAAGATTAATAAACTATCACTTCTAATAATATAAACCCATATGATTTTAAGAATGATTACTTTTTAATTATATTGATTTAACTTATTAAGCTTTTAAGGGTACCAAATCAAACCACAATGGTAAGAAATTACTTTCCTTCATTATAATTAAATATGTACAAGACCACTTGTAATGAATTGCCTTTTCTATATTGCATGAAGTTGTATAGCTTTATATCATCCATAGACATTTCTAAGCATTAGAAGATTATAAGGATTGATGATATTAAACATTCTTATGAGCCATGGTGAACCTCCTTCACAAATATCCACTCAAATAAATCCATGAACAATCTTTGATCAGACAACTCAGGTACAATCAATTAAAAAAATAAGAAAGACATACTTGAAACCATTGAAACCATCCTCACCTGTAAAATATGTTAATATATATAGTCTATTAGGAAGAACAAATCTACAAATACAAGAGATACAAAGCAATAACAACTAAGCAATCAAAACCAATAGAACTCAAATAAAGTCATACAACATTAGACAACACATAAAGTCATTCAACCATCAAGACAAACAGATCTATCAAAACTAACAAATAAACACAACACATAAAATCATTTAACATAAAGTACTACAACAATCGAATGAACTAGAACTGTGGTGGTGGTGGCTCGAGATAATCTTCGGTGGTTAAGCGACGCATCATCTCATTTGCCCCAAGAAAAGCCTATTTCCTCAATTCATTCTCGTTCAGGTAACTATAAAGCCTAGTGACATCCTGATTGGTGTATTCATATAATAGTAGCTTCATGCATGATACGGGGTAAAATGGTTAAACCTATAAGACGCCGACACGTGGCGTTTATAATAATATAATTATCCTAAAACATAAGGGTTAATTTGTAAAATGGCACAATAAAATCCCAATCTCTCCACCGCCTCTGACTCAGCCTTCTCAACTGCCTTTGTTCTCCACCACCTTGGATTTCTTAAGGGTTAAGTTATGAGCTTTTATAAAAGGAGGAGGTCCTTGGACCATAAAAGAGAGGAAATATGTGCTCAAGAAACTCTGGTTCTCTCTTACTCTGAAAAAAAGAGCAACTCAGAAAAGAAGAGCAACTCTCAGAAAAGAAGAGCAACTCTAAAAAAATCTGACCCCAAGGTTAATTCTGACCCCCCAAGGTTAATTCCGACCCTCCCAAGTCAATTCCGACCCCAAGGTTAATTCCGACCCCAAGGTTAATTCCGACCCCCCCAAGTCAATTCCGACACCAAGGTTAATTCCGACCCCATGTCAATTCCGACCCCAAGGTTAATTCCGACCCCCCCCCCCCCCAAGTCAATTCAGACCCCATGTCAATTCCGACCCCAACCCAAGTCAATTCCGACCCCATGTCAATTCCGCCCCCCCCCCCAAGTCAATTCCGACCCCAAGGTTAATTCCGACCCCATGTCAATTCCGACCCCAAGTCAATTCCGACCCCATGTTAATTCCGACCCCATGTTAATTCCGACAAAAGTCAAATCCGATCGCCATCAAATCCGACCCGACCGAATGGAGTGCTCCAAATCCGACCATCTTCAAGGCCGAGCCAAACTGCACTCCCTCTCCGCTGAATCCCGGTGACGTATATGCATGCCTATAATGACTCTTAATCATCTTATGCTCTTCACTACATCATGTCTACCATGACTTATCTACACCTCTTGGAAATCATTAGAGGATATCTTCTTTTCGATGGCTTGTAATTTCTCTTAAATTACATAGTGAATTACCTCCTCAGCGAGGCCTGTGGTTTTTTTCCTGATTTACGGGTTTTCCCAATAAAATTGATGTCTTTTATTTCTGCCTTGGATGATCTCCGATCTTAGTCCCTTAAATATAAATTCTTACTTGATTGGCTAGATGGGGTGTCGATCCTAATGGCGGCGCCGTTTTTAACCGCAGCGATTTAGTGCCGTCAGTGGGGACGGATCAAAAGTTATGTCAACTATAGTACCCAAATTGATGCATTGTTTCTTAAATTATTTGGATCACAGATGCATTCCTTGCTTAGAACATCAAGGTCCCAAAAGTCAAATTAAACTCATAACAAAGTAGCATAGAAATCATGCTTAGTGATGTCAAAATACTGAGAGTATTGGATAAAACCAATTTCATGACCCCTCTCAAGAAGCATAATTTACTGAAACCACTGCATTCTCTGAATTATGAGAAAACTTTGGTGTTTTATTATTAGATTGCAGTAAGCAGCTGTATGCGTTTTTGATCCTCTTCAAATTTCAGTAATTTTTGCACTGCACCTCAGTATATTGAGATAAACTGTTTAAAGCTTTGATCTAATCCAAGATTTTTAAGCCTTGTGTGAAATATCTCCAAATGAAAGATGAGGCAAAAATCTCATCTTGAAAATCAAAGATGAGGCAAAAATCTCATCCTGAAAGTAAAAGATGAGGCATGATATTACTAGCACTTTGGCTAATTTGATTAAGTTCCTTCTGAACCTGAAACAATTGTGGACCCTTTGATTGCCTCAGAAATTCATTAGCAATCCGATATGCTCCATCAATTTACACAATTTTAGTGAATAAAACCCATCAAAAAGTTGTATCGGCAATGACTAAACTAAAATCTCTTTTTAGAGCCGAGTTTTAGAGCTCGTAAATTTCCTTTTCAACATGAGTTCAAAAACTCAAACAGGATTCAGCAACATGATCAACCTCCTTCTAAGAGATGACATTAAATAAAAACAAGTAGGGGGCTGCCATCCAATGGCAAATTCAATAGTTATACCCTTTGTTTACATGCTTTTATACTAGCAAATTCTCTATTTTTCCTCGCGAACAATTGCACTTAGCACTTTCTAAACTGTTGTTCTAACTTGAGATTGTTTTCTCTCAAGCACTTGATCTTTCACTTTCAATGAGACCCCCAAGCCTCCAAGATTCAAGTGCCCAATTTGAACACTCCATGAACTTGGAGCAGCATGTCACAAGGGAAGAAAGCCCAATGGCTTGTTGAAAGTCCCCCCGCGGGCCGAGCGCACTCGCTCGTCAAAGTCCCATTTCAGGGCTGAGTCCTTCGACTCGATTAAAGTCCTCCCTTGAGGCCGAGCCCATGCGCTAGTAATTAAAACCCCCTGTGGTGTAGAGCCCACGTGCTCGTATTCGAAGTCCCCCCACGGGGCCGAGCTCATGCGCTCGTACTTAAAGTCCTCCCACGAGGCCGAGCCCATGCGCTCGTAATTAAAACCCCCTGTGGTGCAGAGCCCACGTGCTGCAGATTCAAGTCCCCACGGGCCGAAAGTGTCCTCGCTCGTATTCAAACCCCTCTCTAAGGGTCAAGCCCAATGGCTCGATCTCAGTACCCTCCACCAAGGCCGAGGCAAAAATCTCGAGCCGAGGCAAAAATCAAAGATGAGGCAAAAATCTCATCTTGAAAATCAAAGATGAGGCAAAAATCTCATCCAAACAATAAAAAATGAGGCAAAAATCTCATCTTGAAAACACAGCCCAATGGCTTGTTTAAAGTCCCCCCGCGGGGCCGAGCGCACTCAACTCGTTCAAAGTCTCATTTCAGGGCCGGGTCCTTCGACTCGTTCAAAGTCCCACATGGGGCCGAGTCCTTCGACTCGTTCGAAGTCCCATCCAAGAGCCGAGTCCTTCGACTCGATTAAAGTCCCCCCACGGGGCCGAGCTCATGCGCTCGTACTTAAAGTCCTCCCACAAAACCGAGCCCATGCGCTCGTAATTAAATCCCCCTGTGGTGCCGAGCCTACGTGCTTATATTCAAAGTCCCCTCACGGGGCCGAGACAAAAATCTCGCACAAAGTCCCTCAAGGGCCGAGCCACTTCGCTCGTCAAAGACCCCCTCTTCGGGCTCAACCTTAGTCGCCCTCTTCAGGGCCCGGCAAATTCAGCTTAGCCGCCCTCTTCAGGGCTCGGTAGATTCAATTCGGTCGCTCTCTTCAGTCTCAAAGTCCCCTCATGGGGCCGAGTGTACACACTCGTATTCCGAGTCTCTCCACCCAAGCCACTCACCTCAAAGCTACAACCAACCCAACCGACCCCGCTTATACACTTAGCTTTCCGAGTCAACCTGTGTCCGGGAATGACCCGACCACAGTTCGACCTCGGACGCAAGTGTACTTAGGGGGGGAGTTATGATACGGGGTAAAATGGTTAAACCTATAAGACGCCGACACGTGGCGTTTATAATGATATAATTATCCCAAAACATAAGGGTTAATTTGTAAAATGGCACAATAAAATCCCAATCTCTCCACCGCCTCTGACTCAGCCTTCTCCACTGCCTTTGTTCTCCACCGCCTTGGATTTCTTAATTGTTAAGTTATGAGCTTTTATAAAAGGAGGAGGTCCTTGGACCATAAAAGAAAGGAAATATGTGCTCAAGAAACTTTGGTTCTCTCTTACTCTGAAAAGAAGAGCAACTCAGAAAAGAAGAGCAACTCTAAAAAAATCTGACCCCAAGGTTAATTCTGACCCCCCAAGGTTAATTCCGACCCTCCCAAGTCAATTCCGACCCCAAGGTTAATTCCGACCCCAAGGTTAATTCCGACCCCCCCCAAGTCAATTCCGACCCCAAGGTTAATTCCGACCCCCAAAGTAGTCAATTCTGACCCCATGTCAATTCCGACCCCAACGTTAATTCCGACCCCCCCAAGTCAATTCCGACCCCATGTTAATTCCGACCACAAGGTTAATTCCGACCCCATGTCAATTCCGACCCCAAGGTTAATTCCGACCCCAACCCAAGTCAATTCCGACCCCATGTCAATTCCGACCCCCCCTCCCCCCAAGTCAATTCCGACCCCATGTCAATTCCGACCCCAAGGTTAATTCCGACCCCATGTCAATTCCAACCCCAAGTCAATTCCGACCCCATGTTAATTCCGACCCAAGTCAAATCCAATCGCCATCAAATCCGACACGACCGAATGGAGTGCTCCAAATCCGACCATCTTCAAGGCCGAGCCAAACTGCACTCCCTCTCTGCTGAATCCCGGTGACGTATATTCATGCCTATAATGACTCTTAATCATCTTATGCTCTTCACTCTTATGCTCTTCACTACATCATGTCTACCATGACTTATCTACACCTCTTGGAAATCATTAGAGGATATCTTCTTTTCGAAGGCTTGTAATTTCTCTTAAATTACATAGTGAATTGCCTCCTCAGCGAGGCCGTGGTTTTTTTCCCCGGATTTACGGGGTTTTCCCACGTAAAATTGATGTCTTTTATTTCTGTCTTGGATGATCTCCGATCTTAGTCCCTTAAATATAAATTCTTAACAGTTCGGCTAGATCGGTGTTGATCCTAATGGCGACGCCGGTTTTTAGCCGCAACACACTCTTTAGATAGAGTGCTAGTAATTTGTTCAGGATGTCTTTCATGAATTGGCATGGCGAGCTTTCTCATATTATTTGACATTTTATGCATAACCTTTGGATCCATTTGTGCACGTCTTTTTTCTCTTACCACATGCCCTATCTAGGTTAGCTGTAGGGCTAATTTGGGAGTTATCAGTGGTGTGGTTGCTAATAGGAGGCATGGTGAGGGAATTAAAAACCTCATCTATGTCAACGAAATCTAACCTCATGTTTAATCCAGCACCGAAGAAACTAGGCTCCATTTGGCCTTCTTCTTGGTTAGTAATATCAACTGCCTCACATGACATGGTGTCTCTATCGAGATAGCTTGTAGCCTGCTCATTGCCATACACAACTTCAAGTAAATTATAATCTTCAATCGGCTTATTGCTTAATACATCTTTATTTGGGTGCGCTTGTATTAGAAATAGCTAAGATTTAGAAGGGCATAATTCATACAAGAAATAAAATGGACTAAGTAATAAGACTATACCCTGATATATATCTTATACTCCTCTTCGCCCATGGTGATTTTCTTGCTATCTTCATCCCAACCACTGCTTATATCCTTCAATTTCTTGATTGTAGCCCACTTATGCCTTAAAGGCCTCAAATGGTTTTGGTCATTATCCTCGTTGAAACGATGTTTGAACTACTCTTTCAGTGCACGCACTAGAGCAGTAATGGCTTGTTGCTTGAAGCTTTTGTCAGTTTTCATGCCATTCTCGACCTGTTCAGCAATGAACCTAAGGAAGAAACGGTTATAGAGTGGGTGTCATCTCTTGTTTAGAGTGGCTCCCCTTTGTCCTGACTGACTGCTGTCTTCCATCCTGAAGAAGAAGAATATAAATTTCATTAATGGAGAAATTCAATAGTTCTCAGGCCATTTAGCAACAAAAACAACAAAAAAAGAAAGAAAAAAAAAATCTTTTTTCAGTTGCTGTATCAAATTAGACAACATAAAGAACACTAATCTTCTTTCTGATGTTAGAAAAGGATTTAGATTCAATTATCAGTTCCAACATGACATCTTAGTGAAAGTACAAAATCCCATGTCTTGCTAAAATGGGTAAATACCTGAATGATTTCGCTCTTTCTGCTTATATATATATACAAGATCGTGGTCTTTTTTCTTACTAAAAAACCTGACCAGCTAATGAGTCCTGAATTGGGAAACAAAATACACAAGAATGAACATAGAACTCCTCCAAACTAGGAAACATAAAAAGGTACTATGTGATTAAAGAGCATGAAGAAAGGAACTCCACAAAGGATAAATTAAATATACATATAATTTATAGGGTAATAACAAGGAGAAACAAAATTAACTATAACTACATCCTACTAGTGTGTCAGAATTACGAGTAAAAACAATGTTACTTCAAAACATAGGTTACTTTGATCTTGAAATTAACTTCTAATTTCAGCCATGTGTTTATGTACTCTATGTTGAATATTCACTGTTATTTTTATTGTATTCTTTTATACAATGCATAGCTTGTGGTTACATATATAGTTCTATAAAACAAGTATGAAAACAACCAGACTCTTTGCTTGCTATTATTAACCACAAACACTCAAAATATGATCAACTTAAGCTTGATCTGGAACCCTAAAGTACTGAAACATTTCAAGTTTAAACACATTACTTATATATATATATATATATATATATATATATATATATATATATGTATGGTTGAGATTGAAAGGACACATGTCCCCTTGGTGTTAATCTACTTGGAGGCATCTTAAAACATCTCCAAGTATTATCTCACCCAAATCAAATTCGAGTAGCTCACCTACTTGGTATTATTTCCCCAACAATCCGAACTGCTCTCCGCCTAGCTTCCCCCAAAGAGTTCTCCCTATAATTCAACTCAAGTCCCTATCAGCTTGAAGTCTTACTTTTTCCACCAAAGCACTCCTACTAAGAAATATCTATTGCAGTTACTCAAGCAAAGGAGGGTGACCTCATCTTACTCCTCGAGAGCTTCTCGAACCTTCTAGAAGAATTGACAGTTAAAGGATGAGCTGATGCCACCCTGGCATCTAGAAGCATCTAGAAGAAAGATGAGCTGGAGCTGAGCTGGCTGATGAGCTGGCGAACACGTCGTTAAATAGAGGCGACTTGGTACCCAAGCTACCTTCCAAATCTGGCACCTATAAATAAAGGAGCTCTCCCAGTCATTCCTAACTTTTGATCCAATGGCGAAGCCTTGCCACTCCTGCGACCTAGCTCCTCTCCTCTTCTCCATGAATGTTCTTCAAGTTTTCTTCTTTTTTTCTCTTGTAACTTGATTCATCTAGTGGATTCTTCTCCTCTTTCTCCTCTTCAAAGGAGATCCATGGTTTTTATCCCGATTTTGGGGGCTTCCCACGTTAACTTTGGTTCTCTCTCTTTTGGTTTCATTCTCTCTAGATCTCTAGCTAATGTTCTTCCCCAAATCACACAAACATGTTTAATAGTTGACTGAAATTAGGGTTTCTAGCTGATTTTGGATCAACAATTTGGAGTCTTCTGTGTGGAGAGAACGCTGAAGTCATGCCTTCTACTAGAAGATCGAAGCAGAACCAGATTCAGGATCAAAGAAGTATTGTACCTGCCATTTCTACAGCTGTTGAGGATGGCCCTCCAGCCATTAATGAAGCTCCTTTGGCCATTGATGAAGCCCTGCCAATTCAGCTCAGAAATTTTGAAATTCTTGAAGAGCGATTCAAAGCCATGGAGCGGCAGCTGAACTCAAGAATGCAATGTTAATAGTGAAGTGTCATGTTTCTTAGGCAATTCTACCCAATGCTGTTCAATGTCCTCAGATGGTCATGCTGGCCGGTTGGACATCCTCCACGACCTCAAATGTAATCTCTAGGAAGAGGTAGAGCATTACCTCTTCTTCTAAAAGTTCTAAATCGCCATACCCACGGCGAGGGCATAACCCTAGACCAGCGACAAGGGCCAGGAGAAAGAGGCATATAACTCCACCAGACGGCTCCATTTCACCCCAGCCATATAGGAGACACTATTCCCCTCGGCGCTATTCATTGAGGCACTATTCTCCTCGGCATCACTCCTCAGGCTACCTTCCTCCGCGACGACATTCATCACCTTACTATTCTCCTCCGAATTATTAACCGAGGCATTACTCGCCGAGGTATTATTACTCTCCTGAGCATCACCGTTGTGAGTGGATTTCTGATAGAGAGAGAGTCATGAGATATGTTCCCCATATAATCACACCTTTCATCCAAGGAATTTGGGAAGCTCCTTTCCCAAAAAAATTTAAACCTCCTAATATCAACCGATATGTTGGTACTACAGACCTCTATGAACACATAGAGGACTACTGTTCCAAAACGATGGCGAACAAAACTAGTGAAATTGTGATAAGCCTCGTGTTCCTCAAACACTTACGGGAATCGCCTCAGATTGGTTCAGAAGCTTACTGCGAGGATCCATAGCGAGCTTTGAACAACTGTCTTACTATTTCCTCCACCACTTTGCTAATTGTAGAAGACAAAAGAAGAATCCAATAATGTTCCTAAGATGTAAGCAAGGAGGAGGAGAGAGTCTCCGTGACTACCTAGACCAATTTAGTTCGAAAACTATTGGAACAACCCGCCACAATTCTATTATGGTGGTGGGAGTTGTCATGGTCAGCCTTCGAGAATGCCCATTCCTCAATGCAATTTCACAGGATGTCTTTAGAGACCTGTTTGAACTCATGAATAGAGCACAAAAATATATCTCTTTGGAAGAATTCAAAGTAGGTTGGAAGGAAGAAGCTCTTTAGAGAGCAAGATAATTTTGGAAGGAAGAATTCTGGCAGGAAGGGTACAAAGACCCTCGAGGAGATCGAAGACCTCGGAGAGAAGTGGATTGAGGACCTGATAAACCTCTCCATCCCACTAGTTAGAAAACTGAATAGCCAAGGAGACCTCAGTTCCCCCCAAGGTACAATAACTATACCCTCCTCAACAACTCATGGAAGAATATTTTGATGCAGATCCAGGACAAGAAGATTCTTAAAAAGCCAGAACCCATTAGAGAATTCTCCTCAGAGAAACGTAGCAAGAAGTTTTATGTGTTTCATCAAGTGTGAGGCCATACTACTGAAAGCTGTATCCAACTCAGGGATGCGCTTGATGACCTCATAAGGAAGGGAAAACTTGATCAATTTCTCAAAGATGACCAACCCAGTAAAGATGATCCTTCTACTTAGCAAAAACCCTATGAAGAAGACATCCAGCTTTACTACAATACTGGAGGGCTAGGATATGGGGGTGAAAGCTCCTCTTCCAGACAACATTATGCTTGAATAGTGGGAACAGTCCAGGAAGTCCCTCCTTTGAAGATGAATCGATCTTCTTATCCAGTCTCTTTCACAGATGAAGACCTCAAGGGGGTGGCTCAACCACATGATGATGCCTTAGTCATCGCCATGAAGGTTGGGATCTTCATGATGCACGGAGTACTGGTTGACGCTAGGAGTTCTGTAGATATCATCTTTTGGGATGCCTTCGAGAAGATGAAGATTGGAGCTAAAAACCTAAAGCCAACAAAATCACCACTGGTGGGATTCAACGGAAGTCCTCTTCAACATGAGGTAATTATTACCCTCCCACTCACATTCAGGAAGCCACCCCTAACAGCTTCTATAATAGTCAATTTCCTAGTTATGCGATGCCCCTCAAGATATAATGCTATATGGGATGGCCATCTCTCAACATGCTAGGAGTTGCCCCTTCAACTTATCATATGATGCTGAAGTTTCAGACCAACAATGGTTGCGGAGAAGTGCGAGGGGATCAACCATCCTCACTCTGATGAGCGTACAACTATGCATAATATTCACCTGCAAGTATACGGAATTGATCAACAGGTAAAGTACCCAAAGGTAATAGTCGAATCTACATGTACTGGACACTAGTACTAGTTATTCTTTATTACGTAGCTTGAAGTAAACTAAGTGTCATGGTTGGTGATATTGGTTATCTTCACTAAAAGATTAATGTGAACAATTAGGGGATTGGGATCACTCAAAGATGAGATATGGCACCTCATATCACAATTCCCCTAGGACTCCCCTACTTGATGATTGATTCCTATTATTGGCTAATTATTGACAACTCTTGGATATTGTAACAATTTACACTTTCTCAGTGCAACACACGATCTCACATGATGCTCATGCTCACCGCCGCACCTATGTCTTTCTACAACCTATCTAGATAAATCATTGGGCTAGTGCTTTAACAGTAACTATCGAATCACCGCACAAACACTAAGGGTGTGATGCTCTATCCCACTAGGGTAGATGACTCAAGGGTTACGCACAACAAACCACATAAGGATATCAAGAAAGGTATCAATTCCGGGCTAATGCAATAATAACCTCACAACCATCTAACATCACAAATCCATACTCATGTTATCCCCTAAGGACTCCAATGATCGGACTCATGCAAGTAAAACCACACAGAATTATAATACGTACATTTAATATTCAAGAGTTATTAATAAACACTGATCATAATAAGAAATCAATTAAACAAGTTCATCTTAGGGTTCATGTGTCTGAGGCACCACAGAAGGTTTAGCCTCCTATACTATGGACTACCATAACTAAGATACAAGAGGAGACTATACAAGTAAACATAGAAATCTTCCTTGGATCGCCTCTTCTGCCTTCAATTCCCTCCTGAAACCCTAACCGCCGCAGCGAGATTCATGCAAGAATGCTCCGCCAAAAGTTAATTAATTCGTCAAACTGCTATGGCTATTTATAGAGCTTAAATCTTCAAAGCATGGCCATGTTGATCAGAAGCACGCCCTTGTTGGCTTGAGCACGACCATGTTGAATAGAAGCATGTCCGTGTTTTGTAATGTTTATACTACGCTGCCTAATCAGAGAGTTGCACGGCCTTGGGCACGTACGTATTGGATAAGCATGGCCGTATTGATGCATGCCTGTGCTCTTTCTTGCAAGTATGGTTCTTTGCCCTTTTCTCTACAGGGTGCTCTATTTTAAGTTCCTTTTGCCTTGGGTGTATGTTTACCTGTCCAATCACCAAAGAATAGAAGTCCAAAAATAGAGAATTAATGCTCGAAAATGGCATAAGTGTATGTAAATCTTAGCAGGAAAATATGTATGATCATGCACTTATCAAATGCCCCCACACTTGAATTCCATCTTGTCTACAAGAAAAGGAGACGCTCCCCAATAGAGAAGATGAGTGCATGATCTCCGACCTCAAAATAATTTGGGAGTCCCTTTGATGACCACGAAAACATGGTTTTAGGTACCTTAGTGTTTTTATGAAAGATGAATCCTACCTTGTACCATAACTCCCCACGTGTGTGTGTGTGTGTGTGTGTGTGTGTAACCGTTCCAAAGATGCTACTTGCTAACCCAAGCTCGGACCAGCTAATCGGAACCATATTCACTAAACTACTTTTCTTACTCTGCTAGCTGGGGGGTAGTAGCTTCATACATCAAATGAGGTAGCTTTTCTCTGGGTAGGTCACCTAGTGGACATTTGTGATGCCCAAGATTTGACTCCTCAAGAGCGGCTTTCACGCTTCAAAGGTGATAGCTCTTTTTACCATCTTTTCTATACTAGTAGGGCATCCCTAATAGATCCGTCTTACTGGCAGGTAAGGCATCCTTGATGATCCGACTTTCCGGTTATGCCAGTTGCTTTATTCATCTTTTCTTTCCTTTTGCTTTTCTTCTTTCTTCTTTTTTTCCCTATATTTTTCTCTTTTTCTTTTTATATGACTCTCTTTTGTTTTTATCAAATATTAGCACTTTTTCTAAAGCTTGAACTAACTTGAGTCTAAACCTAAGCATGCAAGCATGCAAGTGATAAAAAAGTCAGGGTTTGTGTTCAAATTCTTTGTATAGGTGTCAAGTAAAGGCAAGAATATAAAGATATTTTGCAAAATATTGGCACCTAACTCTAATGTCGACCAAGACTCAGAGAGGACTCACATTTATTTGCTCATAGATCATCCTAAATAAGTACTTATCATAGATAATATTATAGCTCAATAGTAATCCCTCCCCTACACTTAAATCGTGTATTGTCCCCAATGCACGTATTAGATGCACTAAAAAGTATATGACATGGGAGATCATGAGGAGAGAAAGAACGTAACTTAGTTCATGATGTGCCGTGAGTGTGTCTCGTCCTTTCTATTGTGGTTCCTGTTAGTCGCAACATATCCTGAAGATCATTGAAGGCAAATGAAATAGTGAAGCTCCATAGCATAAAAGACTAAACCATTATTAACAGACTAACTCAACTAAAAGCAAAAGTACAAAAGTGGTGAAAATAAAAATAAGAAGTGTGGAGAAGACGCTCAAGGACTAGAGGAGTCATCTTCATCATCGTCACCACTGGAATCCTCATCGTTATCTGCCTCTGGTGTGGGTGGAGCTGGAGGATGAGGTGGTAGTGGGTAGTCAGCTCCATACAACCGGAGAATATCATGGAGGCCGCCAGCCACCCAATGGAGTGTGGCTTTGTTGTGCTCGGTGAAGGGGGTGACCGGTGGTGGTAGTGCCGTGCAAGGGTTCGCACGTGATGGAGGAGGTGGACGTGCTGTGCTGGGGCAAGCAACACAGCAGTGTATCTAATCCCCTCTGTTGTCTTCCTCGACTGTAGCATCCTCATGGCGCACATGGTCTCAATGGTGACGGGGATGGAGTGCCCGACTATCTGCATCTGTTTAATGAGGTTAACGGAGAGGACGCTCATCCCTTGTGAGAGTTGGGGGATGTATGGTCCGATGAATATCGCACGGATCTTGGGGTCTGTCACTTGGTGGAGCAGAAGCTTGGCCACTACCCATCCCAGGTGGAGGGGGAAGCCATCCATCATGCTCTGCAAGTAAAGGAAGTCCTAAGTGCTGACCACCGCTGTGCCCGATCCCAGCCTAGTGAACGAGTAGCTGAGGACTATATGAATATATCTGAGGACTAGGGACCGGAGAGAAGAGGCCTTCGACTGCTGAGGGTCATAGTATGGATCAATGCTTAGCCTATCCCATGTAGCATCCTCTGACTCCTCTATAGAGCAGTCAATCAGGAGCTCCTCGTACTCTTGTGTAGCGGTGAAGACAGCAAAAGTGGTGTAGCTCATCGGATGCATGACGCCGAATATCTGGAACTGGATTTGGTCTGGCTGGTCCCTTAAGGCTAGACCGCGAATAAGAGTAAAGGTAGAGAGTACCTCGAGAGTCAGATCATGTGTCACGCCCCGACCCGGATCCAAGGACCTCGAGCGTGTCAACAGACCGGCCGTAAATAAGCAGAGAAAAACTCAACTCAAATACAAGGCCTAAAAAGGTGATAAGCAGATAACAATCCATAATATAAAATAAACTCGAGTTCAAATGAACATAGAGTCATCAGGGTCCATATGCCCTATAACAGTCTGGTCCCTATAGGGGTCCTACACATAGTAAAGCTCACAAAATAAAGGAAAAAGGAGACTCCCAGACCTCGGATCTCCTCGTGACCTTTCCTCAGGCTCCACCCCCTCCTAAACCTCGGAATCTGTAAAAGAGGAAAAGTAAAACACATGAGCTTTCGAATGGAAAGCCCAGTAAGTACCCCTGCGGGTCACAAAGACATAAATAGGCAAATATGTCAACCAATGAGGTCTCAACATCAACAAACACAGTCCTAGGAGTCTACCAGGAACAATCTAAAGGTATGATCCCTGCTACAGAAACCCTCGAGCTCTGTGAAGAGTTTCAAAGAGAACTCAAGGATTACTCCCGGCCAGTATGTCCAGGTATTTGCTGTATGCACGACCTTTTTGGTCGTTCGACCCTCCGGTCGCAGGTCGGTAGAACTACCTCTCCTACGTGTTAACACGGCCGATTAATACCATGCCCAGCAGCGAGGTAAGACCACAAGAGAATTTCCTCTCCTCGGCAAGGCACCACGAGAAATGTCGAGGGTCCTATCCTAACACTTCCCAATCGAACCTCCGCGCTCCAATCGAAGTCCGCAAGACATCATAGCAAACAGGGATACCAACACCCCAAAAAATAACCATACATGCTCAACAGGATTCCAAAATAAATAATGACGCATGTATGTTATCAATGAAGCATAAGAAATCAAGGCACAAGCAAGTCCAAGAAAACCCGAAACCGAGTGGGAACTAGGCAAGTGTACTTACCTCTCATTGGAACTCGAAGCCTTCCTAGTCACCTCTTGAAACACCTCTTGGACTCCCCGAGAGTATCTAACAGATAGAGTTTCTATTAGAGTTAAAATTCCAATATAACCCTATGTTTCTAGTTGCACACGCATGACACTCGTTCTTGTTGGGCCTAGGCCCACTAACGGATCCTAAAGACCATCTCTCGGATTTCTGGTCCTTATCCCCTGTTCCCCTGTCCTTTAGTTGACTTTAGGCCCAGCTTGGTCAAACCTAGTCATCTCTAGTATACTTGTCGAGTCCAAACCTTATTTAGTCACTTTAGTTGAATTGGTTTATAGTAGACTTAGGTGCTTTCTATAAATTTTCATAGCTTGGTTAACCAAGACTTCTTGTTTGACTAACTATTCGTTAATTCGGTGGTTGGGTTGAACCCAAACCACTAAACCCACATCACCATCTAGTCAACTCATTTAGATGTTAATCTAAGTAATCCAATGATTATATTATACTACATATGTCAATTAAACTTTTCAAAGTGATTAAACCATTATAATCAAATCCATGGGTTTTGTCACACTTCTATAGATCTTAAAAAAGAAATTAATTAACATAGTTAATTAATTAAACTATGTCATCCTTCCAAAGTTTTCTACATAATCTTGATTATGTCACCTTACTATAGATCCATATAGTTTTTGTAACTTTACCAATTTAATTAATTGATAGTAACGCTACTTAGTTAGATCGTTTTAATTGTCACACTAACATAGTTTCTCAATTACTTAATTAATTGTCACACTAATAAGGTTTTAAACCTTTATTAAAACCCTTAGTGAACTATAACCAACCAAGTTCTTTATTTACTAATTATTTTGTCACATTACTAAGTTCCAAATTAATCAATCAAATGTGTCACACAACTAAGTTTTGTTTTTAATTAAAATCATTATATGTTATTATAACTATTATTATTTATTCTATCATCTTCTACTTTCTTTCCCTCTCTCTCGCGACAGCCATCAACTGAGAACGCGACGTGGCGTCAGCGGCTCGCCGGCCATCAATTGAGAACGCGACGCGGTGTCAGCGGCTTGCCGGCGATCAACCAGAGCTCCTCCGGGTCCGATCCTTCGTGGCAAACATCCACCCGCCCACGACCAAGCTCTCAGAACAGCACCCCCCTCCCCTCGGCCTCCTGCCTCTCAGTTGAAACCTCGCCGTTCTCAGCCGCGAGACAGGCTTCTCCGGCGAGCTCGCTCCGTCATCAGAATGCAATGAAAAAAAAAACATCCCTAAACTTTCTAAAATGGTTTTAGGGTATTTGCTCCGAGAGTTCTTTGTGACGAGTATTTGAAGAAAGCCGGGAAACCTCACTGTCTCCTCTCCGACGAGCTCGGCTGCGACCACCGTGAACCGTTCCTTCAACCTTCGCCAGGTGCCGTTCTTCTCCTTCTTTGTCGGGCCGTTCGAGCAGCGGTACGCTTGTTCAAAGAATCCAAGCAAGCTCACTGTGAGCTTGCTCTTCTCTCCGCCTATCTCTCGCCGGAGAAAAACAATCTCACGAAAGCTTGGGATGCTGAAACAGAGGGCTGGGGGGTCCCTTTTATAGCCTCTAGGGAGCTAGATGAAGCGACAGCTCGTGGGGAAAATGCTCCGCCGGCGAAGGCCAGGTTCCTCGCGCGAAACGGCCGGGACAGCTGGCGAGCCTCGCGCAAGTACTTTGCAGGCGGTGAGGTTGCCTCGGGATTGGTATCCCGAGATGAACGGTGGGAATCGTTCTGTATGTCTCAGATCCGGGTTTCATCTGATGGTCGATCCAGATTTAATCTGGGTAAAACGATCCGATCCATTCTTTTTGCCTCGTAAACCGTATTCGTCAAACGAAAGGTTGAGATTTAATCCTCTACCAACGGCTGGATCTTCTCCATTTTCCTCACATCCATCACCCCCTTAGATAGACGGTCCTTGGAGAACCACGTGGCTCCACGGAGGCCGTTATAATGCCTCGAGATAAGGTACGGTACGAGATGATCTAATCTCAACCGTTCAACCTCTCTTTATAGAGTTTTCTCACGGAAAATTTACCCTAGGTCCTTCTTTCTTTTTAGGTTACAACTTAGTCCAAGACTGTGAGAGGGAACCATTTTTCCAATAGTCCTTGGAACTTTTAGAATTACCAATCAGTCCTTCTGGTCCCCCATAAACCCTAATTAGGGTTGAAATCCCTTTTAACTTAATTTTCCCCACTATCAAATCCTCATTTAACTCTCTAGGAAAATTATTTAATTAACAAATAATTTTTAGGAAAATTCCAACAAATTTATTTCCTTAAAATTTCTTGGATTTTACAATGTTCCCCCCTTACAAAAATTTCGTCCTCGAAATTACAACATCATGTAAACAACCCTGGGTAACGCTTTCTCATATCCTCCTCGCGTTCCCAAGTAGCTTCCCGCTCTGTGTGGTTACTCCACTTCACCTTAACAAAAGGAATAATTCTATTCCTTAACTGTTTGTCTTCCCGGCCCAAAATAGCCACTGGGTGCTCCTCATAGGACATATCCTCTTGGTCCTCTACAGGAACCCGGGGAATTACCCGTGTTGGATCTCGGATACACTTCTTTAGCATAGAGACGTGAAAGACATCGTGAACCTGAGCAAGGTCCTGTGGTAAAGCTAACCTATAAGCCACCACTCCTATGCGCTCCAAAATCTCAAAAGGTCCGATAAAACGTGGAGCAAGTTTTCCACATCGTCCAAACCTTACAACACCTTTCATAGGAGATACCTTCAAGAATACCAGATCTCCCACTTGGAACTCTAGATCAAATCTCTTATGGTCCGCATAGCTTTTCTGTCTACTTTGAGCAGCCTTGGGTCTCTCCCTTATCATTTTAACATGCTCCTCCGTCTGTTTAACAAAATCTGGCTGCTCAAGTGTCGCCTCAGCCACCAGCTTCCTCTTGCCCACATCACCCCAACAAATGGGAGTGCGACACTTCCTCCCATAGAGTGCCTCGTACGGAGCCATCTTGATGCTTGCATGATAGCTGTTGTTATAGGCAAACTCTATCAAGCTCAGGTGCTCATCCCAAGACCCCGTAAAGTCTAACGCACATGCCCTCAGCATGTCCTCTAGCATCTGGATGGTCCTTTCGGATTGTCCATCGGTCTGTGGGTGGAAAGCTGTGCTAAATGCCAATCCTCTGCCCGGTGCGGATCAGAGGTGATCGACACCGGTACTCCATGTAGCCCGACGATCTGATCTATATACAGCTGGGCCAACTTCCCCAAGGATGCTCCCGTCCTCAACGGTATAAAATGGGCCGACTTAGTCAGTCGGTCCACTATAACCCAAATTGATTCATGGCCTCTTTGAGTACGTTGCAACCCTGTCACAAAATCTATGTTAATATGTTCCCACTTCCACTCCGGAATGGGTAGGGGTTGTAACATCCCTGCCGGCTTCTGGTGCTCTGCCTTTACCAACTGACAGGTGATGCACTTAGCCACGAACTCCGCAACTTCTCGCTTCATTCCTTTCCACCAGAAGTGATCTTTCAACCCTCTGTACATCTTAGTACCCCAAGGGTGAATAGCGTAGCTCGAATAGTGAGCTTCCTCCAGAATCTCCCTTCTTAACTCCGGTACATTAGGCACACATATTAGGTCATCAAATCTTAGAGTACCATCCTCATGTACTCTGAACCGTGTTGAATCTCCCTGGTCTATGTGCTCCTTGATCTCCTCCAGATCATGGTCTTGTCCCTGGGCAACCCGAATCCTTTCCAACAATGAGGGTCGGATATGCAAGGTAGCCAATGAAACATCCATTATAGGCAAAACAACCTCTAAATCGAGCCTCTTCATGTCCTCCAACAGAGGTCTCTGAGTTGTTAACATAGCGGCAACTCCATATCCAGACTTCCTACTCAGAGCATCGGCCACTACGTTTGCCTTGCCCGGGTGGTAGTGGACACTGAGATCATAATCCTTAATCAGTTCCAACCAGCGCCGCTGCCTCATATTCAACTCCTTCTGTGTGAATATGTACTTGAGGCTCTTATGATCGGTGTAGATCTCGCAAGGTACACCGCAGAGGAAGTGTCGCCAGATCTTTAAGGCAAACACGATCGCTGCTAACTCAAGATCGTGTGTAGGGTAATTCTCTTCAAAAGGCTTCAACTGACGTGATGCGTAAGCAATCACGGGCCCATCTTGCATCAATACACAACCAAGTCCAGTTTTGCATGCGTCACTGTAGATCGTATACCCACGATTACTTTACGGTAACGCTAACACTGGTGCAGAAATCAACCTCTGTTTCAACTCCTGGAAACTCTTTTCACAGGACTCGGTCCAAATGAATTTGGTACCTTTCCTGGTCAATTTGGTTAATGGTGCTGCTATGACCGAGAAACCCTCAACGAATCTGAAATAATAGCCAGCTAATCCCAGGAAACTCCGTATCTCTCGTACCATAGTTGGTCTCTTCCAGTCAACGACGGCCTCAATCTTCTCGGGATCTACTGAAACTCCTGCTCCACCTACTACGTGACCCAAGAAAGCAACTTTGTCCAACCAAAATTAGCACTTGGAGAATTTCGCATAGAGCTGATGCTCCCTCAAGGTTTTTAGCAATATTCTTAAGTGCTCCTCGTGTGCCTGATGGCTTCTTGAGTAGACCAGTATATCATCGATGAACACCACCACAAACTGGTCCAAATATTAACTGAATACCCGCTCATCATGTCCATAAAGACTGCCGGGGCATTGGTAAGCCTAAACGGCATTACCAAAAATCCATAGTGGCCGTATCTAGTACGGAAAGCACTCTTCGGAATATCCGTCTCCTTAATCCTCACTTGATGATACCCAGATCTCAAGTCAATCTTGGAGAATACTTGAGCTCCCTGCAACTGATCCAGTAGGTCATCAATTCTTGGCAAGGGATACTTGTTTTTCACAGTCACCTTGTTCAACTCCCTATAATCGATGCACAGCCTTAACGACCCGTCTTTCTTCTTGACAAAAAGAACAGGTGCCCCCCAAGGTAACATACTAGGTCTTATGAAGCCCTTATCCAATAACTCTTCTAATTGTGTTCAAGTCCTTAAGCTCCGCAGGCGCCATCCGATAAGGAGCTTTAGACACAGGAGTCGTTCCCGAAATCAAATCAATGGAGAACTCCAATTCTCTTTCTGGGGGTAACCCTGGTAACTCTTCCGGAAACACATCAGGATATTCCCTCACCACGGGTACATCTGAGACTACATTCTCCATATCCATCTTCGCCTCAGAGATAGAGGCAAGATAACCTATACATCCACCCATAAGTAATTTTCTTGCCTAGAGAGCTGAAATCTCCTGCACTAGGGAACAAGTTTGACTGCCTTTAAAGGTGAACTCTTCATCTCCAGGCATCCTAAACACAACCCTCTTTCCACGACAGTCTACAACCGCGTAAACTGAAGGGAGCCAGTCCATCCCGAGGATCACATCGTAATCCTTCAGGTCCAATACATGCCAATTTGCAAGTAACCTCCGCCCCTCAATCACTATTGGGCAAGCCGGTACAACCCTCCTTACCAACTTGGCAGCTCCTACTGGGGTGTCTACACACAACTCCTGGGGTAGATCTATTGTAGGCAACGTATGTTTCCGTGCAAATCGTGCAGATACGAAAGAGTGTGTGGCTCCAGGATCAAATAAAGTGCAGGCATAGAATGAACTAACAGAAATGGTACCTGCCACGACATCAGCTGATGCCTGTGCTTCCTCGATCGTCAAATGGTACACCCGTCCATGGGTCATCTGCCTTTGCTGTTGCTGAGGTTGATTTGAGGTGGAAGGCTGTCCTGAAGTCGCCTTCCCCTTCTTATCTCCACCTTGTGGTCTTGGTGGTGGTCCAACCGTTTGTCTGGAAGCTTGCTGTGATCCCTGGGTTCCTCCCACTAGACTCTGTCCCTGTTATCGTTGTGGACATTGGGCCTTCTGGTGATCCAGACCCAAACAGAGATAACACCCTCCAGTTATCCTTGGACACTGAGACCTCTTATGCGGTCCCTTGCACTCGTAGCACCTCAGGGTTTGGGTCATGCTAGCTGATGACCCTTTGCCTCTAGACGAGGCTGTAGACCTGGTCGGCTTTCCATATGGCCGGTACTTATTATCAGACTTACGCTTTTCAGAGCTCTTTCCCGATGATTGGCCCTGGCTATTTGACCCTTTGTCCTTTTTCTCCTTCTGGGACGACACTTGGGCGTCCCCTGGCAAGAAGCTTCAGTTTACTTGGCCCTAGCCACGACCTCGGTGTAGGTCTTACACATGTGGCTGGTCACAATCTTTTTCAGTGATGGCCGCAGTCCGGCCTCAAACTTCATTACTCGGCTCTCCTCTGTCGGAACCATGTCAGGCAGGAAACGAGCCAATCTGTCAAATTCTGTCTCGTACTGCTCTACCATGGAGCCTCCTTGTACAAGTTGGGAAAACTGCTGTCCGAGCTGGACTAGATGTCCCCGAGAGAAATACTTGGAGAAGAACGCAGTTCGGAATTCTTCCCAAGTCTGGAAGGCCTAGCCCTTCCTCATTCTTATCTCTCCAAAGTACCAGTCTTCTGCGGGTCCTTGGAGCATATAGACGGCGGTCCTGATCTTCTCCGCCTCTGTGGTCTGGAAGACCTCAAAGGTCTTCTCCATCTCTCTAATCCACTGTTCTGCCGCATGGGGATCTGCGGCACCCTCAAAAGGTCGGGGAGAGGGTCTCTTAATCTCCCCTAGTAAACCTCTACTAGATATGGGGGTGGCTGGTAGAGGTGGTACTCGTTGCTGTCGGGTCTCCTAAATCAGCCCTAGCATTTCTTGCATGAGATGCTCATGGGGGGTACCTCCCCCCTTGGGTTTTGGTCCTCTGCCTGAGGTACCTGAGCGTTTGACTGAGCAGGCACCTCCTGCTCAAATTCTATCTCGTCTAAAGGTGGGGGTACCTCCCCATCCTGTAGTTGGTGTACCTCTTCCACAGGCGGCTGTGACATCTCAGCACGACGAGATCACCCTCTCCTACCCCTTCCCCTGCCTCTACCACCACGGCCTCCACGTGTTTTATTCATAGTTCAGCTGTTATAGATTTCAAAGTTACTTTAATTCCCAGCTAGACAAGCGATGATAAATATACTTTTATTGAATTTAAAACAACACCAAAGACAACAATACTGAAAAAAAAACCTAATGTAAGTAGTTCATACAACATAAATGTTTGTAAGCCTATAATTATTCTAGCAATAAAGTCCAAACTCAGTCAAGGTGATGCTCATCAGGAGACAGTGGGGTGTAGTCAACATAAGGCATATGTCCTCCCACGGTGACAGTCCTTCTAGGACCGGTACGCAAATAGGCGTGGAAAGCAAAGGTGCTTGTCTTTGCGCCACGGCCTCTGACGACACCAAAGAGAAGGGCGCCTACACTTTGCCATGCGGTGTCCATATCCACCGCACCTTCGGCACCTGACAACCCTAAAAACAGTAGGGGACGGACCCACAGCTTCAAGCTGAACACCCAATCTCCGACGGTAGTCACGAGCTCGACATACTCGCCGAGGAGGGATACTCGTTCTCACTATCTCACATACCCGGTGGAACCCTGGACTCACGTCCCGCGGCCTCACGAGCAACAACCTGCGTCTCTCGGTCCATGAACAAGCACGCGGCCGTGGGTGAAGCTTATCAATCTTTCGATTGATGGCTTCGACAGTCCTCCTCATCTCCGCAAGGTCCTTTGAAGGATCTGACGAGTCAACACGGGGTGGTGAAGTGTTCTCCGCAGAGCGGACTCCACCTGCGTCATCGAGATGAATCGGCCGGTGCGCGAGGTCGAGGCATCCTGCGGAGTTAAAGCCCGGGTTTTTCAATCTAATGTACCACTAACAATACTACACGCTGATCCCGCGCTCGGTCTATACAGGCGGCTAGGGATCTAGGGTGCTATCACCTTTCTGCCATCTAGAGAACCCTTATGCGAGACTACTTTGTCTGCCGGGGCCAGGCGGATCCGGGACCTCGAGCCTCGTCAGCGGACCCGGCCGTAAATAAGCGGAGACAAACTCAACTCAAATACAAGGCCTAAAAAAGGTAATAAGCGGAATAACAATCCATAATATAAAATAAACTTCGAGTTCAAATGAACATAGAGTCATTGAAGTCCATATGCCCTATAACTTGATGCTGGTCCCTATAGGGGTCCTACACATAGTAAAGCTCACAAAATAAAGGAAAAAGGAGACTCCCAGACCTCGGATCTCCTCGTGACCTTTCCTCAGGCTCCACCCCCTCCTAAACATCGGAATCTGTAAAAGCGGAAAAGTAAAACACATGAGCTTTCGAATGGAAAGCCCAGTAAGTACCCCTGCGAGTCACAAAGACATAAATAGGCAATATGTCAACCAATGAGGTCTCAACATCAACAAACACAGTCCTAGGAGTCTACCAGGAACAATCTAAAGGTATGACCCCTGCTACAGAAGCCCTCGGGCTCAATGAAGAGTTTCAAAGAGAACTCAAGGATCACTCCCGGCCAGTATGTCCAGCTATTTGCTATATGCACGACCTTTTTGGTCGTTCGACCCTGCGGTTGCAGGTCGGTAGAACTACCTCTCCTACGTGTTAACACGGCTAGTGTACCATGCCCACTGACAGGTAAGACCACCAGAGAAATGACTCTCTGGCAAGGCAGACAGAAATGCCAGGGGGTTCTATCCCTAAACACTTCCCTATTGGAGCCTCCGCGCTCCACTGAGTCCGGGTAGTAGATCATAGCAAACAGGGATACCAACACCCCGAAAAATAACCATACATGCTCAACAGGATTCCAAAATAAATAATGACGCATGTATGTTATCAATGAAGCATAAGAAATCAAGGCACAAGCAAGTCCAAGAAAACCCGAAACCGGGTAGGAACTAGGCATGTGTACTCACCTCTCACTGGAACTCGAAGCCTTCCTAGTCACCTCTTGAAACGCCTCTTGGACTCCCCGAGAGTATCTAACAGATAGAGTTTCTATTAGAGTTAAAATTCCAATATAACCCTATGTTTCTAGTTGCACACGCATGACACTCGTTCTTGTTGGGCCTAGGCCCACTAACGGATCCTAAAGACCATCTCTCAGATTTCTGGTCCTTATCCCCTGTTCCCCTGTCCTTTAGTTGACTTTAGACCCAGCTTGGTCAAACCTAGTCATCTCTAGTATACTTGTCGAGTCCAAACCTTATTTAGTCACTTTAGTTGAATTGGTTTATAGTAGACTTAGGTGCTTTCTATAAATTTTCATAGCTTGGTTAACCAAGACTTCTTGTTTGACTAACTATTCGTTAATTCGATGGTTGGGTTGAACCCAAACCACTAAACCCACATCACCATCTAGTCAACTCATTTAGATGTTAATCCAATGATTATACTACACCACATATGTCAATTAAACTTTTCAAAGTGATTAAACGATTTTAATCAAATCCATGGGTTTTGTCACACTTCTATAGATCTCAAATAACAAATTAATTAACATAGTTAATTAATTAAACTATGTCATCCTTCCAAAGTTTTCTACATAATCTTGATTATGTCACCTTACTATAGATCCATATAGTTTTTGTAACTTTACCAATTTAATTAATTGATAGTAACGCTACTTAGTTAGATCGTTTTAATTGTCACACTAACATAGTTTCTCAATCACTTAATTAATTGTCACACTAATAAGGTTTCAAACCTTTATTAAAACCCTTAGTGAACTATAACCAACCAAGTTCTTTATTTACTGATTATTTTGTCACACTACTAAGTTCCAAATTAATCAATCAAATATGTGTCACACAACTAAGTTCTGTTTTTAATTAAAATCATTATATGTTATTATAACTATTATTATTTATTCTATCATCTTCTACTTTCTTTCCCTCTCTCTCGCGGCGACCATCAAGCTGAGAGCGGCAGCGGTGTCGGTAACTTGCGGCGATCAACGAGCTCCTCTCGGGTCCGATCGCCGTGGCAAACATCCACCCGCCCACGACCAAGCTCTGAGCGACACCCCTCCCTCGGCCTCCTGCCCTCGATTTGGGGAAACCTGCGCCGTTCTCGGTAGCGAGGCGAGCTTCTCCGTGAGCTTCGCTCAAAATCATCGAATCTGATGAAAAAAAACATCCTAAACTTTCTAAAATGGTTTTAGGGTATTTCACCAGAGAGTTTTCATAGCGGCGGTGGGGGGGCCTTTGAAGAAGCCGGGGAAACCTCAACATCTCCTCTCCAGGCCGAGCTTCGGCCACAACCAGCGCGTGAACCCGTTCCTTGACCTTAGCCGTGAGGTGCGCGTTCTTCTCCTTCTTTGTCGATGCGATGCGAGCAACGTGCGCTGCTTTCGTTCGACAATCCAAGCAAGCTCGAGCTTTTGTGCAGGCTTGCTCTTCTCTCCGCCTATCTCTCGCCGGAGAAAAACAATCTCACGAAAGCTTGGGATCTTTGAAGCGAGGGGGGTCCCTTTGAGGCCTCTAGGGAGCTAGATGAAGCGGCTTGACTCATGGGGAAAGGCGCTCTACGCATGACGGCAATTTGGGTTCCCTCGCTTGAAAGCTTGGCGGGGCGGTGGCGAGCCTGCAGCGCTGAAATGCGTTGCGGCGGTGAGGTTGCCTGGGATTGGTATCGAGATGAGCGGTGGGAATGGATTACGTATGTCACCGGATCCGGGTTTCATCTGATGGTCGATCCAGATTTAATCTGGGTAAAACGATCCGATCCATTCTTTTTGCCTAAAGTAAAGCCGTATTACGTCAAAGAAGGTTGAGATTTAATCCTCTACCAACGGCTGGATCTTCTCCATTTTCCTCACATCCATCACCCCCTTAGATAGACGGTCCTTGGAGAACCACGTGGCTCCGCGGAGGCCGTTATAATGCGTCGAGATAAGGTACGGTATGAGATGATCTAATCTCAACCATTCTACCTCTCTTTATAGAGTTTTCTCACGAAAAATTTACCCTAGGTCCTTCTTTCTTTTTAGGTTACAACTTAGTCCAAGACTGCGAGAGGGAACCATTTTTCCAATAGTTCTTGGAACTTTTAGAATTACCAATCAGTCCTTCTGGTCCCCCATAAACCCTAATTAGGGTTGAAATCCCTTTTAACTTAATTTTCCCCACTATCAAATCCTTATATAACTCTCTAGGAAAATTATTTAATTAACAAATAATTTTTAGAAAAATTCCAACAAATTTATTTCCTTAAAATTTTTTGGATTTTACATCATGGTATGTCGGCTCTCGAATAGGGAGGATGTGTCCATAGTCTCTGAACGTCCGTGGCGAGGCCCACCTCTCGAAGGGCATCCCAGTCTATGTGACGGGCCTCACCAAAAGCAAGTCCGCGGAGCCTGAAGTGCCACCCCACGTGGTTAGGTACCGTGAAGGTGGGCGTCATCGGGGCTTGGGAATATCCCTCTCCCCTTTTCTTCTTCGCAGGAGGCTTTGTCCAGCCGGCTGCCTTCTTCTTGGGCGGCATGGTGGTGATTGTTTGCCGTAGGGGGAGAAAGCACTAGAAGGAGAGGGAGCATGAGCGTGCTAGTCTAGCACGGCCGTGCTTAGTACTGGTGTAGTGGTGGAATTGGGTGGTGCAAACGCCGGTGGCTTGGGCGGGCTTTGGTAAGATGGCGTCGGCAAAGTTCCTTAGAGGCTGTGGCAAGGGGTGAGAGGGGTTTTGTTGGAGTTGAAACGGCGGAGCGGTGTGAGGAAAGGGGACGCGTCTCTTCGTCTTCCGGCTTAGAGTTGCGAAGGTACGCTCGAGCACACTTATGAACATGTCCGTGCTTGCTAAGCACGGGCGTGTTTCTCGTAAGCACGGGCATGATTTCATAGGGCTTATGCATGCTCTTGAACACGGGTGTGCTCGAGCACGTGCTGAATTTTCCGGTTTTTCGTATCTAAGAGAAACACGCCCTCGAGCACGTACGTGCTTGTGACCGTGCAGTTCTTTGTTGCTTTTTATCTGTCCTGGAGCTGCTCTATTACTCCTCATCCTGTGTGTTAGTGGCTTCAAACATGAAAGATGAGTAATAAAATCTTTAGAACAAAAATAATTAGAGAGTAGATGTCCACTTACTAATGTTCACCATTAATGTACACCTAACTAGAATCCTAAATTGACCTAAAAATATAATGAATAGAAACTAACCGAGCTTGGGTTACTTCCCAAGATGCGCTTTTTTATCGTCGTTAGCTTGACATTTCTTGAAGCTCAAGACGGTTCGAAAAATCGGGCTTCCCCTTCATCCTCGCCTTGTAGGGATTGGCCTGCAATGGGTTCACCCAGAAAAAATATAAATTCCTACTCAGAGAAGTTATTGCTGAGCGATGTTGAATTAGCTGCCGAAGTTATGGGAGATTGGTTCCTTCTTTTGATTCGAAGTTCTCTCAACCGGGACTTTCTCTTCTAGTTTCTTGTCAATTTTTGCTCGCCCTCTTATACAGTTTTATCTTGTTCTTCCAGTGGTGGAACATCCTGTACTAGATCTTCTAGCTGATCCTCTAATAGATCACCCTACAAATGATTAGAAACATTGTCATCTATAGTGTCAATAAAGTAACAATAATCATCAAGTTCCATGGGATGTTGCATCGCGTTCTTGAGCTTGAAAACTACTGCTTCCTCTCCAACCCTCAATGTCATTCATCCATCCTTGATATTGAATAGTGCTTTGGCAGTCTTCAGAAACGGTCTTCAAAGGATGAGGAGCACTTCTGCTTGATCATCCAAGTCCAGAATATAGAAGTCCACCGGGAATATGTGTAAAATCCAGGATTTTTATTTAGTTTTTGGGGAATAAAGGTTTTCTTATTGGCCTTGGATTAATTAGTTTATCTAGTTAATTAATAAAAGAGAACCCTCAAGGTTGGATGAAATTGGATTTATTTTATGATAATAAATAGTTTTTTTAGTGTTCTTAAATTAGTTAGTTAATTGAATAAATTCCCCAAAACTTAGAATTAGTAGGATATATATATATATATATATATTAAAATTGATTTGATAGATGGATATACTCTAATGTATAGATAAGATGTTGCTTGGATTTAACATCCATGTGAACACTATGCAAGTCCTCGTTTGAAAGTAATGGATGGATAAGAAGTTGAAAGAAAATAAATAAATAAATAAAACTAATAAGCAAGTAAAATAAATAGAATAAAGTAAAAGGAAGCATTCATGCATGTGGATAGTTAATATTTTATGCAAATATATGTAAATACATACACATAGTACGGTATAAAAGAGAGAGAGATCCAACCCATTTCCTCTGTGATTGTCGAAACGGCCAGAAAAGAGAGGGATTGGATCGCGCCCGTCCACCACAATCAATTGGATACCTTTCCTTGCCATATCCATTCGCGAGCTTCTATAAAGGATGAGGAGTAGTTTACAAACCCTAGCCACATTTTCCTTCGTGAGAGAGACCGAGGGAGAGGGTGGCAGCTGCACAGATCTACTTGAGCACCAGTGGAGGAACAGGAGCACCACCGTCTGCAGCGACAAGGCGACACGTTGGTGACCGGCTAGGAGTATCCACAAAGCAGCACACCGTCGAGGTTGCGCCACGGGGAACTTTGGAGCAATGCCAAATCGCCAGAGCGTTGACTAGGGAATGTCGTGGACCGCCGTTTTCCTGTAAGCATTCTAAATCTCTGAGAAACTCCAGTAGGTTTGCTTAGGCTTGGATAGCTGTATATGTATGAGCATAATGACATGATAGTGATTAAAAAGTATCAAGTATATACATGTATAAGGGTTGCCTAGAGTTTAGTTGCTATCGTAATAGGATTTTTGTGAGATTAGTTACATGGCCAGAGGAGCATGTATGTCTAAATGAAAGTTTAGCTTAGATATGATGTTCAGGAGTTGTTAGTGAAAGTTTGGCATAAGTATAGTGGTCTGTATATGTGTATGTATATATATATATATATATATATATATATATGTATGGCTTTGAATAACAATGATAGTGGACTTTGGATGAACATGTATGATTGATTGATAAGAACCAATGAGAGAGGTTCAAAAAAACTTTGAGTAAATCCTTGATAAAACCATGCATGAGTTAATGTTAGGAGTGGGCACAGGAAAGGGTGGAATTAAGTTAGTGACAAGGGATTACAAACTCCTGTTATCTTATGTGATAAAAGAGAGGATAATGAGGTTTTCTCTAACAATAAATTTAATGGGTGTATGATCACAAGTATACATAGTTTGAGTTGAGATTGATTAATAGCTTTAAGTAATGAATTCTAGGGAGGGTCCTCAATGCATACGAGTAGATCTAATCCTTATTGGTGTTCTTTTGAACTTAAGCAAACATGCAAAGGCCTGTGAAGGTTTAAGGAAAAGAAAGTATTGGTTTATTCACCATGCTTACATCAATGGCAATGAAGATGATTACTTAAGACCCACCAACCAATAAGAACATAGAGGAGGCCGATAGTATTCCTTAACCCCAGAGTAAGACTAACACCATAGGAACCCTCTTAGCTTCATCTCTGGATGGGTATGAACCTGTAACCGCGTCCCTTGCTATTGATATTTATGTCTATAGGAGTGAAGCTCCACCTTTTATTGGTCACGAATCACTTTACCTTTCTTCAGTTCTCTAACTTCTGTAGTTAAATGCCACATATGTTGGCAAGCCTGAGGAGTTTGGGGTAGTACTTGGGGGACGATTTAGTACAAGGTTAAGAGTATACTAGCTGTGAGTTAGTTTGTAAGAGAAAGATTGAGGAAGATGTTTTGTTTGAGGGTCTCTGTTTACTTAGTTTGGGTTAAGACTTGGTGAAGGGTTTGATAGTTGGGAATACAGGCATAAAGTGTGGCCTTGTAGAAGTTTTGTTTGGGAACTGGGTTTGAGAGGCTTCCAGGTCTGTAAGATGATGTTTTGGGTCTTTGTTGATGGAGTTCTCCCTGATTGGTAGGTGGTTTAGTAGATGAAGCTTATAAATTTGATTGAAGCTTTAATGGTTCCCAGATTGTTTGTTCGAGGATAATCTTTTAGATTTGCTTGTGGACATGCGTGTGTGGGCATGGAATTTAGGATGATGGTGTGATTGTTTGTTTGGTTTGCTAGAGGTTTGTTGGCTATGAATTTTGATTATGTTATCCTTGAGACTTGTTTAGCGTTCGTGAAGTTTGATATTTGTTTTGGTAGGGTGAATAGTAGAGTAGGTTTTCTTCCAACTAGTTGCTTGCAGATGCATGACTGTGAGGATTCTAGTGATGGTCAGACAAGAAGGAGAAGTTTATGGATTTTGTTTTTTACTAAGTGTTGTCACAGTGGTAGTTTTCAGGGTTTGTTTAAAGGTGTGATTAAAGCTTGGATTTAATTTAAAATCGAGGCTAAGTGAATTGTTTGATTTAAATAGATATTGATTAACTAAAGGGAAGGACCTGGATTTGTTTTGAGAGGTGATCAGTTTTGAATCAATTTTAAAATGGTTTGATAGACCAAGTTAGAAGGTTTAATGGTTTGAGTTATGCTAGTCAAGTTGGAAGCAAAGAAGGGCCTACAGACTGGCTATCCCCTTCAAGGGACATCTGGGCATCTTGTGGTTTTCTAATAGAGGCGTATAATATACTTTTGGAACGATGAGGAAGAGATCTTTCCAACGAGCCTTAAATCAACTCGATTGGGTTTCTGGATCAAAAGTTGTGAGCATTTTTTGAATAATATTATTAATATTACTATTAAATTAATAGACCATTTTGTTTTGGTGATGGTACTACGTCATAGTTATCGTTGCCAGATGTCGACATAAAGCGCTGAGCCACGTCAGGAGGGACACGGTTTAGTCGGTTGGTTTACTAGTCGATGTAAGAACTCTTGCCTTGTTTAACTTCATTTGTTGGATTGGTTATATTATTGCTTTTGTGATTGCATGCTTGTGCATATAAGTACACTTGCCTTGTTCCCACCCATCATTGGGTTTTTTTTTATTTTTATGTTGCTATTTGTTGGCATATATGTACTTTCATGATGCTTTAAGTTTATTGGTTACATGCACATACCTGCCTATTATTTGCTTTCTTTCCATGTATGTTTGTGGTTGATGAGCTAGAGGTAGTGTTGACTGAACACAATCATCCATTGATGATAAACGCGTGGCGTGGAAACCGCGTGAGCACATGCTTTCGATCCGGATAGGAGTGTGTAGTTCCACTATTTGTTTGTTGAATGCTTACAGAGCATACCAACCTATGACTGAGGCGATGTTGTAGAGATTCGTGGTGCTTGTATGCAGGTTGGGTAGGTATGCCCCTGTGGAGTATGCGTACTTATTAAGCATAGCCTCCCGTTGTCCGGCACTTGACCATGGAGATATATGGTACTTGTGTTGGTCGGGTGGGTGTGTGTAGGTTGAGTTTCGTTCTTCCGCCCGGATCAGTAGAGCGTGGGGGCTCCAGTTGCAGGACGTGCGGGGATGAGGATACCCCGACGTTCTGGCATCCCATGCTTTGAAGCGGTGAAACTCACGGTTTGTCCACTGTAATCGATTGGGATGATCTGTTGGCCAGTGTAATGCGTACATGTAGGAGCGCTACCGGACTCGAGGGTCTAGATGTGACTGAGATTGATGATCGTTTGTAGAGTTCTCTTTTGGAATTCTCTTCTTGAGCTGAAGGGTTGACCGTGTGGATTAGGAGACTTTGCCGTTGTTTTTGTTTGTGGTAGACTCCTAGTGTTTGGATTGTGTAAGGCGTGGTCCCGGTTGTTGGCTTCTATTGATGGATGTTTTTAATATGTTTATTTTGACCATCTGTTATTGTCTGATTTGGATTATTTGTGATTCTTGCGGGTTACTGAGCTTTCCTTTCGAAACCTCACTCCACTTGCTTCTTTCTCTCTTTCAGGTTTTGTGGAATAGTTGGATCAGATTCAGGAGCTGCGCAAGAGATTGGGATAGCTTGCTGAGGTTCGAGGACATTATATGATTTTTGTGTTTAAGAGGTGTTATTTTATATGACCTATATAGGGCCTGATTTTTTATAGATTGTTGTGGGTTATTTAAACCATGATTTTATTTTCCCTTGTGACTCTGAGTTATTTCTTATATTTTGGTTATTATTTGTTATCTGCTATAATTACTCAGGCCTTGTATCCGAGTAAGGCGCCCCACTACTTGGGTATAGCCGAGCTGCGCAGGTACCCAAGGCCTAGAGTTCGGGTCGGGGCATGACAATATGAATTTGCCAATCTTTACTGAAATGTCCTCAACAATCCCTCGAGGATGCCGGATGGATCTGTCTATGATGGGTTGAGAAAGACTTGTCGAAAGTAGGGATGTCAATCAATCATAAAAGAGGAGATACTCGGGCTATGAATACCCTCCTGATACTCACAAATTGGGGCAAGTATGGATTTCCAATAGATGAATATTGGGTTTGGACCAAGAATTCCTACAATGCTTTCACTCCCTCCATCGAGACAAGTTACTAATCTATGCTCGTGTGTAGTTCTGGGGAACACACACAATCTTGGAAGAGTGATGAGAATAATCAATCTTAAAGAGTCGCTCTCTTAAACACCCGATCTCTCGGCGTGCTCACAACTCCCACCTATTGAAGTAGATCTAGGTTTCAAGAGGGAAAATCTACCACTCTATGGTTCTAGATTGACACTTAGGGTTGTCGCAACTTAAAGCATCAATACCATACAAAACATCCAATAGGTTCTCAAACATTAAAGACATTCAATTAAAATAAAAATCCATACAAGCAAATCAAATATAAATCCGGAGGTTCATCATGCCCAAGTATCTAACAATTTAGTTCCCCATCAAAGGAGAACACAAATCCAACACAATGTTCAAGAACAAAATAAGAAACTTAATATGAAACTCCCTTCCCTCCACCGTTGGCAAGGACCGTTGGTGAGGACCGTTGGAGGTGTGCATGGAAAGTGTCCCCTTGATGCTTGCCGTCACCTCTTTGCTCCGAGATCTTCAATGATATCCTCCTCTCCAAGGTGGAAGAAAGGTGGAGCCTCCAAGAGATGATTAATCTTCAAGTATCCAAAAGCCTCCTCTCAAAAACCCTAAGTTAACTATTTATAGGGTGCAGGTTAATACATGCCATTCAAGACCTAATAAGTCCAATCCAGACTCAAATCAGCACTAAACTCGAATTAGGTCACATCGCAGTGTGAGGTGTACGAGCGGTCTTACAAGCGTAAGACTGGCCATAAGCCTTTCTCCAAGTCTTGCGGTAGAAGATATGGGCGCAAGGTCGCCCGTATCGCTCTCTGTATGGATATGCATCCTGAGCAGTCTTGCGGGCGCAAGAGGGCGCAATGTTTCCCGTATCAAGTCATACGGGTGCATAATGGGCCGCAATGATTCAGAAATATTGCAGATTCCTTCAATTTATGCTGAATTACTTCCATTTTGCTCTTGAAGCTCCCCAGTGCCCTGTAATTATTAATTAAGTATCAATGGGCTAACATTACTCAAAATAACATGCATAGTATACAAGGAATTGATATAAAAACATGATCAATTGAACGCTTATCAGTCTGCTAACAGAAGTTTTACGGTTATTGGCTTCGGCTCTCCTATTCCCAATTTTTGGAGTATCTTGTAAGGCATCATGTTGATACTTGCTCCAATGTTTGCAAGGGCCTTTCATCTACTAATCCTCCAATGGTACAGGGAATTATGTAACTCCCTGGATCCTTTTTTTTCAGGAGGTTATTTGTGAGGACTGCTGAGCATTGTACATTTAGTGTTGTTGTGGACACCTTCTTGTTAGTGAGCAATTCTTTGAGAAACTTGGTATACCTTAGAATCTGTGCAAGTGCTTCCATAAAAGGAACGTTAATGTGTTGTGCCTTTAATATGTCCAAGAATTTCTTAAATTGCTCATCTTGTTTGTCCTTTTTCAGCTTGGATGGATAAGGTAACTTCAGCTTGTACTCTGGTAACTTGTTCTTGTTTGTCCCCGTCTCACTTTCGTCTTCAGACTTGTGTTCCTCGGGTTATGTGACGGGTGTGTCCTTCGTAACCTTGGCTTGTGACGGGGTTACCTGTCGTCCACTTCGGAGTGAGATGGCCTTGACTGACTCCCTTTGCTTGACTTTTGTGTTACTTGGGAGGGTCCTTACCGGTCGCTTTGCTAGTGACTTTGCTATCTGGGCACTTAGTGATAAAGGTTTTTAACTGATACTTGCTAATTCTTCATCATCTCTTCATGCTTGATGAATTATGTTTCAGTTTCTTGAAGGAATTGCTGGAACCAGTTAACTAAGCTTGGGGTTTTTTTTTTCTTGTTGACTTGATGGAAACGGGGCATCTCTTGGTTGCCCTGGATGTTGAACCAGTATACTATACGAGAAGTTGGAGTGGTTCCTCTATCCAGGGTTGTATATTGAGTTGTATGGGTTGCTTTGCGACCTTCCCATATAGTCAACCTCCTCCAATTGTTTGGGGCGCTCCTCTTCTAGCTTGTTCCCACATGAGTTTCAAGTCATTATTGGCGTTGATTGCTGATAAATTAGGTGCTCCAGTTTGTGACTTATTGCTTCCACTTTGGCAGCTAGATTTTGTAACACATCAAACTCATGTACTCCGGCCACCATAACTTGTTTGTTTCTTTCAAAACTCCATTGGTATCCATTGGTAGCCATCTTATCAATCAACTCTCTGGCTGTGTCAGGATCCTTGCTGCAAAGTGAACCGTTTGATGCAGCATCTAACATCTATTTGATGAGTATGTTCAGTCCATTGTAGAAAGTCTACACTTGCATCCAGTCTTCTATTCCATGTTGAGGTACTTTCTGAGCATCTCCTTGTACCTCTCCCATGTTTTATATAATGTCTCTATCTCCATTTGTTGGAAGGAAGAGAAGTCGCTTCGCAGCTTTGTTATCTTGGCTTGTGGAAAGTACCTCATCAAAAACTTTTCAGTCAGCTGGGCTCATGATGTGATTTACCCATACGACAAAGAATTTAACTATTGTTTCGCCCGTCCATTAACTGAGAAAGGGAACATTCTAAGACGGATGGTATCTGATGATATCCCATTTACTGAGATTGTGTTGTAGATTTCCAAAAAGCTTTGCAAGTGTGCATAAGGGTCTTCATGTTGGAAACAATCAAATTGACACGATTTCTTGACCATCTGGATGACATGAGGCTTCAGTTCAAAGGTGTGGCCTGTGACTGGTGGTGGGATGATACTTAAACCAATGTTGTCAAAGTTGGGCCTTGCATAGTCGGATATGGATTAAGCTGGTGCCACCATTGGTTTTGGTTGGTTTACTTCTGAACTAGATTTTGCCGTCTTTGGGAGAAGGGCTGCTCTTATTTGACTATGGAGGTGGCGTTCAAAGTATGCGCAGGCACTTCTTTGGATAGGGAATCTTACTTCTGGTTATGCACCTACAAGAAGAAGGAATTCAAGACAAACTGTGAGACTTAAAGAGATTTCTTTTTTTTAAAAAAAATTATAAGATAAGACAAGATCAGATAAGATCGACTAGGATAGTAAATTCTAATGTTCATAGAACTTCCAGTCTCCCGCAACGACGGCAAAAACTTGATGAGCGCATAATTTTGCACAACACTAACCCCCAAGTATACGTGATCCATCAAGTAGTAAAGTACCTAAAAGTAGGGTAGTCGAATTCAAAAGGATTGGATACTAGTACTAGTTATCCTTTAATTCCTAGCCTGAACTAAACTAAGTGTCATGGTTGGTGATATTGGTTATCTTAACTAAAAGACTAATAAGAACAATTGGAGGATTAGGATCACTCAGAGAGGAGATATGGCACCTCATATCACAATTCCCCTAAGACGCTCCTGCTTGATGATTGATTCCTATTATTGGCTAATTACTGACAACTCTTGGATGGTGTAACAATTTATATTTTCTTAGTGTAACACCCTATCTCTCGTGATGCTCATGCTCAACGCTACACCTATATCTAGCTACAACCTATTTAGATAAATCCCCGGGATAGCGCTTTAACAGTAACTATCCTGAATCACCGCAAAACAAGAAGGGTGTGAGGCTCTATCCCACTAGAGTAGATACCTCAAGGGTTACACACAGTAAGCCACACGAGGATATCAAGAAAGGTATCAATTCTGGGTTAATGCAATAATAACCTCACGACCATCTAACATTACAAATCCAGGCTCATCCTATCCCCTAACGGCTCCAATGATAGGGCTCATGCAAGTAAAACTATACAGAATTGCAACACAGACATTCAATGCTCAAGAGTTTTTAATAAAAACCGATCATAATAGGAAATCAATTAAACAATTTCATCCTAGGGTTCATATGTCTGAGGCACCACAGAAGGTTTAGCCTCTTATACTATGGACTACCATAACTAAGATACAAGAGGAGGCTATACAAGTAATTATAGAAAATCTTCCCTGGATCGCCTCCTTTGCCTTCAATTTCCTCCTGAAACCCTTGCTACCGTAGCGAGAATCTCGCAAGACTGCTCCGCAAAAGTTAATTAATTCGTCTCACTACGCGGCTATTTATAGAGTTTAAATCTTCTAAGCACGGCCTTGTTGATCTGAAGCATGCCTGTGTTGAATAGAAGCACCTCTGTGTTCTGTAATGTTTAGACGGCATTGCCTAAACAGAGAGTTGCACAGCCTTGGACACGTCTGTGTTGGATAAGAACGGTCGTGTTGAACTTGAGCACACCCTGCTCTTCCTTGCAAGTGTGGTTCTTTGCTCTTTTTACTCCCGAGTGTTATGTTTCCAGTTCCTCTTGGCTTGGGTGTCTGTTTACCCGTCCAATCACCAAAGAATACCCAGAGAAGTGCAAAAATAGAGAATTGATGCCTGAAAACAACATAAGTGTATGTAAATATTAGTTAGAAATTATGTATGATCATGCACTTATAAAATGCCCATACACTTGAATTCTTGCTTGTCCTCAAGCAAAGGAGACACTCCCCAATAAAGAAGATGAGTGCATGATCTCCGACCTCAATATAATTTGGGAGTCCCTCTGATGACCAGGAAATCATAGCGTTATATGCCTGAGTGTTTTATGAAAGATGAATCCTACCTTGTACCGTAACTCCCCACGTGTGTGTGTATAACCCTTCCAAAGATACTACTTGCTAACCCAGGCTCAGCCTAGCTAATCTGAACCATATTCACTAAACTACTTTTCTTACTCTACTAGCTAGAGGGTAATATCTTCATACATCCAATGAGGGAGCCTTTTTTCCCTATAGGTCATTAAGAGGATATTTGTGATACCCAAGATCCGACTACTCAAGAGTGGCTTTTACGCTTCAAAGGTGATAGCTCTTTCTGCCATCTTTTCTATACCGGTAGGGCATCCCTAATGGATCCGTCTAACTGGCCAGTAGGGCATCCTTGGTGGATCCGACTTGCCGGTTATGCTAGCTGCTTTATTCATCTTTTCTTTTCTTTTGCTTTTCTTCTTTCTTCTTTTTTTCCTGATATTTTTCTATTCTTTTCTCACTCATTCTTTTTATTTGTCTCTCTTTTGTTTTTGTCAACTATCAGCACTTTTTCTAATGGTTAAACTAATTGGAGTCTGAACCTAAGCATGAAAGTGACAACAAAGTCAGGGTTTGTGCTCTAATTCTTTGTGAGGTGTCAAGTAAGGGCAAGAATATAAATATATCTTCCAAAATTTGGGCACCTAACTCTAATGTTGACAAAGCCTCAGAGAGGACTCCCACTAATTTTGTCATAGATCATCCTAAATTAGTACTAATTATAGATAATATAATAGCTCAATGGTAATCCTTCCCCCATACTTAAATCGTGCATTATCCCCAATTTACACAATAGATGTACTAAAAAGTATATGACATGGGAGATCATGAGGAGAGAGAGAACGTAACTTAGCTCATGATGTGCCGTGAGTGTGTCTTGTCCTTTCCATTGTGGTTCTTGTTAGTCGCAACATATCTGTAAGACCATTGAAGGTAAATGAAAAAGTGAAGCTCTATAGCATAAAAGACTAAACCGTTATTAATAGACTAACTCAACTAAAAGCAAAAGTACAAAAGTGGTGAAAATAAAAATAAGAAGTGTGGAGAAGACGCACAAGCACTAGAGGAGTCGTCTCCATCATCATCGCCACTGGAATCCTCATCGACACCAGCCTCTGGTGTCTGTAGAGCAGAAGACTATGGTGGTAGTAGGTAGTCAGCTCTAAACAATCGGAGAAGATAATCGAGGCCGCCAGCCACCAAATGGAGTGTGGCTCTGTCGTGCTCGGTAAAGGTGGTGACCAGCTGTGGTGGTGCTGTTCTAGGGCTCGCACGTGATGAAGGAGGTGGATGTGTTGTATTGGGGCCTGCAGCAGCTCCTGGGTTCTGCGTCTTAGTGTGGGTTACAACCATGTATCTAATCCCCTCTGTTGTCTGCCTCGGCTGTAGCATCATCATGGCGATTATGGTCTTATATGTGATAGGGATGGAGCGCTCGACTATCTGTATCTGTCCGACGAGGTCATCGGAAGGACCCCCATCGCTTGTGCGAGCCGGGTGATGTATGGTCCGATGAATAGCATACGGATCATGGAGCCTGTCGCTTGGTGGGGCAGAAGCTCGGAAACTACCCATCCCAGATGAGGGGAAGCCTTCCATCATGCTGTACATGTAGAGGAAGTCTATAGTGCTTACGACCTTAGTACTCAATCCCCGCCCGATGATCGAGTGGCTGAGGACCATGTGAATGTATCTAAGGGCTGGGGACTGGAGAGAAGAGGCCTTTGATCGCCCAGAGTCGTAGTATGGATCACTCAGAGATGAGATATTGCACCTTATATCACAATTTCCCAAAGACTCCCTTGCTTGATGATTGATTCCTATTATTGGCTAAATACTGGCAACTCTTGGATGGTGTAACAATTTAAATTTTCTTAGTGTAACACCCGATCTCTCGTGATGCTCATGGTCACCGCTACACCTATGTCTGGCTACAACCTATCTAGATAAATCCCCGGGCTAGTGCTTTAACAGTAACTATCGTGAATCACCGCAATAACAAGAAGATTGTGACGCTCTATCCCACTAGAGTAGATGAATCAAGGGTTATGCACAGTAAGCTACACAAGGATATCAAGAAAGGTATCGATTCCGGGTTACAAATCTATGCTCTTCCTATCCGCTAAAGGCTCTAATGATTGGGCTCATACAAGTAAAAACCACACAGAATTGCAACATAGACATTCAATGCTTAAGAGTTATTAATATAAACTAATCATAATAGGAAATCAATTAAACAAGTTCATCCTAGGGTTCATGTGTTTAAGGCACCAAAGAAGGTTTAGTCACATATACAATGGACTACCATAACTAAGATACAAGAGGAAGCTATACAAGTAAACATAGAAATCCTCCCAGGATCACCTCCTCTGCATTCAATTTCCCCCTGAAACTCTAGCCGCCGCAACAAGATTCTCACAAGACTACTCCGCCAAAAGTTAATTAATTCGTCTCACTGCGGCGACTATTTATAGAGTTTAAATCTTCGAAGCATGGCCGTGTTAATCGAAAGCACGCTTGTGCTGGCTTGATGATAAGTGTTCAAATGAGCATCATTTATATATAAAATTCATGCATATTACTATAAGTTTTGGAGGAATATTGGCCCCCTTGTACTCAAAATGGCTTTGTTTCTGTAAACAGGGCAGAAAATAGTGGTTCCAAGAGAAGGGAAGCGTTTTCAAGAGAATACGGACCAAAACAGGGGAAACAGAGCAAGAGAACCAGCCCATACTGAGTCCCATAAGGACCCGTATGGACCTTGAGAATTCAGATCAAACCTCCCCAGCTGTACGGACCCCTAAAAGGACTGATAGAACCCCGTATACGGACCCCTGAGAGCCATACGACACGTATGGGAGTCCGTATGTTGGGTCGTATGTCGTAAGTCTGCAGCTGCGTTTTGATCGAACAAAGTGTAAAATCGGAAAATACACCCAAAACCTTATTGTAGGGTATAAATACAAAGCTTAGTTAGGGTTTTGGGGTATCTTGGAGCAAGGAATCAAGTCTTGGGGGAGAGTTTTCACTATCTTCTCCACCACCAAGGAGGAGAGGATTGGAGGAGTTCTTCCCATTCAAAAGCTCAAGAAGGAAAAGAACGGGCAATAGGAGCAGCAAGGAATCCATCAACGGAGCACAATTAGGGTTTTTCCTCATGAACTTTATGATTTCTTTCCCTAATAGAATGGATTGTTGCTCTCCATTAATGGAGAGCTAATTTCTTGATAGTTGGGTGTTGATGAACCCTTGGATGATGTTTAATTGATATTGTTTTTTCTATTTTAATTGCTTGGTTGAATTCATTATGGTCTATTGGATGTTATGTATGGTAGTATTAGCCCCGCTACGTTACGAGAGCCCGGAGAGGTTTCTATAGCCCATATAGGGGAAGATGCGAGCGCCTCCCATGTGTAGACAATCTAAAATAGAAAGGGCTATGAGTACACCGGGAGCCCGGGTACTAAGGAGAGTGAATCCTTTCGATGTCTTATTCCCATAGCTCTTCCAAGAGATAGGTTCCCTAGAACATAATCAGTAAGGGCACTAGGTTTAGTAATCACCCTCGAGCGAGGGGATGAAAGCACATTAGGAACCTTTGGCCAATGATTCACCAAGAATTAGCATAGATAGCACTATCCATCTCTAAGAAAATCCGAGGGGGATTCAATAACCCAAGTATCCCCTTTACCAACTGATTGTCTTCAAGGTCAATTTGCTTGTTAATTAGCATTGTTAATTTTATAATTTAGGTTTAGTCACCACCAACCAATCTTGATCGACTAGATAATAGATGAATAGCCACTACTAGTACTTCCTTTCTCCTTGAGGATCGACAACCCGAAATTAGTCTACTTTATTACTTGATTCAACCCGTATACTTGCGGATTCAGCACATCAAGTTTTTGGCACCGTTGCGGGGGAAATTTAGGACTACTAGGAAAGCTAGGAGTTTATTAATTTAGTCATTTATTTTTATTTTTATTTTTACTTTGTTTTAATAATTGTTTGATCTCTTGAATACTAATTTTTCTCACAATCTTTTCTGCGAGGTGTTGGTGCATGACCCGAAAAAATCCAAAGAATCTTGTTGAAGTGGATAGTGAAATCGATAGAACCTTCCACAAGAGGTTGAGAGAAGTGGAGATATCAAATCCAGGACCCTCTTCAGGGTCAGAGAACACCTTACCCACTGAGCGCAGTATTGAAATCATAGAGGAACCTATCATGGCAGGAAGAAGGCTTACACTCTCTGAACATGAAAGGTCTCATTACACAGAGGAAAAATTCAGTGTGTATCCCCCAAATGTCAATCTGAACAACTTTGAGATCAAAGCAAGCACATTGTCGATTATTGAAAATACAACTCAATTTGATGGGAGGCCGGACGAAGATCCATATGCTCACATTGCTAAGTTCGTCCAGATTTTCAATATGTTCAAGATTAATAGAGCTCCCGATGATGCTATTCGATTGAGGTTGTTTTCGTTTAGTTTGAGAGATGGAGCCTATAGATGGTTGAATTCAATTCCGGTGGGATCTATTTGAACTTGGGCCGAAATGCTTGATAAATTCCTTGGCCGATATTTTCTACCAAGCAAGGCCGCGAAGCTCAGATTAGACGTTTCTTCATTCAAGCAAGGGTATATGTAAACATTTTTTGAAGCATATGAAAGATATAAGGATCTACTCCGGCGATGCCTCCAACATGGTTTGGATCCTTGTGCCAAGGTCCGTATATTTTACAATGGCTTGGATGATTCAATAAGACAATTGGTAGATGCGGCCGCCGGAGGTTCTATGGGAAACAAATATCCGGATGAGGCCGAAAAGATTTTTGAAGATATGTCGAGCAATGAGGCACACTGGTCTACTAGAGGCAAGAAAGTCAAAGTAGTATGTTCCTTGGATGGAACCAATGCAACCGATATAGTTCTCACCGACAGACTAGAAGCCTTGACAAGGAAGATTGATGCATTAACCACCGGTAGTAGCTCGAGGCCAACCCCGGTGATGTCTTGCAACATATGCGGAGGAGGGCACGATATGACTCATTGTCCCATTGCAAGCATTAATGCCATGCCTCTGGAGGAACTATAATATTTGGGCAACAATCAGAGACAACCGGATGGGCAGTATAGAGCTTTTATACCAAAGTGGAATCATCCAGCTTTGTCTTATGGGAATCCCCAAGGGGGGAAATACCCACCTGGTTTCCAACACCCCCCAAGCCATAGGACCGGAAGCCCAACATGGAGGAAATGATGTTGAAGATGTTACAAAACAATGAAGCATCTATTCGGGACTTGCAAGCCACGGTACAAAATTTGGAGAACCAAATAGGCCAGATGGCCAAGACCCTTTCAGAGAGGTCCCATGGTAGTTTACCGAGTAATACCGAAGCAAACCCTCGCGAGCAATACAAGTCAATCACTTTGAGAAGTGAAAGAGAGGTTAGTTCCCCGATGCAAAGATCTTAAGAGAAGAAGATAATTGAAGAAGAAGACTCGGCACCATTGGTAAATTCTAGAGAGGGGAAAAAGGAAAGGGAAGAAGCACTGTCTTCCCCTCCATATCAACCGAAGATTCCTTACCCTGTTAGGTTGAAGAAGGACAAGGAAGATGCTCAATTTGCCAAGTTCTCTAGCATGCTGAAGCAATTACACATTAATTTGCCATTGGTGGAGGTTCTAGCCAAGATGCCAAAGTATGCGAAGTTTCAGAAGGACCTCATCTCCAATAAAAGGAAGTTAGAGGATGCGGCTGTAGTCACCCTCAACGCCTAATGCTCGGCCATTGTATAACAGGATGTTCCAAAAAAGTTAAAGGACCAGGGTAGCTTCATTGTTCCTTACACACTTAGGGGAGGAGTGACAAAGAAAGCATTGGTGGATTCTGGTGCAAGTATCAATGTAATGCCGTATAATCTATACATGAAGCTTGGGCTTGAGGATCCAAAGCCAACCGGAATGACGTTGCAATTAGCGGAACGATCCGTGAAAAGACCAAAGGGATTAGCCGAAGATGTCCTTATCACAATCAATGACTTTGTGTTTTCGGCTGATTTTGTACTCTTGGATATAGACGACAATGTTGAGCTCCCCAACATCTTGGGGCGTCCCTTCCTTGCCACTGCTCAAGCACTCGAAGACCACGCCCAAGGGAAGCTTGCACTAAGAGTAGGGGATCAAGAGGTTGCATTCAAGATTCCTGAGACAATGTGATATACTATGGCTCAAGATGACACGTCGTATAGTGTGGATGATGTTGATTTGATCACCTCCGCTTGTATAGAGGACCTCTTGGTGATAGACCCTTTGTATGATGAATTGAACGAAGAGAAAGACATGCTAGAAGAAATTCAGGAAAGTTCTGCTGCACCAAAGAAGAAAACTCAGGCCGAAGCTGAAAGAGCCAAGAGGAGGAGGAGACCTATCCCGGCCTTGAAGAAGCGCTGGAAGAGAGTGCAAAAAGAAGGGGTAATTACCACATCTTTCCACTCCACTCCTTCAAACGAAGACCCAGGTATGAACGCGAAAGATCATTCTATTTATACACTCTTGGGTGAATACTTGTTCCGACGATGCTTTAGTGGAAGAGCCGATGGAAGCTTCAAGGTATTTGAGCCCCCATCAGGTAAAATGAAGGTAAGTCAAGCTAGTGACGTTAAACAAGTGCTTCTTCGGAGGCAACCCAAGTTCTAAAAGTCTCTTCTACTATCTTTTACAATTTTCTTTTTGACTAGTTAGCGGTGTTTGGAATAAATGAAAGATGTGTTTCCGTCCAATTCCCTTTATTCTTGTGCTAGATGCTGTTATTAGAGGTAGAATATATATCTTTATCAAGCCGTGCGAAGGGAAGGACATAAATGAACCCTAGAAAGGCTGTATAAGCCTCAACCCAGACGTATACGGGGTCCCATACGGATTGACAGCAGTCCATATAGGAAAGACAAAAGGCCATGCGACCCCGTATAGGAGTCCGTATGAAATCTGAAAAGGGCACAAGTGCGGGCGCTATAAATAGCGCCCTCTTTTACCCCAACTCTCATTTTCACCTCTTGCCCTAACGACCCCACACCCCTCTTTGCGATACTGCGGCCATCCCTCTTCGAATTAAGGCCTAATCATCTTTAGGTATGCGTCAATCACTCGATCTATCGATTGCTTACATCTTCTCCATGTTTTAAAAACCTAGGTTTGCATCAAATCGATTTCGAATGAGGAATGTTGTGAATAGATGAAATTTTGTGCTATTTTTGCTATGATGCTTCTATTGGATGATAGTAGTATGTTTTGAGGATGTTTTAGATGCGAAAAATGTAAAAATTGGGCCAAGATCCGTCGCTGACCCGTCAGCGCCATGTGACCAGTCCATACTCTGGTCCCCATACGGGGTCCCATACGGACTCGTATAGGGGCTGTCCCCAGATAATGCTCGTTCTTACGGCCGGTCAGGTATACTACCCCGTATAAGGGCAGTTTAGGGCCTTTTCTTGCAAAATGTTGCCATGCCCCATGAGTTTCATTGACACTAACATCCCTTACTTAGTTGCAGAGATGCCGAGGAAGCTAACAGCGACGAGGAAGAGTCGAAAGGAGGCCAAATCATCATCAACCGGGCCGTACCTCACAGACGAGACACACCGCATCCGACACACTCGTCTCTCCTCCCACCGATTCGGCCAAACCCGTACCATAGACTAGGGGGCTCTTACTCAGCTTGGTATCGCCTATTGAGTCCAGGAGATGATTACGTTTGGCAGCTGGGACAGGATTTTCTCTATCAGTCATGAGGTATTCCGCGGCCCAACTCTGGAGGTACTGAGCACCTTTGAGGCCAACAGGAGTGCAGTGGGAGAGCAGAGCCGCACAACCAGTACATTTCAGTTCTTTGGGAGGCAGAAGGAGATGAGCTACACTCAGTTTGCATTATACATGGGGTGGTACGATCGTGAGTATATGTAGACGTGAGAGTACAACGATCTTCTTACCGCCTTCCCCGAGCACACCATCTCCTCCATTAGCTTCTGGGTGCAGTTAGGCGGGCGACATGACAACAACAAGGCGTCCTTCATGACAGATCCGGTGCACCACTACATTCACGCACTCCTCAGTCGCACTATCGCAGGTCGCAAATGCCGACAAGCTGGGGTAGTTAGTTATTGGGACCGACCGCTTTTCTCTACAAAGATTAGTGAAGCGAAGTCCCGATCCACTTAGGGTATGTGCTAGCGACTATCTCTGGCGCGATCGAGGCGAAGAACCCGGACTCACGACATCCATGCCGGACCCTACATCACACGTCTGATCATTGGCATGCGTCTCGAGGCGGATCTGGAGGGAGAGCAGCACCGACGGCTAGTCTCCCCACTTGATATGACGCTCCTTGCTCGGATCGGGCTTGTGCGGCGAGCTGGCTGGCGCTACACACTTGTCGGCCATCTCTTGGACAGTTTAGATGAGGAGGGGTCTGATTCTGATGATTCCGACGGGGCCGAGCCTGCTTCACGACTACCCTCCACATCCAGTGGCCCCTCTGCTTCCAGAAGACGATACACAAGACTAGGGGAACAGATCACAGAGATCCGTGCTGTCCAGGATACCATTCTAGCGGAGCAGCGACAGCTGGGGGATCAGTTTACCGAGCTCTCGCTGTACATTCGTGGACATGACGCCTTTGCACACCCTTCGCCTTCAGCACCAGCCGATGATGAGCCTGCGTGGGACATTTGAGACACCACTTTCATTTTTTATTTCTCTTTATTTGGCTCTGTGTTATTTGAACTTGTTATTTCCTTACATTCGTGCATCATGGTACACTGAGCAAGGGCATCGCCCTGCTATTTTACCTCTTATTTTCGTTATGTGGATTATCTTGTTTCGCATTTTATTGGAAATGATGCCTTCTTTATTTTCGCAGAATTCAACTTTGGATACACAATCCTCGATGAGCAAAACACTCCCCCACTCACACGAACCATTCTTGGTAACTACATTTAGGGGAGTATCGTTCACCTTTCTTCACTAATTACATGCGCTAAATTTGATTTTCTTGCATTGAGGACAATACAGAACTTTAGAGTGGGGATGGGTGGCTACCTATCTCTTCTTAGGGTTATTGCAAATCTTTAAGTGTGGAGATAGGTAGCTATTAAGATCATTTATTGATGATATTTTTGTTCACTAAGTTTGATATGCATGATAACCTTGTGGATAGATAAATGTGACATGAATTTTTTTTTTAGTACACCATTTGTAATTTGAAATGTTTCCAATTGAAACACCATGGGCATATAGAGCCCATCCTTGTGACAATTATGATTGTGAAAGACAATAGATAACCCATTGCCATGTTCTTTTGACTTGACTAGCTAAGCATTGTTTTCAATGACTTCAAGAAATTTCGCGGCACTAGTTCAAATCTGTTAACCCCTTATAATATACATAGTTGACAAGTACAATGAAAATAAAATAGTTTAGCACAAAATGTGAGTTTAGAACGACAGTGTTCCGCTGCTTATGGTGATGAGCTAGTTTGGAGTTCTGGCTCCTAACCAGAGTGTTCTCCATTTCGAAAAATCACTACTTAGCATGAACATCTACAGGTAAAGTTGTAACCACCTAAGTAGCTAAGGGTTCGGGTGCCTAATCAGCATGGGTCCTCTACAAAAAAGGGGAATTACACTCTACCTTGATCTCTAGCACGGGAAAGTCGGATCTAACAAAGATGCCCTACCCAATAAAAAAAAAGGTATTATTTTCATACGTGTCCACCGTTCAACTAATAAGGAAGTAACTCTTTTGACCTTAGGGCCTCAAGGACTTTCTACAGTCTATTGAGGGCATGCTTGCCTTGTTAAGACTTTAGAACATGGCATGTAGAGTGATCAAACTTTGTCTAGGACTTTATCAAAAAAGTTACAGGATCAATCTAAGCCCTGGTGTGGAGATAGAAAAATATAATGAGGTGGTACACTTGGACTAGAATTCATGTATAGTGTGTAGAGCCCAAGGTTGAACACTTATCTTCTTTTGTTAATTTCTTTTCTTTGCTTGAGGACAAGCAAACCTTTAAGTGTGGAGATATGTGATAAGTGTTCAAATGAGCATCATTTATATATAAAATTCATGCATATTACTATAAGTTTTGGAGGAATATTGGACCGTTTGTAGTCAAAATGGCTTTGTTTCTGTAAACAAGACAGAAAATAGTGGGGAAACAGAGCAAGAGAACCAGCCCATACGGAGTCCCATACGGACCCGTATGGACCTGAAGAATTCAGATCCAACCTCCCAAATTTACGGACCCTAAACGGACCGACAGACCCCAGGTATCTGAGACCCACGAGAGACATACGCACCCGTATGGGAGTCTCAGATCTTTGGGTCGTATGTCGTAGAAAGTCCTGTACCGCTGCTTTGATCGAACCAAGGGTAAAATCAGAAAATACACCCAAAACCTTATTGTGGGGTATAAATACAAAGCTTAGTTAGGGTTTTGGGGTATCTTGGAGCAACGAATCAAGTCTAGGGGGAGAGTTTTCACCACCTTCTCCACCACAAAGGAGGAGAGGATTGGAGGATTTTTTCCGATTCAAAAGCTCAAGAAGGAGAAAAAGGGACAATAGGAGCAGGAAGGAATCCACCAACGGAGCACGATTAGGGTTTTTCCTCATGAACTTTATGATTTCTTTCCCTAATAGCATGGATTGATACTCTCCATTGATGGAGAGCTAATTTCTTGATACTTGGGTGTTGATGAACCCTTGGATGATGTTTAATTGATATTGCTTTTTCTATGTTAATTGCTTGGTTGAATTCATTATGGTCTATTGGATGTTATGTATGGTAGAATTAACCCCTCTATATTGCGAGAGCCCGTAGACGTTTCTATAGTCTATATGGGGGAAGATGCGAGCGCCTCCCCATGTGTAGACAATCTCCAATAGAAAGGGCTATGAGTACATCGGGAGCCCGGGTACTAAGGAGAGTGAATGCTTTAGATGTCTTATTCCCATAGCTCTTCCAAGAGATAAGTTCCCTAGAACATAATCAGTAAGGGCACTAGGTTTAGTAATCACCCTCGAGCGAGGGGATGAAAGCTCATTAGGAACCTTTGGCCAATGATTCACCAAGAATAAGCATAGATAGCACTATCAATCTCTAAGAAAATCCGAGAGGGATTCAATAATCCAAGTATCCCCTTCACCAATTGATTGTGTTTAAGGTCAATTTGCTTGTTAATTTGCATTCTTAATTTTAGAATTTAGGTTTAGCCACCACCAACCAATCTTGATCGACTAGATAATAGATGAATAGCCATTACTAGTACTTCCTTTCTCCCTAAGGATCGACAACCCGACATTAGTCAACTTTATTACTTGATTCGACCAGTATACTTGCGGATTCAGAGCATCACTTGAGCACAACTGTGTTGAATAGAAGCATGTCCGTGTTCTGTAATGTTTACACTGTATTGCCTAAACAAAGAGTTGAGTGGCTTTGGGCACGTCCATGTTGGATAAGCATGGCCATGTTGACCTTGAGGACGCCCGTGCTCTTCCTTGCAAGTCTGGTTCTTTGCCCTTTTTGCTCCCCGGTGTTCTGTTTTCAGTTCCTTTTGCCTTGGGTGCTTGTTTACCTATCCAATCACCAAAGAATACCGAGAGAAGTGCAAAAATAGAGAATTGATGCCCAGAAACGGCATAAGTGCATGTAAATATTAGCAAGAAAATATGTATGATCATGCACTTATCACACGGCAATGCTATATCACTATTATGAAAGACCATAGAGGATAATCTAGTCGGAAATCTCAGACTCTAACTACAGAGGAGTTGTAGTAAGAAGATGAAATAAAGGAAGTATGCCGACTAACTCTAGTTGAAGATCTACAAGCATTTCCCCTTGACGAAAACTCTACTGAGCGAATTGTATAGCTTGTCACTAAACTCAATCCTGAATAACAAGAGGAATTGCTCAACCCACTCAAAATAAATTCGGATATTCTTACCTAGTCAGCAGATGAGATGCTTAGAGTACCACAGGAAGTCATGGAACACCAACTTAACGTGGACCCCTCTTTCAAACCAGTCATCCAGAAGAGGAGAAACTTGGCTCCTGACTAGCTTGAAGATGTTGAAGAAGAAGTCTCCAAATTACTGAAGGTAAATTTTACTCGAGAAGTCAAATATCCAGAATGGCTTTCGAATGTAGTTCTTGTGACAAAGTCCCCTGGTAAGTAGCGTATGTGCGTAGACTTCACCAATCTCAATGAAGCATGTCCTAAAGATTGCTGCCTCTGATTGATAATTTAGTTGACTCCACTTCGGGCTATGAAATGCTTAGTTTCCTAGATACATTCTTAGGATATAATCAAATCCGAATGGCAAAATCAGATGAAGATAAAACCTCTTTAATCAACAGCTGAGAAACCTATTGCTATAAAGTCATATCTTTCAGAATTAAAAAATGCAAAAGCAACTTTTTAGAGGCTAGTGAATAAAGTCTTCAATAAACAAATAGGGAGGAATATCGAAGCATACATAGATGATATCTTGGTGAAGAGTGAAAAAGTAGAACAATATGCAGCTAATCTTCAGCAAATATTTAAAGCTCTTAGAGTACATGGGATGAGTCTCAACCTGAAAAAATGTGTCGAACCCAAAAATATGGACGTTCAACATTTGCTCAGTAAAGTTCCTCTGTTTTATGCTTATTGAAAGAGGTATTGAAGCCAATCTAGAACAAATTCTAGTAATTTTAGAGACAAGATCCCTGAAAAGAATCAAGGAGATACAATAACTCAACGGGAAGCTTGCAGCACTAAGATCAAGATCTAGAGAGAAAAACCTTCCCTTCTTTCAAGCTCTCCGAAAAGCTTCAAAAGTAGAGTGGACAAAAGAATGTGAAAAGGCTTTCATACAGTTGAAAAACTATTTATAATCACCTACCTTGCTTACCAAACCTAAACCTGGCGAGGATCTCTACATCTACTTGGTTGTCACGGATATGGTAGTTAGCTTGATTCTTACTAAAATAGAAGAAGGGGTGCAGAAACTCATATATTACACAAGCAAAGTACTCGAAGATACTCAATCAAGATACCTCCCACTTGAAAAATTAGCATATGCTCTTATCGTTTCAGTTCGGAAGCTTCGATAGTATTTTCAATCTCATAAGATTAAAGTGCTCACTGATCAACTTCTAAAAGAAGTACTTCTTTGACCAGAAACTTCATGTTGATTGACTAAATGGGTTATTTAGCTTGACGAATATGACATCAGTTATGAACAACGCACAATAATCAAACCGTAAGTTCTTGCGGATTTCATTGCCGAGTTCACCATAACAAATCATGAAGGGTCTACACTAGTGAAATCATTCAAGGAGAAAAACACCCTCTCACCTCGGTGGGTTCTACATATGGATGGTTAAGAAACCAATGAACATTCCGGAGAGGGAATATTATTGCACTCACAATCTGGATGGAGTACCTCAACAATCCTAAAGTTCAATTTCAAAGCAACTAATAAGGAAGTTGAATATTAAGCCATTATCGCAGAACTGCAACTAGCCCGAGATCTCGGGGTTCAAGATCTGTAAGCAAATAATGCTCACAGCTAATAGTCGGACATGTGACCTAAGTGTTGGAAGCAAGACAAGAAAATATTGTTAAGTACAAAGCCATAGTATAAAAGCTCATAGATAGCATCAGAAATGTGCACATCACAAAAGTTCCTAGAGCAGATATCCAATAGGCAGATCTCTTCTCCAAGCTTGCTACATTCATTGCTAATATCAAGCAACCTATCAACATTCAATATCTGACAGCAAAGATAATAGAATGCCAACCAGTGGAGGAACTACTTGAAATTGAGCAAGAGTCATGTTGTATTGATCCCATCTTAAGCTACCTCTGGGATGTCTCTCTCCCCACTGATCGCAAATTAGCTCGTCGGATTGTAGTAAGATCCAGTCGGTACAACATACTGGATGGTCAACTTTACAAGAGATCTTAAACCCTCCCCTTATTGAAGTGCTTACGCCCTAGTGAAGCAGATTATATCCTCCAGTAGATATGTTGTGGAATAGCAGGATACCACCTAGAAGGGAAGGCACTCAGCCATAAAGTGCTCCGACAAGGATACTATTGACTGACTTTAACCAAAGATGAAAAGGAATTTGTTCAGAAATATGATGCGTGTCAATGATATGCAAATATTCAGCGACGCCTAGCTGCTTAACTTACCGCAGTAGTAAGTACATTCGACTTCTGGGGGGTAGACATCCTTGTTCTCTTCCCAGTAGCTATTCGACAAATAAAGTTCCTAATAGTAGCAATAGACTAATTTACCAAGTGGGTAGAAGCCAAGTCGTTATCAACCATCACAGAGAAAGTATGCCAAAAATTCCTATGGAAGTCGATAGTGTGCCGCTTCAGATTCCATGTGGCTTTTATCACTAATAATGGGTGTCAATTCGCCAACTCAGCATTCAATGCTTTTTTTAATGCATTCGGAATTGAGCACAGACCTACTTCAGTTACCCATCCCCAAGAAAATTAGTAGGTCGAGGTAACTAACAGAACTCTTCTTCACAGCCTGAAAGCTAGAGTTCTTCGGAATGGGTCACATTGGGTGGATGAGATACCGGAAGAGTTGTGGCCATACCGAACTACTAGCTACTAGGACATCTACCAGAGAGACACCTTTTTCTCTTGCCTTTGGAGTCGAAGCAATAACCCAACTGAAATCGGAGTGCCTACTCCTTGGATCCAAACCTTCGATCCGACGAGCAATGAAGAGCAACTTTGAGCAGAGCTAGATATTTTAGAAGAAAAGATAGACGAAGCCACTCTCCGAGTAGCTGTATACCACCAAAATGTTAAGCGGTTCTATGACAAGAGAGTGAAAGAAGTAACTTTTCAAGTCGGTGATCTTGTCCTAAGGGAGAACATGTTCCAAGGCAATAAAAGCCGCACATGGAAATTAACTCCCAATTGGGAAGGACCCTATATTGTAAAGGAGATTGTAAAGCTAGGCACTTATTGGCTCACTAAGATGGATGGGAAAAAGCTTAAGCCCCCATACAACTCTGCACACTTACGAAGGTACTATAAATAAAATTCAATCTCCTATTTCTCTTACATAGTTAGCCGACTATCTTTATTTAACTTTATACTCTTCTTAAACACTATCTCCCTGAGAAACATGGAAGTATGCCTCAAGCCCAAACCATTGTATACTAGTGAGATGATTATTAAAGTCTTCCTCAAAGGCATCACCCTCCTGAGGAACATGGTTGCGTTCTTTAAGCTCAAACCATTGTATACTAGTGGGGTAGTTATTAAAAATCTTTTTGGAAGTGACATTCTGCTAAGGAACATGGTTGTACGCCCTGAGCTTAAGCCATTGTATACTAGCGGAGTGGTCACATATGTCCCACTGAGCCATCACTCTTCTGAAAAAGATTGTTGTGTGCTTCATGCTCAAGCAATTATATGCTAGTAAAGTAGATACATACATCCTATTCAATTAATCTCTCTCTTAAGGAACGTGGTTGCAAGCCCTTGACTCGAACCATTCTATACTAGTAGAGAGATTATTCCAACCATTGTTAAAATGACATCCCACTAAGAAGCGTGGTTGTGGACCTTTAGTCCAAATCACAACATACTAGCGGGACCATAAAAGATTTCTATGAATATCCGAGTTGATACTTACACGAAAAAATTTCAACAAAAAACCGAGTAACTCTACTAAGGCAATACACTCGGAAGATGACCTCAACAAAAATTACTGTTCTAAAGCATACAGAACATGTTAGATACTACAACACAAGTATTCATTCATCAAAAATAGCTTGGAATTTATCACAAGATATAGTCTGGATTACAAGTTTGACAAGAAAAATAAGAAAATTTTTAGCATTAATCCAAGAGAGATCTCCTAATTATGTTCCGTGTCGCTCCGTCAAATATTAAGGGGAAGTATATCATTTGAATCATCGGCTAAAACAGCTTCTTTAACATTTGCCAAAGCAGCTGCTGCCTTGACAATATATGTGACGCCGACTCCTGTAACAAAGATAAGAAATTAATGCAGCCGCATAAAAGGAGAACTATACCAAAAGGAAAGAAGCAAAGTTCTCTAACCTTCAACGACTTCGTTAACCTCCCCCTCAGCTTCAGAAAGATCTTCTTCCAACATCAGGATCCTCTCTTACAAGTCATGTTCTTATAATCGAGCAAAGGAAATCTTAAACCGAACTTTCGAAACACTTGGAAGGCCTTATCGATTGCCTTGGTATGAGCCCCTTCAATATTCTGTCCCTCTCCTTTGGACGCCTTGGAAAAACTCTTCTCCAATTCATTTATTTGTCCTCGGTATAAGGTTCGGGATTCTCGACAAGAGGACAATTCGGCCAAAATGTTATCCTTTTCTTCTTTCAAAGCCTCCTTGTCGGCAATAACAGCATCCAGAAGATCCCTTTTCAACTTCATCTTTTCGGAAATATCTGCTTTATTTTTCTCCAACAGATCTATTATAGCCTTCGCAGATTTTAACTCATAAGATTGATCTTCAACCTCCTTTTTCGTCTTTATATATTTCCCCTCGGTGACAGAACAACTTGTTTCGACAGACTTTTTGGTCTTCTCAAATTCGACCAAGGTAACTTTGAGCTCTTCAATCCGGCTCTTGAGTGAAGCAACCTTATTCTTTTGCTTGATTTCACCCTCCATGTGCTTCTGGGCTTCTCAATGGATAAACCCAATAAGCCAAGAGCTTTATCCCTCTCCAGAATTGCTAGATTTTTCTCCTCCATCACTCGCTTCAGCTCGTGGTAATCTGAGATACAAAAGTCTGTAGCTCATTATTTTCAACCCTTACTTGAAAGAAAAGTGCCAAGTGAGACTCCTCCTCCTCTTCAAGCATGCTGATATTACGATGACCTAAAAAGAGAGCCTATATGGAAATGACAGTTAGCCTTAGTTCAGTAAATATTTTGAATAATGAAGGAGGAAACACTTATAGAAAGTCCCTACAAATGCATTAGATCAACAACATCCTTCCTAGTAAACCGAAGAAGTCTGGATTCAACCTCCTCAAGCATAATTGACGTTATAGCAGTGGAAGCAGTCGCAGGATCTCTAACCATGACTCCATCGAAAGGATCAACCATTAAAGGGTCATGAACTCCATCCTCCACTCCAACCTGAGTAGGATGAGATGATTGTCCCTCTTCAGTTCCGCTGTTACCCGCTTGAGAGACCATACTTGGCCAAGCCATTTTTTAAGGAACATCAATAATTTGGATATCGTCATCGAGTTCCTACTTAGCCAGAGGCACATCCACCACATTTGGGATAAACCTAGAAAATTCCTCCCCAGTATTGTGAACCGCAGATGTCATAGGAGGACGAGAACTCGCCATATTGCCCAACCGCATTAGCTTGCCTTTGCGTCTGACCAATGGAACTGCTTCTATATTCTCGTCTCCCAAATTTTCTCCAACAGAACCTGAGTGGAGATGGGAGAAACGATAAGTGCCCTTTCCATGTTCTCTAGCCAACTTATCTTTTTGGAGGTTGTTCTCTTCTTATTCTTGCTCATTTTCAGAGCAGATTTCCCTTGGGTAGGACCCTTATACCCACTACCCCTTTTCCGAGGAGCACACTCAGCTTGCACTAGCGAATTCTCAAGAACCACCTCTTCGGTATTTATTGCCTCACTGGGACCTTCAGCATCCCAAAAGCAGGTTGATTTAATTTTTGTCTCCCAAGCAGTGTTCTTTTATTCTTTTCCAAATGGGCTATCCTCTCCTTCTTAGCGAAAGCTCGAACCCTTGCTAAAAGAGTCTTAGTATCATCCTTAGGAGGCATCGCTTCACCTGTTAGCCGAGAAGAAAAAGTGTACTATTAGTCGAGAAGATACTTCATAGAAAATACAAAAGAAACCAAGGAAAATCCTACCCCGAACTATGTATAGACCACTACATTGAAGTATTCAGCTAGACAAATAATCGTTAATTGGAATATTAGAACACCTACGCAGTTTCTGGAGCAGAACTTATTCCTTAGTAGAAAGTTTCCTCCTACTCAACACTTGTGTCTGTGGAGAACACCACTCCGTCAAGACTCACAACCCTTCCTTTCTAGAGATAAAGAAGAATTTCTTCTTCCAGTTCTTGATAGAAGATGGGACCGAACCGAGGACCTGCCTTTTCGGCCTAGCACTGAAGAAATACCAATCGGCATTTGATTCTCTACTCAAACTAAAGACAGTTTTGAAGTGGGTGACAGTGGGTTCGATTCCATAATGGAGAAACACTATCACAAAGCCACACAAGGTCCTCAAAGAATTCGAAGTCAATTGCGATGGGCATACATTGAATGATTTGAAAATGTTAAGGAAAATCTGAGGAAAAGGAAGTCTAGGCCCCCCAGCATGCCATCAACATAAATAGCGATTTTATCTTCCCTACCAGTGCTAGCCCGATGGAAAACAAAGGGGACCCTAACCTTATGACGAAATCTGGGAACGTCAATCCTATAATGTTTGACTAAAATCTCAATTTCCATTGCCTTAAGAACATTTCGGAAAGCATTCGAACATAACTCTTGTTTTCTACCAGGTTTAAGACTATCCCTAGCCAGAGAAGGCATAGAAGAAGAAGTGGAAGCCATACCTGTAAGGTAAGAAACTTCTGAGATCAACAGGTGTGGAAGGAAGAGAGTTGGAAATCCTAAAGTCGCCAAACATAATGAAGAAGATGAACAACAATAAAACCCTCAGCATGAAATTTAAGGATAATTAAGATAGTTATCAATGGCCAAAATTGACTCCTAAGATGGCACGTGATCCTGGCCAAATATGTACCCTCACCCATCTGATGGTTGGGATAGAGGCGCTTGAAGAGATTTCTTAGATTCTTGCCACGTGGATTATGAGTAGGCCCACCCATCATTGCCTAACCCAAATACTACCACGCCTTTTCAGAAAAACGTCCCTTGGGGAACCGAACAAGGGGAATAGATGGCGCCCTGTATTGAATGTGGTTACTGTTCAAGCTTAAACTTGCGCTATAAGAATTATCAACCATTTGCTCAGAAGATATTACAGAATATAAGAGTAGCACAAGCTTTACTAGGAATAATGCCCAGAAAAGTCCAAATATCTCCTACTCGGCTTGAAACCAAAGGAAATTCTGAATAGATTGATAAATTCCTCATATGCTTAGCTTCTTAACCAGCTGATTCTCAAAAAATTATTCGTTCATTATATGGACACAATGCAAGCATACCTTTTGGGGGACAAATGATAGGGTTGAGACTGAGAGGACACACGTCGCCTTGTTGTTAACCTACTTGGAGGTATCTCAAAACATCTCCAAGTATTATCTTACACGAATAGAATCCAAGTAGCTCACCTGCTCGGCAGTATTTCCCCAACAATACAAACCACTCTCCACCTAGCTCCCCCCAGAGAGTTCTCGCTACAATTCAAAGCAAGGCCCCATCAGCTTGAAGTCTTACTCTTCCCACCGAAGCGCTCCTAGTTAGAAATATCTATTGCAGTTACTAAAGCAAAGAAGGACGACCTCATCTAATTCCTCAAGAGCTTCTCAAACCTTATAGGAGAATTGATGGTTAAAGGATGAGCTGTTGCCACCCTAGCATCGAGAAACATCTAGAAAAAAGATGAGCGGGAGCTAAGCTGGCTGATGAGCTGGCTTCCAGCTGGCGAACACGTTGTTAAATAGAGGAGACTTGGCGCCCAAGCTACGTTACAAATCTGGCGCCTATAAATAGAGGAGCTCTCCCAGTCATTCCCAACTTCTGATCCGATGGCGAAGCCTTGCCTCCCAGGCGACCTAGCTCCTATCCTCTTCTCCATAAATATTCTTCAAGCTTTCTTCTTCTTTTCTCTAGTAACCCGATTCATCTAGTGGATTCTTCTTCTCTTCAAAGCAGATCCGTGGTTTTTATCCTTATTTTTGGGGGTTTTCCATGTTAAATTTGTTGTTCTCTCTTTTGGTTTGGTTCTCTTGATCTCTAGGTAACGTTCTTCCCTAAATCACACAAACAAATTCAATTGTTGACTGAAATTAGGGTTTCTACCTGATTTTGGAGCAACATATATATATATATATATATATATTGAATGGTTTTCTATATATTTTAAACTTTTTACTAGCTTTAAAATATTGAAATTTAAATCTATGGTTTCATATTTCAGAAATTAAGCTGCATTGATTTTCTTTATTTCTTTTTTATTTTGATATATATACCCTTCAAATGTCTTGAACTTAACATATATAAAATCTTGAAAATATTATAATTGCAGATACAAATCAAGGAAAGGAGAAGATAGTGTGTTTTTGTTACTGTACATCTCCATGAAACAACTTTCGGATTATTTTTGTAATTCCATATAACTCCCTAGCTTCTATAGATAAGAAATATTTCAAAATTACAATAACATAGAAAAACTGTCACATCCCGACCCGATCTCCAGGCCTCGGGCACATGCACAAACCGACCGTACCCAAGCAGAGGCGCATCTCACTCAGATACAAGGCCTAGGTGAATCATAAAACATTAACGATAACAACTCAAATGACATAAATAAATATTTTAGGGTTACAACGGAAATAAATTCAGGGTTCAAATACCCTTTAGTAATCTATACAAAAACAAGGCCCAATGGGGGTCCTATGAAAATATCTCACACACAAAAGTCATATAAGGTTCTCGAACCTCGGTAATCTATACCAGTCCCTCGCGCAGCTCCTTAATCTCAATTGACTACCCCTCAAAAACTAAAAGAAAGAAGAAAGCAAGTGGAGTGAGCTTTGGAAAGGAAAGCTCAGTAAATACGCATAGGGATCACAAGGAAGCCAAGTCAGTCAATAACAGATAAGTCAAAATAGACTTATCAGAGCAACCATCACACATGCCAATCAAGTGGGGACCTCGTCCCACAATAATGAAACTCAAGGAGTCTCAAACCTACCACAAACAAACCAATAGAAGGGACACCTAATCCAAACAACAACCCTCAGGCTCAAGAAGAAAATTCCAAGAAGAAGCTAATAATCCCCCGGACAGCAACTGTAACAGCCTCGGCTGTAAGCGGCTCTCTAGTCACAAGTCAGTAGCGCCATCTCTCGTACGTATCGACACGGTCAGCAAATCACCCCTACTGATAAGCAGGACAACCAGAGTATCGTCCCTCTGGCATAGCAAGCCGAAATACTAGGGTATCCTCGGTCCCTAAATGTTCCCCAAACGGAGCCCCCCTGCTCCACTACACTTGGCAGAAGAACAAACTTAGTTGGCGCACAACTATCGGGCCAGCACACAAGAACATGTGCCCACCGTCAACTATCGGTCACAAGAGGGCATGCCCAACAGGCATTGTAACAACAAGTAGTGAAACTTTGCACTCCTATCCGGACGGAGCATAGGCTCACGTGTTTCCACAACCACGTGCCAATCAACGGATCATCATATTCAATAAATACTACCTCTAACAAATCAACCATACACATACACAAAAAGGAAACAAACAACAAGTTAAGTATGTGCATGTAACCAATAAACAGATCATCATGAAACAAACAGGCATGCTATCAAATAGCAATCATCAAAGTCAAGAACCCAAAGATAGGTGGTAACAAGGCAAGAGTATCTTACCTCTATTCGCGAAGCCTAGAATCCCACAGAATCGCCTCCGAACACGTCTCTATGTCCAAATCATGTAAAGCCAACTATATCTCAGTACCATTATCATAACCAAAGTGGTTCATTATTATCATTAGTGTTAATGTGGAATTCTGAAACCTCTGCGTAGTTATAATGAACTATTTATAACTTCTAATCCAGGAACCCGATTTGGCCGATCTAATATTCGTTAGAAAGGGCTTTCCCTCATCTTTCTAATGGTGTACTACACATCCCGATCAGGGAACTATAGATGACCAAGCTGTCACTCGAAAGAGATAGCCAGCTGCATTTTAATCTAACAAGCTCATTGTCAACCTAACCAATAGTTTTGAATTTGGGCTTATGTTCTGACCTGACTATGTTAATCTATTAACTTGAACACCTTAAACAAGCTTACTTGTTCTTGGTCTTTTAAATTACTTGAACTTGACTAAACCCATTCATAGCACATAATAATCATATCTATTTAGATTACCAGCCACATAACTATCACTAGAGCCTCGTCAAAACCAAACACCATAAAAAAAAACACTTCACTGCCCATAAGGACATAGTACCATTAGTTTGGATTTCACAACCTCTTTATAGTGATCACATATAAGCATGTCATTCCTAGCTAACCTATTATCTATCTTCATGACATTAACGAGCCACACTTATGTACAAAACTTAGTCTATACAAGTAACTTAATAAACTCAAGCTATCTCAATGACCATTCTCATCAAATTGATATCCCAAACATAGATCATGCGCCTACTAACACACTTCTGAGTATACAATTAGTGAACACTTTGTTCTTATAACCCTTGGGTTACAAGCAAGATCAATGAGATACCACTCCACTTTCCTCTACATTCATATATACACATCATCTGACAACCATAAACTCATGCTCAACTTATCAGATAACCAAAGACATGCCAACAATCTCGAAGAAACTATCTCACTATCTTGAAACAACTATAATTATCCATGCAAGCCTTGTTATCTCAAATAATGATATGATCTATAACTTATGAATTGTTATATAAATGCTAAACACCTCTACCTACATACTGAATGTTAACTAGGTTATGTCTTGGCCCTTCAAACTACCCACAAGACGATATAATCCTTTCAACCAACCAAGCATACGAACCCTCTTAACATGCAAGTTGCTAACCAGAAGACCTGATGTAGGAAGCTAAAGTTAGATGTTGCCAGGTTGGCCGTTCAACGTAAAGACGGCAGGTGGTTGAGTTAATTCAAAGATTGGGGTTGTTTTGGACACGTTTCGGTATTTTGGCCATAACTTTGGCTACCGATATCGGATTCGCACGCTCAACCTCAATTCGGAAAGCTCTGCTCAACGTGCACGTAGGCTCCATCATCTTTGCTTGATGGACCTTTCCTTCATCTTCAAATTCCACTGTTTTCCCCGTTGTTTCTTTATTTTTCTGTGTTTTTTGTTATTTTTAGTAATACTTCGTATGCCAATTTAGGATAGGATATGAATCCGATTTGAACTCGAATTTTTATGAGTTATCTGATTTTTTTTAGTTATTTTAGAATTAGATTATTTTTTCTATTGAACCAAAATTTGTCGATTTGGGCAAATTTGGATAAGAAGATAGAATTTCTAGGTTATCTAGGTGAGTTGTTTTTAGCTATTTAAACCGGGCTTGTAGGTTAAATTTTATTTATTAATTATTGAGTTATATTTTTCCTTTAAAGTTTCAGAGACTTTTCTTCTCTGTTTGTCTTCCCCTTTCTTGCTCTTTTGTCAATCCCCCTGGTTACCACTACCCGTAGGTTAATCACTACCCTGCCTGGCGTCAAGACCCCATGACCTTTCTCTACAATTCCAAGGTCTTAGTTTGCCAAATATTATTGTCATTTACTCCTTCTTGATGAATGAAAGGGCACAAGATCTTCGAAAGTCTCCAATACATTGATGTGCCGGGAAGGGATAAAATACAAAAGATCCTCTTTTTCCCAACCTTAACGTGAACACTACACAGTCCATATACTATTCATAAGAACCCTTCAACCTTAATGATTGTTCTCTTAGTGTAGCTAGTTTTTAGCTCACTACTACTTGTCTCCAAACCAATTATTTCATGTGTTAACCCGGTTACAAACTCCATCTAGACTCTTACGCATACCTGTGTGAGAGGACCCTATCCTTAGTTATATAAATACTCAGAGGAAGTTCAGGCTTTAACCGTAGAAGCTGTGGTTCGCAAGGTCCTCATGGAGCTTCCCAGCGTTCTCCGATGACCGCTGGAGATCGCCTCTCTCTCCCTAGTCTATCTGCGGTGGTTTGAACTCCCGGTGAAGCTTATTAGCTAATAGTGACCCTTCGGTGCTCCCGTAACTCAACCGGCCGTTAAGGCTCGAGCAGACCACCACGTCTCCTCCTTCGTTCGTCTTACAAGGAAAAGAACCATGCCGCCGCTCATAAAAGGTAATCGCTGCTAGGGTTTAGGTGCCCACTCCTCTTATAGTCACTCATGGAAGAGATTCGGATAAGGTTCAAACTCATAAATAAAATTTATCTTACGGTTCGTATCTCCTTCATAGCTAGCCAGTGTGTGATCCTTGGAAATAATAAGATTCACACGTTTTCTCTTATCCTTATCCTCAGCTGTTACTTTCAAATACAACAATCCTCACATATTTTGATTCCACAAATTCAACCAGCTTTTAGCAATGCATGTTCTCATCATATATATATATATATATATATATATATATATATATTATAATATTTTATTTATATGTATCTATATAATAAAAATATAAGATCACATCTTTCCTTTTTCTTAATCTTTGAATCCATATGAGGTCTTACCTACCTCTCACCTACACACACACACACACACACACACACACACACACACACACACACACACACACACACACACACACACACACATATATATATATATATATATATATAATAAAAATATCACATCACATCTTTCCTTTTTCTTAATCTTTGAATTCATATGAGGTCTTATCTACCTCTCACCTATATATATATATATATATATATATATATATATATAAAATATTTATATCATTCCTACATCAAATCATGTCCTTTTTTAGTCTAAATCCCCTTTATATCCATCTTCCATCACAGGTCCCTCACATTAGATTGAAATACTGCCAACATAAACACAACTTTTCTTTGAAATTACAACCCTGTCCTTGATGATCGTATTAACACTAATTAAGGTATAAAACATTTTAATCCATCTTTTCCATATAATCCCATAAATTTCAAATATGAAGAACTCCTTTAATCAACAATAATAAATTAAAGGGTAAATAGAAAACAATTTTATTTCCAGTAAAATTCAATTAAACCCAACCTTGGGAAACACTTCCTTATTAAGGAAAATAACTAATAAGAAAATAAAGAAAAACTAATTCCCTAAAATCCCTGGAGTTTACAATCCTCCCCCTTAAAAGAATTTCATCCCCGAAATTCACTCTTGGTCCCCAATACCTAAAGGGTTAAAGCCATTTTTGGTCCCTGAAAATAAGGTCAATGTTCATTTCCATCCCAAAAATTTAAAATTTGTTCAATACGGTCCACATCGTTATATACTGCCACTTATCACTCCACATCAACAAAATAACGACCTAAACATAATAATAAAAAGATTATATGCATTTCATTGGTATTCCACATGACCGCCACGTCAGCAATAGGGACCAAAAATGCCAAAATACAGAATATATAGGGACCCAAAATGTCAAAATATGCAATGCATAGGGACCATATTGAACAAATTTTGAATTTTGGGATGGAAATGAACATTGGTCCCATTTTCAGGGACCAAAAATGGCTTTAACCCATACCTAAACTTGAATCTTTACCAGTCTCCTCCGGGTACGCCTTCCAACAGGATCCTGCCTCTACAAGACGCTGACAAGCGCCATGCTTGCTTATAGGGTCGCCCCTAGAAGCACGAAAGGCTAAGAAACATAAGCAGAAAATCAAAATACAGTGCAAATTCAAAATCAGCGGAAGAAAATATAAATAAGGATATAAACAAAACCCTACTTGAGTCTGAATGACAACCCTCACTCGAGAGAAAGGAATAGAGGCCCGCAAACCTCATTTCAATATATCCCCATCGCCGCTAGGATCATCCCCGCGGAAGCTCTCTCTCCGAAGTTCCGCACCTAGCTACTCGTAATGTCCTCGTCTAGTCCCGACCCTACTCCTCATCATTGTCACACGAGAAAAACATCCATCAAGTGCATGCAGGCCAAAGGAAGGCCCAGAGGGATCGCAATTAAATCAATAAAGGTGGCGAAAGCCACTAGGAAGGAAAATGTAAATAAAAGAAGTACAAATATTCACTAATAACATCACAAGCAAATAACAAATCACGGGAATGTGGGTAAATCCACGTATGTACTCAACCTCCTGGCATATGTGATACTAAGATGTTCTTTACATCTACGACACCATCGGTATCGCCTTACCTAAGCCGGGCTACGCTTATAGCATACATGTGCACATGGTCGAAAATGCCGCTCTCGACCGAGCCAAGTGGCCGATATTATACACCCTCTGCCGGGGTCTCCGTCCAGATGGAGCACCAAGTGCCGTGGCCGATATTATACGCCCCTCGCCAGGAACATGGTAGCCGATATTATACACCTCGGCCCAGGGTCTCCGCCCGATGTATCATGCCTGAAAGTAAGAGATTGATAGTACTAATACCTAACAACAGGTATACATATATATCCAAGGTAGCAACATCTTGAATATACAATGATCAGAGATCTCATCGAGATTGGAAGCCAATACGTATCTAAGGAGTAAACTCTACTTAAATACGCATTTGAAAAACATGAAAGCAACAATCTCCTCGAGATATAAAACCGATACATATGAGGAAACCCATCTCGAATATGTATTGGGAACCTCTCGAGGAAATAAGAGTACAAAATCAAAAGAGGGTAGAAGGAGAGAATATTTAATGCAAGGAATAGAATATCGACAGACTGCTATGGAGTACCACCCCCCTCGACCATCCCAGGTGCAAGTGGGATGCCAGAGGGTACTCCACTGGCCATATGCCATGGAGTATCACTCCCGGCTGGCCATATGCCATGGAGTACCACCTCCCGCCATCCCACAACAACACAAGAAGGATGTCAAGGGGTACTCCTCAAAGCGAGATCATATCAAAGATACAAGCTCAAACAAATGCAAAGAAGCATAACATGTCCATGACAGAGCATGTATCAAAAGATGGACTCCAACATCCATTTAGCACAGCAACAACAAGAATCAAGAGAATACTATGAGTTAGAAATACTCACAGTACCCGTGCGACATCCTACCTTATTCGCTTCCAGGACCTACCCAGGTCCGGGCCTTCCACTCAGGTCCTCGACCACCTCACCACGTCCTAAACATGGTAAATGTTTGTCACACAACATTTCATATCAAAAGGAATGCATTACGTGCATTAAATCACCTTACTTGTGAATTTACCGAAATGTCGTCTTTTAAATTCGTAACCGATGGATCCGGGCTCTTAGACACGTGCCCGCACCATTTTTATTAGTTTAAATATACCCCCGAACTATCGGGACGATCGGAATTGAATTCCGAGTCTTTTTGAAAATATCGAAGTTTTAGTTCACTCTTTATTCTACTGCTACAGTAACTGAAGAAACCCCGAAATTAAAACATTAAATTGATGCTGAAGAACATCCTCATTCCTTCCCAAACTTCTTGTACATTATATTTCCAATATCATCTTCCATTTCCCTAAGAATTGGGCTCGTTATAAGGTCTACTGAGCCCATAATAAAATGAAATAAAAAGGGTGTTCTGCAGGTGCTACAGTATTTCCTGCACAATTCCTTCTCCTTGAAGCTTAACCCTCTTCAATTAAACTCCAATCTTCGAAAATCAAGTACTTGTATTACTCATCTATTTTTCAATAGTGATTTCCATCCCTTCTAATCCTCCTACTATGACTTAGTGCTTAATACTTAATCTGTCCAAGGATGGTTTCTCATATTCGTATATGTATAGCATTACAAAATTTCTAAAGTTTTAACTCCATCATCCATGTATTCTTCTTATCATAATCTAACCAAAATCATAATTAGAAAATGTGGTTTAGTATTTACTTGCTTCAATCCCCTTTTTTTTCTTTATCAACAACAAGGTTATTAATAGTTCAAGCTCAATTAAACCACATAGCCCTCTAATTGTCTCATGGTTCTATGTGGCAAAACATCAAACACTTGATGAGCATGTTTTCTCTTAATGGATCTTATAGTCTAATAATTAATGTCTCTAAAGAGGGTTTAACATGCTCTTAAAGGTTAATCGATGTTATACTTAAACATGTATGCATGCCAACAAGGCATGAGAATACCATAACTTCATTAACTTAGCTAGAGCATGCTTTAAATCAATATGTATTTTGCTTAAACTAAGAGCATGAAGTAAATACAAAATTTACTACGGATACAAAGATTTTACATTCTTCATCCTTAGCATCATTTGAAGGATCTATCATGCTCTTAAGGTTAATCAAAAGCTATTCATAAACATGGAGATTGTTCATGTAATTTCAATAAAAACATTGGGAAGCATCTTCTCTCTTTCTAGGCTTTAATTTCATTATACAAACATGTAACGATGAACTTCTTCATAGCATGATCCAAGTATATAAAACATGCCATTATGTTCACAAACTCCATGTGGCATTTCATCAAATATTTCATGGGCATGTTTATTCTCAAAACCACAACAATGGGTATTTGCAAATCCTATCTTCCAATTGAACAAACAAGGATCATAAACATGATCAATGAGCTAAGTTTTAGCATACTCTAAGTCTATTAAACATGAAGTTATGCTCAAGGGTTCATTGTGACATTTTATCAAACATGTAATGGGCATGTTAAAAGCTTCAATGGATAGCTAAGGTTTGTATCAATTCAAACCCAAAATTTACAACATTCAATGGATTAACCTCATTGAACTTGGTAACCACATTCAAAACAACATCAATCCCAAGTTATCAACCCCAATTAACCCATGTCTTAACTTATGAAGTCAATCAACTAATCATGGTGAACTATGCTCACCGTCGCAAGGAAGGAAGGAGGGGCGTGTGGGGGCTGAGGCTTGTGGCGGTAGCGCAAGGTACAGGCCAATAGTGAGAGCTGCCCAGCGCTGCGTCTTGAGTCAGGCCAGTCTTGTGGTGAGTGGGTAATGCTGCTGCTAGCCAAGGGCGGTGTGTCAAGGTCGGTGTGCTAGGCCGGGCCACAAGCAGTGCTGTGTATGTATGTGGCGGCTATGTAGCCTTGTGGCCATGTATGCCGGCTGGCCGTATTTGATCCGATCGGCCACCGTGATGGTCGGCCGGTCGTGGTGGGTGGCCGATCGCAAGTGAGGGCATCTCCGATCGTGGTTGGAGGAGGGAGAGAGATGAGAGAAAGTTTTTCTCTCTCTCTTCCCCTTCTATCTTATATATATATATAACTATTATTATTAGATATTTGATTAAATAACATTTTCATTGAATATTACTCAAATCATTAAATGACTTATCTTTTTATTGATTAAATCATTTAATTAACTTACCCTTGAATTAATGTCACATGGTCCCTTAATTTAGATTATCTTTATATTAATGTCCCGACCCAGATTCGGAAATCCTGGGATTCAAATCCTTGTCCGTTTTTATCAATAATTAGCCTGAATTAATTAACAATTAATTAATCTAGCTCGATTAATACCTTGAAATTTTTCCTAAATTTCATCGCTTACTATATTAAATTTCCATTTAATAAATTCTGAGAATAAATAAATAAAAATCCTTATTTATTTCGGGGCGGGTGTTACACCGGCAATGCCTGTACCTCCTCCATGGTAAGAGGATAAACTCATCCATGAGTCATCCGCCTCTGATTGGAGAAATATGGCTGACTTGCCCCGGTTGTCTTCCCTTTCTTGTTACCCCCTTGCTATCCTTGTCCTGGTGCTCCTAATTGTCCAGAGGCACCAAAAGATTGTTGGGGACTCTGTGCTCCTCCATCTACACCCTAGCCCATCTGAGTTTGTGGACATTGTGCTTTCCTATGCTCTAAACTACCACACCTGAAGCACCCACCAGTAATTCTCGGGCACTGCGCCTTCATGTGTTGCCCTCTATACTCAAAACATTGCATAGGCTGTGACACTCCACTAAAAGAACTTCCATCTCTAGATGCGACTGACGAACCAGAAGGTCTGCCATATGGCTGGAACTTGTGCTCAGACTCGATTTCCCAGAACTCTTCCTTGACGATAATCCTTGATTGTTGCCTTATCCCTTGTCCTTCTTACCTTGTTGTAGTGGCCCCTGTGGGTCACCCCGGCTAGAAGTGTCAATGTATTTGGCCCTGGCCACTACCTCTGAATAGCTGGTGCACATGAACCCAGCTACAATCTTCTTCAATGATGGCCGTAGGCCGGCCTCAAATCTTGTACTCGGCTCTCATTTGTGGGCACTAGATCATTAATAAAGCGCGCCAATTTGTCAAATTTAACCTCATACTATTGTACAATCATCTCTTCACGAGTTAGATGGATGAACTATTGTTCCATCAGAAGAAGCCTTCCTCGAGAAAAATATTTCGCAAAGAAGGCCTTCTTGAACTCATCCCAAGTCTCGAAGGGCACACCCTTCATAGTTCGTACCTCCCAAAGGTACCAATCTTTTGCGCTTCTCTGCTTTAAGTAGGCGGCTTTCCTGACTCTATCCGGATCCTCAGCCTGATACATCTTGAAGGTCCTCTCAAGTTCCCAGACCCACAACTAGGCCCCTTGAGGGTCGGCAGCTCCATCAAACGGGCAGGGAGAAGGTCTCTTGATCTACCCTACCATGCCTCTATTTGTGGTTGGCGCGGAAGGAGGAGACAGTGTTGGAGGTGGTGCCTGCTGTCGCTATTGTCTCTGCTCTTGGATGTATCAAATCATCTCTCTCATTAGCTCAATCATAATAATGGAGGGTGCTTACCCCATTAATTCTGGGAGCGCTGCCTGCAGCCCTACAACACCTAACAGACCATGCAGCTCTTGCTCGACCTCCATTTCCTCCGAGGGTGGTGGGGCTACCTCCTCCACCAGAGGCTGTGACACCTCTGCATGGCGAGGTCATCCCAGTCCCATGCACCATAATAGCTGTAAAGTATCAAAATTTCGAACTTCATTATTCACACCACACAGCACAGTGAAAATCCATAATATCAATAATGTCGTATGTAAAAAATATTAATATCAAATGCAAATACATCGATTTCAGCCGTCAATAGACCCCAGCTATCTAACACAACTTCTAACCCTATCCCAAAGTGGGAACGATATTAGCTGTATTATGGCAATGAGCCTACTCCTTGACGTGGACATGGCCTCCTTATTCTTTGGTTTCTGGGCTTGTTTGGAAAATTGCTCTTGTTGTGGTGGTCCATGCTACCACAGTAACGACATCTAGGAGGGGGATGTCCGCAATCCGCAATCGGGTGTCCGATGGCCCCATAGAGATGACACCACTACCTTATACAAATAGTCTCGGTCAGATCATGGCAAGATTCGCCACAGTAATCACACCAGAACCTTTTCTTCCCTTTAGACCCTGGTACTCACACCTGAACCTCCCACAATTACTTCAATCTCCTCTTAATTCTCCACGTTAGATATAATTGTCTCTGCCAAGCAACAACACACCAGTCAGTCACTCAAAATCCTAATCTGCCTGGCCCAATACTCAGTCTATCCTATTTGACTAAGTCACTAGGGCAACTAGGATGTCTGTTATCTGAATGCTACTTTAACCTGAGTACTTTGGGTAATTATCTACATGCAACCTGTCTCTGATACCACATTAATCTGTTATACCCCGACCCGATCTCCAGGCCTCGGGCACGTGCACAGACCGGCCGTACCCAAGCAAAGGCGCACCTCACTCGGATACAAGGACTAGGTGAATCACAAAGCATGCATTATAATAACTCAAATGACATAAATAAATAGTTTAGAGTTACATCGGAAATAAATTCAGAGTTCAAATTCCCCACAGTAATCTATACAAAAATCTGGCCTTATGGGGGGCCTATGAAAATATCTCACACACAAAAGTCAATCCTTTAACCACGGCAAGCTATCCTGGTCCCTCGCGTAGCTCATGAATCTAGATAGGCTACCCCTCAAAACCATAAAGAAAGAAGGAAGCAAGTGGAGTAAGCTCTAGAAAGGAAAACTCAGTAAGTACCCTGTAGGGATCACAACAAAGCCAAGTCAGTCAATAACAATTAAGTCAAAATAGACATATCAGAGCAACCATCACACATGCCAATCAAGTGGGGACCACGTCTCACACTAATGAAACTCTAGGAGTCTCAAACCTGCCACAAATAAACGAAAAATAGGGACTCCTAATCCAAATAACAATCCTTAGGCTCAAGAAGAGAATTTCGAGAAGAAGCTTAGCAAACGATCCCCCGGACAGCAACAGTAACAGCCTCTACTGTAGTCGATCCTCTAGTCACAAGTCAGTAGCGCCACATCCCGTACGTGTCTACAAGGTCAGCGAATCACCCCCACTGGCGGGCAGGACAACCACAGTATTGTCCCACTGGCATGGCACGCCAAAACACCAAGCTATCCTCCGTCATAGAACATTCTCCAAATAGAGCCCCCACGCTCCACTACACCTGGCAGAAGAACAAACTTAGCTGCCGCATACCTACCTGAGCAGCACACAAGACCATGTGTCCACGGTCAAGTATCGGTCACAGGAGGGCATGTCCAACAAGCATTGCAACAACAAGTACTGAAACTTTTCGCTCCTATCCAGACGGAGCACAGGTTCACGTGTTTCCACTTCAACGTGCCAATCAACGGATAATCGTGTTCAGTAAACACTAACACATCAACTATACGCATATGTAAAAAGGAAACAAACAACAAGGTAGGTATGTACATGTAACCAAATAAACAGATCATCATGAAACAAATTGGTATGCTAACAAATAACAATCATCAAAGTCAAGAAACCCAAGAAGGGTGGGAACAAAGAAAGAGTATCTTACCTCTATTCGCAGAGCTTGGAATTTCACGAATTTTCCTCCTAATGTGTCTTTACGTCCAAATCTGCTAAAGCCAACTATATCTCAGTACAATTACTATAAACAAAGTAGTTAATTATTATTATTAGTGTTAATGCTGAATTTTGGAAATTCTATGCAGTCATAATGAACAACTCATAACTTTTTATTCGGGAACCTGATCTGGCTTATCTAACATTCGTTAAAAAGGGCTTTCCCTTATCTTTCTAGCGGTATGTTGTACATCCCGATCAGGGAACTATAGGCGACCCAACCGTCCATAAAAAGAGACAACCAGGTTGCATTTGACCCTAACAAGCTCATTGTCATTCTAACTACTAGTTTTGAATTTGGGCTTATGTTCTGACCTAACTAAGTTAATCTATTAACTTGAACCCCTTAAACAAGCTTACTTATACTTAGTCTATTAAATTACTTGAACTTGACTAGACCCATTCATAGACCATAATAATCATATCTATTTAGATTACCAGCCACATAACCACATACTAGAGCCTTTTCAAAACCAAATACCATCAATAAAACACTTCACTGCCCATAAGGACATAGTACCATTAACCAATCTATGTAAGTAACTTAATAAAATCAAGCTATCTCCGTCACCATTCTTATAAAATTGATATCCCCAACATAGACCATACGCCTACCAACATACTTCGGAGTATACAAACAGTGAACACATTGTTTTTATGACCCTTGGGTCACCATCAAGATCAATGAGATACCACTCCACTTTCCTTTACATTCATATATACATATCACCTGACGACCATAAACTCATGTTGAACTCATCAGATAACTAAAGACATGCCAACTATCTCGAAGAAACTATCATACTTTCTTGAAACGATTATAATCATGCATGCAAGCCTTGTTATCTAAAATAATAATACTAACTATAACTTTTGAATTGTTATGCAAATAGTAAACATCTCTACCTACATACTGAATGTTAACTAGGTTCTTTCTTGGTCATTCAAACCACCCTCAAGATGATATAATCTTTTCAACCAACCAGGCTTACGAACCCTCTTATTATGCACGTTGCTAACCAGAAGACTGTGACCTTTCTCTATAATTCCAAGGTCTTAGTTCGCCAAATATTATTTTTATCTACTCCTACTTGATGAATGAAAGGGCACCAGATGTTCTAAAGTATCAAGCACATTGACATGCCGGGAAGGGATAGAAAACAAGAGATCCTATTTCTTCCCAACCTTGACTTGAATACTATGTTGTCCATATACTATTCATGAGAACCCTTCAACCTTAATGATTGTTCTCCTAGTATAGCCGGTTCTTAGCTCACTACTACTTGTCTCCAAACCAGTTATTTCATGTGTTAACCCGGTTACCAACTCCATCTAGACTCTTACGTATGCCTATGTGAGAGGACCCTATCCTTAGTTATATAAATTCTCAGAGGAAGTTCAGGCTTTTACTGAAGAAGCTGTGGTTCGCGGGGTCCTCATGGAGCTTCCCAGCATTTTCCTATGACTGTCGGAGATTGCCTCTCTCTCTCTAGTGGATGCGCGGTAGTTTGAACCCCCGATGATGCTTACTGGCTTGTAGCGGCCCTTTAGCACTCTTGTTCATCAGCCGGTCATGAAAGCTTGAGCATACCACTATCTCTCCTCCTTGGTTCTTCTCACAAGAAAAAGAACCTCGCTGCCGCTCAGAAAAGGTAATCGCTGCTAGGGTTTGGGTGCCCTCTCCTCTTATAGTCACTAATGGAAGAGATTTTGATAAGGTTCAAACTCATAAATAAGATTTATCTCTCGATTCGTATCTCCACCGTAGCTGGCCGCTATGCGTTCCTTGGAAACAATAAGCTTCACGAGTTTTCTCTTATCCTTATCTTCAGCCGTTACTTTCAAATACAATAATCCTCAAGTGTTTTGATTCAACAAATTCAACATCGTGCTCATTCTCATCATACTATATATATATATATATATATATATATATATATATATATATATATATCACATCACATCTTTCCTTTTAATATATTTATATCATTCCTCCAACAAATTATGTCCTTTTTTGCGTCTATGTCCCCTTTATTTCTATCTTCCATCACTGGTCCCTCACATAAGAAAGAAGCACTTCCAGCTTAAACTCAACTTTTCTTTGAAATTACAACCAGGTCCCTGATGACAGTATTAACCTTAATTAAGATATAAAACATTTGAATCCCTCTTTTTCATATAATCCCATAAATTCCAAATATGATGAACTCCTTTAATCAACAAAAATAAATTAATGGGTAAATAGAAAACAATTTTATTTCCAAAAAAATTTAATTAAACCCATCCTTTGGAAACTCTCCCTTATTAAGGAAAATAACTAATTCAAAAACAAAGACAAAATAATTCCCTAAAATTCCTGGATTTTACAAAAACATATCTTAATTTGGGCAGAGATCAGTAGATTTTAAATAATAATGCCACAATATTCATAGGATTATCATCAAAGAAACCGAAACTAGCAAAACAAGTCAGAGTCACACACACACACACAAAGATATACCAAACAGAAAACTTGGATAATCACTAAGAAGTACTTGGATCATCGATAAGAACGACAATCAGTTTATCCACAAAAGAAGAATCATTGAAAACCTAACTCATCTCCAACTATTTCCCATAATTTCCAGTAAGTTGGTTGGCAATGCAAAGCAGCCAACTCTGCTGTTGGAAGAGTGGGAACTCTCACATTTCTCTTCTGTACTTGCTACAAAACCAACCCTTATTCTTCTGTATAATGCATAGCTTGTGGTTATATATATAGTTCTATAAAACATGTACGATAACTTGTACAAATAAGGATACATGTATGAAGGTAATTTGTTGAATAAATCAATTAAATTCTATAATCAATATCTAAGTGTTTTTAAGGATAACTTACTATTATAATTGATGAACTAAGATTAGCTTTTGCTTTTGTTGCAAGAACCTAAAAACAAGGACAAATGACAATCATCAGTCATAAAATTAGTGGTAATCTATCATGATTTTTACTTCTTCTGGTACCTCCATTATCTCCAAACATCCCAAACAATAAAAAAGTTCAAAGATATAACTCATTTTTACTTTTAGAACTCCAAAGCTCACATGAAACCCTAGTTCCCACCAATGCAACTCCAAGACCAAAATCTCTCTCAAACCACATAAGCAAATCAAACAAATTTAATCCCATTGAGTACATAAGAAACTATAGCTTCAACCACACAAATCATCAAAATCACAAGAAACCATAGAAATCAAATCGAAAAGTGCAATCAAGGACCAAGAAATCAAGTGAACAAATGACATTCAGAGTTAGGGCTTGCTTACATACCTTCAAGAGTCTTGCACGATCTCTTTCTACCTCTTCTACGCCAAACTCTGTATCACCGAAAGTCACTGTTCTTGCTTTAAGGGTGTCTCTTCAATGCTGCAACGGTCGAGCGAGATTGAGCATGTGATGAGGCGGTGACATCAACGCACCAATAACAGAGGGCGGGATCAAGCCTTGTCCAGTTGCTGGATATAGAACTCTATCTTGTAAGGGGGAACCTGACAGGATGGCGACTTTCGACCGATTTGATCGAAAGTCAGTATCTGGTTTTAAAGGGATGTAGATTTCCCTTGAAACTGCTTATCTACTTTTTTTAGGCCCATCAAAAAGAAAATGTAAAGATAAGTGGATGTGCCTTTTCCCATCCACTTATATCTGGGCCATCAAACACCCCCAAAATGGATATACAAGGTGCAACTAAAAAAGAAAGGAGAATTTTGAAACACAAAGCAAGGTTAGTTGGTGGAGCATTAATACAAGAATATCATTTTGATCTTCAACAAACCTTTGCTCCTATTGTAAGACTTGAATATAAGAACCTCAATCGCAAGGCCTATGCAAAGAGGTTAGAAAATACAATAATGATGTTAAATTAACATTTTGAAATAGAGTGTTGAAGAAGAAGTATATGTGGAGCAGCCAGAAGGATTCTTGTAAAAGGGGAATAAAACAAAGTGTACAATTTGAAGAAGGCCTTGTATAGGTTGCGACATCAAAAATTGCTTTCATAGAAGCAATAATGTACAAATACTTCCCTTTTTTTAAAAAAATGTGGTCAAGCTATTGGAAGCATGCCATGGGCATTGTTCAAACCCTCAACCTCTCTTTGCGAGAGGGAATGAGTTACCAACATTCATTGTGAAGATGTGTTATAATGTATATATACATATGTCAAGAAAAATAGTGGTTCAATTTTGATTGTTTCTTCTCCATATGAGTGATTTAATTCTTGACCCTGGCCTTTACAAATCAAAGAAATCTAATGTATTTTGGGACACCTAGAGAAGAGAGCATCCCAGAACTTTAAGGCTCTTTATAGTTTTATTAGAGCAAAGAAAAACTTGTGAACATGACTCACAACAAGAAAGAATCAAATAGCGACGGCTTTTAGCGAGGGACAAAAGCCATTGCAAATCAGTTAGAACTTTGCGACGGATTTATAATTGGCTAGGGAATAGCAAATGAATAACTCTGTTGCTAAAGTTGTACTGCATAGTATTATATTTAGCTACAGAATAGCGAGGGATAAAAACCATCCGTTGCTAAAGTTGTGCGCCAAGATGTTGGCGCGCACATTAGCGTGGCGTTTGCGAGGGATTTTGGCTTAGCTGATTAGCTATGGAATTATCCCTTGCTAATTTAAAGACAGAAAATTGGGAAATTACCTTACAGGTTTAGCGACGGATTTGTCTGTCGCTAATAACATTATTAACATTTGTTCATATTTAAGATTGTGTTTTATTTGAGATTAGCGACGGATAAATCCGTTGCTACGTAGCGAAATATAAATCCGTCGCTAATATCAATAGATGCATTATGTTTTATTTGTCATTAGCGACGGGAAAATCCGTCGCTAAAATAAATATATGACATTTTGTTTAATTTCTTATTAGCGAGGGATATATCCGTCGCTAATATAAATGCAGGGTTGCGTTTTATTTGAGATTATCCGTCGCTAATATCAATATAACATTGTGTTTTATTTGATATTAGCGACGGATTAGCGACGGAAAAATCCGTCGCTACCTAGCGACAGATAAATCTCGCTAATATCAATACATGGCATTGTGTTTTATTTGATATTAGCGACGGATATATTTGTCGTGTGTTATATTTGAGATTAGCGACAGATATATCCGTCGCTAATATCAACATATGACATTGTGTTTTATTTGATATTAGCGATGGATATATTCGTCGCTAATATCAATATATGACATTGTGTTTTTGTTATATTAGCAACGGATATATCCGTCGCTACCTAGCGACGGATTTATCTGTCGCTAATAGCAATTTATGACATTGTATAATTTTATTTGAGATTAGCGACGGATGTATCCGTCGCTAATCTCAGCATCAGTAAGCTTTTGTTTGGTTCAAAGGATGAGTTTTGAGGGAAAAGGTGAGGGGGAGTTTGGAGGAGAAGAGTTTGGAGGGTTTTAAAAAATTTTATGTTTGGTTCGATGGAGGAGTGAGGAGAGGGATCTTTTTTTTGTTTTGTGGTGACTAGAAGTGAGAAAAAGTGTAATGTGAATTTGATCAATTTACCCTTTAGCTTAAAATAGATAATGATAATGTTTGGTTATGAGGATTGAGGAGTGAGGAAAGCGTAACGTGTATTATTACTAATAATTTAATACTAATTAATATTAATTATATTAAAGCTATTAATTATATTAATTTAAGTATAATTAATATTAATTATTAAACAAATATAAATTTTATTACTATTAATTATATTAGTATAAAAGCTAGCATTAACCTAATTAAAATTAATTATAATAAAGCTATTAATTATATCAATTTAAGTATAATTAATAGTAATCATTAAACCATTATAAATTTTATTACTATTAATTATATTAGTATAAAAGCTAATTTTAAACTAATTAATATTAATTATTTTAATTTAATTTTAATTAATATTAATTATTAAATCAATACAAATTTTATTACAATTAATTATATTAGTATAAAAGCTACAACTAAGCTAATTAATATCAATTATATTAAATATATTAATTATATTAATTTAAGTATAATTATATTAATTATTAAATCAATACAAATTTTATTACAATTAATTATATTAGTATAAAAGCTAGTATTAAACTAATTATTATTAATTGTATTAAACATACTAATTATATTAATTAAGTATAATTAATATTAATTATTAAACAAATATAAATTTTATTAATATTAATTATATTAGTATTAAAACTAAAGTTAAACTAATTAATATCAATTATATAAAAGCTAGGACATAAATAAAATTTTGAAAATAAGTGGAGGGCAAGATGGTATTTTCAAGTGGTTTTTTTAATTTAAAAAAATATATATTTTCCACCCCTCCAAAAAACCCCGATTTGGGGTGGGTGGAAAATGAGGGGTGAGGAGAGGTTTGCCCCACCTCACCCCTCCTCACACCCCCAACCAAACACAAGAAAAACCCCAAACCTCTCTTCACCCCTCAATAAACCTCCAACCAAACAAGGGGTAAGTTTGTTAGGGTTTAAATTTAGCGATGGGTTTAGCTAGGGATCAATCCGTTGTTAAAGTACCCTCCAAAGTTTAATTAACGCGCCTTCTTTTCACTTTCTTTTTCTTTTCACAGTTCTCCTCCAGGTCACAACCTTACGAGTCCTTCTCCCCTCTGTCAGAATCGTCGCGCGCCCATCTCCCCCTCGTCAGAACATTGCGACCCTTCTCCTTCTTGTCTTAGCCCTTCTCCTTGTTCCTCTTCTTGCCAGAACCTCCTGAACTTACCACTGAACAATATCTTTTCTTCCTCCCGACGATAAGCGAAACAATGGGGGCTCATTGCGATCATAAAGAGCAACTTCATAACCCCTGTAAGTCTATTTATTGAAATCAACCTCCATTTGTGTGTTGTCTTGTTGGAATATTAGATATTATTGTGGATGTGCTCATGTATGAGATCAGTGGAATAGATGAATGTATGAATAAATTTTAGTTGAATACTTGTAATTGTAAGGAAATTCATAGCCGTTTGGGCATGGAATTTCATTAGGTTTGAGAGCGCACATCAACTGTTTGATGTTATGACATAGTGCTTGAATTCTCATAGGAGAGCCGTACATGGGCTATTATACTCTGAGTTGTAGACCGAGCCTTTGTTAGTTAAATCCAATCAAGCATATAGAAGAAATTTTGAACTTGTAGGCTTGGATTTTCGGTGTATATATTTGTACACCAAGTAGTCGAACTTGTAGCTTTGGAAAGCTTCTCTAGAACATGCCCATGGTCTGCAGCATTGTTGTGCAATTAATTTAGTTTTGTCTTATATTTTTCTACCATAGTTATTTTGATTAGTACAACTGATCTTTGAAGCTCAAGTTTTATATAATTATTTATTATGTATGTTTATTATTTGAGGTGTTTTTTTTTTTTTTTTTTGGAGGTATCTCTATGTGGGGTGCATTGAAAATTGTTAGAGGGCATTGAAAATTGTAACCACACATTACATTGTACTTGTGCTCACAATTCAAAAGTTCCATAAAAAATCCTTCAAAATTCAATTGACTAGACAAAGTCTTGGAACTTTTTGAAGAGAAGAAAATTAAAACAGGTCTAATAATTAATTAAGCGTTGTTAATTATAAGGGTTTGCTTCATGGACATGCATGTATTTTATCTATAATATCACCATCTCCCTAGTGACGCATGTATTTGTTCCAAGACATGCAGTTCACTAAAAAACACATGGGGAAAGAACTTGGACTCCCTCTTAATCATCAACGTCTCTTTATTTTATCATGTTAATGTGTTTTGATCTTCATAGAAATCATCACCTTTTTGTCAAACTTCTTTTTCCATGATTTTTATTGATTCTTCTATAGAAATCATCATGTTAATGTTAATTTGTTTTGATCTCCACTGTTTTTTGACTCAAATCAAAATAAATTACAGTAAAAAAAATATTCTAAGCTTTTGAGATTCTAAATCAAATCTTGCAATTTGGTTGAATACATTTGCTATTCTGCATGCACATCCTACTCCTTTATTTACTTTTGGTCATTTCTTGATGGAACCCATCTGATTTGCAAGATCTTTAGGCTCTATTTTGCTTCAATTTTAATGAGCATATATAACTGTTATATTACATTCATGACATTTGGGTTTTGATCTTGTGGGTCCTTGATAAATTAACTGAGAAGGATAACCGCCTCCCTTCCAAGAGACTGGCCAATAGATCCAAAAGATTTCTCCCTGTATGAATGCTCTTTTGTCAAACTTCTTTTTCCATGATTTTTATTGATTCTAGCTTTCCCAATTTGGCATAATTATGATCCAGAGTTTTTTTTCTCCCTGTATGAATGCTCTTTTATAACCAACAAGAAATTAATTTAACCATTAGAAGTTAACTAATTCATGGACGATGTCTATAGATGCAAGAATTGGGTTTTCAGACAAATGGTTTCATTCCTTGATAACAAACAAACCCCACTTATCCACAATATGGGAAAACCAAGACAAAGTTACAGAAATCTTATTTCTTATTTCAGGATGAACCTTTAAACAAAACTTGAGAAAAATAGCAATGAAGGATTGTTTAATGCATCACCTTTTTTTCCTAAGCATATAAACTTGATATTATGTTCTCTTACAAGAACAACAACACAATGCAACTCTATATCGAATCAACACCTTCGACCTGTTGTTAAGCCAGGAATCTGTCCCTTCGTTCTTTCTAATAAGAGACAACAGATAAAAGAGAGGAAAAATTAAGGGCATGGATATAAGGAAGAGTAGGGGAATAATTATGTAATAAAAAAGTTAGTTACCCATTTATCTATCATAAGACCTTCACCCACAATCCGAGGACCAGTGTCTTCAAGAGGTTTCTTGAGGGACTCAAGTGCTGCCTCATCCTCAGCAAGTTGATGCTTCAACTTTTCCAATTTCTTCAACATGTAAAAATATGTTTAATATTCAAGTGTGTATATATGTCAATATCTCAAACTAGAAAGAAACATGAGTTTTCTGCAATGGCTAAAATGCTTGTCTTAGAGGGCCGGGGCGATCGAGGTCCAAGAAGACAACCTGCAGAATTTGCTCAACTGCAACCTAATGTTTGTGCTCATCAAACTGAACATCGAAACAGATCATTACAACTCTTGTGGTTGATACAAACAATTGAGGAAGAACCAAGTTGGATGGTGAACTAATCAAACAGAAGGCAGCATAAATAAAGGTATGCAACAACATTTGGCTCAAATGATGATCTAAATACCAGTTTTTTGTTAGAATTGTATGCACTTGATCTGAATTATATGCACTTGCTATATCGTTCTGTTTCAGTGTATTTTCTTTGATCAAAATATTGCAGGTAGAAGAAAAGTTAAAGTCGGGACAAGGAAAATCATCTTTTCTTTATTTCTTTTCAAGATCTGTACACTAATCTTATAAGAGGTAAACTTTTTTTTTTCTTTGATCTTTCTTTGCGGGTGGGTCATATAGTTTAAATAAATGGTCTCTTATAATGTAGATAGAAAAGAGGCTTGAAAAAATTGAGAAGATCAAATCTAAGATCAAAGAAAAAGCCTCACAATCCACACTAAAGGTAATTCGTACAATTTGATCACATTCAAAGTTATAGGTTTAGATGGTAGTCACTTTTTGAGGATGGTTGATTACTTGGTATACCTTCTTTTTTTCTGTACCTGTGATTGATATAGCTTAGGGTATTGATTGTTAATTTCCATCTAGGAGCTATGCTTGTTAACTGGACTGTCTTTTTGAGGATTTTTATACTTAACAGGAGCCATTGAATATGGTAAATTATATATGAAAAGTGTTCTCCCCACTATAAACACAGTAAAGGAACCCATCTTCATCTTTCTTCTGAGAGTATATTTCTAAGATTGTTGTTCCTGAAAATTCATCAATGAAAACAAACATGAATAAAAATACTCATGGAAACATCCACAAATGCTTCATTGGAATGTGCTTTATTTCTGTACAATAGGAGCAGCTCATAAAACTTTTCTTATTTTTTTAGTGAAGCTATGCTTTGAAGTTTGAACTTCTACATTTGATTATGAGAGATATTGCCGAGATAAGTTTGCATGGCCTCATCTCATTTTATTGTTGTCTTTTATTGTTATCCTGTTGTAGTCTTTGTACCATCATATATATATATATATATATATATATATATATATATATATATATACATACATATATAGCTACAAACTTGAGACTATCTTTATTCTCTCTTAGCTTTACAGATACTTCATGCTTCAAATGAAAATGATCCTTAGATGCTCTTCTCCTTTCAGCTTAATATTCTTTCAGCCTAATATCTTTATTCACTTTGGAGATTTGATATTAAATCGAAGTAAAAGTAGGGTTGGTGTTCTTTTACTTATGGTTGTTTAGCTTCATGACTTTCATTGTGGGTGTTCTCCTATTGAATTTGGCACTTGTTGATAATTTGTGGCATTATATTCCTATAAGGGGACAGGTCTATCTCATTGAACTTACTCTATATACATTTCTTCTTTTTATATTTAATGCTATATTCAAATGGGTTTTGATGATATTTTAATTTTCATTTTGATACATTAAAATGCAGGGGACTCAAAAACAATTTACAACTTTCTATTGAAAGGCTCAACTGCTCCCATTTGGGAACAAATTTCAGTTCCTTCAGAGTGAGTTCTATTTCTCACTTAACCTCAATTTTCATTTTTCAAGTTGGTCCCACGGAGATTTGAACGCGGGTTATTGGATTCAAAGTCCAATGTCCTGACCACTAGACCATGGGACAAACTTTCAGAATTTTGAGAATAAAAATATTATGATCTTTCTTAATTAAAACATTGCAATTACCCATGATAGTAGTTTCACATCCATAAATTACTTGTATTTGTTAAAAAGAAGTTAGTTAAAATTGCAGTTTTCGAATATACACGATCTTTTAATTAATCTAAACTTTTAAGACATTTCTTTGCTAGCATAAAGACCACTTTCAGCTGAATATGATAAATTAATTTTTTGTCCATATATTTTAAGTATATTCCTAATTTTGATTTTTTTAGTCAATATAATTTAAGTATATTCCATATCAGTTGAAAAGGGCTTGTAAAATCATAAGGGAAATCAGATCTAGGAGAGTTGAGGCTGGGATTTCTATGGCAAGTTTTATGAATGTGATTGTCTGGATCTATGGATTCCATGATCCAAACAATAAGCTGAACTTGCTTTTCTCTTGAGATGACCACACACACATATTGTTCTTGAATGTTTAATTTCTAAACATGCTTAATAATGGTTAAAATGCATCAGAAAGTAGTAGCTGCTTTTAGAGACATGAGAAGATATCTTATTGTTTGCATGTAAGTTGGCCTGACAACGATGTGTTTCTTGCATTTTATAGCTTGTATTATCTAAGGGCTTTTGGTCAGGTATGCATATATTTGTTCTGCTCTGCTACTATTTTTAGTTTTTGCATTTGTAGAGCTGAAACTTGTCGACTTCCATTTTATCGCGGAAGTGCCATTGAGGTGTTTAAGGCAGAACTAAGGCGTGCTACTAACAAGGAAGACCTTAACATTAATGTAAGTAAAGTAAGTTTTATATATTCGTAAGCTTGCCAGCAGAGACACCTTAGCAAAGTTCTCAGTTGTTCTAATGTTTGTAGATTCTTTCTCTGACATTCCCTCTTGTCTCTTCAAATTTGGCACATATAAATTGTTGATGACATTATAGTATAATTTTAACTTTGGAATGGACCAAATTAAATACTGCTGATTAAGAATTTGGGCTACATGCAATTCCAATTGTAAAAAATTATTTGTTTGTAAGTAAGATTTGATCCAAGGCATGTTGCCATATTAGTTTTCATATTGAATTAAAAATATTATTTGATCCAAGGCATGTTGCCATGTCAGTTGTCATCATTAAAATCATCGACATCTTTTACAATTTGTAGCTAGAAATACAAATGAAATTAATCATGTTGCACCTTAAAAGTCAATTGATGGACCACTAAACTAAATAAGTTAGTATTAAAGTTTCCAGCTGCCGCTTTTCTATTACAAATGGGTCTACAATCTGAATGTGCATCTATAGGAGAATAACAAGTCTAGTTGGAAGACAGTGGGATCATATGCTAAGAAATCTTAATTCGCCGGCTCGAACTGTTGTGGAAACTAATTATCGATATATAGTTTATTTGAGAACTCATAACAATTACAAGCATAGATTAAAATTTACTAAATAAACCAGTAAATAAAAGAGATAAAGGAACTAGTTTCATAAACATAAAGATAGCCCAGGAACACAGCTTGCACTTTGGATGTAGAAGACAGAAGGAAAAGGAAAGGAGCATGGGCCATTCAATTACTTTTTCTTTTTTTATGTTTTTGTGTGTGTGTATGAGTGTGTTCCCTTTTGAAATATAAGAAAATCAGTTTAGGTTGCTGTAGGTTCAGGGAACCACAAAGATTCTTTAGAAGCCTTCATCAAGGGTGGTGATTGGTGACTTTAGGGACCCTCTTAATCCATTTATGATCAGAAATGATACATGTTTTAATTTTGTGTACTTGAAAAGCATGATAAAACTCAAGTATGTTGTTTACTTATAGGAGCTTGAATACCTGCAATATTAGCAAGAGTGACCAACAACAACTGTTTGCTATTAGGAATAGGAAGCCTATCATCAAACCCTCCCATTTTGAATGTAGAAAAGAACTATTATAGGGATTAAGATCAAAATTTAGAAGCTTTGGGCCTCTGAACTCTGCCATGGCAACAGCTCCTCCAACACATGTTATCGTTCATTTTATCATATCATATCATATATGTTCATTTTATCTCTCCTTTTTATGGTAATTTAGAGTAGTCTGCATGAAGTATTTATTGTTCATGAATTTAAATACCCAATAGAAGCTGCTATGACAAAGGTTTTTACAGGGACTAGATTGGACACAGCAGTAGCCATTGTAGAATTTGCCAGTTGAAGTCCTTCATGGTAGATATGGTGGTTGAGCGTTGAGCTACAAAAAGAAAGAAAAACAAATACATCTCAAAACTACAAACAGAAAACATAGCACAAAAATTAGAGAAATAGAATATTATTTTATTTTGTTTTAAAAATCACATCAATGTATATCAAAATAGCAACAAAAAATATTACATTCTTAGATAAATAAAATATAGTAAGATGAATAATGAAAAAAGATCATGGGCACTACATTATGCTTTGACAAAACATAAAGTAATGGTATTTGAATGAAGAATTAGATTGTGCCTAAATGTTGATTTAGAAATAAGCAACTCATCTTCTACCTTTTCTGATATTGTTAGCATGTGTGTTAATGAAATTTCAATGTTTATTAGTATAACCTTTGGAATATTGTAGTTTCCTGAAACTTTGGTTTAGATTTTTCCGAATGTTATAATATTTCACTCATTGGCACTACCCATCTTACTGCATGCATTTCTTATATATATGTGTTGAGTTTTACTTGACACTTGCAAACTTCTTGTCCTGTGTCATTGACATTGTAGAAGTTTAAAAGATTTAAATGCTAATTGTCTTTTTATTTCTGCTGGTTTGGCTTAGCACAAAAATGTGTCATATAAGGAAATGTTTTATTTCCCACTTCCTGATAGATTGCGTAGGTTGTATGCATCTAAATCAACAGCAGAAGCAATGAGATGGCATGCTGAGCATATCACAAATCTGGGCATAATGTGTCACCCATCAGATGCAGAAGCATGGAAGCATTTCAATGAAATTCACCAAGATTTTGCCAATGAGACTAGAAATGTAAGGTTGGGATTATGTACTGATGGGTTTCAACCATTTGGTTAATCGGGACAACAATATTCATCATGGCTGATTATAGTGACACCATACAATTTGCCTCCATCTATGTGCATGAAGGAGGTCTACATGTTTTTAAAAGTAATTGTACCTGGTCCACATAACCCTAAGCAAAAAATTGATGTGTATTTGCAACCGGTGATTGCAGAATTGAATCATCTTTGGGAGATAGGGGTGCCTACGTATGATGTGTCTAGAAAACAAAATTTCCAAATGCGTGCAACACTTCTTTGGACAATTAGTGACTTCCCAGCGTACTCGATGTTGTCTGGGTGGAGTACATCTGGTAAAATGGCATGTCCATACTGCATGGAACATTCCAATGCATTTACTTTGTCTAATGGGAAGAAATGTTCATGGTTTGATAACCATAGAAAATTCCTACCGATTAATCACCCGTTAAGAAGAAATCGAAGGACTTTTCGAAAGGGGAAGATCGAGACGGCTGCACCTATACCTATTCGAACAGGTCAGGAAGTTATCACTGATATTCACACTAAAGGTTTCCTGAAAGTGACAGAGCCTGGTACTACTGGAGTCAATGATCGACTAGGTAAGTCATATGGATGGAGGAAAAGAAGCATTTTTTGGGATTTACCTTATTGGTCAACTAATCTAATTAGACATAATTTGGATGTAATGCACATCGAGAAGAATGTGTTTGCCAATGTTTTCAACACTGTAATGAATGTGAAAGGGAAGACAAAGGACAACGCATAGGCAAGACAAGACATGAGGAATATATGTAGTAGACCTGAGTTGGAAATAAATACACAAACGGGTAAGTTCCCCAAAGCTTGCTTCACATTGGAAAAGGAGGAGAAAAAGGTATTGCTAGTATGGCTAAAGAGCTTGAAGTTCCCTGATAGACATGTTTCCAACATGGGTCAATGTGTTGATATGAACAAGTATAAGTTATTTGGGATGAAAAGCCATAATTGTCACGTGTTCATGCAACGCTTGATTCCTGTTGTATTTCAAGAGTTGCTTCCAACTAATGCTTGGCAAGCATTAACTGAGTTAAGCTGTTTTTTTAAAGAACTAACATCGACAACAATCAAAGTGGAGGAGATGGAGAGATTAGAGGTCCTTATCCCAATTATATTGTATAAACTGGAAAAGATTTTCCATCCTGGTTTCTTTGATTTAATGGAACATCTTCCGATTCACCTCCCATATGAAGCATGAATTGTTGGGCCTGTGCAATATAGATGGATGTATCCTTTTGAAATGTAAATTCTATATCCTTATAGTGTTTGATTTTAAAAATGAGTGCACATATTGGTGATGTTGTTAACGTGTTTCCATCATATTTTTGTTTATGAGTGTAATGTAGGTATCTTAGACATCTTAAAAAGAATGTGAAGAACAAGGCACAAGTCGAAGGATCAATCGCGAACGCTTACATAGTTGAGGAGGCATCTAATTTTTGCAGTCATTATTTTGAGCCACATGTAACGTGTAGAAATCGAGATGTTCCTCGAAACGATGGAGGAGAGGATGGCACATCTGAGGCAAGTCTTTCTATTTTTACACATCCTGGCCGATTTTATGGCAAACCGAAGAAGCGGATGTTAGCCGACAAGGAATATAGGGCTGCACATACATACATACTTTTGAATTGTGATGAGGTTTCGCCTTATGTTAGGTAAGATTTCATGTCCAATATAAGTGATATGCTGACATTGTGTAGACAATGTCTAATCATGTATGATTTGATAAATGCAGTATGTTTGTAGACCAGCTACGGCGGATGACAACCAATATAAGTGAAACACAAATAGATCAAGAGCTTGAAAATCAGTTTTCTAGATGGTTCCAACTATATGTAAGTTAAACTAAAATGACCATAAAAATAAGTGAAATTTTGATAAGGAAAAGTTGATGTGTTAATGGTAGTAAACTAATTGTTTTTGTGCCTTCTAAATTATAAATGCAGGATAATCCAATGGAGAATATTATACTACGACAACTTTCGCAACGGCCTTTAAGATTAGTGCAATCATACAGTGTATATTTTGTGAACGGCTACAAATTCCATACAGAATCCCATGCTTCTGGATCTCACTCAATGAATAGTGGCGTGTGCATTAAAGGAACAAACTATAGTGATAACAGTGGTGACTTCTTTGGTCGTTTACAAGAAATATTGTTGTTAGAGTATCCAGGATTACCACAAAGAAGATCTTATATGTTATTCAACTGCAAATGGTATGATCCCAGTCCAAATATCGGGACTAGAGTACATGCGCAGTACAAGTTGGTTGATGTCAACATACAGTGAAAGTATACCAAGTACGAGCCATTTGTGTTAGCAATGCAAGCAACACAGGTATATTATGTATCATATCCAAGCATGAGAAGGGGTAACAATGATTGGTTGGCAGTTTGCAAGGTAGGACCGAGATCGGTGTTCGAATCACCTAAAGAGGGTACAAATTTAAAAGTGGCATTTCAAGAAGATTCAGTTGAATAACATGAAATTGATGTTAGTATTATGAATGAGGAAGTTCAAAATCTAAATCATCTAAGTGGTGAAATTATAGAACTCGAGGAAGATAAAGATAGTGAAATATCAGAAGAACTAGAATGGGAATCCTCGTTAGGGGACAAAACTAATGAGGATGGAGATGAATATTTTGAAGAAAGAAGTGATACTGAATAAGCTTATATAATACTTCTTTTATTTCCTAGTAAGGGTGTTTGTTTTTCAGTTTTTTGTAATCGAAAAAGACAACTCTTGTCTGTTGACTTGTAAGACTTTCCATATTGAAGGCAATGCTTTTAACTCTACTGATTTGTTGTGAGTGTCTTACCACATTAAGAATTGTTGTGAATGCTTTACGACATTAAGAATTGTTGTGGAGATACTTGTAAGAATTAGTGTGAACTTGCCAATCATTCATTAGATAACATGTTAGATTACTACCTTTTATATCTCTAGTTTTTTAAATCATAGTATATCATTTCTGCATATATTTGTCAACCTCCTCAACAATTTAGTAAGTGTGTTTTCCTATTTTTTCCATTGTTTGTATACTTGTATAAAATGGTGTGAGTTATTGCATAATGAGTTTTATTAAAAAATAATATTTACTTTTCATTTCATTTTAGTCGATATAGCTCGAGGATGAGATATTAGGGGTAGAGCTGGTCAAGTTGATGGCGGGAAGGGACGAGGTGCAAGACATGATCCACTACCACCCATTCCTAGGGCATCACTACGTCTTCCTAGTATTACACCACAAGAACAGCAACAACCAGAAGAGATGCGTTCGGTATAAGTTCAATTAGTTGCTTCAGCAAATGTTCATTCTTTACTGTCTGAGGATGTGTCGATTATTGGATTATCCCAGCGTAGTGATTCTAAAGCACAATCAAGTGTTAATGGGGAAGAACATCCAGTACCTACTGACCCTCTATGAACAAATCGTAGGTGGATCATACTAGATCACAGGATGTGAGTATACAAAATTAATTTTATTTCTTTGTTGGTAAATATTATCTTTCCCATCATATTTTTGTGTACTTGTTGATAAACATCCTTTTTTCAGTTTGGCTCCATCAGCTGAATGTTCTCGCCGAATTCGATCCATATTTCAGGAGAGATTTGATGAAGAGGGGGCTAGGTGGGTGTTGGTCTCCAATGAGACCAAAGAGTTTTACTTTGAGGAGTTCAAGGTAAGTCTAAGTTGCTATTAGCAAATTATGTCTATTTTATGTATGAACTTGGTTGTATCATATATAAAAAATATTTGCTATGATGCAGAAATTCTTTTACTGGGATCCATTAATTGACTATCTTGTCAAAGAGGCTTGGCTGACGAAGACATTGACAAGATATTCAGATATGATTTGTAAATTAAAGCTGAAGCCTAACCGACCAACTTATGTTCCCGAATCAGTGTGGACGAAGTGGAAAGAGGCATGGAGGGAACCTGAAATTGTGCACATGTTCAAGCAAAATGCGAAAAATCGATGTGGTGGAGTTGATGATGGCCCGTGTCCCCCTACCCACAATGGAGGCTCCATCTCCCACATTGAGCTTGGGAGGAGATTGGTAAGTTATTTTATATAGGTTAAAGTTTTATAAACGCATCTTAAGTTGTGTATACTTATTATTTGAGTATATTTTGTTCAGTTGACCAAAATCAATATTGTTATGCAGTAGCAACAATATAATGGTCCACCGACCGCCTTTGAGGTCTTTAGGCGCACGCACACAAAGGATGGGGATGGTGAAACATTTAGGAGCGACAAAGATCGTACTGTTCATGTAAGTTGTTATTTCTTATCGATGATTGACTTGTGTTTAAGTGTATGGTTGTGTTAGATTGAGTGAATTATTACATTCTTCTCTTAGGATCGATACATCGCTTTGGTGGAGGAGAGGAACAGTTCGGGGGGGACAGTGGATGAAAATAGCTTATATTATGAGGCTGCAGGTGGGACAAAGAAAACGCGGGTCTATTGTACGGGAGCGAGGGCTAGCTTCTACTATGATGATGCATCTTCTTCGACATGTTATGCATCTAATGCACACAATGTTAGAGAGGTCAACTAGCAGGTACAAGCTGCTATCTCATCCATGGAGCAAAGGATGGATGAGATTGTTGATGAGAGGATGCAGTGGCGAGAGATGGAGATTCGGGTAGCTCTTACAGAGGAGATTCATGCATCTGTTACAGCGGACGTTCGAGCATCTGTTACAGAGGAGAGTCGGACATCTGTTACAGAGGTGATGCGAGAGATGTGGGAGATGCAGCAGAAGATGCAAGAACAAATGCAACAGATGTTATGTAGCCGCCAAGTATCTCAGCCTTCTGACCGCATCGTCCACTCACCGTCTTGGGACTTGAGTTTCGTGTATGGTGTTGCCAAATAAATTATGGTCAGTAGTTTCTTTTACAATGCACATAGTGCTTATTGCTTTCTTATTTAAGTCTTCAATTAAATGAATGAAATATGCTAAACTTTTGCATAATCAAGCTTGTCAATTGGCTTAAATTAATTCCAGTTTGACTATTACTCTATAATTTATTTTGGTTGATCTTTGTCTATGGTTTTAATGCAGGGGAGGGAACTTTTGTCGAATTTAGTTTTGTTGATCTTATGTCTTGACTCACGAGAAAGGTGTTTGCTTCGTTAATTGTATAGTTGACTTTCTATGTTTTGGTGAAAAGGAAGCAAATATGAGACAGGTTATGCTTTAGTCTTGCTTCCTTAGTGCATCTCTTAACTTTTAATTCATCTTGTCTATAGAAGTATAAGATAACATATATCTTTGCCAATCTTTTCGTAATTATTGTTCATTGAAACATCTATTTACAATTTTTTTGTCATCTATTGATAATATTAACTGTATGCTGATGAAAATATTAACTGTGTCGTCTATTGAAAAGGTGGGCCTAAAAATAACATTTAGAAAATATGTTCATTTGTTTCATCTCTAGTTTATAATCATTTGGTACCATAAGTTGTAGCACCTTTCTAAGCATTTTACTTGTTGACTTTAGAAGGATAAAATATTTTGTCCTTCTTTAATTGTGTCACAGATGGTCTTTACTTGAGAAGTAAGCTGCAGTGCTTCAAAGCTTCATTTGAAGCCAAGGAGGAAGGAGATATTTATGCAAGCTTTGGTTAGTTTTTTTTTTTTCATTATTTCAACAGATAATAGAGGAAAGAAGGAGCTTAATTTACCAATTTTCATATTCCACATGCAATTTTCATGTTCATCCAATTGACCTTCTTTTCATATTTTCTTTCTTTTTTTTTTATACTTTGCTGTGAATATATGAACACCTTAGAATTAATGACTTACTCTTTGCTTTGTTTTGTTAAATCTCATGTTATATCTCTTTAAATAATGTTCTTTTAGGGTTTGTTATTTGAACTTCATTTTTTTTAAGAAGTTATTTGAACTTCTTAACTTTTGTGATCGATTGAGACGGTTTGTTATTTGAACTACTAGTCTATTTGTAATTTGGTTCCTTGCAGTAAGTATATGATAGATGAATTCTCCTTAATTCAGTATCGAATGATACTCAACCATGTCTAATCTTTTCATGTTCTTTATTGAAATTTTTATTTGTTTAAATTCATGGAGCTGAGAGACCACCCTCATTTTACTTCTTTTCCTTGAACTATTTGCTGTCCAACAATTCTACATTGTAATATGCTATGATATTGCTCTGGTATGTTGCAGAAAAGAATGTTTGAAGCAAATATTGCTCTCTAACCAATATATAGACCCAATGGAGTTTTTCTCTTGAAAGAGTTTTTTCAATTTAAATGAAGGTATCTTTCAAATTCATGTAGAATATTTAACTCTCACACCATGCTTCTCAACCTTGGTTATATTAAGAAATACTGCAAACCAGAAGTTGTGCTGCTTGCAAATCCTATCTAATTCCTCTATACTTTCTTTTGCAGCTCCAAATCAATTATCAACGGTTTGTGGATGCCGAAGAAATGGAAAAGGAACTTCATCGTGAACATTATTGAAGAAAAACCTACCATACCCTTTGCAAATTACATCCTTTTGTCTTCTTAAAGAGTTGTGTACCTTGTAAAGGTTATCTGATTAGCTACTATGTTGCTATATTTTCTTAGACGAAAAGCTGGACTGTACCTGCACTTTGCTGCCCCTTATTTTCAGTTACTTGCAAGCATAGGTTTGTTGGCAGCCTTTAGTTTATCTTGGTTTCAAATATATATTGGAAGGGGTGAGTGTTTGTTGTGTTGTGCTGCAGAACTTAGCAGCAAAATTTACCTGTATTAACATGACAATGCTCACATTGGTTTTTGTTCAAGAGCAGCTAATTAATTATGAAACACTCAAGTTTCTTATATTATTTTTAGATATTATATAAAATTTAGTTGTTGCATTAATTGAAATTTCTTTCTAGATGCTTATGTTGAAGCTTGAATTCTATTTCAGATGCTTATGAATTTATAGTGGATATCTAATTTGGTACTATAGGGACCAAAATATATATATATATATATATATATATATATTGGTGGCAAATGATTAGTGAGGGAATAGCTACGGAATAGTGAGGGAATAATTTTAAAAAAAATAAAAAGATAGCTACGAATTAGCGACGGCCTATTGACCCCCACTAAATGGCTAAAGTAAATCCCTCGCAATGTCCTTGTAACTTATCAAACTAAGGGGGATGTTTGGGAGAGAATTTAGCGTGAACTAGCAATGAAATACACTATCCTCGCTAAATAGCTACGATTATCCCTAGTTAAGTCGTCGCTATAGGTGAGATTCAGCGACGGAATATAGCTACGGAATAGCGACGGCTTACGATCGTCGCTAAATAGCTAGGGACATAATCTCCCACTAATCTCTCGCTAATATCCAGACGCGGCGAAGGAATATAACTACGGAATAGCGAGGGCTGTTTGCTGTCGCTAAATAGCTAGGGATAGAAACCCTCGCTAATACGGCGCTAATGTTAAGCGACGGACGTTTTTCCTAGCAAAATAATTTCTAGGATCTAAATAATGACGGGATTCGTCATTATTCCCTCGCTGAATTATTTTAGCGACGAAAATTCATGATTTAGCGAGGGATTTTTCCATAGCTATTTTCCAGTTTTCTTGTAGTGCTCGAGTATGGAGGCACGTGACTTCGGACACAACAGCGCATGATGCTATTGCGAGAGAGTCGGGGGAAGCCCAGAAGTTCGCAACAAAAGCTCTCAAGAGGCCACAACGCAAAGGAGTAACCTGCCTAGATGCACTCAAGGGAGATACACCGCAGAAGAAGAACTAGGAACTAGCTTGAGCCCTAGTACTAAAGACCCCATCGGCCACTACCGGAGGAGAGAAAACCCTATAAGAGGATGGCTGGACTAAAGTACATTTTAAATGGAGCATGAGGACTGACGATTACAGCTCAAGGAATTGTAGAATTTGTGAAAACTGCCTTAGACTTGGGCACTGGCAGTGATAATGCAAAAGAAAAACGGTATGCCGTCGCTACGGAGGAGTAGATCATAGGCAACTATATATTGATGTCCCCCTGAAGAAAGTTTTGAAGACCAGAGAGGACTCGACCTCCATAGACTAAGTTGATGGTTCTCATTAGAGGAGGCGAGGATCGGCCTATATGGAAGGAGAGGACAAGAGCCCTACAAGAGCAGTCTCGATATGTCCAGGAGATGATACCCATCTAAAAGCAAGAGAGAAAAGGTAATAGGAGTGAAACTAGCTAGCCAGCGCACCCGACAGGAGGAAGAGGAGGAAATACACCATATTTCATTGACCTCGAATACCTGGATGCTAGAGGGGAAGGAGAAGATATGCCTTTTCTCAATCTTGACTATAATCAAGTTAGCCGCAAGGGTTGAGGAGCATCAGTCAATCCTAGTGGCGCTGGCCAAAATTTTCACGCCGTGAAAGCCTTGGACAACCCAACTAGGAAATTTTTGGTGGGCTTCACGTTTGAAACAGCAGCTTGAGAGGTAGAGAAGTTTAAGAATGTGAAGCTTCCAGGGTTCATCTTACACTTCTGACCATGGCCGCAAGACTTCAGCTCACCAGAGCGAGCCTAGGAGGAACTATGCTTGATAATCATGAAGAGACTCTCACTCTTTTGCAGACACTAGGACACGGTAGCAAGAATACTAAAGTTGACCACTGAATTGGTACACCTCAACAAACATGGCACTCTCCTCACTAACAAGGCCCGGGCGGTGCTCTGCATCCGCCGGAGAAGAAGACTTCCATGTACCTTAGATGTTGTTGTGTCCTCGCCCGTAAGTGCATAGGGTCACTCAAGTAGTAAAGTACCCTGAGGGTAGGGTAGTCAAATCTACAGGGAGTTGCAGAGCTAGTACAAATTTATCTTCTATTATCGAAAATAAAATATTTTTGGTGTTTTGTGATCTTAACTATGTAATCTAAAGAAGAACTAAAACTGAAGATAATAGTTAGCAACCTAGGGTTTAATTCATGCAAAGATCATGACACCCCGTATCTCCGTAGCTCTAGGAATCCATTACTTGATTATTTTCCTAACACAGGCTTCTAGTTCATGTATTCTTTGACCGTGAGAAATTCTAAATTAGTTTGACCCTGATCTCTCGTGATAGCCAAACCCTTGTCCTATATAATGACTTCGCCGTAATGCTACATTATGCTAACAATTAGCGTAGATTTTGTGTTTCCCACTTTTAGGTTTTACCCTTATTTGAAGAGTGTGTTGATGTTGCAAACAACACTGCGAATCACACGATCTCTCAACGTGCGTGCACCCCCTATTATCTATGACCAGATCTTTCATCATGCATCAAGCAACTCTAATTATGTGATCGGCGCTTTCAAACTAACAAACCACAAGCATTTAACACTCATTGATAATTCATAAGAACAATCGAAAAGAAAAGTCTATATATTAAAGAAAAAGGAAACAATTACAAGTTCATCCTATTGACATAAAGTCCGAGGTATCACAAGAGGTTTAGCATTTCATACTAAAGAGAGCCCTAACAAGATCTAAAGATGAAGACACAATAAAAGAAATCAAACTTCCTCACACGATTTCTCCTCTACCTTCAATCTCTACTTCAAAATCCTAGTTGACGTCTAAAGAATCCCCAAAAATTGAACCTCCATAAGTCCCTCTATAATTTGCATTTGACGGTTTTATATACACTTCAATTTTATGCCACGCGGTCATATAAGGGCCGTGTAGACCCCGTGTATGAGTCTAGAATCATCTAGAATTGAATCAACGTAGTTTTGGCTTGTCTCGAGATGCACACAACCTACACACTAGCTTGACATCCCCATGTACATCAAGACACGCCCGTGTTAGGGGCTCTATGCCCGTGTGCTTTTTTCAGCTCTGCGCAGTCTTCATGAAATGCTCGATCAAATGACCTTTTGACCTTGTATTGACTTGAAATTGTAATTAAATGTTCCTGACTTCTTATTCTTTAATTTGAATAGTGAAGCTTGGCTTTAGAATCATGTAGACCTTGTAATAAATTCTTGACTTCTGCAGCTCATTTGGCTCTAAAATTATTTGATTTTCGCTTCTTTTATCCTGAGCAACTGTTTTCCTATTCAATGACAACAAAATAGCCAAAAAAGCATAGAAATTGAGTAATCCATTCGAAAAGGCAAGCAAAGTGCATGCAAATATAGTATGAAAATATGTATAATTATGCACTCATCATAATACCCCTACACATAAACCTTTGATTGTCCTCAAACAAAGAAAATACGGCAAACAAGAAAGAAGATGAGTACATAATCTCCGATCTCAAAATAGTTGGGAGTCCCTCCGGTGTCCGGGAAAACACAGTAATTAGCGGCATTATAATTTTTATGGGAAATAGGTCTTACCTTATACTCACGCCCCCCATGTCTATATGTATCCCCTCCTAAGATGCATCGCATCAACTCCTGCCTGGCTCAGCTAGTCTAGACCTTATTTACTTACTAATAAATAAGGTAGAAAGAGCTATCACCTTTGAAGTGCAAAAGTCGATCATGAGTAGTCGGTTCTTGGGCATCACAAATATTCACTTGATGACCTACAGGAGGAAATGGCTACTTCATTGGATGTATACATCAACTACCCAAATAAAAGAGTCAAAAGAGAACTTGACTTTTTGGTCGGTAGGGCATCCCTAATGGATCCGACTTTTCGGACTTATTTTCTTTCCTTCTTCCGATAGGGCATCCCTAATGGATCTGACTTTCTTGATTTTTTTTTTTAAGTAAATCCTCATTATTGGTCAAACTAGGTAGAATCTAAACTTGAGCAGACAAGTGACAACCAAGTCATGGTTTATGCTCGAAAGTTTTGTGGGGTGTCAAGCAAAGAGAAGACTATATATGCAATATATTTTTGAAAAATTGGCACTCAATGCTAATATCTACCTAGATATAGAGAGGACTCACAAATATTAACTATTATAGATCATCATTAATGAACACCGATCACGAGCAATATATCAATAGGTAATCCCTCCACCACACTTAAATTCTACATTGTCCACAATGTACACAATATATGCACTGAATGAATATAACATGGAAACCAAAAGAAGGGGAAAGGTGAAAAGTGTTTAATTGTTCATAATTTTATATCTCATTCATGTATACTTTGGATGCTATTTGGTGAAAATCTAGTCCATTGGTACTTTATTGGTGATACTTTTGATAATCATGACATAATAGAGATATTTCGTGAGAGAGAAGACTTTTGAAGTTTTTCAAGGGCAAAACATAAAAGTTTGGAGCTACAAAGGACCTACAACTTCTCCTATAAATTATGGACAAGTCCCTGAAGATGAAGAGTCAAAACGTGGATTTTTGAACCCTCCAAAAAAGCAAATGGGCAAGGCAAACGGGTGCTACAGTACTTGTCTACTATAGTGTTTCCATATTGCACTGTAGCTACAGTATACATGGACTGATTATTCACCAGAGAGGCACAGAGGCTGGTACACAGGCGCATACGCCTATCTACTCTAGCTACAGTAATTTTAGCCTATTTTTCAGAAGAGTATATTGTCGCGCATGTGCCCAACATGGTCCCACACGGACCCAAAATGCATGAAATATTTTCCAATACCGACCTTTTAGGGTTAAGAAGGCTATCTCTTGGCCTTTGGCTACTTTTTGGCCGACTTGGAGATCTTGGAGATCATTGACAGCGAGACTTGAAGGGAGAAACTTTTAGGAGATGGCTAGGGCTTGAAGGGAGATCATCATTGCAGATCCATACAAGCCACGAACAGCGGAGGGAACATCAGAGGGAAGTTTATCTTTGTTTATTTTGATGTTTCTCATCTTCTTGTATTGGATTTATGTCCCCCATCCATGGGGAACTAACTTTCTAGGTATTTAGGCATGATGAACCTCGCGTTATTTATTTATTCTAAATATTGATTCTTAAAGGTTGTTTAATTGTTTTATGTTTTGATATCTATTGAGTGTCTTGTATTATATTGGATTTCTACGTTGCGACAACCTGATTTCTAATAGGATTCAATCAGGGAAGAAGCGCATACGTCCCCGTGTGTAGATCTACCTCAATAGAGAGGGTTGTGAGTGCACCGAGAGATCAGGTACTATGGAGAGCGAGCCCTTAATATGTCTTATTCACACAATTCTTCCAATATATAGGTTCCCTAGAATGCTAACGCATTGAGGGCATTAGGTATTAGTTAAATCGACAGAGCGATCAAATACATAATAGGAACTCTGGTCCAAATCCCTACAACTATTAACCTTAAGATCTTTGTCTTCATCTTTATAAAAAATCGAGGGGGATTCATTGCCTGAATACCCCCTTTGTATGATTGTTGCCCCAAGATTCAATCCCGTTATTGGTGATATCCAATTCTTAGGTTTCTTAGTTTTAGTGATTAGATTAGTTTAGGATACCACACAATTTCTGATAGGCTAGTTAATAGACATAAAGTTAGTACTAGTACTTCTTAGTCTCCGTGGGTTCGACATCTGACTTCTAAGTCAATTTTATTACTGGACACGACCCGTACACTTATGGAGTATACATGCAATCAAAAGGGACTTGGGGAACTTTTCCTTCTTGTGGTGTCCTTTTCGAATTTTTAAACAATAGTATTCTAAATCCTTCTGAAAATATTAAAGGCACAATGGTAAAGCTCAAAATATATATAGAGATGACTAAACCTGAGTTGGTGACATAGAAAACAATAAAAGAAAATAAAATTACAAAAGTAGTGAAAAGAAAATGAAAATCTGATAATGTCATGTGGTACGGGCGTGTTCATGACCGTTTTAAGCCTTTGACGTTCTCTATTTTTCTTTGAAATCATGTACAGGGGGCGACATGGTCGTGTGAGGAGATCCCAGACCGTGTTAAGGCTGACATGCCCTCCACACGGATGTGTTGAAGGCTATGCAACACTCTGTTTACCACGAAGTTATACTCTGAAAATCAGCACACTCATATTAGGGGCTCTTGAACCATGTTGGGGCTGACACACCCTTCACATGTGCATGTTGTGGACCGTGTTACTCTATGTTTTGTTTGCTGCTGTTTCCAGAGAGTTACATGGTCGTTCATAGGGCCGTTTAGGAACCGTGCACCACTCTGTAAACTCCTGAATTCTTATTTTTGTCATGTTTTCACCTACACCCATTTGTTATTGACTCCAAAGATGAAAAATTAAATGTTAGGCACCTTAGAAATCATATAAGCGCCGATAAATCATCAAAGAATTGAGATCACCACTAATATATACCTACTCTATGCCTAAAAGTCAAACTAACTATGAAACCTAACTAACAACTAACTTTACTTGGTTCGCCTTGCAAGAAGTGTTTGTTTTACTTCACTAGCTTGATGTACCTTTATGTTATTCTAGCTCTTTGATAATAAGAGCCACCGCATCCTTCTCAAGACCCTCCCCTTTGTATTGAATTCATCCCTTCTTTGAAGTCTTGATTGGGTCGATAGATGGCTCAATACCATGTACAGGTAACCATTAGACGAACATGAAAGATTTTAACTATATGTTTTGTGTTACTCCCAGCAGTTCTTTTAATACAGCTATGTGATATCCTTATTTAGCTCTTCTTGTTGCCACTGTGTTCTTATGCCATTTATCAACTTCCTCAATGAGAGAATGTTGGTCCAATGTTTCATAAAACAAAGTGGCATTGATGTTGGGGTTGATATAATACTCTTTCTCCTTACTAGAGTTCATCAAGCAGAGTTCCATACTTTCTCCCTTTTCTTGGAAAATAGACTCGGTTTAGTCATTCAGTTCTTATGGCAGTTTCTATTTAGAAAATGGAGGAGGATGGTATCTTCAATTTTCTCACCAGATGGTGTCTCCTTATCGAGATCTTCACCTTGGTTGATTTCCCTAAAGGCTTCCTCGAATGCCTCTTCAAAGCACTCCCTTGCTTCTGTAATGACACTTTTTATCAAGTCTGCATCAATTTCTTGTTTGGGTTCCTGATTTTCCACTTTCCAATTGATTACTTCATTCATGCTTGAAGAAGTAGACATGAGTTGCTCGACAAGGGATACTTCGCAGACTTCGGATGGGGAAACGAGGATTGGTTCACAGATGAACTTGTTTATGAATCGATCTGGGCTTCATTTGAATTTATTCACCACTTCCTTCAAATCCAATTCTTCTATGGCATTTGTTTCGCAAACTTCTACTTGGGAGCTGCAAGGTGTTTTGCTCAAGAACGAGTGCATGAATAGGTCCACTTTTTTTTAAGCATGCATGACTCTTCCAGCAAGGACTCTAACTCTCTTGAACTCTTTTCATAATGATAGATGGAATATATAAGGAGATCTTCGAATGATGGTTGCCAATAATGTGGCATATTAAACTGATGATAATCGTCGTTATTGTACGAAAAAGACATCATTAGTCAAATACAAACACTCAAATAGGAATAGGAGGTGATACAAAAGTAAAAGAAAAATACTATATTTAGAATAAAAGAATCCTAATGCTCCTAAAATTGTCATTCCCCAACAACGGTTCCAAACACTTCACGTGTGCCCACCCGCAAGTGCACTTGGTCTCTTAACTAGTAAAGTACCCTGAGAGAAGGGTAGTCTAATCCACAGGGAATGGTAGAGCTAGTACTAATTTATCTTCTCTTATCAAACCTAAAATATATTTTTTTTTTTTGTGATCCTATGTAATCTAAAAAAGAACTAAAACTAAAGTGAGCACTTGGCAACTTGGGTTTAATCAATATAGAATCCCTTGCTCAATTGTTTTCCTAACACATGCTATCCGTTGATGTATCCTTGGATAGTAAGGACTCCTAAATTAGTTTCACCCCGATCTCTCATGACAGCTACACCCTAGTCCCATACAGCGACTTTGTTGTATTACTTCATTATGCTCGGTAGCCAATGTTATGGCCAAAATACAGAACCGCACCTAAAATCGACCCAATCTTCGAATTGACTCGATAACTTCCAGTCTTTACGTTGACCCGCCAACCCGGCATCAATATTTGACTCGAGCCTCCTGCATCATAGACCAACCATGTTATACTGTAGTGAATGTTAGCCAACTAAAGTTCAACATAATTATAAGATGAATGTGGTTGAAATGAGGATGTTAAGGTGGATGTGTGGTCATACAAGATTGGAAAAGATTATAAATAAACATATCCTATAGAAGGTGTATGTGGTACCAATTGAAGATAAACTAAAAGAAGGGCGTTTAAGGTAGTTTGAATATGTACGTCGTTGACCCCATGGTACCCCGGTTAGAAAAAATGATAGTTTGGTAATATAAGGTAAAAGGAGGGGTAGAGGTAGACAAGGGATTACATGGAGAGGGATCTTGTCTTTGACAGAGCTACATGAAGACAGAGAATTAATATAGCCGACCCCATCTAGTATGGGATTAAGGCTTAGTTGTTGTTGTTGTTTTTTTTTTTTGCATGCTAGAATAGGAACCCATGCACGCAACCTTATGCTGCATTGCATTTGGAGTTAGTAGTATTATCATTAAGAATTGACATGAATTTGCATCACAATACCAATTGAGTTTGGGAGCCAACTAGGTACATATGGAATACAACAAACTTTTTTGAATGTAATCACAAATTTTCTAGCTAATTGGGGCAATTTTAGGTCATGATAGGACTGAGCAATAATTCTATACAAACTAAGGTTTATGACTTAGTGGTTCTCCCTATTGTAGCTGTAGAAATTTAAATTTCTGCAGGCCACGATACATCCTCAATTTGCACATGTCGCTTTGTGGTGCTTGATGCACGCATAGGGTATACGACAACTACCCACAAGTGTATGGCATCCATCAAGTAATACAGTACCCAAAGGTAAGATTATCGAATCCACAGGGACTGAAACTAGTATTGATTATCTTTATTACCTAGTTCAAACTACAAAAGTGATTATGTTGCTTGATTAATCTAAAGAAAACTAACATGAACAATTGGTAAATTGTGAGCAATCAGAGATGAGCGTCACACCTCGGATCCCAATCCCCCTAAGATTTCTTTATTAATAATTGAATTCTAAATATTGGTTTCCATTGATTTTTTCTTGGGAGTTCACATGTTACGCCGTATCCGATCTCTCGGTATACAGATCAAACTCATTACCTATGCCTAGTTGTAATCTAACTAAAAAAGATATGGATATATGCATAGAAGAGACATGTAAGTCAAAATCGTAAATACATCAGTGTGTCGCTAGAATCTAAAGAGGCAATTGACAATGGTTCATGTAAGGTATAATCAGATAAATCAAGCACAGAATTCACAAGAATTATCAAATAAAGGAAAACCAATAAATAACATAATTCAATTAATAAAGGAATCTAGGGTTCATATGCCCGAGGCACCACAGAAGGGACTTGCCTTGCTCGATGTCTTCTTTGCCTGCGATGTCTTCTGCTACTCTGACCAATATCCGGTTCTCGAGCTCTCGTCCAAAGATCATCTGGGCCCCCGCTCAAAGATAAATCTATTCTCCTCCTTCATAGGGTTTATATAGGCTGGAAATATAAGGTATAATCGTTCTCCCACTTCTGGATAACTTCTAGTTTGAGTTGGATTAGGACTAGATAATCTTGAAATAAATTTGGGATAAATCAGACTGAAATTCCAAGTATGTGCAATCTTCATAAAGGGATCGATCAGGTAACCAAATGAACTTGGATCAATCTAAAATTTTAACTGAATGTTCCTAAACCCTTCTTATTCAATATAAACGGTGGATATTGGATTTTGAGTCCTATATCTCTTGGACGGAATGTTGTAGCTCATTCACAAGTTGTGGCTGTAGGGTGCACGTGCGTGCCAAGCATCTGCACACTCGTGCCAAATAATTTTTAACGAGTTTTGAGTACAGAGATGTATACGAGCTTATGTACGAGCATGCAATATTGTACTATGGTCATGTACATCTCTATAAATGCCCTTTTTCGCTTGTTTCGCCCTGGTTTGCACCGTTTCTTGTTCTTTTTGCTCCGAGTATCTATGTTACTTGCTCAATCATAAAAAAAACCAAGAGAAGCACAATACTAGAGGAATTGACATGAGATATCGAGATAAGTGCATGCAAATACAATGAAAAGACATGTATAATTGTGCACTTATCGGTTCTAGTTTAAGAGTTCGGGAGAAACTATGACGCAACCTCACCTCTAGCACATCGTGTCACGGTAGGCTTCTGCAACAGAGCTGAAAGACCTAGGAAACCATGATGTGGCCTCATTTGGAGTATGTCACATTGTGGTTAGCTTTTATTGTGTACCAACCAACCCGTGACGCAACCTTATTTCAGTCACATTGCCGCATGGCAACCCCAGACGCCACACCATCTTGCATATATCGCATTGCGCATCGAAAACTAATATAAAAAGGGATGCGCGGCTATGGCCTTTTACCTTCCCTCTAGCTGTCATGAGTTTTCACGCGTTGCTTACCCATCTTCACTCCTCAATCATGTCTCTCCATTGAATTTCCTCCCTTTTTACTCAAACTGTAAGTATTTAGGATAATCTACTATTTGGATTGCATGTTTTCACCAGTGAAATTAGGCATTTTGAGTAGGTTTTCAAAGGTTGCACTTGATTTGGAAATTGTGAGGATTTTCGGTTTGACTTGTAGATGAATTAGACATTTTCTTTGCCGCTGTGGGTTGCTTGCTCTCCATTATCAATATATCTTGATAACTCATCATCTCCATGTACTTGCCTTGTTTTAGCATTGTTTTCTCTACAAATCATTCAAGTTATTTGTTCTTAATGTTGTTGTTCTTAACATGAATATGAACACATCATTCCCAAAACTCACAGTGCATGTGTTCCTTATAGGCAACATGGATTCTTCCTCTCGAACCAAGCAAAAAAGGTTTATATATCTGCTAAATTAGGGACGGGATTCACGTCAACTCAGGCTGCAGAGAGAAACAATCATGCTCTACATAAAAGGGCAGGGATGGTGTGGAGCACATGCAAGGAGACCGTACTAATAAGCTAGATTATTGATGAGTTGTTGATGTGCCAAAAGATGGCCTCTATTGATCTTCCAGTAGATGCTGATGCACCATAGACTGTACCTTTGAGTGGCCTACTGCTATTCCACACACTTGTCTTGGAGACGATGTTCCCGTGGTATTGAGGCATTAAAGCTCTACATGCTGAGACATTAAGTAGCTGAGCTTCGACAGCACATGACATGGCAAGAGGAGACTTTTGTTACTCAGCACTAGGTCATTGTCACCTAGTAGCACCACCACACAAAACTTCTTGACCATGCCATTGAGCTTCATTTGTAGGATTGGTTTGATGATGATTATCCCCCATGGGCTCCCTAGCCTCCACTTAGTCCTAGACCAAGCATTATTGCACCAGGAGGCGATGCAGCATAGGGGAGTCTCACTCTGCTCTTTACTCCTTAGTTTTATTGTACAGTTTTCCCAGTGTTTTGCTATGTTTTGAACTTGAGATGAAGTCATCGATGGCGATGCCCCATCTAGAGTTTGGAGGGGATAGTTTCTCCATTTGTGTTTTGTGTTTGGTTACTTGATTCGTTACTTGCTATGTTTTCTTATCCTTGCACTGAAGCGGGTTTTAAAATTTTATCGCATCTTATCGTTCAGGACACACTCTCATGAACATGTGGAAAATTTTATTTATGAATCTAGAGTAACAAGACAAACCTCTACAATACATGACGTTGCTTCCTTAGTCTTTGTACTTGTGATGTTAGTGATTTAGGAGGAACTCCAATCTACCCATGCTAGGAAAGTCGTATTTAGTATATACTCTTGTAATAGATGTGTATAGTTAGATCTATCACTCACTCGAGTTTATATGCTTTGTTGAGCACATGCATGCACCGTGGAATAGGGGTAGGACATGAATCTCTTGGAAATCGAGTAGAATTGGACACATAGGGGGATTAAGATGATTAGGGTTACAAGAGCTTTTTAAACATTGAGGGAATTCTCTTTTACCAAAACAAATAAAATAGTAAAAAAAAGAAAAAAACAAGAGAAAAGAAAAGACAAAAATAAAATGAAACGTCACGATACAATAAAGTAAAAGAGTAGTGGTGTGTGTGAATAAGATAATGGGACTGTCAAAAATATGGGAGTGGAGCTTGCACCAAGAGTCGAGTCTCCTACTAGTCGAAGGTATCAAAAGATTAGTCTCTAGAAGTTCGTATTGCTAGTCCTATTCTACCTTACATATATCTATTCACTTGGTATACAACCTTCTTGTTGATGTGCATCAATTGGGGCATCTCATTACAAGAGTATAGAATTTTAAATCTTGGCATGTGTTAGCATGGGAGATGTTGCTCCTCCACTCTTTTGAACAAGTACATGCATTCCAAGCACATGTGGAAGCAACCAAGCTTTAACAACTCAATTCTTGCTTGTATGCATTTATATTTTCATTGCTTGAGGACAAGCAATGGTTTGAGTTTAGGGGTGTGTTAGCGTTCAAGATAAACATATAATAGTGACTATATGCGTAATGTTTAGGACAAAAGCATGTGTATTTATAGCATGATTGGTGCATGTTGAGTCCTAACTTTCATAACCTAGTCAAGTTGTGTATGGTCAATCGAATTAGTTAGATTCGACATGGTTTCGATGAGTTTGGATACTAATTTTGTTTAATGGTGTTAAGTACAAGAAATGCCAAATCTTGGCCTCATTTATGAGCCACACATGTGGAAGGAAGCCTAGATGTGAAAAAAACTTAACCACAACCCAAGCAATGTAAAATGGGAAGAGCAGAATGATGCAAAAAATGGTGATGGGTCGCACCCCATGGCACATTGCGTCATGGTCTAGAAAGCTGGACACTGAGAAAACTTGAGAGTTCAGGATGCGATGCATTTTCTGGCATGATGCGACTTGGTCTTGTAGTTGATACTGCTGAAGAACTGGCGGCGCATCGCGTCTCATGACACGACGAGTCGTAGCTGTGCAGCTGCACAGACTTCAGATTTAGCAACACATCGTGCTCCAATACGTGATGCGTCGTGGGGGGGCTATAAAACGCAACTAGAGTTTCCACTACTTTTTTATCTCGGATTTTGCATCTCTTGGAGGCGTCTAAGGAGTGGCGACCTAGAATCATCCAAAGAGAGTTCATCCACATTAGTACTGACCATCCGGAGGGAACAAGCACTTAATTTCAAGGGAAGATCTATGGGCAAAGACCAGCATCATCATTGATTATTTGGGTTTTGTCTTTGTTAATGAACATGGTTATCTTGTTGAATGAACCTTGTGTTTATTTTGCATTATCTTTCATGTTGCTAGGCTAAAACATTGTTCTAGGGTTGTATGGATGAAGACTTGAATTTCTTACATATCTTTTGATTAATGGTATGTTAATTGATATGGTATGCTTGTGATGCAATCTCCTTTAACTGTGCCAGAAGGCACAACAAATATGCACTTCACTAATCGTAGATTACTATAGCTGATTATGTAGCACAAGGTGGAAGTCTGGGTGATAGCCTGTAACCTCACTAGCATTGGGATATGTAGTGGTTTTCCATGGGCAAGAGTTGAATTTAGGTCTATTAGCGCTCTTCTCCTACTGCATAGGCATATGGGATGCTTTTGATCATATTCCTTTGGCATAAGGAATAAGCATGTTATGCCTGAAGCATACTTAAGCACCATAGATCACCCTTGGGTGTACCTTTACCAAGTCAACCAATTAACTCAATTAGTCATTTGAGAATATCTTAATCAAGTCTGACTCCATACAACCCTAGATTCCTATTATTGAGTGTCTTACCATAATTTACCTGATAAGTGCACAATTACACATATTTCTATCATATTTACATGCACTTATACTGTTGTTTCTCTTCAATTCCCTTATTTTTGTGCTCCTCTGGGTTTGTTTTGTGATTGAGTAGGTAAAATAGGCACCCAGAGCAAAAAGAACAAGAAACAGGACAAAACAAGGCAAAACAAGCTAAAAGAACTCTTCATAGAGGTGTGCACGGCTGTGCACACACCCCTGTAACTCAATCAATTCAAAATGCGTTGAAATTAAGACACTGGAGTTGGTACGGGCGTGCATTAGATGCGCACGGTCGTGCCGAATCAGATAATGTTCTATATAGACCCGCCGAAGGCATGGAGTTCGGGAACTTTTGGCAGAGAGTAGTCTTCGACGGGTGTTCGGATTGACGTTAGGGTTTCAAAGAAGATCCTAGGCGAAGAAGACATCGAGCAAGGAAGTCCCCATGTTTTCAATTATGTCTTTCTCCAATATCTTTGTTAGTATTTCTATTAGCATAAGAGGCTAAACCCCTTCGATAGTGCCTCAGACACATGAACCATAGGATGATTTATTAATTGAATTCTTTTATTTATTGGTTTTCCTTTATTAATAATTCTTGTGATTTTGTGCTTGATTTATGTGATTATACTTTGCAGGAGTCATGTTCATATACCTTGTTATATTCTACAGGCACAGGTGTGCTTAGGGTTTTGACTTGCATGTCTTTTTTATGCATAGATCCATATCTCTATTAATTAGGTAATAACTAGGCCGAGGTAACGAGTTCGATCTGCATATCGAAAGATCGGATGTGGCATCTGGATAGTGCGATTGTCGAACTCCCAAGAATTAATAATTTGATAACCAATATTTTAGAATTCAGTTATTAATAAAGGAGTCCTAGGGAGATTGAGATCCAATATACTACGCTTATCTCTGATTGCTCATAGTCTGCCAATTGTTCGCGTAGTTTTCTTTAGATAATCAACCAATCACAACTACTTCCATAGTTTTGAACTAGATAGCAAGGATAGTTAGTACTAGTATTCTAGTCCCTATGGATTCGATAACCCTACCTTCAGGTACTTTATTACTTGATCTACTCCATACACTTGTGGGTAGTTGTCGGGCACCCTGTGCGTGCATTATTACCCCTTAGTTACATATTGATTCTAAGCAATCTTTGTTGACTTCAACAACCATTTCTATCATTGATTTAGTGTGTTTCCTTGCTTAGGCTTTAGTTAACTAGCATCTCACTCCTCGTGTTCAACCCGGGTTTATCGGTTATAAATATTATTACTCTAAAGATATATACACTTGTGTGAGTGTGTGTACCCACTCAACAAATACCCCCAAGTGGGCAATACCCTGTGGTCCTTCGAAGATTGCATCGGTCGTTGCACAACTTCCTCGTAGTTCTCCTTCCTCTCAGTGGTTGAGCACCATCACCCATCTCAAGCAATGTTGTTGTTCATCATCATCAAAGGTAAAGGCCTCTCCCCTTTCTCCAGCTCAATCTACATGACATGACACCTACTTTTGATGCTGCATCATGATGCGTACATAATTATACATATTTTTATAGTATATTTGCATGCACTTTGCTTGCTTTTTCGCATGGATTGTGTTATTTTTGTGCTATGTTGGTATTTTATTGTCATTGAACAAGAAAATAGGTGCTCAGGACAAAAGAAGCGAAAATCAAATAAATTAAGAGCCAAATGAGCTGTGCAAGTCAAGAATTTATTACAAGAGATACAGGACAAAAGAAACGAAAATCAAATAAATTTAGTGCCTCAGATTATAGATCTCTAGGATAAACTTGTGATTGTTTTCCTTTTCCCTAATACATAGGCTTTTCTTTTCGATTGTTCTTGTCAATTTTCTATGAGTTCTTAATGCTTGAGGTTTATTAGTCCGAAAGCGCTAATCATATAATTAGAGTTGCTTGATGCATGATAAGACATCTTGGTCAAGCTAGATCTGGTCATAGATAATAAGGGGTGTGCACACGCCAAGAGATCGGATGATTCGTGGTGTTGTTCGCAACATCAGCATACTCTCAATATTAGGATAAAACTTAATAGTTTGAATCAAAGGACCTACTCTTTGCGGCGCGGACGACATGGGGATGTCATATTAGAGAGAACTTTAGTTATTTTTTTCTATTTTTATAAATATTAAATCCATCGAATTAGGGTTTTTTGTCTTTTTTCTATTTTTGGTAATATTTCATATGCCAAATTAGGATAGGATTTGAATCCGATTTGTTTAGAGTTTTAAATTTAGATAAGTTTAGTTTTAAATAATAATTTGTCAATTTTAGCAAATTTAGATTAGATGATAAGGTTTGTAGATTAATTTTTGAGGCTATTTAACCCGGCTTGTGGGTTAGTTTTTTATTATTGAATTTTGATTAATAATATTTTCTCGAATTTCAGAGTATTTTCTCTGGTTCTTTTGGTTCTTCGTTTGTTCTTCCATGCGGTCCTTGGACCCGGCTAGTCCGCGGGATAATCGCTACCCCGCCCGACATCAGTTGGTACCAGAGCTCATCATCTTCCTAGGAAGCGTCGTCAGCGACATCATTGACTGGTGGTCGTGGTCGTCGGGTTGGACAGGTTCCGATTGAGGAAGTCCAATACCGTAACTTGAGCGCACTAGAGACGATGAACAAGGATCTACAAAGACAAGTCACAGAGTTAACCCAACTCTTGATGATCAAGGATTTACAAAAGCAAGTCAAGAAATTATCAAGGCGTTTGGCGACGATCGATTTTGATCGTGGTTGTCATGGGCAGTTTCCGGCTGAGGAAGTCTAGCACCATAATCATAGCGATCAGAGGTTTGGCCAACCCATCTACCAACCCATCTACGACGATGATGTGGAGGAGGAGATCTCGCCCATCATCAACGATGATGAAGAGGAGGAGAATTTGCCCATCTTCAACAATGATGTGGAGGAGGAGATCTCGCCCATCTACGACGACTACGAGGAGGAAATTGGCGAGCCCGAGGAGGAGATTGGTGAGCCCATCTATGACGATGATGGGACTAGCGTTGCGTTGGTATCTCGATGGGAGGAAAACCCTCCTAGCCTGGTAACCAACACTACTAACCTACTTTCTGTCTCAAGGGTTTTGATTGAGATCAAGCATGGAGATCCAGACCTACCAACAGAGGTGCAGTCGAACTCGAGGTCGAGTTCTTTCCAACCCGGGGTGACTGATGGAGGAGGCTCGAGTCAAATATTGGTGCCGGGTTGGCAGGTCAACGTAAAGACCGGAAGTTATCGAGTCAATTCCAAGATTGGGTCGGTTTTAAGTGTGGTTCAGTATTTTGACCATAACTTTGGCTATCGATATCAGAATTGGGCGTTCAACCCCAATTCAGAAAGCTCTTTGCGATGCGCACGAGATGGGGATTTCATATTAGAGAGAACTTTAGTTATTTTTTCTATTTTTAGAAATATTTAATCCATCGAATTAGGGTTTTTGGTCTTTTTCTATTTTTGGTAATATTTCATATGCGAAATTAGGATATGATTTGAATCCGATTTGATCTCGAATTTTTAGGAGTTATCTGATTTGTTTAGAGTTTTAAATTTAGATAAGTTTAGTTTTAAATAATAATTTGTCAATTTTAGCAAATTTAGATTAGATGATAAGGTTTCTAGGTTAATTTTTGAGGCTATTTAACCCGGCTTGTAGGTTAGTTTTTTATTATTGAATTTTGATTAATAATATTTTTCTGAATTTCAGAGTATTTTCTCTGGTTCTTTTGGTTCTTCGTTTGTTCTTCCTTGCGGTCCTTGGACCCGGCGAGCCCGCGGGATAATCGCTACCCCGCCCGGCGTCAGTCTAACTATCGTTCTATAAAAATTTCCCTTCACTTTATTAGTCATCTTCTTATCACATAGCAGACCCATAGCACTTCTCCATTTCAGCCATCTTGTTCTGATTCTATAGGATACATCTTCATCGATCATCCCATCCTCCTGAAATATGGAACCTAGATACTTAAAATGGTTACACTTAGGCACTACTACCCCACCTAGTATCACTTCCCCTTCGTCCCTCCTAATTTGACTAAAATTATAATGCTTATATTCCGTTTTACTTCTACTAAGTATAAAGCCTCTACTCTTAAGGGTGTTCTTCCACAATTCTAGCTCTTGATTAATTTCATCTCTAGTCTCATCAACTAGAACAATATCATCTGCGAATAACATACACCATGGGATGTCATCTTGGATACAACTAGTTAACTCATCCATTACTATAGTAAACAAGTATAGGCTCAAGGCCGATATCTAATGTAGACCCACAGTTATAGGAAATGCAAAAGGAAATGAAAATTTTTTGTTCCTTGAGTTGCCTCCCAAGAAGCGCTTCTTTAAAGTCTTTAGCTAGACTCCAGTAACTTCATCGTCCTTTTTGAAATGGAGGTAGATATGATGCTTGCCACTTCACTTTAAACTTGTTGGAAGTGACCAAACCTGTCTTATTCAATTTGGGTTGGACACACTCCAATGAATCTATGAGTGGCCTAGGTTCACGATACCGCCATAATATGTGGGGCATCATTGCTGCCTTAGATACAGCTCTGGTGGCAAGACTACCAATAGTAGAAGAAGTAACAGAGGTAAGCAAATTAAGACAGGGTTGTTGACAGGGGACCTGGACCTCGAGTGTTGTGAGTACTAGTAATGTGCCAGGTGAGGAGGTGTGTGCTGCATCATAGGGGTTAAGTCTAGGATATAATCATTGCTCATCCCCATGTGAAATTACAAGATCCCCCGATTTACAAGCAAAGGTGGCATCTGTAGCTAACAAGGGACGCCCAAAAATGATGGGCACATCTTTATCCTTCTCAAAATCAAGGACTATGAAATCAGGTGGATAGATGAAGTCATCTACCCTCACCAAGAGGACCTCAACTATACCACTAGGTTTGCCAATGGGGCTGTCAGCTAGTTGAAGGGTCACTTGGGTCTGTTTAAGTTCTCCTAGGCCAAGGCGGTTATAAATTGATAGCGGTAATAGATTGACACTTTCTCCTATATCACAAAGAGCTCTACCCAAGTATTGGTTCCCTATAATGCATGGTAGAGTAAAGCTCCTCAGATCTTTCATTTTAGGTGGGAGTTCCTTTCGTAAGATGGCATTACACTCTTCAATAAGCGCAAATGTTTCATTTTTGCCCAACTTACGCCATTTAGATAGGAAGTCCTTCATAACTTGGCATAACTAGGCATGTGCTCAAGTACCTCCGCAAATGGGATATTTATGGTAAATTGTTTCAGCACTCTCATGAACTTCTTATATTGTTGATCTAATTTTTTAGTCCTAAGCCTATGAGGAAATGGAGGAGATGATAATTAAGTAACATGTGGTAAACCCACTTCACTCTTTTACGACATATTTGGTTCAGCACTAATGTTAGACTCAACAGGCTCTTTAGTGGGCTCCTCTAAAGTTTTTCCACTCCTATGTGTTTATACTTTCAATTGATCCTTCTCCTCTCCAAAAGGATTCACTACCGTGTCACTAGTTAAAGAGAGGTCTACTATTCTTTTCATTATCTATTATTCGATTCTCTCGATTCTTTAGAGACGCACAAGTCGCCATCATGAAATTCATCATCATTTCCTCAAACTTAGACCTGGATTCTTGTGGCCCACTACTAGATAGTCCTTGATCATATCCCTGTGGAGGTCCTTGGCCATGTTAGTCGAATTGCTTTGCCAATTGGAGTTCGATCCTCCGTGGGCATTTTTGTTGGGACCCCAATACCCAAGGGCATTTACTTCCTCAGCAGCCAAGATTGGAGTATCATGTGACACATTCAATGGTTGTCATGAACTACTAGACTTTCCATCTATAACCTTAGCAAACCTGTCCACGTTCTTCCCTAAATAAGTGACTTTGGCAAGAAGGTCTCGGATCACGTCCGAATCTTGCACCCTAGCTACTTGTTGTGGGACTAACCATTTAGTTGGTGACCAATACTGAATGGTTGCCATAATCTCTATAAGCTCATAACCCTCCTTCACAGATTTAATGCTAAATGACCCCTCTACTGCTCATCAAGCATTGCTCGGATCAAGCTACGCACCCTATTGTAAAAGGTTGACATTAAGTGATGAGGGGGAATTTTGTGATGGGGGCATTCTCTTTGCATCTCTTTGTAGCATTCCCACGTATTACCAAGCAACTCAGACTCTTGTTGAGTTAAACTCATCAACAAACTCCTATAATGCGTGGTCTTTGAAGGCGGGAAGAATTTGGTTAAGAATTTTTGCCTCATACCTTCCCAATCTGATATCGAGTTAGGAGGTAACGAATAAAACCAATCCTTCACCTTCTCCCTTAACGAGAAAGGGAACAACCTAAGATACACAGCCTTGTGCGGGACATTTGTGATCCTAATTTTGTCACTAATTTCAGTGAAGGTCCTAATATGCCGATTAGGATCTTCATTAATAAGGCGATAGTACTGCCCCACATTTTCTACCATCTGAAGTACCACAGGCTTAACTTCAAAAGTTCCAACTAAGCCCTCCTGCCGCTTAATATGTGATTGAAATCCTTGCGAGGACTTGCAAGGAATGGGTTGCATACTTGTACATGGCATTATCATCAACATCCTCAAAACCTTCCATGCTATTAGACGAGGAGCTTGACTTAGCCCTAGTCTCTTCTTCCCCTGCTTGAGCCAGCGGCAAGTCCTTTCGATTTTGGGATCGATGGCTCAAGCTTAGTATCACTCATGCAAGATACATAAGTACTATCAGAGAAGGGATAACTACAAATACTCACTACCACCTGCAAGTAAATAAAGAAAGACTCAGTACTCACGAAAATCAGAAAAATTAACAACTTGAAAAAAAAAAGAAAAAAAGTAAACTAACTCTACTTATTCACACAAATTGGTAGGAAAGCAAATATGTGCAATTAAACAAAACCAAACAAAATTTCTGAATTTAGCACCAAACCTAATGAGCTTAAGACCACTAGACTTAGCCACTCCCCAACAAAGATGCAAAAAAGTTTGTTGAGTGCGTACACATACTCACGCAAGTGTACGTATTATCAAATTAATAATATTTATAACCAGTAAGCCCTGGTCAAACACAAGGAGTGGGATGCTAGTTAAATAAAGACTAAGCAAGGAAACACACTAAATCTATGATGGAAATGGTTGTTAAAGTTGACAAAGATAGCTTATATCAATATGTAATGATGGGTTAAATTATAGGAAGACACTCGATAATGATGATCTACGATTGTATGGAGTCAGACTTGATTAAGATATTCAGCACTAACTAATAGAGATAATTGGTTGACTTAGTAAGGGTACACACAAGGATGATCTATCATGCTTAAGTGTGCTCTAGGCGCAGCATACTCATTCCCTATGCCTAAGGAATACGATCGAAGCCACCCCATATGTCTATGCGGGTGTAGAAGAGCATTAATGGACCTAGATTCAACTCTTACCTGTTGAAGACCATTACACATGCCTATGCTACTGCAGTTATGGGCTGTCACCCAGACTTCCACCTTGTGCTACACAATCAGCTACCCTACTCTATGATAAGTGAAGTGCATGTTTATCGTGCCTTCTTGTATTGGTTATAGGAGATTGCATCATTCCGTACCAATTAACATACCATTAATCAAAATATTTTTAAGAAATTCAAGTCTTCATCCATACAACCCTAGAACAATGTTCTAGCCTAGCAACATAAAAGATAATGCAAAATAAACACAAAGTTCGTTCAACAAGATAACCATGTTCATAATCAAAGACAAAACCCAAATAGCCAATGATGATGCGGGTCTTTACCCTTGGATCTTCCCTTGAAATCAAGTACTTGTTCCCTCCGAATCATCGATACTAACGTGGATGAACTCTCCCTGGATGCCGCTCGGTCGTCACTCCTTGGCTGCCTCCAAGAGATGCAAAATCTGAGATAAAAAAGTAGTGGAAACCCTAGTTGCCTTTTATAGCCCTAACTCCATGATGCATCGTGCAAAGGAGTGCGGTGAGTCACCAAAGCTCAAGTTTGTGTTGTTGTTCAACCACAACGCGTCGTGCCATGGGGCGCGACGCATTCCGCCAGACCAGGTCACGTCGTACCCAAAAGCACGTCACATCCTGAACTCCCAGGTTTTCTTTGTGTCCAGCTCCCAAGGCCATGACATGATGTGCCATGGGGCACGACGCGTCCCATATTTCTGCTACATTCTGCTTTTTATTATTGGCGTTTCTTGTATCACGGCTCAGTTTTCTTCACATCTGGGCTTCCTTCCACCTGTGTAGCTCATAATTGAGACCATGATTTGGCCTTTCCTGCACTTAACACAATTAATCTAATTAGTATCCAAACCTATCAAAACCTTGCCGAATCTAATTAATTTGATCGAGCATACACAACTTGACTAAGTTATGAAAGTTAGGACTCAATATGCACCAATAATGTTATAAATACACATGCTTTTGTCCTAAACAATACGCATATAGTCACTAATACATGGTTAGCTTGAACGCTAATAGTATTCACCTGAGAGAGGTCATGCGGAGCAAGCCACCTCGTCCAGTTAGAATAGCTGAATGGTCAGAGGTTGTACCCAGTTGCTCAGAGAAACCAAGGACCAATCAACCTTAGATCAGCCTTTGGACCAGTATGCATTAAAGCCCCATACATCGGTCCTAATGGTGGAAGTGAAGCGAAGCAATATCTGATATGTGGCAATAGAGGAGGGCGAGACATCCTTGTACTAGCGCAGGACTAAGAGAACGTCGATGGATCAAAGTGCACATGTGTCCAAATAGAAGCAAGCATTGCAACTAGAGCTGGTCCCTAACGAGGAAATAGAGAGGCATGTAGTTTTGTGAAAGGCGGGGCTCTCTCTCATACGCCAAGTTTTAATAAAGAATGTTGAGTCAAATGACATCTAAGGTTACCTAGTTGTCACGAATCAATATAAAGCTATGGTCTAAGGAGAGGATTTAATGGCGAATGAGTTAATGCCTGAGTTGACAAGATCCACTAAAACCAATTGTAAAGCACTCGTGGCATGTGGAGTTCTTGCCAACAAGACACTCATGAATGGTAAGGATAGGGGAAGTAGGGATGAGCGGGAAATTGCTAATTAGGTGGAGATGGAAATTAGAAATTTACGGGAAAATGACAAGATTTGGAAGGCTAAGGTGAGAGATCAAAGGGTTGAGATACGATCCCAGTCAACTCTAGGCGATAATGTGGTAGTCCACACCATCGAGGGTGATATCATAGATGATGATGTGGGCCTTTTTTTTTGAAGTTAAATATCGTATAGCACCTCACATCAGCGATGACATGGCAATCCATGTCAATGATGATGTAGCATATGTTGATGAGTTGGCAACTTATGGAGATGTAGGCGTAGATATATCAGAAGATAGGGCACTCCATCAATGCATTGATTCTGCTCTTGGTGATGATGTTGCTTTGATTGGGTCCTTTGCTTGTGACATGGCATTAGAAGTGGAGCGTTATATAGAATTACTAGCTGACTGGGTGATAAAAGAGTGGGTCAGGTTATCTTCTAGGATGGGCACATACCCAAATCTAGATGACCACTTTAGTACTCCACTGCTCATCCAGTTGGAACCTACCCCACCATTTTGGCCTACCAACACAATAGTTGGGCATGGTCTCCTCTATAATGAAAGTATAGAACAATTATGGCCCAGCCAAACCCAAGCCTGGTTAGATCAAAACAATAAAATCTTGGGCCTGGGAAATGGCATAAACCTAGACCTGAGCAAAATTTCCTTAAGATACATGGATGGAACCTAGAGTCTAATATTTGATACAACTTAGGAAAAATCAAGAAGGACAGAGCTCAGAGACAGATGGGCAACACAAGGAGCAAGTTATCACTGACAAATAAAGATAAGCAAGCCCCACAATACCAGGAAGCCCAAGACATGGAACCCAGGAAAAGGAGTGTGACAACCAAGAAGCCATGTAATGCCATATTAGCAAAAGAAGGGTTCATCGCACCTCCTACCTCACTCAGGAAGCACCCCATGGCACATGAACCCCCTCAACAACGAGGTATGGATTCTAACTTACACCCATTGCCTCTTACTTTATCTGCATTGCCTATAGGGATCTGTTATCAGCTATTCTCCTAGTCGATGTGGACTTGGGAGATAATGAGGAAAACAAAGCCTTATAACTCAAGTACATGCCCTCCCTAGAAGCGAAGCGCATAAGAGAATGGGAGGGTAGAATCTAAGCTCCTACCTCCATATAACTTGGTTAGGGGCTGGGGAAAAGAAGAAAAAGGTTCATAGTCAAAGACTTCCACAAAAATCAGCACCTAGACGTCTTGTGTTACAAGGAAAAAAAATGGAAAACATGAATAATTTTATTAGGAGATCCATAGGGGGAGACATATATGATAAATGGGAGGCACAATTTATGCATGTCTAGCAAACATCCCTTCCAAGGGTTCCCTCTGATCATACCCCGAAATGCTTAGAAAGCGGGAACCATAACACCCAATGTAGCGTCATTCATTTCAAATTAAATTGGTTCGGAAAAGACGGGTTTTTGGAAATGTTAAAGGAATGGTGGTTGCATCAGAACTTGCAGAGGAATAGCGCCTTGATCCTCACCAAAAAACTCACAACAGTAAGAACAAAACTCAAGCAATGGCAGATGGAAACCCTCAACTTATAAAAAGAAAAAAAAAATGAGTTTGCAGACAAAAATCAAACATTTTGTTATATCAAAGGAAACCATGAGGCTTACTCCAAGGGTACATAGAGACGAGGAGGTAGCACATTAGAATACGAGAAAATCATCTTGGAAAAGGAATACTTATTGGAGATCAAAATACAAAGTTCTTATATGCCATGAAAAGTCAAAGAAACAAAAATTAGATAAGACAACTACAAGATGGGGAATCCCTCATCACAAGGCCTGAGGAGATACAAGCTAAACTACTTTCTCACAAGGACAGAACCAAGGGGGGCTAGCGGGGGCTTCAGCCCCCCCATAGCTCTGGCGAGTCCTCTAAGTATCTTGGCAACCCAAGATGAAAGCCCCCCTTTCCTCTGCCCCCAGCCCCCCTCAAGTTGCCCTCAACCTCTCGATCTCAACCTCTCGATCTCATCTGAGAAAATCTTCTGAGAGAAGCGTGTTGCAAGCCAGCTAGCTGGAGGTGACCACCTGATCGAAGACTCCATAGATCCTTCCTGCTGGCTACTCAAACTCTCGATCTCATAGTCTGTTTCTCTGATCCATCATGATTCACGATAGAGAAGATAGAGATAGGTTTAAAATCACCTAATCAGAGAAATGAAATTGTAATGGTGTTGCCTTGGGATTGGTTTCGATGGAGATGCAGGGATGGATGGATGGGTTACATAAGTGTTTTGTCATCTGACTCATATGGTATTTAAATTAATATAAAAAACAATTTACTAGAATGAAATTTTTAGAGGGGTTTTATATAAAAAGTGCATGTAAAGATATAAGCCCAAGACCTTTTCCAGAAGCACAAACCCGGTCTACTTATGTTCCAATTGTTTTGGAGCTACTTTGTTATGTTAGTGATTTGGATGTTGTTTAAGTCATCAGTAATTTACTGGAGTACATAGCATGTTATAGTGCCTTCATGACATCCCATGAGAAATGGATGTTCATCCAAACTGTTCTCTTTTACTCGGTTCTAACTACTAAGTTAAGAGATTTTAATTAAAGGCATTTGCTACAGCACATAATGCTTATGTCAAGATTTCAATTACACAATATGGCAGATGCATTTATAGTCTCTTGATAGTTACTACTGTAAGCTAATGTTCACCTAACATGTTTTCTGGTAGCTCGATCGAACTGCCAAGTTGTTGTATTAGAATATGTGTCAATATTGCTCTAAAAACATTTATGTTGAGCTTTCACTTAAAAGCATGCAACAAAGATTGTTATCAATGTCATGAAAAGTATTACTCCAATACATCATCAGTACAATTGATGGGCCAAGTTCTTAACTTTTCCCTTTTATTGTAAACCTTATATGTAGTAAATACAATAACCATAGCAGGAATGGTTTTTGTCTTTACTAGGCTTTACAATGCTAGCATTACCAAGGCCAATATATGGTGAATCATTTTGGGTGTTTGAGTGTGTTTGAGGTGATAATTATAGAACAGTTGATGGAAAAAGTTAGAGTTCAAATAAGAAAAATTGGGTTAAGTTCAGCAAATTATTGTTATTGCTAAGGTGGACTCATGAAGCCTTTATAATTCTCCAGTAAAATGTTTGTAGCTGAACTCTGTTTATGACTAGTAAGGAATTCATCTCTTCATGTTCTAAAATAAATCATTTTTATTTTGGTACTTATGAACAGGAAATATTCTCCAGTTGGTCCCATAAGACTGAACTTTGTTTATCACTAACTATTGAAGGGGTTATTTTGCTTGTTATTTTTTATTGTCAATATGGTTGTTTTTTTTACTTATTTATTTGTAGAACATGGATAATTTTTTGATTAAACAACCATGGAGTGGAGAGTCGTCCAATGCTCCTAAAGTACCATTGGACTCTGAATCAAGCAATAAGAACATCGGTACAAATTTTAATTTGGATGACACTGTTAGTGACCCGGGACTATGAAAACCAATTGAAGATTTTGATGTTGGGATTAGAGATCAAGTTAGAAGAGAATATTTGACTAGAGGCCCTTGTCAACCAATTAGCCACAATTTTCAGCGGAACGAGTATGGATAACAAAAGAGGAGTTTGCAGGATGCTTGGTTTAAACAACATCTATGGTTGGAGAATAGTATGACGAAAGATGTAGCATTTTATTTTTGTGCTATCGTTTCAAGCCATGTAGAGGAAGCCGAATAGGAGAAGATGCATTCACCAAGATGGGTTTCAATAATTGGAAAAAAGCGTTTGAAAAATCCGTAGAACATATTAGTGCCATTAATAGTGCACATAATGATGCTAGAGTACAATTTTAGAGCTTCTGAAATCAAAGGCAAAGAGTGTCACACCAATTGGCCGCACATTCACATAAGATGGAGGTTGTATACCATGTTCGTTTGACGACAGTTTTGGATGTGACTCATTTTATATTGAAGCAAGGTTTACCTTTCTGTGGAAATGATTAGTCCTCAAACTCATTGAAAAAGAGCAATTTTCTTGAATTGCTCGAGTTGTATAGCCTAAAAAATGAAGAGGTTTGGAGGGCAGTCAATCAAAATGCCCCTAGAAATAATCAAATGACTTCTCCCCAAAGGTTCAACAGGAGTTAGCAAATGCTTGTGGAGTGGAGATTTTAAAGGTTATTATTGATGATATTGGGGGTAATTATTTTTCCCTTATAATTGATGAAGCCCGAGATGCCTCAGTGAAGAAACAAATGGGAGTTGTTTTGCGATATGTGAATAAAAATGGTCATGTGATAGAGCGATTCCTTGCTATGGTTCATGTGCCTGATACCTTTATTGTTTAATTAAAGAATGCCAATGATTGCCTATTTACCAAGAACGGGTTGTCTCTATCGAGGCTAAGAGGGTATGGTATGTCAATTGTTTATCTCACTAGCTCCAATTAATGACTGTTGTTGTTGCTAAAGACAATCGGATTGTGAGTGATTTTTTCCAATATGTTAATATGATTGTTAATGCCACTGGAGCGTCATGTAAAAGGAGAGACGAACTTCGGCAACATCACCATGATAGATTGGTTGAGAAATTGGAGAAAGAAGAGATAATCAATGGTTGAGGGAAAAATCAAGAATCTAGCTTGGCACAACCAGGGGATACTCGTTGTGGATCACATTACACTACCATTCTCATACTAATCTCTATGTGGAATTCAGTTTTAGAAGTACTCCAAAATGTGCATTATGATGGTGCTTCTAATGATAATTGAGGTATAGTGGCATGTTTGATTGACAAAAATGGAGAATTATTAGTTTGTATTTGTGATGTACTTGATGAGGCGTTTATTGGGAATGACAAATAATGTCACTTGTTGTAACATATCGGAATTTTCACAATAAATAACTAAATTGTTACAAATAATTATCGAGGTTAATTAGTCAATAAAAATGAATTAATCATTTTAAAACCTTAATTAAATGAAAATCAGGAATTAATGGGCTTTAAATTCAACCTCGCTACTATTGGGCCCAAAAGAAGGTCAATAGTAGGAAGTGGATGGATAGTGTAAGCCAGGTTAATTAATTAGAAATTCACTAAGTGTTAATTACTATGGATTTATTAAGAGATACTATGAGTGGAAGATACCAGACAAAGGTTAGAGTCCCGGTAATATCGGATCTCGTCTAGTATGAGACAAACCCCATGATGTTACAGTACGCCCGTGACCACTGGAATCATTTGACCCAGATTTTCTCGATCTAGGTCGGGGATGGGGACAAATCAATTAAATAATTATCGTCCATGTGATTACATAGTTAAATGATAACATTAAATAAGATTTATTTGGTTTTTAGTGGGGAGATATTTTGGAAGATAAGTTAAAATAATTAAATTTTGAAGATAAATTAATTTAATGGACAAAATATTAATAAAATAAAAATAAATTCAAATTTCATTTTATAAATTTTATAATAGGGTTGAGAGAAGAGAAAGAGAGAAAAATTTCTCTCATCTCTCCCTCTATTTCATATCTCCTTTCTCTCCCTTCTCCTATGCACCTGCTGGTACCGCCATGCTTCCTGCCAAGGCTGGCCGCTTCGTACTTGCCACGATTCTCCATAACCACGTGCCTGCAGCCCCCGACTTGCCCGTTTTCCCGCCTGGTCACCGATTCCGTCCGCCCCGACCAGCCTTTGTCCATCTCAGCCAGCCATGCCTACATCGTGGATAGCCGCAGCCCGCCAAGCGTCCCAACTTTGCTTCGGGCGTTGATTACCTGATCTCCTCCGGCTCACCCTGCGGCAAATTGCCGACCATCTCTTTTCTCTGGTCAATATCTATCTCTAATCGACGAGGAAAGCTCATGCAGGAGCATCGGAAGTTTCAAGTAAATTTACTGTGGGGTTTAAATTGGGAGAAACTCTGGATTAATGGTCTGATTTAATGCATGAATTGGATAGATTATTGATAGGGTTATGGGGTTGTTAAGGGGCTCTGAATATGACATTAACATGACTTTTGATTTCATATGTTGTATAAATAAATTAAGAGTTTAATGGTGTATGATTGTATAATTTCAGAAGCCTAGAAATAGAGGAGATGTTGCCAAATTTTTCATTTAATGGATGCACCCCGATTACTTTTTGAAATGCCTAAGAGAGAGGCCTTAGTTCATTAGAGATTCTTAATGAAATAAATTCCATTCCATGTTGTACCAATTTATGATTCTAAAGAAACATCCATGAATTATGAAAAGGTTATGCTGTAAGCCTAAATTAGGGCAAGCATTAGGATTATGAGTCTTTTATTGATAAGTGATACATGAGTATAGTGCTCTAGTATTTATTAAGTGTTATTTCAATAATTAGGAAAAGGGAAAGGCAAGGCAGGAATTGCCAAAGGTTCTAGCCAACCCTGTAAATTTAACAGACTCAGGTGAGGGAACAAAACTGTACATGTATCTTATTTTTACCGAGGTTTTCATGAAGATATATTTTGAACTGAATGACATGTTTTCCTTGTTATTTAAAGTTATGAAATTGCCTTGAACTTTAGAAAAGCATGTATTTATTATTAAAATTCCTAGATTTGAGATATACATTGAAACATGCATGCTAAGGAAAATTATGAGTTTATGAAATGATATATGAGTATTTGATTGAGGTATCAATGAACGACACCATACTTACATACTTGCTTGCACCAAAGGTGGCCCCATCCTAGGGCCAGAGAGTATGGTACTAGGTTAGGGAAGGGGTGATTTGTAAACTCTGTTTTCTTAGACCAAACTATCTTTTTTATAACCCTTCTGTTTTCAAAAAATGTAAACCCCCTTTCTATACTTATAGGGTGCCTAGTACACGCATATGCATGATAGCCCGACCGTATATGATGACTTCTGACCTGAAGGCTCAGGAAGTGATGAGTTTTGCTTGCATACACTTTGGTTCCACTGTATCGAAGTAGGGGTATAGGTTACATTGATATTATTGTGGTTATAAATGATCCTATAATTGTCCATCTCCCGATATGTGATGAGTTCTGACCGTGGAGGCTATGTTCTCATAAGTCCTACCCGGACAATCGTGGAATTATTTCCGATACCGATGAATAAAGGAATGCATTTAATAAAACTTTTTCATATAATGAGTTTTTATCTTCATATTCCATATACTTGTACAGTTATTCTTTTTAGACTATAGTATATTATTGATACACAGGTATAGACATTACTTGGAAGTACTGTTTCCTCACTGAGCTCAGGTAACTCAGGCCCCCTTCACATTATTTTTATGCAGGCGATAGACAGGAGTCCAGGTAGAGACTTGTGACTGCGTGGGAGAGTTGAGGAGTTATTAGTTGTTGGCTCTGACCACCAATATTGTACTCCTATTATGTTGATGTAAGGAGAGAGTAGAACTCCTGTTATATTTGAGACATATGTTATTATGTCTATACTCTTTTATTTGGTGTTGTATTAAACAGGAATTTGATTTCTGGTTATAACACTAGCTTATTTGCATCTTTAGCTTCCGCATGCTTTTAGTTTATCAAATATTACAGCCCTAGGCCCAGGGTCCACCTCCTAACCTGGTTGGTGTGACACTTATCTCTGTTTTGGAGACTGATGTTACACTTTCCTTATAACAAAAGGATCAGAATATTGTTCAAGCTATACGTTTGATTGAAGCTGTGAAAGCTCAGCTTCACCAATTGACGGAGACAAGATCGGAGAAAATTTTTGGTGGAGGATAGGTCTTTTTGTGAGGGAAAGTCAATCATGGTGCCTAATATAGAGGATAATATGAGAATTCGTAGTGGTTCTGGCAGGAGGCCGATTCATTACTCATTATCACCATTATCGTGCAGAACTTTTCTGTGAGGTAATTATTTTCTGTATTTATTATGTTTTTAGAAATCTCGTTAATTTATAATTTTATTAATATTTGTTATTGAATTTATCATTAATGCAATGTTAGGTTATTGCTTTGATTACTCAAGAAATGAAAACCCGCTTTCTAGAAGCTAGCACGGAGTTACTTCTTCTAGTGTCATGCCTTGATCGAATGGACTCGTTCTCCAAATTCAACACTCACAAGCTACTCCATCTTGCAAAGATATATCCTAAAGACTTCTCGGTGACTAAACATATCATTCTTGACGATCAACTTGCCACTTTTATTTATGATGTGTGGCATAATGATGATTTTGCAAATGTTTGGGCATGGGAGGTTTTGCTAGGAAGATGGTTGAGACAGGAAAACATACTATTTTTTCACTCATTTATCGCCTTATTGAGTTGGTGTTGGTTTTTCCAGTTATAATAGCTAGTGTTGAGAGGGTATTTTTGGCAATGAACGTTGTGAAAACTGACTTGCATCGTTGGCAATGATAGCATCGTTGTCTATATCGAGAAGGAACTTTTTGCAACTATTGACAATGGGCGGTTTTGCAGTGTTTTCAAAAAATGCAAACTCGTCATATGTAGATACCTCCTCCTAGTCCCAAGCATCACACGTTCGACACCCCCACAGGCGGTAATTCTAGTTCGAGTGTGCATAGATAAATGTTTTATGCTTTTTTTAATATGTGTATTCAATTGTGGTTATTTTAATCAAAACTATATTGTTGTACTATGTTACGGATATATTTGGTAAGACAGATGTCATTGACCTAGGGACCACCTGTTCATTGACCTAGGGACCACCTGTCACACACAGGACCGTGCTTCATCTCTGGCCACGTGGCAATATCACCAAATAACCTTGCACAATTCCGTTAGGCAATAACATGAGGAATAAATCCTGCGAAAAAGTACGTCGGATTTATAACAACCCTCTTATACAAGGCGTAAGGTGGAAGAAGAGAAGTAAATATCTAACGCCTCTACAGTAGGTAGGCCTTATCCACTTACTACAGCGGGCAGATATTTACTCTACTTACCTACAGGGTACCTACACGCTAGGCAAATATTTTCCCACCGCCTTAGAAGATAGTTACCTAGCCCACCGCCTTACCCCACCGCCTTTCATACCCCACCGCCTTGCAAGATATTTGTTTAAACCGCCTCTAACTTGCTATAAAAAGAGAGGAAGGACAGAAAGGAAAGGATCCGAAAAAAACACTCACTACACATTACACAAAGAATTGCCTAAGATTCCTTACCCTGATTTCTGACTTAAGCATCGGAGTTAAATCCGGGCAGAAAGGCCCAATTCCGACCCTTTTTCTCCCCTTTACAGGTCCATCAGTGGATAATTCCGCCATCAGTGGATAATTCCGGACGGAATTTCAGGATGCACTCCGCATTTCCCCGGTTGTGAAGCGTATAAGCTGGCCCACACCAACTATAATTTTTAACCGTTTGTCAACGGATTAGACCAGATCACGAGGCCACAAAGTGCCAAAGCTGTGCGAGGTGGGACCTGGTTTGGGCATCAATAGCTTTGGCCAACAGGGACCCTTACTTAAAAAGCCAAAATGACAACTACCAGAAGATAAAAAAGAATCCAAGGACAAGGAACACCTAATAGCCCCGAAGACCTGGGCTAAGTCCAAAGACATGAAGAAATCCGGTCCGGACGATCCCCCCCATCGCATCTCCATCGTGAAAATCCGTCCGCCCAACCCCAAGAGTCCATTCCGAATTTTATCTTAATACGCAGCAGAAAGCTAGCCTAGAAATGGGGCTTGGCCTAAGCCGCCTATACGCTAACTCATCCTCCACCTCTCCCCACACAAGCTCCAACACCAAACGTGACAACGGGTCCCAAGCTAATTCCGAAAGTAGTGGGAGGACAATAACCCGCCCCCATAAAGGGAAAAGAGAAAGAACCGCCTTTTCCTCTAGTTTAGACCCCCCCCCCCCCCCTCCGTTCGACGTAGAGATCAAGCTGCCACAAGAACCGAACGGACAAGAATAGAAAATGTAGTAGTCCGGCCTATGCAACCGTTGATAGAAGGACCCAAAGAAGCAGGACCTTTCCCAAGAAAACAGGAAATCCGAAATGCATATATCCTCGATATGTGTTCGCCTCTTTGTCAAGGAGATATTGGAAGAACGAAGTTCCCGCATACTTCAGCCACCTATTATGACCGCATATGAAGGCGAGTAACCGACCCGGCCCCGATGCCACCCAAGTCTTTCCGATCGAAGATGCTCCTCACTGGAATTACCGACACTCGTATGTGCCGAGCTTTTCCCACCACCTTAGAGGGAAAAGTGCAAGACTGGTTTGTCGATCTTCCATCTAGTACAATTACTTCTTTTCAGATTTTAGCAAATCGCTTTCTAGCCTATTTTGCTAATTATTCAAGGCAACCCATCTACCCTCTTGCACGTTAAACAACGAAAGGGAGAAACGCTCCAAGCCTATTTAAATCGCTACATAGACGAAACAACAAATGTTGCGGACCTCCTTCCACGAATGGCCGTAACCTTCTTAATGGAGGGGCTGTTAGACTCCCCTTTTTGTTTCTCCCTCACTTTGGATCCACCAAAGACAATTCCAGCCCTTATGAGCCATGCCCAAAAGTACATCAATTCCGATGAAATTTATACGAGGTGGGAAGAAGAGACTCGACGTGGGTCTGTAGACGCCCTTAAAGGAAAAACCTACCAAAGTGTCAACAGAAGGCCCCCGGATATACGGAAGGAAAGAAGATCATATAGGGACAACAAGGGCACAAACAGAAATCTGGAAACCTCAACACGCCCTCAACGACATATGCTGCAGCCCCGAGAACCTACAAAGGAAGGAAAAATTGTCAAATATGATCACCATACCCCATTAAATCAAAACCGTAAGCCATATTCTTATGCAAATCAAGAACAAAAGCTTCGACATGGCCGTGAGCCCTGCAAGAAATACCGAACGGCAAAGGAATAGCAAGAGATATTGCCAGTTTCATCAATCTAAAGGACACGACACAGAAAAGTGTACCCACTTGATGAATGCGATAGAGGATGTCATTCGAAGAGGACAGTTGGAGCAATATATCAACCTTGAGATTTAGGAGGAACCTGAAGCTTCGCAACCTGAAGAAGAAAAAGGAGAGATGGTGGGGTTTATTAGTGGTGGCCCTGGTTGTGGAGGTGAAAGCTCCGCCTCTCGAAAAAGTTATGCCCGAATGGTGGGAACGACGCAAAGAGACAGTAAAACACCAATGGCTTAAGAAGGTCTCAAAATTTCACGGCTCCCATCATTTTATGATAATGATGTCGCTAGGTTCGCTATCCCCATGATGGACGACTTGCCGGTCATTGCCATCAAGGTCTCCAAATTTCCAAATGAAGAGAGTTCGATAGATAGTGGAAGTTCGCTGACATTCTCTTTTGGAGTGCTTTTGAAAGAATGAGATATGACGCAGATGATTTACTTCCTCAGAAATCATCCTTAATAGGATTCTCCTAGTGTCTGACCCGGAAGGAATGATCTCCCTACCAGCCACATGAGAGGGAAACTTACCAAGATCGCCAACCGCGACGCATAAAATTCCCCTGGTCGTACGTTGTGCTTCAAGTTATAACGTGATCCTTGGCAGACCAACCCTCAACGCCCTGAAAGCCATCATTTCTACTTACCATCTTCTCCTCAAATTCCCAACTGAAAGTGGTAGTGGGGAAGTAAGGGGAGACCAACGCTTGGCTCGGCAATGTTATGTCTCAACCCTCAAAGGGAAAGCTCTAAATAAAAAGAAAACAAAGGTTTCAAAAGCCATGCTAGTCAGCAGAATAGCCGAACGGGAAGATGAAGGGCTTCGACCTACACCAGTTGAAGAATTGTTAACAGTTCCCCTAGACACAACCAGAAAGGCACCGCAGTGCACGGATCAGCAAATTTGGTAATCGCGACAAAGAAGAAGACCTCATGAGAGTGTTAAGGGCAAATTCTGATCTCTTCGCTTGGTCATCAGAGGATATGCCAGGCTTGAAACGCGAGATCATAGAACACCACCTCAATGTAGATCAGTCATTTAGACCTATGAAACAGAAAAGAAGAAATTCCGCTCCAGAAAGGCAGAAGGCCGCAGAGGAGGAAGTATCGAACCTTCTAAAGGCTAAGTTTATCCGAGAGGTGTATTACCCAGAATGGTTGGCCAATATCGTTCCATAAAAGCCGCCCGAAAATGGAGAATGTGCGCTGATTTCACAGCATTTGAACAAAGCTTGTCCAAAAGATTCGCTTTCCTCGCCATCAATTGATGGTTTGGTTGACTCTACGCATCTGCGCATGATGCCGAAGTTTCTTAGACGCCTTTCAAAGCTACAACCAAATCCGAATGGCCAAAGATGACGTAAGAAAAAACGCTCTTTATTACAAGCACCGAACTTCTATCCGTTATACTGCACGGTGATGCCGCTCGCCTAAAAATCGGAGCCACCTTTCAAAGGCTCATAAATACAGTCTTCAAAGAGCAGATTGGTAGAAATATTGAAGCATATGTTGATGATATCTTGGTGAAGAGCCGAAAAGCCGCTGAACACCTATCAGACTTACAAGAGGCTTTTCAGTCGCTCCGGAGTTACACTATGGATTTAAACCCTAATAAATGTTCCTTCGGTGTCCGATCAGGGAACTTCTTGAGATTTATCTTGACACAAAGAGGAATAGAAGAAAATCCAGAAAAGATCAAAGCTATTCTTGACATGGGATCACCCAAAAGTCTTCAAGAAATTCAACGGCTTAATGGACGCCTGGCGGCACTTGGCAGATTCATCTCCAAAGCCGGAGAGAAAAATCTCCCACTCTTTCAAGCCCTGCGAAAAGCACCAAAAATGGATTGGACGGAAGAATGTGAAAAAGCCTTTCAGGCTTAAAGATTATCTCCGATCGCCTTCGACTACTAGCTAAACCGCAAGTGGGAGAAGAACTCTACATCTACTTGGCCGTTGCCCCATGAAAGCTTGATCAGTCGCGGTTCTTTTGAGGGAGGACAACGGAGTTCAAAACCGATCTACTACACCAAGACTGATCCTTAACGATGCGGAATCGAGATATCTGCCACTTGAAAAATTGGCCTTTGCTCTTATTACATCTGCACGAAGATTGAGACCATATTTTCAAGCCCACAGGATCACAATCTTGGACCGACGACCATTAAAGCAAGTTCTTCATAAACCAGATAATTCCGGACGCCTAGCCAAGTGGGTAATAGAATTAGGCGAGTTCGATCTCACCTATAAACCCCGAACGGCGATCAAGGCTCAAGTGTTGGCTGATTTCATATTCCCGTCACAAAATCCAGAAGAATGCCTTAGCATCTCGTGGTCCTTATACGTTGATGGATCGTCAACTGAAGAAAGATCAGGAGCGGGTTTCGTCCTTTATTCTCCTTCTAAATGGAAATGGCGAGCATAAAGGCTCAAGTTCCAATTCGGCTTACTCAACAATGAGGGCCGTAATACAAAGCTCTCATTCATGGATTACACTGCCCGGCTCAAATTCAAAGCCTCGCATGTGTATTCCGATTCACACGGCTAGTCGTGAGCCACACCTTAGGTAAGCCTTCAAGCAAAAAGAAGAGAACATGGTCAAATACCAAGCAATAGTAAATAAAATAGTACCATACTTCGCCTATTTCTGGGTTGAAAAAATTGGCCGAGCGCAAAACGAAGAGGCGGACGCCCTGTCTAAAAAGGTCACGGCACCAAACGGAGATACAGAGTCCTCTTTTAACCCGCAGTACCTTCCCACGAAAACTATCGATAGATTGGAAGGAGAGGTACAAAGTGTGGCCGAAGAGCCAAGTTGGATGGATCCCATAAAGAATTACCTACAAGGTGGGCCTGCACCACCCAACAAAGTAGAGGCCCGACGAATCGCTTACAAATCCGCTCAATACACCATCATCAACAAAAGCCTATACAAAAGGTCTTACACGCAACCTTTCTTGCGATGCCTACATCCTACAAAAGCTAGCTATATCCTTCAAGAAATTCAGGAAGGCATCGGTGGTGGTCACATAGGAGGCAAAGCCTTAAGTTATAAAGTCTTACGACAAGGTTATTATTGGCCAACGCTAACTCAAGATGCAATAGCGTTAAAGCTTCTGGAAATGCTGATGCCCGCGGCAGATTCCAAGATCTCGAGAGGCTTACCACCGGCACCACTTACGCCAATTATCAGTCCGCGGCCGTTTGCTATTTGGGGAGTTGATCTTTTAGGGCCATTCCCTACTTCGATCCAGCAGCTGAAGTTCCTAATAGTCGCAATCGACTACTTCACCAAATGGGTGGAAGTTGAGCCCTTATCCAAGATCACAGAGAAAGCTTGCCAGGGATTCTTATGGCGAACGGTCATCTGCCGATTCGAAATTCCAGTCCCCTTCATCTCCGATAATGGGCGACAGTTTGATAACCAGGCTTTCAAGAGTTTCTGTTCCGAGCTCGGAATTGAATCCAGGCTGACTTCTGTAACACACCCTCAAGCCAATGGTCAGGTAGAGGTAACAAACCGTACCTTGCTCCAGACCCTGAAAGCCCGGATATCCAAAATGGAACCAATTGGGTGGAAGAAATTCCAAGCGCCCTTTGGGCCTACAGGACAACTGCCAGAACTCCCACAGGGGAAAGTCCATTTTCTCTCACTTACGGGTCCGAAGCCGTCATCCCCGCAGAAATAGGAATACCTGCTTTGCGAACACAACAGAAGTTCTCATCAGAAGAAAATGAGAAAAATATCCGAGGGGAGCTAGACCTACTTGAAGAACGAAGAGAAATGGCAGAAATAAAGGCCGCTGTCTATCGCCAAAGAGTCAAAAGATTCTACAACACTAGGGTAAAAAGAGTCTTCTTCCAAGTCGGTGATCTGGTCCTAAGAGAAAATGAATTCCAAGGAAATAAAAAGCCGAACAGGAAGCTAATTCCTAACCGGGAATGCCCTTACGCCGTCTGAAAGGATCGTCCGGAAATGACACCTATTATCTAGTAAATATGGATCTAAAAACGCCAAGCGTTCATTCCGCGGCTCTAACACTTACTACGCTTACTATCAATGAGTTCTCAGAGTCGCCTCTTAAAATGTCACGGAATAAAGCTCAAGTCTTTCCCATTCTACTAAAATGTGGTGAAATTCTCATTCTACTAAAATGCGGTGAAATTCCCATTCTACTAAAATGCGGTGAAATTCCCATTCTACTAAAATGTGGTGAAATTCCCATTCCTGAAAGACGAGTCGGAATTATCCTACACAGATAAACGACAACTCTCAAACGCAAAAAATCCCGATCGAAATATGAGGCAACAATCTCATTTATGAAGACAAGTATCTTACTCAACAGCTTAGTCCCATGATTGGACCAAGAAGAGAAGAGCCCACTACGAAGCTTGCTTTACAAACCGAATGAGGAAGGGAAGACCTTACAAAGGACTTCAAAAATACTTCTCAGCGGTTTTCTTACATGGTTAAGGATAGCCATTACTCGGAAATAAATCTTCACCACCTCTAAAGGTTTATGCTTCATTCATATCAAATAGAAGTTACATTTCAAATAAACAAAAAATTTAAAAAGGCATATCATAAATAAAAAACCCCTAAGAACCGGGCCTTGAGGTACAGCCGGCCTACCACTCTTGGAGGAACTTGAGTTGGAGGTTCCAAAGGTTGGTTAAGCGTAAGCTTAAGGGTCTTAATAATCTTTTTCTCTTTTAGTTCCATATAAATCTTCAAGACCCCAAAGAAGCCCCATAGATAACACTTCTCCCGGAGGAACATCTTTGGCTCTACTTAGTGCACCAATCAATATATACGTGTGGCTCCATCTTTAACTTTTGCCACGAAGCCGCAAGTAACCTCCTTCTCTAGTTTATCCGCCGCTCTATTAAGTCCTTAATTTCTTGCGAGTCGGATTTAGAGCTTTCAAACGGGAAGCCAAGTCTTCCTTTGTGTGTCACGCTCCCCTTTACTTCCGCCAACTCGGCTTGAACGCGGTAAGCTTCAGCCAGACCTTCAGCCTTTTAGATCCCATCGAGCATGGCTTCCTCCTCTAGTAGATTTGAGTTCCTTCTTCATTGCTTTGGATTCGCTTTTGTAACCCTTTGATATTCTCCTCGGCGGTCGAAGAGAACCTTTGGAAATAGATAGCCGAGCCGCTAGATCGCTCTTCTCCTTCTCCATGGCGGAGTAGTTGTTGCGGTACCGCTCGGCTTTATCTCGCCAAGGGCCGGATAGCGTTAAAAGTCGTTCTTTCTCCTTTTCCTTTAAAGCCACCACCCTAGAGCTTAATTCGGCAATGTCTGCCCTATTCGTTTCCATTTTTGCCAAATCTTCTTGGCAAAGATTATCAACTCGATCCGCCCATTGCGCAGTCTACGGAATAACAAGACGCTCATAAAAACACACCAAGTTTAAAAAATAAAGAGAAATATGAGAACAGCCCTTACCAACATGGCCGAATGGAATAATTGATAGGTGGCTTCTTCCCTCCCAGCCCTTCGGAGTTTCGTGGAGAGCTGCTCGGGCCTCAGGGCCATCAAAACATCCTTTACGGACCCAAATAGAAGCGAAAGGAGTATCCTCAGAAGGTAGCTCCTTCTGCTTAGTGGCAGATCCCTTTAAGACTGAGTCCGCCACCCTCAGTTTGTCTAGAAGGGCCGCTTCTCCTGCCTCCGCCTGTAAAATAGAACCTTTCTTGAAATGTACCCTTAGAAAGTGCCTATATAAAGATTCTCACCTCAATAAGAACGATATTCTCCGGCCGACTGGAAGAAGGACCTTCAGAAATTGGAGATAAAACCGGACGGATTTCTTCCGCACGGCCTTCCTCTTGAGGCGTCTTCGCCTGTTCCCCTACAATTCCGGGAACCGATACGTCCTCGGAATTCTTTCTCTTGGTCCTCCTCTCCCGTGAGGGACCCTCGCTACCGGGTTACTTTTTTAACCCCCTTTGTGGAAGAGTCAGTTTCCTTTCTCTTCCTCTTCTTTCTCTCTGCTTTGGAGGTATCAAAATTTCGGCCGTGTATCACTTCTTTTCTTTTTTCCTACCACAGCCAAAGCGCGCATGAACTTCGCTTCTCGAAGAAGCCAGAAGACCCTTCACATAGCTTAAGTCTTCGTCTTCCATCGGACTTTCTACAAAACAAATTCCGAACGAGGTTAGACATCACAAGTCAAAATCAAACTAAATTAGGTACGCGAGCGAATCCTACCATTAGACACTATTAAACGACACTTAATGAGGTTTTCATTGGTCAAAAACCTATCCATATAGACTTTGGATAGCCCCGCCATGGACTTAAGAAGATTTCCCTCTTCTTCTGACATCTCCTCACAAGTGATATCCGCACGGGGAACCTCCCATCTTGTTCGGATATCCCACTCGGACTTACACCTAACAAAGAAAAATTTGCTCTTCCATCGCTTGATGGAAGAAGGGACTTTCCCTAAAAACTTCCACCCAGGGCGAGCCGAGAAATAGTACCAATCGGCATTAGACTCCAAGCAAAGGCTAAACAACAGGCGGAACTAGCGGAATGTTGGATTTACTCCATAGTTCTTAAAAACCATGACAAATCCGTTGAGCAGTCTCCAAGAGTTCGGAGTTAACTGCGAGGGACACAAATGGTATTCCTCTAAGATTGCCTTAGCAAAATCAGAGAAAGGAAGCCTAAGCCCACCTAGCAGCTGGCGTCTGATGAAACGACTATCTCCCCCACTCACAGGGCACTCGCCCTCTCCCCTGAACAAGGAACCCTAACCTCAAATAACGAGAGGTCTATCTCGTATCTCTCTACTAGGTCATCTACATCCTCCTTCATTAGAAGGCTTATGAATGTGTTCGACCCTCTACCCATGGCCCTAGAGGCAGGATGAACCCGCGAACCCTGAACTGGAGCGCCCCCAAGTTCACCCGGAATCGTCGGAATCGCAACAGAGACCATAGGGTTGGATGGAGAAGGAATCAAGGACTCATGAGAAGAACTAGAGGAGGAAGAAACAACGCTAGCCATTACCTTAGGAAAGGAAAAAGACAATAAAAATGCAGAAAGCTCAAAACCAGGGCTCGCCGGAGAAGAGGAAATCTGGAGAAGAAGACGCAACTCGATTTTCGAAACAACCTTTTGCTGCCTGTACGGTTCCCCTTATATGCAAAGGCAACGAATCCGTGGCCTTTAGATCTTAAGATTGTGTTCCGATCAGAGCCATTGAACCAAAGGTCCACAAATCTGAACCGTTCAAATAAACTATCAAAATTCTGTCCACGTCAGCGATACCAAGCGCCGCCTGATACACATGGAAAGCCACGCCCATCACCCATCATGACGTTGACAAACGCGCACGCTACGCACGTCGCGCCACTATCCTCCTTTAATGCTAAATAGTAGAGGAGACACGTGTCGTCTTAGGGAGCAAGGAACGTTGCGTACGTAGAAGGTAGAACCTGTACCGTATACGACAAAGCACACACTCCAACATAGGATCACCAAAATGCCAAAGGATTTACAAACAAAACGACAAACGTCATTTATTCAGGTTACATGGCGAACGCAAACAAAACAAACAAAAACATGTTATCCGACGGACTAAAGTTAAATATCCGCGGATCCATCCGGCCACTTCGGATGAGACTCGAGGAGGAGATGCAAGGACTCCATGGCCGTCACTATCCTCGTTCCCACTAGGAGAACCTGGATCAGCACGGGGCTAAGGTAGGGACCCACTTCTACCTGGCAGAGTCGTCTCCAAACATCTCAAATTGAAGCATACCCCCGGCATAAGTGACAACTAAAAGGTCCCCTCGCCTCCATACCGCGGATCAATACTTAAAAGCCTCCCCAAATTTACATCGACACAAATCTCACCTAGGTCCCCGTTCATCCATAGAACGCCTGGCCACACACGCTCGTTGGTCTTACTAGGTGGATAAACCCGGTCCTTAATTCCGGCTGCATGTTCGTGAAAGGAGCCGGAATTCGCAAGTAATTTAGAGCATTGGCTAAAAGTGAAGAATTTATAAAAAGACAAGCGTTGAGCCATGATACAAAAAGATTTCCGACTATGAACGTTACCCATACAAGCCCTTAAGTAGAAAAGCAGCGTAAAATTTAGGAGAAAAATCTACCTCGATAACTTAAGAAAGAGAACACAAGAACGCCTCACACCTATTAAAAACACGTGTACCATAGCCATTGACGAAGCCCACTCCTACATAGACGTGCCAACTAAGAAAAATACTTGTTCTCGAACCAAGCGAAACGTGCGATTAGCTCACCCATCGCTCAGATTCTTCGAACAAGTACATTTTAGGGGGGGGGCTAGTGTTACGGATATATTTGGTAAGACAGATGTCATTGACCTAGGGACCACCTGTTCATTGACCTAGGGACCACCTGTTCATTGACCTAGGGACCACCTGTCACACACAGGACCGTGCTTCATCTTTGGCCACGTGGCAATATCACCAAATAACCTTGCACAATTCCGTTCGGCAATAACATGAGGAATAAATCCTGCGAAAAAGTCCGTCGGAATTATAACAGCCCTCTTATACAAGGCGTGAGGTGGAAGAAGAGAAGTAAATATCTAACGCCTCTACAGTAAGTAGGCCTTATCCACTTACTACAGTGGGCAGATATTTACTCTACTTACCTACAGGGTACCTACACGCTAGGCAAATATTTTCCCACCGCCTTAGAAGATATTTACCTAGCCCACCGCCTTACCCCACCGCCTTTCATACCCCACCGCCTTGCAAGATATTTGTTTAAACCGCCTCTAACTTGCTATAAAAAGAGAGGAAGGACAGAAAGGAAAGGATCCGGAAAAACACTCACTACACATTACACAAAGAATTGCCTAAGATTCCTTACCCTGATTTCTGACTTAAGCATCGGAGTTAAATCCGGGCAGAAAGGCCCAATTCCGACCCCTTTTTCTCCCCTTTACAGGTCCATCAGTGGATAATTCCGCCATCAGTGGATAATTCCGGACGGAATTTCAGGGTGCACTCCGCGTTTCCCAGTTTGTGAGCAGAAGTAAGCGTCCACACCAACTATAAATTTTAACCGTTTGTCAAAGGCTGAGACCAGATCACGAGGCCACAGTAGCCAAAGTGTGAGGTGGACCGGTTTTTGGCATCAACATACTATATTATAATGGAGACAAGTGTTATGTTGGATAAAAATGTGTTTTTAAGTTTTGCACTCAGCGCCCCTATTAGTGAGTCCTGGTTTTGTCCCTGCTTTCTCACTTCGATTCCCTCTCTGAAACTTAAAAGAAATAAGGTATAAGACCTCTTGGGAGAGACTGTACAAGCATAAAGCTCGACTTGACATATCCAACCTAGAAGAACGGTTTCGGGAAAAGGAGATCAAAGCTATTATTGATTAGCTCACTATAGACAAGGCAAAAGGACCGAATAGTTTTCCCATAACCCTATACCAATAAGGTTGGGATTTTATCAAGGTGAACTTGCTCAAACTATTCAAGGATCTTTTCCAGGGGAACAAAAATCTTGAAAGGCTAAATCAGGCACACATCCTGCTTATCCCTGAGAACAATACGCCAGCAAGGATCCAAGATTATATGTCTATTAGGGTACTAAAATGATCCATTAAAATAATCACCAAGGTCCTCACTAATAGGCTAAATAGCATCATTGTTGAGTTAGTGGATGACTCCTAGACAACTTTTATCAAGGGGTGGATGATATATGATAACATAGTAGCTTTAGAGGAACTCATCCACAAAATGAAACATAGCAACTCAAAATGGGACTCTCATCAAAGAGAAGTTTGCGCAAGCCTTCGACATAGTTGTTTGGAATGTCCTTTTAGAAATCCTTCAAGCAAGAGGTTTCGGCCCCAATGGATAGGGTGGATCTGTACACTGCTAAAAAGCTCCAAGGCTAGACATATACTCAATGGAGTACCAACTGGCTACATCAGACACATAGGATGTCTAATGTAGGCAGTCCCCCTCTCACCCCTATTCTTCACCCTTACCACGGGCATGCTATCTATAATATTCACGGAAGCAGACAGAGCGAACGTTAAAGTTGTATCTCTATAGGGTCCAATAGGGTGGAGGACATAACAACCCTGTAATATGTTGATAATCTACTAGTCTTTTGTTCTAGTGAATTATCCTAGTTCAGGATACTAACATTGATCTTTTATCTCTTTGAGGAATTGTTGTGTCTCTGTATAAATTACTGCAAGAGTGTGATAATCCCCCCTTGAAGACTCTAGGGCACAAACCCAAAGACATTGCATGAATCATCAACTTCCCTATGATTTTCTTACCATTTAAGTACCTGGGGATACTAATCACAAGGGGTCATCCAAGGAAGGAAGACTAGTGGGGGCTCATATCAACCCTATGAAGAAAGCTAGCCTCATGGAAGGGGAAGTTCCTATCTATGAGGAGACGAGTCACTGTGATCAACTCTATGCTATCCTCAATCCCTATCCACTAGATGTCCATCTACCGATTGCTAGAATGGGTGATAACCCAAATTGATGCAATACATAGAAACTTCCTCTAAAATAGACCAAATATTAAGTAGCAGGTATACCGCCTAGTTAATAGGTAGCGCATATGCAAGTCCGAAAAGTAAGGTGGTTGGGGAATCATCAACCTCAAGGTCTTCAACAAAGCCATACTAGGGAAATGGTGGTGGAGATTTCTCACAGGGAAAGCAAGGACCTGTCTCAAGATCATTCAAGACAATTACTTCAATAGAACCTTTCTTGATGCCTACAAAAACATACCATGCAGGCATCTTATTTGCGGGAGAGCATATGTAAAAAAAAAAAGGCGGCCGTCCTCCATAATATTATTTCCCACCTGGGAGAAGGGCAAACAATTAATTTGTGGTTGGAAGATGATTGGATTCAAGGTCAGTCTCCATGGAATCTATTCCCCCACCTACACCCATTAATCCGAAAATGGTCCACGATAATCCAAGAGGCCCGGAACTCCCACCAAAGGGTGTTACTATTTATTAAACCTAGACCTTTATCTCTAGAGGAAACAAATGCATACAAAATGCTGATAAACCACTTAATAGAACTCCAATGGATGTGGGATTATAGGAGAGGGTTGAAGCTTACAAGCTCTACCACCTTCTTGATTAAGCCAATCTACCTTTTCATGGTAGATAGAGGCACTAGAAGTGACTTAACAATTGTTTTCTGGAAAACTCCATGCCCCTAAATGTCAAATTGTTCACCTTGTTAACGCAAGAGAACCGAATCCTCACACTATGTACAATCTATACAAACTTAATTGGAGGGGTGCTCGCACAGCATGTTTCCTATGCAACTATGTCGACAAGACGACAACACACCTCATCATCTCATGCCCTTTTTCTCAAAGCATATGAGAGTTTTATTGAAAAATTTATGACTTTCCCTCCCCTCCCACCTCACTACATGAAGTATGGGGACCGCCTCCCTCTCCAACAAAGTGTACGAGACTTTGAGGAGAGGATAGGAGCTCACAATGATGGCGATCACTTGCAATATATTGATGGAAAGAAATAGGTGATGTTTTCAAGAAAAACAACGTATTTTTTTTACAAATAATTCATGACACTAACTTCATTCTCTAATCTTGGTTTGATGCAACTCATCCATCAAAGAAGACCGCGATGGAAGCGACCCAAGCCCTAGTGAAAAGAAGCCTCAAATTCACAAAAGACGCTGCTCTGACTACTATCTCCTTATATATAAATAAATATGGTTTATATACCTACTAAAAGAAAGATTTAATCTTCATAGGAAATGGTTTGAAGATGGTGCATGATTTCAAGGAAGAGATGATGAAAAGTTTTTTAAATGAGTTATCTTGGGTATGCAATAGTTCATCCCAAATTTGCTCATAGGTTTCCAAAAAGCAAAAATGTGTGGTTTAATCATCAATAAAAACTAAATATATTGCAGCAACTGAAGTGACATCCAAGCAATTTGGCTTCACAGGATGCTTGAAGATATTGGTGAGAAAAAAGTAGTAGGAACAATTCTGTTTTGTGACAACAAATTAGTTGTAGCAATATTCTGGAAAAACAATTTGCCATGATCATACAAAGGTCATTGCTATCAAATATCATTTTTGTGAAAGAAGTTATGGAGAATGTTCAAATTAAACTTGAATATTGTATGACTGATGAACAATTGGTTGATATCTTTACCAAAGCACCATCAAGGGAGAAGTTTTCTGATAAGTGCACAATTATACATTTATTTCTATCATATTTGCATGCACTTATCTCGTTGTTTCACATTAATTCCTCTATTTTTGTGCTTCTCTGGGTTAGTTTTGTGATTGAGCAGGTAAAATAGGTATGCGGAGCGAAAGGAACAAGAAACTGGACAAACCAGGATGAAACAAACTAAAAGAGCCCCTCATAGAGATGTGCACGGCCTTAGTGGAATTGTGCACGACTATGCACACGCCTATGTAACTCACTGATTTCAAAACGTGTAAAGGCCGAGCCACAGGAGTCTGCACGGGCGTGTGTTAGATTCACACACCCATGCCAAATCAGATAAATCCTATATAAACTTGCCCGAGACACAGATTTCAGGGACTTTGGCATATTAGTCTTTGGCGGGTTTTTTGAGTGACGCCTAGCTTTTTAGAGAAGATCGAATGTGGAGTTGACATCGAGCAAGGGAATCCCCATATTTTCAATTATGTCTTTCTCCGGTATCTCTGTTATGGTTTCCATTAGCATGAGAGGCTAAACCCCTTCGATGGTGCCTCAGACACATGAACCCTAGGATTATTTGTTAATTTAATTCTTTTATTTATTATCTTTCCTTTATTGATAATTCTTATGAGTCTATGCTTGATTTATGTGATTGTATTTTGCATGAGGCATGGTCATATACCTCATTATATTCTAGTGAGGCACATACGTTCTTAGGGTTTTGGCTTGCGTGTCTCTTTATGCACAGATCTATATCTCTCTTCGTTAGATTATAACTACGCATAGGTAATGAGTTTGATCTACATATAGAAATCCGATGTGGCATCTAGATGGTGCAATTTTTGAACTCGAAAGAATTAATCAATGGATAGCCAATACTTAGAATTCTATTATTAACAAGGAAATTCTAGGAGGATTGTGATCTGAGGTGCCACATTTCATCTCTGATTACCCACAATTAATAATTGTTCGCGTTAGTTCTTTGTTTATGACACATAACCAGATTTCCAACTACCATCATTACCTTTCGACTAGATAGCAAGGATAGTCAGTACTAGGATTCTAGTCCTTATGGATTTGAAAACCCTATCTTTTGGTACATTACTACTTGATCGACCGGGTACACTTGCAAGTAGTTTGTCATACACCTTGTCTATGCATCATTTTTTTAGGTAAGAGAATTGATTTGAGTGATAAAGAGCATTAAAGGGGAGTGTTAGTAGTTAATGATCCTTCTAATACTTTGTTAACTATAAGATATGTTATGGGGGAAAATTTGACCATACACGTTGGCATAATCCTAAAGACTAAGGAATCATCAATAACCCATTAACTGAATAACGGTTGGGGAAGCTTTTTGAATACACAGAAGGGCTATGACCAGCTTCTCCAAGACACCAAAAGCTTCAACTTAAGCTTGGTTGAACTGGTGCTTACTTGATGCCCAAGTAACTACTTACTTAGTACCCAAGTCACCTCTAACAGCCTAATGAGTTCCTGGTAGGTATAAAAAAGAGAGAAAGAGAGGGAGAGCATGGGGACTTCAACCATTCTACAAGCTCTGATCCCTAGGGATATCTCTTTGCCTCCTTGTTTCTTCCACTCTTTCATTCTATTCTTTCTCTCAAACCTCTAGGAAAAGATCTTTGACTCCATCTTCATCTTGATCCTACTCACTAACTTGATCGTCGGAGAGTCACTAACTTCATCGCCGGAGAGTCTATACATAATTCTAAGACTTTCTTTACAGACCATCGCTGGAGTGGATCTACAGCCTTAAAGAGGAGTTCTTATCGTGGGAGATGTCACCATCGGTTGATCATTTTTCCTACTCTAAGTAGCAGAAGCTAGCACCCCCACAAGATCTTACTTGAAGATTTGGATCCGCTCCAATCTCAAGGAGGAGCTGATTCACAGCATCAATAAGATGCTACTAGAGGTTTCTATTATAAAAAATAGGGTAAACTACTTGGTTAGTCACTCGACTATTCGGTATATCCTATTTTGGTCATCAAACTTTAAAAAATTTCAATTGGGTCACTAAACTTTTTATGTTCTTTCAATTGGGTCACCGAGACCTACAGCAATAACGACGGGTTGAAATAGCAAACCATGTTGATAAGCGTTGAATTGATCATATTTTTTATACTATTTAATTCCTATTTTGCATGCAATCTAAAGAAATTATAGGCCACCAATATTAAATTTATATTGATTTTCACTTATAAAGCATTGGAATGGATCAAGAGAAAAAATAAAGAAATTCAGTATTAATCGAGGGTCGTCATCATCCTCTTTCACAATTGACATCACATCTCATCGGCCGAGTAGGGTTTTATCGAAGATATTGGAGCCAGAGATCGTGACGGCGAGAGACTAAAGGGAAGCTTTACCACACATCCTTGCTCACCGCCAACAATGGAGGGAAGAATGTTTGACATTATTTTTGCTTTCTTTTCCTCTTCTTTTATCTTGGATTCTACTCTAATGGGGAACTAATTTGTTATATACTTGGGTATGTTGAACCTTCGAGTTATGATTTAGTTTACTGTTTTAAATTTCTATTTCTGATTGGTTTACTTAAATAATTAAGACTTATTGAATGTTTAACATACATTGAATTTCTACGTTGCGACAGTTCTGATTTTCAATCCTGATTTACCGGGGGAAGAAGCGAATGGCTTCTCGGTGAAGACATTCTTCAATAGAAAGAATCATGATCACACCGAGAACTCGAGTGTTTAGGAAAGAGACTCTTTCCGATGTATTGTTCCCATGATTCTTCCAAGTTATAGGTTCCCTAGAACATAGTGTGGTGAGGGTACGAGGTTAGTAATTTGCCTCAACAGAAATCTACATCTAACTATTTGCATGAAAACCTAGAGGGAATACATCTAACTATTTGATTGTCTCTCGTGATTCCATAATCTTTAGATTTCTTCACTTTAGATAATAAGGTTAAAATCTCACACAAAATTATGATTAGACTGTGTATTGAAGGATTAGTAATTCTAGTACTCCTCGGTCCCTGAGGATCGATATCCGACTTTTATAGTCCACTTTATAACTTGTTCTGACCCATGCGCTTGCGGTACTAAGCACACACGCATTAGGCCACATCCTACGTCACCTATTCTTCCTCTTTTTTACTTCTCCTTTTCTACATGAGTTGGAGCTCCTTTTCTTTCTCTTCGCCTGGAAACCCGAACCATCATGGCATTGGGCAGAAGAGAGCATTCGCCAGAACGATAGTCGTACGGATGACCGGAATAATGAGTTCATGAGAGAGAGATAGAGAGAGAGAGAGACCTCAGACTAGACTTCATTCCCATCAAGCAATAAAGCCTCCATGTCACCCATCGCCCTCTTCTCAGATATCTGCAAGTCTGTCTTCATCTCCTTCTTCTTGTTGTTATTTTTCTTCTTTCTTCTTTTGTGGCGTGCCTGTGTTTGTTTGTGAAAAGAGAAGAGAGGTGCATGCAATGTAGGGCTTTTTTTCTTCATTTTTCCCTATTTTTTATAGATCTTCTTGTTTTTTGTTTCTATGATTCATATAGGAGGTTAAGAATAATATGGTTTCAAAGGAAAGGAATTATAGAAACAAGAAATATATTTCTAGATATCTTTCTTCGTGTTTCAGTTGTGAATTCTTGAAACCTATAAACCTATAGATCTGTCTCCATAGTACCATTCTCCCATCTTCTTCTTCAGATGACCATGATGATGATGAAGAACAGGAGCAGATTGGTGTGATTATGGGACGAAAAAGGTTTTCATGATAAAGTCTTTTGTGTTTCAAGTGTTCACCCACTGCATTGATCTAGGATTTTAACACTTAAACTCTCTCCTATTATTCAACATTCCAAGGAATGACTGACGTATTGACCCATCTCTTCACTTGCACTGATTTCCTAAGTCTATGAACCAAAAGAATCTTTGCACAATTCTCTTCTTATATTCACCTTCTTCCAAGATATCAATTTCCATGCTTTCATGGACCACACTCAGCTTGACCTAGAGATAAAACACAATAGTACCACAAACATCTCTCTCCCATTCCCCATGCTCTCCTTTCCTAGTTCTAAAGTAACTTGAACAAAAGTCCTTTGACCTCAGTTGGCTTGACAAAATATCTATTTAGTTTTGACATAGAAAAAACTTGTAGAAATGAAGTCAGAGAGAGATCTAATATAGCAATATTTACCTCATTATCACACCATTTTTTTCACTCTGATCTCCATTAAGATAGCTTTTAGGGTTTTGTTTCTCTCAAAGAATAGAGGGAGTGAAAACTTCAAGTTGAGAACACTCACTGACAGACAAACTGCTTTTAAGATCCTTGAAAAGCTTCCAGCTTTTCATGAATATTTGCCGGATTCGTGCAATGTTTAAAAGTGGTTTATTGAATTCGCTTAATATGTTTGGACTATGTAGTCTTGAATAGAGAGTCAAGACACTTGTGGGGTTTCTCAGTACTTCTCATGCATTCCAATCCCATGAGTAGTCTCCATTGTGTATGTCTGTAACTTTTCAAATGGAGATATGTCTGTAACTTTGATGCGATGCAACACCAAGTATATGGGTCATAATCAAGTAATAATAGTGGACTCAAACGTCGGGTTATCAATCCTCAGGGAGATGGAAGTACTAGTACCCACTACTCGTCTACTATCTAGTCAATCCGAAATGTGAGTGATTATACTAAACTTAAACTAAGAAATTGTAGAAACAAACAAGGAAATCAAATTGTTCTTGAGACCAAACAATCATAAAAGGGGATGCTCGGATAATTGAATCCCCCTTATACTTCTAAAGGATGGATGATATTCTCTATCTTGACAATTGGTTAATTCTTGGCCAAGGGTTCCTACGGTGCTTTCATTCCCTCTCAAGGTGAATCACTAATCTTAGTCCCTTACCGATGATGTTCTAGGGAACCTAATTCTTGGAAGGATTATGGGAATAATACATCTAAAGGACTCGCTCTCCTTAATACCTGGGTTTCAGGTATATTCATAATCCTCTCTATTGGAGATGGTCTACACACGGGTAGGCATTCGCTTCTTCCCCCATATGGACTATGAAAATCCCTCCGGGCTGTCACAACGTAAAGAGATTCACTTACATTGAAACATCCCATAGACTCATCAATTCAACCAAGCATTCAAGAATAGAGAATTAACATCAATTAAATCATGTCCAAGGGTTTAAAAATCATCCAAGCATCTACAAAATTAGCCCTCCATAAAGAAAGAGCAACGATCCAATACAAAGATGACAGCAATCAAAAAAATCATAATGGAGAAGACTTTTGCACACACTATTGACGGCTTCCTTGATTCCTCCTCAATGTCTTCCTCTCTTCTTGCTCCAATGGCTTGAAGATGAAAATCCCCAAACTCTTCTCAAGACCCCAAAATCCTCTTCCCAAGCTACTTCCCCCTTTTAAACCCTCATTAGTCGGCCTTCTATAGCTCTAGGTTTTTTAGGGCTAGATTTACCATTTTGCCCCTTTCTAGGTCTGCAGAATTATTGGGAACTTATGATGTATGGGCCCGCATAGCTTCCAAGTGCATCCATACGGCCGTATATCAAACAATATGGATGCCCGTATAGGCCATACGGGGTGTTATGCGGGTCCAAAGGAGATCACTAGTCTGGGCCTCGACTCTCCAGGTCCATATAGGCCGTATGGAAACTTGTATGCCTGGGTTTTTCCTCCAAGAATACTTCATTTCGGCCTCAATTTCCCTCGAAAAGCTTCCTTTCTTCTGAGGTCTTGATATCTTGCCCTGTTCATCGAAATAAACACATTTTTAAGTATCAGTGGGCCAAAAATCCTCCAATTACATGCAAAGCATACAAGAATATGGTATAAAAATATGCTCAAATGAACACTTATCAAACTCTCTCTCAAAGTCATCCGCACGACCACCGTTCTAACGAGTGTTCACTCTCCTGCCTAACGCTATGATGGTTTGGGTTTCAAGGCAAGGACTTGAGAGAAAGAATAGGAGCTCTGGCTCGGGTAGAAAAGGGGAAGTAAAAAGGTGGAAGAAGAGGTGACGTGGCTTGCCACGCTAACTCGCGTTTAATGCCGTAGGTACGCCTCAGTGATTTAATTGGACGTACATAATAAGTTAAGTGACTCAATTAAAATTTTTTAAAATTTGATAATGAAAATACGATATACCAAATAATTGACTGACTAACCAAGTAGTTTACCCTCAAAAATAAAAAGGGTTTAGATCCTTTTACCAAGAAAGTTTAGAGAACTCCATATTAAATATATGCATGTAAACTATTTGTTGAAATGTTTGAGTGAAACACAAACTCCTCAGTTTATAGGAACATAATAAATATATTGGTGTTTTGTGAGAAGTCTAATGGTCATTTTCACTAGAATTTGTGAGGAGAGAAGTAAATATATAATTATGAATGTTTGTGACTTGTGAGTATATATATGTAAATTTATTTTATTATATAATAATAATAATAGTAATAATAATAATAATAATAATAATAATAATAATAATAATAATAATAATAATAGAAAGAAAAGTATGAGAAAGATGTTTGTGAGTTTCAAAAAAAAAAAAAAAATTAAATAGGTGGTGACCTCAATCCTATAAGAATTTTTCATTGTTAATAAACAACCATCTTAAAAAATTTTAGGAATTTTTACTGAATTATGGTGATTGTGTATGTTGGATGGATTTGCCTCAGCTCTTCTAATTTGCCTTGGATCCCATTAAGTCAAGATTCACGGACTTTATCATAGATGTCTCCATATCCTTACCACATTGGTGCATATAGCAATGGAGAAAATGCTCAATTGGCACTAGGGACAGACCTTTTATTTCCACCCTCAGTGCTTCTTGGTCAAGAAAAATTTAGGTCTGTTTGCATCATATAATCAACCAATTCAATGAATTCTTGGTGAATTGGTATGTTTTTCCTGATACAAGCTTTGGTGCGGTTCATTGTGGAGTTATTAAGCATACTAGACAAATTTAAATGAGCTTTTATTGCACCAAATTTATTGTTTTTCATTCATGGCTATTCATTTATTACCCCATTTATGATTTCGCTGGTCACAATGTATCCATCCTATAAATACACACCTCCCTTAATTCTCTATCCAATTCCAAAAAAACAAACCAAGTGTAGTAAGGGGATGCCCAGAACTCTATATAAAGGAGGACCCAAGAAGAAAAAGTCACCAACACCACTAGGAGTGGCAACAGGATGAACAACAGCAAGAGTTTCAAGATGCGATGGTCGTTGCAGGGAACCACTGCCTTGGTCACTGGTGGCTGTGGTGGAATTGGGTACATGTTCTTTAGAGAATTCATTCCACTGTATTGAAAGAATATGCATGCACCCATATGTTTGAGTTCTAACTAGTATGAATCACGTGCATCGTAGACGCGGAATAGTTGAAGAGCTAGCAGCCTTTGGTGCCACTGTGCACTTTTGCGATAAGAACGAAGCAGAGCTAAATCAACGTCTAGAGCAATGGGATGAGCTAAACTTGCCTATCACTGGATCATTATGTGACGTTTCTTCAAGGGATGATCGGCAAAAGCTCATGGAAAGAGTCTCTTCCTTGTTCTGTGGCAAACTCAACATTCTCGTAAGCCTTATTCACTTTCTTCCCATCTCATCTTCATATAGGACTTTAAATAATTTCATAGCAAATAGGAGATGAAATATCTCATGCTTATGCTTGGAGAGAGAGAGAAAGAGAAAGGAATGATGTTTTACTAAATTAATGAAAGTTGTTATTCTATGCAGGTTAATAATGTTGGCACTGGGTTTTTCAAGCCAACTGAGGATTACACTGCTGAAGAGTTTTCATTCATCATGAGCACCAATTTTGAATCTGCATTCCATCTCAGCCAACTTGCTTATCCTCTCTTAAAGGAGTCTGGCTCTGGAAGCATCTTGTTCATTTCATCCATCGCTGGGCTAGTAGGAGCTAAGCAAGTGTCCCTCTATGCAGCAAGTAAAGGTACAAAGCTTGTCTCTTAGAATACATGTCAATGAGTTAATTTAAATGGTTATCCATGATTTTAAATGTTATTTCCTAAACATATCTTGTACAAAAGGATTTTCACCTTATCACCATCTCAAGATATTTTTGATTAGTTATTAATGATTGAGAAGACTATTTGTTAATCCTATTTCGTCCATGATAGTTTTAATCCTTTTTAAATAACGTTATTCTTTGAATGGGAAGATGAAGAAGAGAGAAAAAAAGAAAAACTTAAAAAAAAAAAAAAACCAATGCTTTTTATTTAATTTATATTTCTAATAGTTATTGTTCTCACAGGAGCACTGAATCAGTTGACAAGAAATCTAGCTTGTGAATGGGCAAAGGACAACATTCGAACTAATAGCATTGCACCCGGACCTACTAGGACCCCACTTTTACTAAAGGTACCCTTCTCCTTTGAGCATTGTTTCACGTTGGTAAAATTATCCTACATAAAAGGTTTTCTTCACTGTTCTTGTGAATTTGTTTTTTAGAATTGTCCTTTTTTTCCAATTTCATCACGGTTCAAATTGTTTTAAATTTTAAATAAATATAAATTTAAAATATTAAAAATATCGAAGTATTGCAAATAATAAATAATAAGAAAAAATGGTATTCATAATGGAACAACATGAAGCACATCATTTCCATCTAAGTGTATATATATATTTTTTATTAATTTTCTTTGTCAACAGAATTTTGAAAATAATCAAGTTCCAGAGAGTAAGATCTTTCCTATTCCTCTTGGACGTGTCGGTGAGCCAGAGGATGTAGCTTCTCTTGTTGCTTTTCTTTGCCTTCCTGCAGCATCATATATTACTGGGCAAATCATTTGCGTGGATGGAGGGCGCTCAGTGAATGTCTTGTAGGAATAAAGTTGTAGCCTCTCTTGTGACTTTCCTTTGCTTATATATTGGCTACTAAAAAGGCTTGTACTGTTTTTTTAATAAATGTAATTTATTAGTTTTTTAGTTTACATGTCTAGTTCATTCTAAATATATTAATATAGAAAGATCATCACAGATCTAAATAATTCATGAAACAAAGATTATGACAAGATTGAGCCTTTTCAAAGCTTATGGATCAAAGCAAACTATTTTATGGATGTCGGGTTGCTAAGTATACTATAGCAATAACGCGAGTACACACGTCACGAACTAGTAATATAATGATGCATGTCGAATCTAACGAGAAATTGTTATCAAACTTCATTAAATGATAAAATTGTCTTAACCTAATTTTATTTAATTATTGAATTTGTTGTGAGGGTTGTTAAAGAGCTCTAATTTGTTCTTAAGCAACTTTCAAATTAATACTCAAAAATATCCACTCTATCATCTTCTCTTTATTCCGATAAAAAGAAAGATAGAGAGATGATTAAGTGTAAAGACCACCCCCATTAATTCCTTAATTATATGAAATTTGAAATGTTATTATTTAAAATTCATCTATCTTACCAACTTGGTGTGGATTAAATATTAAGTGAAAGGTGTTCATGAGAAGTTTTCCTTTAATTGAGGGGTTAATTAAGTGCAAAGAATCTTAGGGACTTTCATGCAAAAACCCAAGGATTTAGGGGCTAAATGTAAATGAGTGGAATTAATACAATAAGTAAAAGGGCAGCCATGTAAAATTTTTCTTAGATTGAGGTCTAAAGTGTAAAGGTGCCAAGGACTTACATGTAGAGATGCTCTATTACTTGGGCTGAAATGCAAAAGGGTCCAAACACACCTGATAATGAGAAGACATAACCACATGAAATGATAATCTTTCATTGGGTGTTAGGGTGTAAACACATAGTGTCACACCCGAACCCGATTCCAGGTCTTGGGCATGCGACAGACGCCGCTTACTTATGTGGTGGCCCACCACAAGCACGCAAGGAAAAACATTTTTCTAGAACCAACATAATATAGATGTACACAACGGAATTAATAAATAAATTAAAATTGGGGTTTACACAACCCCGCACAATACATAAGTCACCCCTAGTGCCACACACTTGATACAAAATCATATGTATCAAATCTCACACTCTAAATGTAATCAAGTAGGAGGTCTACAAATCTTAACTACTAACATAAACATAAGTGAACCGCCCTGCGGAAAATCCCATCCTACGGCCCTGTCCTAAATCTTGTCCTCACCTGTAGAGGAAAATCAACAGGAGGGTATTGAGCCAACCAACTAACTAAGGCTCAGTGGGTGTCACATACAAATCATATGAACGAAGGAAACATAAATGCAATAAAATAGTAGCACGTATGAATTTTCCGCCCACGGCCTAAAGCATCAACATGCATAACCCTTGGGCCCGTGACCCAAAACATCACTGTGATTAATCTTCCAACCTGCGGCCCAAAATATCAACAATATAGACACCAGGCCCAAGGCCGAAAACATCATCTCAAGAAAGATGATATCAAAGCATAAAACCCTCCTAGTCTCCAAGAAGCCTACTCAAGCCTTACGCTAGGTCTCCGGTTATATCCTGCAGGATGAGTATATTATGATGTCCGACCCCTGGATAAGCCTGCACAAGCCCTAACGTCTAGCCCCCGGGCATTTCCTGCAAGATGAGTACGTATGTGTATGTCGTCCAATGGTTAGGCACGTGTCATCACATGACCTCAACTGAATGCCCACAGGCATCCCTCTCTCCTATCCCATGGATTGAGGCATCCTCATGTGAATGCACAAAGGCATCCGGCCCCTCGTATTCCAGTATGGATCGAGGCATCCTCATAAAATTATTGCGACAACCAATATATCTCAAACAAAACATATATTGATTCATAAGTTTGCACATGTATAAACCAAAACCTCAAACTCGACACAGGTATTAAGAGATGTCCGCCCATACAAACACCTCCATATAGTGCCAGGTGGAGTTTAAGAAAAACCACAACAACCAAATAAAGCAAATGCAATTTAAATTCTTACAATACCACTCCTTTTAAAAGTCTACACATGCAAGGTTTTAGAAATCGTGTACCATGCATTTTCATATGATTACCCACCTTTTCACAATTGTCATCTAGAATCTAAATCCCCGTTGTGACTCCACGCTCCATAGCGGAATCTAGTAAGAGATATAATATTTCAGTGTCCCTTATACTTATACATATCATTTATATACTTGCAAGGGCTCATATGCATATTAATCATCGAATTTAATGTTGAACGTATGCCCTTATTTAAACTCTATAATGCATGTTTATCTATACTTTCTTATTCAATAGATGCAGGTACATTAGCTCTTGGAAAGAGTTATTTTAGTAGATGTTTTTAAGATATTTAGAGTCAAAAAGTGAATTATCGAACAAATACTTGTTGTTTTGGCTCCAAAATGTACCACTTGGCCATAATTGTTGTCTTGTATGCTTTAATAGTGATTTACACATGTTTGTGATCGATAAATGCTAAAACAACTGAAGCTTTTATGCAATAGGTGAATTGAAGTAGCATAGAGGTCAACATCGCGATGTAGCTTTTGGACATCGCTGTGTTAATTACAGACTAAGAGCCTATTTTCAACAAAAATTGACATTGCGATGTGAGGATCTATAGCAAAGCTGAACTAGAAGCAACATCGTAGTGTACTTTTTGACATCAAGATGTTATTTATGAACTGTGAGCCCTTCTGCAGGCGAAAATTCATATTGTGTGCTCCTTTAGGACATCGCGATGTCTTGATTTTGTGGATTCTCAGAGTAAGTTGAGCACCGCGATGTTGAGGGCGCAGGATATAAAAACTTGTTGAATTGTTAGGGTTTATCATCTTTGGTCTTGGTGGCGGTTGCACACGGGAGGACTGATCCGAAGGGCTTCTTCCAACACCTTGGAGCTGGAGATCGCACATTAATGAGGATGAAACTTTAGATTTATATCTTTGATGTTTAGAACTCTCTTGTAGTTCAATTATGGATGTTTATTTGATTAACTTCATTGCTTTTGATTCTTCTTTCGCAATAGTAGCTTAAACACCATTTCTAGGGTTGTATGGATGTTATGACTTGAATTCTATATTATCTTTGGTTTTGCTTTGTTATTATGTGTGTGGATGTGCCTATGAATCTCTCTTGTTAATCCTTGTTGGTCGAAAGGTGGCAAGATCTTAAGCTTCAAGCATATAGAAATATAGGCTTGAAAGTAGAGTAGAGAATTAGGATAGACGGAGTGACACCGATTTGTCCTCTAACTTAGACATAAGTAGAGGCATATCCATGATATTGGTAGAGAGTTGCCCTATAATGCTTCTAATGTACTGATAGAAATATAGACTTTAGAGGCATGATCCTTGGTAACAAGGTCTTGTAGGATGCACCATGAGTGCACATAAGTGCAAATCTCTATCAATGACACACCCATATCCACAACCTTGATAACAGAGCAAACCAAGGAGAAGATTATAACAAGTCAATTAAAACCATACAACCCTAGATCATTAATCCTGAGAGTTCCCTCTTTGAAAATTTTGTTCATACACAACTCATTTAATACTCAATTACAACTTTCACAACTTCATATATATAAACTCAACAACCACTTAGGCATACGTTAAGAAACCTAATCTCTTTCCCTAAGGAATTTGACCCAATACTCACCGGTTTTATTACTTGCGACCACGTATTCTTGCATACAGAGGCTTGAGTGCTTGCACTCTAGTTTTCGGTCAATACTGGCTAACCTCAATCATAACTTGAGGAAATAATAGGCCAAGTAAGGGTCGTGCACTCTCCATGCCTCCCATTATCATCCATCTAAAGGCCATAAATCCCTTAAGTCTTTATAATTACATCTTCATGAGGTTTATGTATCAAACTCATACTAATAGTCGCTTGAAGTCTATCATGCTCAAGATTAAATGACAAGACTACTCACTCATTCCAAACTGTGCATGCCTCTTGACATTTATTTATGATCCGTCACGCCCTAAACCCGGGTTCGGGCACGTAGGCAGACTAACCGCACCCAAATAAGGACAAGTCCCCGCCTGGATGCAAGGCCTCAAATTTTTGGTACAGATCAAAGTAATAACAAAAATAATAATAAAACAACGAGGAGGTTACACAGCTCCAAACGGATAGATAAAATATCTTGAGGGTTTACACAACCCTCACAAGGACCCAGATAGTCACTAGCGTTAATAACAAATACATATAATAATACAAGTTCGAATCTCACTCTCACGGAATAAAATATGAGCTACACACACTACGATAACAACAGAATACTAAAAGTAAAGTAGAGTAAAGTGCTCAAGAAAATGATTATTTTCGAGCAAAGGGAAATATACAGCAATCTCATAAGAGTATAGCATTAAGAAGAATGCCAAAACATATCAAAAAGGGGTCCAAAGGTTTGAGTCAGAAATACTCACAGAAATATAGGTGTGAGAGCCTACCTAGCTTAGTAGTTATAGAGTCAGATCCCGCGTCACGCTTCAAGGTCCTATATCGGTATCTGATAATAAAACCCATACTTAATATCTCTATGAGTATATAAAGAATAACCATTTCCATAATTATTCTTAATTATGCCTGTGATCTTTTTATCTCAAAGCATTAACCCTTGTTGGGTTAGGTTCAGCTCACATGACACCTTACACCAAGTCCAACCCAATACTAGCATGTTGTTGGAATGGGCCATGGCCCATTATCATCTCTAACCCGACTTATATACTAGATCTCTTAGGCTTTACTCAATTTTCATTATCCACACACACACACACACACATATATAGGCGTGACCCACTAGTGATTCATAGCCCAATTAAAATCCAATGGGCTCATTCCACTCCTAGATTCAGCCCAAGTCCATCCTTTCACTGAGTTTGGAATGGCTACCAGTGAAGGCTAGCCCAATCCTTCACTCCAATCCCTCATTTATCACAAAGGCCCTATTACCACTTTTGGACGGAATCCATTAGGGCCATCAACTCCACTTAGGTTTTTAGTATGTCTTTAAGCATGAATACTTAACCCTGTTTTAATTGTCATAACACTACATTAACTATGTGATTAACCACTATATTATTGTCTTCCCTGCAGGATCAACTACACGAGATGCACCATGCATGTTCATCACCATTTAAGCACTAAGGCTTAGGCTCCAGTGAATAGAAACAAGCAACACACTAGATGGGTGTTACTGGTGTAATTTAACAGTGGTTAACATCAAAGGAAGACAGTGGGGGTGTCACTGTCTGAAGGTAGTGTACCTCGTCCGACCATACAATGGGGGTTTAAACCCATACCACTAACCTACAAAGAATCAAGTGGCTCACCGGAGTGCCAGTGGTACTCTCGAGAAAACAACTCCAATGATGGGGATAGCCCAAATGTGCTTTTCCTAGGCCTTTGAGGTTCAATGACTACGTAGAGGTGGTTGTCATAAGCTTATGTCTTCACTTCCTGTCCCGATATTATTCGTTCCATCCTCCATAGGTTGTCGTGTCTATGATCACTGTCAGCTTCTCCAGGAGACCGGGAAGAGACTTGAAGGTCCGGTCGTGAGGGTGGTTGTAATCCCCTATGAACAGTGATGGCTGTGATCCCTACGAACGTGGCAGCTAATTTGGCATATGAATGAAATACAGGCTTTTCTTCTATTTTTTCCCCCACCTGGTCATCTATTGCTGACGTGGCTATATTTAAGGGCATATATGGTAAAGTGGACTGCCATATAGCTTGCCCTGTTGGAATTTTTTGTTTTATTAAAAATGAAAAATAAATGGTAATGTTTGCTAACAGGACATATGCCACGTCACCAAGCCATGCCGATTTTTCTTAAAAATCCACATCATCAAAGGGCTTTATAAGGGATCTGGGGGCCGAGAGACAGAGCCCCACCAAAGTTCCCCATCGTTAGTGTATTCTCGCAAGATGGTACCCTGCCCAGATGGTGGTCCCCGACGCTCTTCCCTGTTCGTGGAGAAGGTTTCCAACACTTGGCAAGCTTAATTTCCTTTCCACCGATCAAGGTCCTTCCCTCTGGTTTAGAGTTCACCACAGTGTTGCGCGAAGGGAGAAATTCGCAGGTATATCCCATAAAAAGCTTCTTTCTCGTAGGGGTTCCTCTTCCTTAGATATTTAAGCCGGAGCCATGGTGGTTTTTAAGCAAAGTTATGATCGTTTCTCTTCGGGCTGAATTTCGAATTTCTGGGAAACCCTAGAAATTAGAGTATGGTTTTTAGGTAGTGTAGGCATTAAGAGTCTAATTTGGGGATGTTTGCCCTAAAATCAAAGTCATATATGAGATAATGACTGAGACAGAGCTATGATGTAGTTCATGATTATCTCCAAGTAATATAAATATCTAGGGCTTTCTATCTACTTTGGTTGATCATGTTATTCCAATTCAGAGAAATGTTTGAAGAATTGTGTTATTTCCATGTTGAATGCGACTTTAATTCTTCACCTCAGAGCTCTCTTTCAAATAATGTTTAAGTCAGAGCAATGTTGGTCATGGGTGTTTAGGGTTAACTAATGGGACTTAAATATACTTTGGGTTTCTATTTCTAAAAATGTTGTGTAGTTTACGTAGTTTATGCCAAACTGGAACCTGTTTTAGATATAAAAAAAAAAATTATATCAAAACCCTTCGATGTTAAAGATGGGTGTATTGTGGTTTACTGTATCTTAATGGATAAATTATTTGTTGAATGTTTGTCGTTCTAGTTAGGCATTGAGAAATTGATTTTGTTAAGACTTTGCATTAGATATCAATTTCATATTTTCGTCAAAAAGAGAAATTATAGAGTTTAGTAAAGATTTTGATGTAGGAGAGCCCGAGTCAGACGATGTCGAGCTGTCTGATTTCACCATGAGAGCTTTGGCATACCACGACTTGGCTGACCGACATAAAGGCAAGAGGTGATCGAGCCAAGTCCGGAATTGGGGAGCACTTTGGACAGGTTTCGGTATTTTGGCCATAACTTTGGCTACTGATATAGGATTCGCGCGCTCAACCCCAATTAGGAAAGATCGTCTCGACGCGCACATGGGGTCCATCTGCTTTGCTTGATACACCCTTCCTTCATCCTCAAATTCTATTGTTTTCCCAGTCGTTTCTTCGTTTCTCGGTGTTTTTTTTTTCCATTTTTGGCAATAGTTCGTATGCCAATTTAGGATAGGATATGAATCCGATTTGAACTCATATTTTTAAGAATTATCTGTTTGGTTTAGTTATTTTAGAATTATATAAGTTTTTCTATTGGACCAAAATTTGCCGAGTTGGGCAAATTTGGATAAGAAGATAGAATTTCTAGGTTATCTAGGTTAGTTTTTTTAGCTATTTAAACCCTGCTTGTGGGTTGAATTTTATTCATTGATTATTGAGTTATATTTTCTTTTTAAAGCTTCAGAGACTTTTCTTCTCTGTTTGTCCTCCCCTTTTCTTGCTCTTTTATCAATCCCCTCTGCTTACCACCACCCGCAAGTTAATCACTACCCTGCACAGCGTCAGATTTTAATCAATATGATTGAAACTTCATATTTTTTTTCTTGAACCTTGTTTTCCTTTGAAGTTGAAAATCTCATTCTACCAACAAGTACTTTCGAAGAGTCAATAGAAGAATAAGCTTAGTTTGACTCTCAATAAAATTTAGATTTTTATATTTAACCCTAAAATCAAGAGTTCTGTTGTTTAAGTATTTTTTTAATTTGTATTCATCCCTCTACCAATTTGTCAATGAATTTTTTTTATCTGCCAATAAGGTATTACAAACATACTTTAACTCTTCATATAATTTAAATTTTGATATATCCATTGGAAACAAATAAAATCAATAAGTAGTTCTTCAAAGTCCTCCATGATATGCTTGACTAATAAAAACAAAAGATCTTGTTGAATGTTGGCTAGAAATTATGAAATGATCTTCCAGAACATTCAAAAACAACTTTTCCTTCGCTCTGCACATCACTGAGATAATAGATAAAAATGTATCCCATAGAATCAGAACAGAATGACTGAAATAGAAAAGTGCTATGGGTGTGCTTTGTGATAAGAAGATGCCTAATAAAGTGAAGAAAAAGTTTTATAAGATAACAGTTAGATTGGCCATGCTATACGGAGCAAGTGTTGGGCAACTAAAATTCAACATATTTATAAGATGAATGTAGCAGAAATTAGGATGTTAAGGTAGATGTGTGGTCATAAAAGATGGATAAGATTAGAAATGAACACATCCGACAAAAGGTGTATGTGGCACTAATTGAAGATAAAAAAAGAAAAAGGCATTTAAAGTGGTTTGGACACATGTGTCATAGACCCTAGGTGGCCCGGTTAAAACATTATGTTGTGTGTTATGGTCTGGCTTGGTCTTGTGTTTGTTTTCTTGGTTGTTTGGTCAACCTCCTCCATCGATCCATTCTCAACGTAGGGAAACACAGGAGGAGTTACTGTTGAAAGTGAGTGGTTTATTTCCAACAAATAGCCCTTACTATCCATTTTGACAAACCACCTCTAATCAAAGGAGAAAACTTTCTCATGTCTATGCGTCATATAACCCTGGACTCTTATCACTGATAGTTTTCCCTACACTCTTCGTCATTTTATTTGCTTAATTAGGAGTAGTGTCACACCCTGACCCGATTCCCAGGGCCTCGGGTACGTGCACAGACCGGCCGTATCCAAGCAGAGGCTCACCTCACTCGGATACAAGGCCCATGTGAATCATAGAACATACACAGATGAGTAGCGGAAGCATAAAATTGTCATAATTAATCAGAGTATTATAGCGAAATTAAAAATACAAACTTTGTTTCAGACACCCTACAAAGGTTATGGCCCTACAAGAGTTCTACAAATGAAACCTCACACACAAAGAAGACACGACGTTCTCGAACCACTACAATGGTATCCCAATCCCATGTGCAGCTCCTAAATCTGAATTATCTGTTCTTCAGAACCTGAAAAAGAGAAGGAAGCAAGTGGAGAGAGCTTTTGAAAGGAAAGCTCAGTAAGTACCCCCATAGGGAATACAATAAAGTCAACGATGTCAACCAAACCAAAGTAATCCCAATGAACATAAAAACACATCAAGATCACAAGCCAAACCAAACAGTCAGGGATTACAATCCAAATATTCAACCTATCGAACAAATAAGACAAGACGTTGAGAAACCAAACAACGAATCTACAAGAATATCCAAAGAAAACCCTCGAGTCATCTCCGTGGCAGTCATCGACCTCAGCCGATCATCAATTCAATCACAAACATACCCTCGAGTCTGGTAGCTCTCCTACATGTACGTACACGGCCAGTGTATCATCCCACTAATGGGTGGACAGCCAGGGTATCCTCCCCCTGACAGAAAAACTGGACTGACAGGGTGTCCTCCCCTAACTCCCGTACCAAATATGCACTAAGCGAGAGACTCCACAAGAACAAGCAAAAGGCTGACACACACACCTGACCCACCCACAGGAACACATGTGACATAGTCAAGTGCAGGTCAACAGGTAAGCGCGTCCAGCGAGCATTCAATCAATAGACAGTGATACTAATACACTTCTATCTGGACGGAGAACAGACTCACGTGTTACCACGGCCATGTGTAGGTCAACAGATAGGCATGTACAGTACTCACTATCTTACAACAAACAAACATACACATACCACATAAGAGCAATCCAAACAAAGAAGAAACAACTATGTATATATAACAAGAAATAATCAGAAGCAACAAGAAGGCATGCTATCAAGGAACAGTAACCAACAAAGCCAATAAAATAATGTGCACAAGCAAGAAACAAGAAAGTGATGAGGCAATCATCAAAGAATAAAGGTACTAGGCCGGAGTACTTACCTCAATTAACGATATCTGGAATTCCATAGGACTCTCTCTTGACGAGTCTCTACGTCGAAATTTGGTAGTAAAACCTATATAAGTAATGGAAAAAGTGCAAAAATTCTATATGTTTAGATGTACGTGTATGTCCCACTAACGGGTCCACCTAACTTGTTGCACATGGCTAGATTTAGCTTCACTTGTATCCCAACAAGAGTTCATTATTACTTGGTAGAATTCAACTATTCAACAAATGAGTCACTATACCCTAGTGGTTATGTCCCTCCATTATAGTTGTGGAGTCTTGGGTTCAAATCTCGTCACCTATCATTTTTATTTCTTTTTGTTTTACTAACCGGATTCAAGCTTGGCTAGACCCAACCTGTTAACCAACTTGACTAAACCCAATCCTTTACTTGACTGGACCCAAACCAGGTTGAACTTGATCAAACCTAACCCAGTTCCTTATTGATTGAGTTTAATTGGACCAGACTCAAGTCCATTAAGTTGGTTCGACCTAATCGACTTGACTTGATCAAACCAAACCCATGAACCACTTAACTTAAATTGATTGAACTCAATTTGATTTAAAAGGAAAACACGTCCATTACCTGACTTGGTAATTTCTTATCCTTAGTGAACGTTAGCCAAAATAATGGTGAGGTGTCCCACATACAGTTAACTCTCGGAGGATAATCAAAGCTTAAGAGTGTGTAAGCTGCTGTTAAAAAAACTAATGGGTTGCTCTTGGTCTTACAGGTTTTGCAAAGGTGAAAGACAGGGAACGTCACCCACAGTTACTACCAAAAGTAGAGCATCACTCTGGCAAACCTACACATCTACGCCATGGGTAATCACCGGTTCACACTCCCTCACGATGAAGCCGGGCGGGCTCCTATGTTCTTAATATGATCCTAAGACTGAGGAACTCTAACTCTGTTAAAGTCAGCCATGTATATTATCAGGTAAGCCCATGCACTAACCATCGTCCTTCCGGGATGAGATTTAATGAAAAACCAACCAAGCCCACTGTCCCTCTCTGAATATAACTGCATTCATGTCTACTCACAATCCATAACTAACAGCTTCAACATCAAGAGCCTTTGCATGCACCTAACATTAATCCTTCTTACACTCTAAGCATAACTTTAATCCCACCATAAAAGTCCATGCAACTAATTACAGAGAAGCGCCAAGACCCACATTCTCAATTCATATTACAAGCCTATATACACAGTCCTTCATATATTCAAGGTTTATTGCAACAAACCCTAAACTTTAGTTAATAGTTCTTCCAAACATGATCTATGTATATTCATTCAAGAGGAATCCATTATAGTTGAACCCCTCCAACCTATGTTCATCCCAAGCTTATCTACACCTCTCATATATGCAAATATCTTCTTACAAACTAGGTTAAAGGGCCAGAAATTTCACGTGAGAAAACAGTCGTTCTTGGCGTCCCCGGGAGAGCACTGGTCCAGATTTAGAGGTGCTTGTTGTGGGACAAGAGTTACAAGGTCCTCAAAAAAAATCTCTGGCGATACTCGATGTTGTGGCTGCTCTCCCCGGCCTCTTTGATTACGGCAGCTGGAGAATAGTGTTCCTCCTCTCTCTGTTAATGCTAGGGTTGTGCTCTTATAGAAGAATAACAAGGGATTTGGATAAGGATTTGGATAAGCATTATGGTTTCATATACATGTTTAAAAATAAACTTTTACCCCTTATCTTCTCCATAGGCTGAGTGAAGTGAAGTCGTGGAGGAGATAAGGTCTTGTGGCGACAATGTTAAGCTAGCGAAGAAGAGGTCTTATCCACGTGCCTCAAGATTAGGTTTCCACGAGCAAGCGGTAGGGATAGACCCGCGTGGCAAGGTCAACCGCATCCAACCTTTTGTTTACGTGCTTTCTCATTTTCTTCTTTGCCCTAAGCCGTTGATCGTCAACAATTTCTCTCCACTTATCATCATAGCCGTTGCTTTCAAAATCACAACTCATGTATGGTTTTGCTTTCACGTGGATGTTAAATTCTCAAGTCAACATCTTATCACTTTCATATGCATATATTTATTTAGGGATAAGGTACAAAAAAACCCCTCGTAGTTTGACCAAAATCTCACATAAACCCTTATGGTGATCACTAGCTCAAAAACCACCCTATGGTGCTCAAAAAGGGTAAAAATAGGCCCTTATAAATAACACTGTTAACTTGCCATCCATTGGTAAGGATCTATTTGCACCCTTTTCGAGCACCACATGGTTTTTTTTTTTTTTTTTTTTTTTTTTTGCGCTAGTCACTACCATAGGATATACATCTCCATTTAAAACATTTTTTTAAAAATATTAACATACTTAATAGTTTAAGTACTAACATAACTAAAACTAATTACAGTCAAATTAACACAACAATTAATCAAAACATAATTAATTAAATAAAAACATAATTAATTGTTGAAAGAAAACTTAATTAAGAAAACCCAACCCTATCATAAAACCCTTACCGTATCCTCTCCCTTCTTCCCCCTGCTTCCCGCACCTCCTTTCCCTTCTCCACCGCCGCCTACACATACGCCAGTGAGCTCTACTAGACTAGCACCTGACCTGAGCCCAGCCTCCGTCGGCCTACGTCCGAGCTCCTCTGCCCCTGTTCGCCACCCGACCAGGCCCCGCCTGCGAGCTTCGCCCTACTCTCTTGCGCCAACGAGCAGCTGCGCGTGACCGGCGACTCCAAGCCGCCAGTTCCTCTGCCTTCTCTGTGGGAGCCAGCTTCGGCCGCGGCCAGATCCGCTCCTTTTCAGGCAGCCAGCCCCCACTGCGAGTAGATCCATCAGCCAATATCTTCTCTCTTCCCTATGAGACAATCCGACAACCTGAACGCCGATGAGGTTATCTCCTTCCCTTCCCCAAGAGCCCCGACAGCGAGCTTGATCCTAGCTCCGGTGAGGATAGAGCATCGTCGAGCTTGCTTCAAACCTCTAGAGAATCACAGTGAGATTCCCTAACTTTGGATTAGGGTTATCAATGGATTTGGGGCTAGGCTATGAGTGGGATTATGAATTGAATTAAGGGTTGATGCTGTGAAAAAGGGTTGAAATCATGACTTATTAACCAACTAAGATGTGTTGTATGCTTATAGAAATGAAATTATGTTGTATGAATGCATAAGGCTAGTATTGGTTAATGTTTGTATAATTTTCAGGAGCTTATAAACAAAGGAGGTGCTACCGGATTTTTTATGGAAATTACATGTGTTAATATCTGTTTATCCCCGACGGAGGTCGTGCGATATCTGTAGGGCCAACCGTTACCATTTGAGCAGTTAAAATTGAAATTTTAGTGTTAGGGTTAGGGCATGTTTGTTAATTTGATTGGATTTAGAATTATTTTGTTTGTTAATTTCATAATTTGGTTTTATTAGAGAGGATGAGTTGTGGTTTGTTTATTAATTTGATTGTAATTTATTTAATTATATTATTTATTAAATGGAGATTTTTATCCTATGGGGATTACTGGCTCAAAAACACCTTGTGGTGCTCGAAAATGGTGGAAATAGACCCTTAGCAATGGATGGCAAGTTAACGGTATTACTCATAAGGGCCTATTTGCACCCTTTTCGAGCATCATAGGGTGGTTTTTGAGCAAATGATCACCATAAGAGCTTATATGAGATTTTGGTCAAACTACTATTTATTTATATCCATCCATCACATCATTTCATTTCATTCATTTAATTTTTTGTTTTATTTGAATTCATATACTATCTTATCCGAATCCCATGTATATATATATATATATATATATATATATATATAATATCCTACCATTAAATCATGCCCCTTATGCATCTAAGTCCCCCTTATTTATTTTATTATTACTATTTATTTATTTATTTATTAATATTATTTTTTCCATCATAGGTCCTTTATAAGAGAGGGAGACAATTCTAATTTAAACTCAACTTTTCTTTGAAATTACAACTAGGGCCCTAATGAACGGTGAATTCTAACATACCTTGCAAGGTATGTTGACTTGGGGCTTCTACTAGGGTAATTGTAGGGTTTTGGGTATATTTTATTGGGTGTTTTTGGGGTGTTGTGGGAAGCTAGGCACATACCGTGATACTATTTCACGGTCTCTTAGAACGCACCCTAATGAACCTATTAACTCTAATTAGGGCTATTAACTCTAATTAGGGCATTAACATTTAAATCCCACTTTTCTGATAAACTTCAATAAATTCCAACTATGGGGAATTTCATTAATCCATAAATTAATAAAGAAATTAAAAACGTTCATTCCCACAAATATTTAATTAAATCCAACCTTGGGGACTTTCTTTTATTAACCAAAGATTTTTGGAAAATAATTAGAAAATAATAACCTAAAATCTTCGGATTTTACAAGTAGTTTAAGCAAACTCTCTCTTGACTTATATTGTTGAAGGTTTGGAATACCTTAGTAGGCTCCTATTTGTTTACCTTCCCTCTCCCCTCGTAGATTCGACCTTGTACTCACCATAATTCATTATTTTTATCACACGTGTACTAAGCGTGAGTGTGTGTACTGCAGCTCAACAAAAACTACACAACATTCACTCATTCATTTTAGATGGGAAAAGAATAACACAAATAAGTAAATCATAAATCAATTTTTTATTAACTAACTTGTTGAAAATGAGCAATGTACAAAAAGAAAAATATACAAAGTTTTATTATTAAGGAGCTATTGAAGAGACATCGGCCTCAGCTGATATAGGTTCCTTAATCTTAACATGAGTCTATGCCTTGGGTTCAGCAAGAATTGACACCTCAAGTTTGACCGTAGTTTCTGCTTTAGCCCTATGGTGTCACCCTCAGGTATAAGGGGAAAATGCTAGAAAGCACCCTAGAAGCCCACAGTGGCTAAGTCCAATCTGAATGATTGAGGATGATCTCCGTCACAAGTTTGAAACCCTCCTTTGCTCCCCTAGTGACATGGTCTAATACCTTATCCTCTAACTCTTTCGAGTTCTTAAAATTGGTTACCTTTTGCTGAGTGAAATCCTTGAGCTTACTCAAGTATTCCCGGAAGTCTTTGAACTTCTCCATAGCTTCCTTGCCGAAAGCTTGGAGTTCTTTGTGAAATTGCTCGATGTACTTGAGCTTGACCACAATCCTCTCCGTGAACTCCTCAGCAGCTTGGCAAGCCTCAACCTCCAACTCTTTCTCAAGATGGCAGCTATATTCCTTTGAAGCTCGAAGGAGGTCATGACCTCAGTTTATTTCATCCTAAGCTCGGAGCTTCTCCCTCCTCTAGGTCTTGACCTCCATTTAATGGTCAAGCTATTGAAGTTGAAACTCCAAGTTCTCTTCCCTCACATGGGCTAGGTCGATCTCGGCCTTCTTAAGAAATTCCTTGGAGGGGTCCCCAAGTATGACCTTTCTTTTGCAATTGCTTGACCATATGGCCCATTAGAAGACCAGGTTGTATGATTAGAAAACACCATATCAGTAATCTGAATAAAGAATACCAAGGGTTAGAAAAAAAGATGTAAACAAAGACGTACCTTCATCCCTATCAGGGTCAACTACAAGGCCTTCTCCTCTTTGCTAAGGCCTCATAGGGTTATGAGATCTAACTCGAAGAAGATGGCCTCGAAGGCCTCTTCAACAAGTAATACTTCATCGATGGGGCGGACTTCACCTCGGCGATTATTAGAAATCGATAGGTAAGCCCTTGGAAATGGAAGGACCTAAAGACCACAGAAATAGTTGGTGTGAGCATGGTGGAAGGAGTGCCGGGCTAAACATCGACTCTACCAAAGAAGATAACTTCGATGACATTGAGGTCTCGTGAACCAGTGCAGCCGAGGCGCCATTCTCCTCGGCCGTCGGGGCCGCCCGGTCTTTGCTAAGGCCTCGGGTTAAACTCGATGCTTCTTAATCAATAGTGCAAACATCGGATCAATTGATCATTTATATTTGAAGTAAAAAAATTGAACAAATTCTACAAACAAGAAGGATGTCCTTCCCGCCAGAAGAAAGAGCCTGACTTCACCGAGGTTTTCTACAGTTACTGTCCTATCTAAGGGTGGAACCTCACTACTCTAGAGGAAGGAAACATGTTCCTTCTCCACTTGGCGTGAAAAGAAGAGTTAAAATTAGGGCGTCCCACGAAGTTGGGACTATCCATCTGGACTCACAAGAAATGAAGGAAAACTCCATCTTCTAATACCGGATAGCAAATGGGGCTTTTATTAGGAAAGCTCTGCAAACTAAGGTGATAAAGTATTACCAATCACAGAAGTTCGGATGCTTATTTATATAATACCCTGAGTTTTGAAATTAATATGAAATTAATTAAAATGAGGATTAATGCTGGATTAGAGGGTAAAAATGTATATAAGAAAAGTTTGGGGGTTACATTGAGAAGTTAAAAAATTAATTAATTAATAAAAAATTTAAAAAAATAATAAGCAAGAAATTAAAACATTTTCCAAAGGAATGACTTTTGGATATTTTAGTGATACAGAAAATCACCAAAAAGCTTAACTAGGAAGAAAGGTAAGGGATCCATTCTTTTTTACCAGGGCAAAGTTAACCCTTTCATTTGCATTTTTTTTTTTTGGATTTCATGGGTTAATCTTGAAGCCTTTCCATGGTTGGTTTTTTTTTATTCTCTATGACACGCTAAAATGACTATATTTTTCTTGCCTCCTTATGAACATGAAATTTTTGAAATCTTTTATGCTCCTATGTGATTAAATGCTTCATTTCCATATCTAGACAAATGTTATGTTGACGGGTGGGCCCAGAATTATACAGCCCTTTAATGCATTGGCTAAAGCATGTCCCTGGAATGGGAAAATCCAGTTGATATGAAGTATGGTGTCATGGCGGGTAGCCCTGACAATATTATGTTATGACGTCCAGACTGTTCATGAAATTATTACCTATGTTTGATGCTTATGTTTGATGTTTAATACCCTTCGTGACTTTGTTATTTCAATATCTTTACTCTCACAGTTCATGCTTTTACTCACACAGTTCATGTTTACCTTACTGGGCTATTTCAGCTCACCCCTTTGTTTCTTTGATTTCCAACCCCAGGTGAACTAGAAGTCTAAGGAAGGAAGTTGCGTAATAGGACTATTGACAGCTCTTGAGAGTTTAAGTTTATGTTTTAGTATCTTATTTATGTATAAGTGTTTATAATATTGTGTTTGGTGTCCTAAACTTCTAAACTCTTAAACTTTTGATCATTATGATCTTGGGAGATGTAACAAATTATGTGAGGATTATGCATGTTTAAGCTATGTTTTGAGATTAACGCACCCGATCTGGAGCTTTCGGATTTGGGGGCGTTACAATTTAGGTATTAGAGAAGACAAAACCAATAAAAAGAAGGTTCTAGGCCAAGGTGAAGAGAGTGAATAACAAATCCATATAGGATTCCCATTTCCCCATGAGTCTGGGGCAAGTTGAGCAAGTATAAGGTTGTGAAAGAATAAGAAAAAAAATTCCATGTCAAAAAAAAAAAAAAAAGATTTCACAAAAAATTGGAGGAATCGGAAGGTGGAAATCGGTTCGAAAAGACTCTATATATACGGCTAATTCTTCAGGCTGATAAGAATTGGCTCACTCCCTAGTGTTTGGATTCCTATACCTAAAGGGTGGCAGGATGGTCAAGCCATTATCTGTTTGGATGATTTCAAGGAAACTCAAAGAACAAGGGATCGACTTGACACCAGTAACCTACTCACTATAAGCTAAGGAGAAACCTTCATTACCTCGATTAAGAAGAAGGAGAAGCTGCTTTCGAAAAGATGAACTAAGAGCTTTCTTAAACAACAACAGAGGAGGAGATATGGATCACATAAGTAAAACCCTAGCCCTTTACATGCTTATGTATAGGCAATACTCACATATATGTTTCTTAGAGGGTAATTAGTTAAGATGCGACTCCTCAAAAGGCACTTTGAAATGACGCATTCGTGGATAGTGACACGTAGGCCACTATCTTTGGACGCTTTAGGATCATCCTATCAGGAGTCGCGCCCATGATCTCCTCCTCCGTACTTTTTAGAAGAAAATGCTTTGAAAGTTGGAATACCTTGTCCATCAAAATTCATGACCCATTGATCAGCGTTGATATGAAGCGACAAACTTGTCAGCTCTGCCACATCCTAAAAAGCAGCTTATAGTCAAGTAGCCGAGAACTCTTTTCGGGTCAGATCATACCATCAACTAAAAACCGAACTCTCTAGGCTATGTCGGGCTGAAGACTGGTCAACCTAGAAAGTTGGAGGTAAGTATTATAGGAGAAAATATTTGAAGGCACATGGCATGATCATGAGCGTCAAGATGAGAATCCAACTGTTAAAATAACTGTTTGGTCATCCAACGGTATAGGAACGATAGAGGATGGATTCCAAAAGGTGTTGAAAGCTGGCAGCTAATGGTCTAGTCTATGAAAGGAAGTCCTCGACTCACGAAAAAGGTAATTAGGGATTCCACTGAGATTAAGTGCTAGTTTGAGCGTCCTCTCTCTCTCTCTCTCTCTCTCTCTCTCTCTCTTCTTTCTGAGTCCCTAACTTGTGCGTCAAAGACTCCCCTGTGAGGACGAGCGCTCGGATCTTCTTTCTCTGTAGCTCCTTCTTCCAGTAAGGTTTGTTCCCTATAGGGCGATCTCTAGAAGAGACATTGATCCTACGAAGCTGAAGAAATAAACCTGAGAAGTCAATTCATTAAAGTTGATCTCATTCAAAATCAATTGAAGCACTTCAACATTCATGGACCTCTCACACTTGTTAATCAAGATCTGCTCTAATCCTCACGAGGTGTAGATCTTTGCATCAACATAACTCTATTATTTTTTTATTTTTTATATTATGAATAGGATTTAAAACCAATATTTGGAATACCTCACTTTATATCAAATAACCTAAACACATACTTACACGTAAAATTTATGGTTTTTTTTTCTTTTTTTGTAAATAACAACAGGGAATCTTAATATACAAACTGGGAGAATTTTTTTTTTTATCTTCCTTTAACTTTCTTTTCACGTACCAGACTTTTGAAATAAAGAAAAACACTGAAGTATAATGAAAATGGACTTTAAAAAGATCTGAAATTAGAACCTTAAATTATATTTTTAAAATTTATCAAAATGGACCGCTTAAGATGGGCCGGAACAAAAGCCTTAAACTTAGTTTCGGATCCGGATCTCCGTAGAAGATCCGACATCTCAAACCCGAAACATTCTAAAACCCTCTCACTCTCCCTATCCGCAGGAGAGCCGACGGAGAAGAAGAGGTATGCTTCTAGACTCTCCTGAACTTTCTGAAAGTCTGCTTCTGTTCATCCAATTTATCTCTCTTAATGATGATTCTTGTGGTTTTATTTAATTCAATTTGATTTTTTGGTAATCTAATTCTAGTCGGAGATGCCGATTCTTCACAAATGTATGTCATCTAAATCTTGACTTGGATGTAGCTGAAGGTATTTAATTGAGGAATTTTTAGAAATGAGAAGTTGAAGAACTTTGACTGCATACGATTCTTTCTTGAAAAAGAAATTGTTTTGGGAGATTTTGATCTATAGTATTCTATTTTGGCACTAATAAATAGGAAACGAAAAATTGAAGTTTGTTCACTATCTTGCCTGCATATGTAAGTTGGGCTGTTCAATTTTGACATCAGAAAGTCTTCACCAAGTTATTAGCTACTGTTTTTAAGCTGACTGCATCTTTTGGCTGGAAAAGCAGCAGTTTTCTAGAAGTTGATTCCAAAACTGAAATTAGAGTTTATTGATTCTTTGCCTAGGGAGGATTTTTTTCCCCCTTGTTTCTGTTTAGAATTGTCTTTTGTCTTTGAATTTACAATGACGTTTCTGAACTTCCTCTTGCACATGTAGGTTATTTCAGACTTCTGCTTCTGTGAAACTGTAAAATGATCCTGATGGGAGATGGTCATTGTTCTTTTATTTCTGCTGTGTTTTGAGTCCATCTCATAATTTTGCACTCTTGGTTCAACAATACTTCAAGATGTCTGTATTGACCTGTAATTCCTCGAGAATTTCTAGTTGTCCAATGCCTGCAACTACAAGATTTTCCAATTCAACTTTCTTATCAAGTCACAATGGGTACTTAAAGTGGAAGTTGAAAACTGCCTCTTTCATCAACTTGTGAGTGATATCTCTGAACTTGTTATATCCTGTTTTTGTATTTCTGTTTACTTATTTCTTAGTTTTGGTACTTGGAATTTTTCATTGATGTTAATGTCATTCTTATTTTCAGAAGATATGGCCCTGGGTCAAGGCATAGTTCATGTGGAAGAATTGGGAAAGGCAAGGGCCTGATTTATGCCTCATTTGGTGATATGTCTGATGATTCAACTGGTATAAACTCTTTTGCACTTTCTTGAGTTCCAAGTTGCCAATACTTTTATTGTTTTATTTTATTTATTTTACTTCTCTAGATATTACATTCAGTGCTTGGTTAATTGTCTTCTAGTTGTACTCTAATATAGTGCAAGTATTATTAAAAACGGGTAGTCCGGTGCTACAAAGCTCCTGATATGTGCGGACCCCGGGGAAGGGTCGGAACACTTATCTATTGTACACAGTCTTACCCTGTATTTTTGCAAGAGTCTGTTTTCATGACTCGAACCCGTGACCTCACATGGCGACAAGTATACCGTTGCGCCAAGGCTCCCCTTCATTGCAAGTATAATTATTGTATGTTAATCTTTTTCTTTGGTAAACAACTGCTCTTATTTATAGTTGTATATTTGCAGTTGGCACATCAGACTTCATGTTTCCTATTAAAAAGGTGGGTAAAATCTTCAAAAAATAATCATGTACAACCTTTAAACATGGGACATAATGTATACATGATAGATTTTCACACATGAAACAACCTCTAGAGATTAGTAAATTGTGAAGAAACTTGTTGAAGATAATTTGCCTAAGAAAAAGGGCCATCTCTACATAGCTAGTTACATCATGGAACACTGATTCTTGCAAAACAAAAGACCGTTTATGGAGATTGTTGTCACAGTATTAACCTGCGCAACATTGGATCGTGGTATGCTGAAGTTGTTACTATGGATTTAAATGAAAACTATCCATAGTATTGTCTTTGGATAGAAGAGATCCTTCAAGAAAAATAAATAAGCGCACTGTCTTTGGCATTGCTTGTAGAGAAAGTATGTTGAAGTCCCTGTGTCTACATGGAAGGGTATATAGAGGCTTTATAGTTTATATAGTTTTGGGAGTAACTAATCATCTCTTAAATCCTCTTGAAAATAAAATGGAAAATCAGCTGTTGAGAAAACATTAAGTCATAAACGCATGTTTTATAATACTTCTTTGATCAAAAAAACAAATATGAATAATTCCTTCATGTGAGTGACTTGAGTGTAGTGAATTTGGATCTTTTGAAATTGAAAATAAGTAGTTCGAATTCCCTTTCACAATATATAGCTTTTAAAGTCTTGACATGTGAATAATGTAAGTAAGTATTTTATTTCTGAAAAATCACAAGTTTGAAGAATTACTTGTGAAATTTATTGCTACTATATTTGGAAAATGATGGTGATAATATCAACTTGTTGTTTTCAACATTTTTATTTTATATAATTGTGGAATTATGAGAGATTGCGATTCATGACCATGTGCATGTATGCATTTGTAGATAGAATTACAAACACTATCATACATATGATTTTTGTCAAGGAAATCGAAGGTGGCTAAAATCCATCTGTTTTTGTATTAAAGTAGTTCTCAGTAGAAAGGGATTAACGTGTGTTTGAAGTATCTCAGGTTCACAATTGAACTGTCTGTAGATTACACTTTGATCAGTAAAACTAGTGTCTCCTCAGCCAAACACAGTAATGCATATTAAGTTATCATTCTTCTTTTGTGAGTGCCTGTCTGATTATTAACTCTTTCCATCAATATTCTTCCTGACCTTCTTCATTGCTTTAGCTATCTTTCCTAGGATTCACGTGAAGGACCCCTACAAGCGTCTTGGAATCAGCAGGGAAGCATCTGAAGAAGAAATTCAAGCTGCAAGAAACTTTTTGATAAATCAGTATTCAGGACACAAACCAAGTGTTGATGCAATTGAATCTGCACATGACAAGATAATTATGCAGAGCTTTTATGAGAGGAAAAATCCGAAAATCAACTTTAAGAAAAAGTTTAGAGAAGCTAGTCAGTCACGTATTGTTAGGGCTGTGACAAGTAGGTTTGAATCTCCAGCGACAAACTTCGTAATAAAGACTGCTGCTGTATTCATAGTGCTTGGAGTCCTCACTGTTCTATTTCCAACGGAAGAAGGGCCAACGCTTCAAGTTGCCATTTCTCTTGTGTTCTCTATATATTTCATACATCAGAGGCTTAAGAGTCGAATCCGAGCTTTTCTATATGGGTACGCATATTTAATTTTCCATCACATTCGTTTCATCTAGTTGCGTTCCATGTAATGTGTATATATATTGGATTAGCACAACCATCCAACCATGCATTTTCTTTTGTTGTATCTACAGTTATCTATGGCTGCATATTACAGAAACAATGCTGAGCATGCTCACATACCACACCTAAATTAGTAGAGCATATAGACTTGAAGTTGGGAACCCTTGAACTTGATATTTTATCACCTAGTTTGAAATCTGAAAAACCATATGAAGCTTTGGTATATTTTATGGATCAGAATGGAGAAAGGCTCATCATTTTCTTTTTCAGAGAATATATGTCTGGATTAATCACAATTTACAAGTCGCAATGGGTAGATGCCACAAAATACCTCCACCAACTTTTTATTTTTTGTCAATGCGACCTTTGTAGGGATCCAAATGCACTTATTGAATCTGGAAGCATTTTTGTGCATCTATAACATTTTCTCTTTTAAATAGTAAGGCTTAGACCATATGCTTCCCCGAAGAAAAATGCATCTTGTTGTTTTTCATTCTAGTTCTTAGCCACATAGTCCATAGGAGGTTTGGGGTTGTTTTATAGATCAGCAGTCAAGATGCACAGACCTGAATAGCATTCATATGTGATATATAATATACTTAATAGTTTACATTTTTGTGAATGATGGAGTTTTGTGCTTTAGTGAAGATGAGATGAGACTTTTTATCTTGCAGGTTTGGGGCATTTTTTGGGTCATGGCTTCTGGGAACATTCTTGATGGTGTCTATAATCCCACCTCTACTTAAAGGAGTGAGAAGTTTTGAAGTGACCACTTCTCTCATAAGCTATGTGCTTCTTTGGGTGTCTTCTACTTATTTGAAGTAATTAATACCTTTGATTCTGCATAGACTAATCAAATGTCATCAGTCTTGTCTTGAATTTCTTTGTAGTTTTTTTTTTTATGATACAGTTTATTTTTTGGATCAAATAGGATGTATTGCCTCTGAGTCTTTGCATTGCTTTAGTCATTCAACTATTACCCTGATGTCCTCTGATTGTCATTGCAACATGTGAAACATGACAAGGATATTGGACACATGATTCTTGCTTGCCTAGCCAGGACGACAATGTCACAATCTTAATTTCAAAGAGAATTGCTGAGGCTTTAAAGTTACAGATGACTGTCACGATCTGAGAGGATCCGCTGTCGGTGTGCGGGACCGTGTATGTTGCTGCATTGTTTTGCCGAGTTATTTTGATCATGAGAAGCACTCAAAGATATGTAATCTATTTAAAAACCTAACCACTCAATCATGGTTTGGCACATCATGAGATGCATCAAGTGCTTATTCTAAGCATAATAATGACAGTTGTCAATTATATTGGATAAAATATAACACAAAACTTAAGTACAAAAGCATACCGATGACGATGCAGCAACCAAAGAGTGTTGAATAGCCCTCTTAGATGTCAGTAGCCTGAATTCCTAATAATAAATAAACAAACAAACAAAAAATGATCAATTGCTTCACTATTTCAATTGCTAATATTTCAATACAAAAAAAAATGAAACTTTAGAATCAATGCTTGAATTTATCCAAAAGAAAAAAAACAGATAACTTAAGAATCAATGATGGATACACACCTGTGACCGATAACAAAGCGCATGATGACACCTTTCTCTTTCTAAAGTTTCTTTCTTTTTTGACCTTTATTAACCACTACGAGAATATAATTAATGGAGCCATACTCAGGGGAAGGACTGCAATACTCAGCAAATAAAAGAGATGATAACAAACAACAAAAAATGGCAACAGGAAAAGAAAACTCACTTTGCTATATAAATCCCAAGAAGAAGAGATAAGAACAAACGCATAGCAAATAAAAGAGACTCCAATTCGAAAAGCATATGTATAATTCAATCGTCATTACAAGTTAGTGTTAAAATGCTAAAATAAGAAAGGAAATATATCAACCAAAAACACAGCATCCATGACTTCGACAATAAAAAGAACAGAGAAAGATAGAGAATAAGATCAGAAAATGATCTGGACAAGGATGACAATGTCAGTATAAAACACAACGTATTTGCCTAAAATAAACCACTACTATGTATGATGAAATATCAAGAAAAAATGCAAGTGATAATATCCTTTTGCCCCTTTAAATGAACAACTCCCTCCAAAACAGATCATCTTCAATGAATCAAATAGATACCATTAACATAGAATGCCAAAATTTGTTGAACAAATAAATAATGGAAATTCAAGAAACCAAGAACATGGATTCAATCACAATAGATTTTTTTCCTACTAAAGTTAAAACCTTAAAATGTGATGTCGGACATAGAAAAACTTTCACTCAGTCACTATGTATGACGGTTTGAATTTTCTTCTGCGTGAGCCAAGTGACTACCATGTGATGAAGGCCTTTGGACAACTAAGGATCCCACATTTTCCTATTTGAAAAGAAATCAATATCAAATGTTAAGAAAATATAAATTCTGAAAACATAAAAACAAACATTAACAGGTTATGGAACAAAAACTTTAACATAGAAATTAAAAAAAATAAAACTTGATTAGGTGTTACATTTTGTCTTTCCCTCATAAGAAAGGCGACATGATGTTGAGTTTCTTCAAGTTGCCACGTTAAGCTTTGTAATCCTTGAGGGTATTATGTTCGGTTGCTGAAACCATACCACCATAATGTCTACTACCCAAGCTCCTCGATGACCCATACACCTGGGTTGGGACAACTCCAAGTCCCATACCTCTAACATACTCATAGTGATCTTTTCCGAAAATGCTACTAAATGCATCGGTTTTGGATGAGCTCTGGCTGCGAATAACAAGATTTTCCTACAAAATAAAGTTGCAGTTGTATATTTATTATTGTACAAACATCATGCATAACAAATTTGGAAGAATTTTAACTTACATGATTACGACTTGCTTCTTCATTTACCAAAGCCCCAGCTGATGTTGTGTGACTGGCCTGAAACATTTCAGCTCTTGTAACAGGCCGACTAAGTTGAGTTTCCTACAAAATTAAATATAATTAATTTTCAAAGAAAGTTCCATATACATGATAAACGTCATTAAACCTCCTATTAAGATGAAGGTACAAACCATCTCATTTTGCAATCGAGCCAACGACTTTGAGCCTAATGTGTGAGGTGTTGTTAGGTGGGTGCGATTTATAGTATTCTGCTTTGCTTTAGCCTGCACAAGAATGAGGCGCTAATTACTAAACATAACTGCAACATAAACATTTTCTTATGAAAATTACCTTTGTCTCAGGGCGAGCTCTATAATCCACAAACGCAATCCACTGTTCCAAAGGAACCTCTGGGGGTTTTTTTTTTTTGGCAATATTAGCTTCGTGAGGACCATCCGGATCACATTTCATGGAATTATATAAGAGATACCGGTGGTCTCGCCATTTTTTCCCCAAACTTTTCATAATATAACTTTTATGCCCCTCATCATTAACCTCCATCTTAGTCTACAAAAAAATAAACATATCAGTGCACATTAGGAAACATGCAAAAAAAATGAAAAAAAAAAAAAAAATCAACTGAAAATACATCTCTGACCTTTATCATGTTGATCCATACATGATCTTTATGGGAGTCTGGAATCTTTTGCCATTTTTCATATCCGAGGGGAAAGATATTACAATTACTTGCAATATGGCCTAAATATTGAGCAAGCATCCCCCAGGACGACTCAATCAACTGATCCAGATGATTCCATTGCACAATTACTCTGTCCCCTGGAGGAAGAGAGAATATATCAATAGCTTGCATTTTCTTTTGCCTAACTTCCCCATTTTCACCAACATTAAAAAAAAAAAAAATGTATAAGACATCATCATATATGTGATTATAATCCATAGCATAAAATCATATAAACTTGAAAACCTTTCATTCTAAGATAACAAATAAATTATACACATATACTAATCACCTCTAACCCCCACATCCCACATTCTTGAACTTCTTTTATGACCCCTGATAATTTCGGGCTCAGTAGTCTCAACTGTAGGGTATTGCATAGGGGCCTCTTGTTGTTCCTATGCATCAATCGGTTGAGGTGGTGTAGATGTACTCGGGCCAATAGAACGGTCATAGTCCTCGACCGGTCTCAATGGATCGGTAGAAGTGGCATGTCGTCTTGTCCTCACCATACCTACAAACAACTCACATAGGCAATAAATCAATTTAATAATATTAAAAAGTAAAAAATATCAAAACAAGTACAGATTCAAGAAATAATCACCAATTAATCTCAAACAATTACTTAATTGTGGTTATCTACTTCAACATGTTCACCAATATTAGAGGATAGAATATCATTCGGATCATCTACATCATCTCGACTCAATCGTAGATGTGTATCTTCATTAGGAAATAAATTATCCAAATTCAGCGTCGGATAAGCTTCAATATTGGTCATGACATGTTCATCACCCTCGCCCATGTCATACAAGTCTCTAGGTTTCAGATGTACTGGTATACACCATCCGTCTTCTTTTTGATCAATAACATAAAACACCATTTGTGCTTCAGAAGCTTTAATGTAAGGCTCATCATCTTCATGCACCCCAGTATGTATAAGTCTTGTAAAGTTGATAGAAGTAAAACCCAGTTTATACATTTTAAGACCTCTAGGGTGAGTCGTGTTGGCCCATTCACATTTAAACAAGGTTACCATAAATATTCCATTGTAATTAAGCTCAATAATGTCAACCAATTTTCCATAATGTGGTACACCTCCATACCTCATGTTAACATCGCTATTGCTAGAGTAACTCCTTGTTCCAAAGGTGCCAAAAACTCTACTATTCTGTGTGTTTAATCCTCTCTCACGTTCCAGAGTTCGGAACTTATATCCATTGACATTATATGCTGTGTATCTGTTTGCCTGGTTAATTGGTCCTTGTGCAAGAGCTACGAGCCAAATTTTGTCATAGTCTTGAAGCTTGTCGTGATCTCGATTGATCCAATAACAGATTAAAATAAATTGAATGTATTTAAAATAAAATTTAATGCATAAATATAGAATTCACTTACTCGATTTGCAAACCACTGATTAAACTCTTTGTGCACCATCTTATCTACCTCAATAGGATTCCTATTTCTAGACCTTAATTGTCTTCTAGCAACAATCCTGAATTCCCTGTGATGTTTGAAGTAGTAGTTTTGTAACTATGTAGTTTTTAGTATTTTATAAAACAAATGTTTAAGAATACTCACTGAACATAAGAATCAACTGCAGGGCAATTTATTAGTACGTGTCGATAAGCTTCATTCTCTCAATGGATGTTAAAGTAAACCATATAAAAGCCACAACTGGTTTCCCAACATATGGAAATAATTCCGCAATTCGAGCATTTGGATGCTGAGAAAAGGTGGGTTCGTCATCAACTTGCCTGGGATGATTCCATATGGTCTCAATGCTATCTAAATAATGTGAACCAAATGTAATAGCTTCTTGTGCAACATAACCCTCTCCAATAGATCCCTCTGGTTGTGCTTTGTTGCGCACGTATAATTTTAACACTCCCAAGTACCTACAACACCATATGTTTAGTAGTTATATAACTTATACAAGTTAATATTATGTGTTACAAATAATATTATTAATGAGTATTACCTTTCTATTGGATACATCCAACGATAATACACTGGACCTCCAAGTTTTGCTTTATCGACCAAGTGAACAATCAAGTGTATCATTAATGTGAAAAATGATGGTGGGAAAAGCATTTCCATGTTTCTTAAAGTGAGAACAATTTGGTTCTGCAGTTTATCCAATTCAGTTACACTCAAGGCTTTGCCACATATTTGTCGAAAAAAGGAATATAGCTCAAGTAATATTGCAGATACTTTATCATCAAGCCCTGCACGCATAGCAAGTGGGAGAAACTGTTGTACAAGTATATGATTGTCATGACTTTTCAATATTCCAACTATTTTAAGATTATCAGCATCAATGCACCGAGAAATATTACTTGCGTAGCCATCTGGCACACAAATATTCTTCAAAGTATTTAAAAATAACTTTTTTCCTTGCTTTATCATTATGTACACTGCTGGAGCAAACTTTCCATTGCCATTTGGCCACAGATCTGGTTTATAACTCATATCTTGTAGGTCCTTACGAGCATTGAGATGATCTTTTGATCGAGAACTATTATTCAACAATGTGAAGAGTACATTGTCACACACATTCTTCTCTATATGCACCACATCTAAATTGTGCCGCAACAAATTATACTCCCAATAGGGATGCTCAAAGAATATACTTTTTTTCTTCCATTGTTGTGGCCCTTCTAGAGTAGTACTCATACTTTGCCTTCTTTTCCCCCTAACCTGATTATCAACGGACCGACCGAATGTGACATTAACATCCTTAACCTGGTTTAAAATCTTTGTGCCTGATAGTAATCTCGGAGGGTCGCGTAGCTCTTGCTCTCTATTAAATCTGATCTTATTCAATCTAAATTTATGTCCACAATCAAGAAAGTGTCGATGGCCTATGAAACACCATTTCTTACTATGTCTCAAACGAGTAGGCTCTGAGGAGTAGTTGCAATACACACAGGCATGCTCGGTATAAACATTATAGATTTCCTAAACTAGGGTAATCACTAATTGTCCACATCAAAACAACATGTATGTATCAACGCCATCATACCATAACTCTTTCAACTCCCTTATTAGAGGTTGTAAGTAGACATCTATATCATTTTCTGGCATATGTTTACCAGGAATAATTGTTGAAATGATAAAAGATGTTTGTTTCATGCACACCCATGGTGGCATATTGTATGGGATGAGAACAATGGGCCAAATACTATAACTTTGACTCATATTGCCATGAGGATTAAATCCATCTGTTGCTAATGCAAGGCGAACATTCCGGGGGTCTGCTGTGAACCAACTGTTTACCGAATCAAACTTTTTTCCATGCTTCAGAATCTCGTGGATGTCTCGGCAGCCATCATTGTTGGTATCCAAGTTGTGCCATCTCATATCCTTAGCTGTTTTTGAAGACAAATACAACCATTGTAATCGAGGCCGCAATGGAAAATATCTTACCACTTTTGCATGAATCTTTTTTCTACCTCTACTACCACCAACCTTAATCTCTTTCCATCTTGAAATATTCCAAACTCTACAAATTTCTCTCTTCATCTTCTTTATTGCCCCAATAAAGCATGTAATTATTCGGGTATGCATGAATTTTATCATAGCTCAATCCAAGCTTCGTAATGGTTTTTTTTTGCATCATAAAAATAGCTTGGAATTTTTATATTTGGAAATGCATCATGTAGCAGCTCCAAAATCATCGTCATTGCTTTGTCTCTCATTCCACAAAGACACTTGATGTGATACAATTTCAATATAAAAGAGAGTTTTGAAAAATTTGCACACCCTTCGTAAAGAGGTTGTTGACCATCATTTGATAACTCGTAAAACTCATCCATTATGTTACGAAAATACTTGGTAAAACACGCGTCGCCTTCCTAAAGGGCCACCTGTCGCATTAATGTGGCTTACGCTTCGCCGCGCTAGGATCTGTAAGTCACCACTGTGTTCAAGTAGTATCAATTCCGTACGACAAATAAAGAGGGCTCACCCCTACAAAAAGTCCGTCGGAATTATACACGAAGCAAGAAGGTGATAACCATCTGGACAAGAGCGTATCCAACGCCTCTACAGTAAGTAGATTTTATCCACATACCCCTACAGTAGGTAGATATTTCCTACTTACACGCGAGGTACCTACACTGTAGGTAGATATTTTCTACCTACCTACGTAGCACCTACATAGTAGGCAGATATTTTTTTACCGCCTTAGAAGATATTTTCTCATTTACCGCCTTACTCCACCGCCTTTCCTAAACCGCCTTTAAATGACTATAAAAGGAGAGCGACAATGAAGAAAGAGGGGGATCGAAAAAGTCACCACAAAAAGAGCTAACTCATGTCTAAAACTGCCTTCTTACAACTTTTCTGACTTAGGCATCGGAGCTGAATCCGGGCAAAAAGGCCCAATTCCGACCACTGTTTTCTCCCTTTTATAGGTTCATCCTAAAGGAAAGCTAAGGCAATTCCGAGCGGATTTTCATAGGATAATTCCGAACGGTTCTCCAAAGCATTCTCCGTGTTCCTCATTCAGAAGCTGAAGTAATCGTCCACACCAACTATAAATTTCAACTGTTTGTTGAAGGCTGAGACCAGATCTCGAGGCCACAGTAGCCAAGGCGTGAGGTGGACCGGTTTTTGGCATCAACACATTATATTCCTAGTCCGATTCACATTCGGTGATCGTTCATCAATTTGTCTGACCCCTTTGTTGCCTTCTTCTAACTGTTGTTCGTGTACTCCAAACGCATCATTTATCATATCCCTAATTGGATCTTCAGCAGCAACATTGTTTTGCGAGACAACTTGGACACTACTTGAAACATAATTCGTTTCTTGTGGATGGAGCACTCCATGAAGGTACCAAATTGTATAACCTTTTGGAAACTGTTTGCAAATTAGACGATCGTAAACCTCCACTCGTGTCTTATATTTTCTAAATCCACATTTCGGACATGGACATAATATCATATCATTAACTGAACCATGTTTAAAAGCAAATTCAATGAAACTCCTAACTCCTTGGTCATACGCAAGCGAGTTTCGTGGCATTGTAATCTATGATTTATCCATGCCTAAAATATTCAACATAATTAAAGAAATACAAGAAGAAATAATACAACTAGTAAAAAAATTATTGCAGTTAATATAATAACAAGTTAATAAGTGCATCTTTCTTGCCTTAAATAAGATATTTATAATTTTCTATGATAAACTCCTTATTCAATTTTTTATCAGCTTAAAATGTCTAATCAATGAAAAAATAATGTATAAGAATCTACTTTATAGAGCATTAAAAGAACCAGTAAGTAGTTAATCACATGTCTTTTATTGATTAGACAATATAAACACGACAAGAACTACTAATTAATTAAGCATACGCTATGTATGATATGTGATATCAATAAGAAAATAAATTTTATTAGTTAACTAGGGTTCACTAGTTACTTCCTTCATTTGTTCTATGTTAAAAACCCTTAGAGATGATAGGTCAAAAGGATAACTGATATTCAGTTGATTTAATATCAAGGCTAAAATGTAGGGCAGAGTTTCATAGATTATATGCCAAGTCAAATTGCATAAAGAAAATTATGATGGTGATAGGATTAACTGATAATTATTCACCAATGTTGGTTGATTTGCTACCATTTCATATGAAAATACAAACAAATGCTTTATGTGGACTAACCTATATTTTCTCTCTTTTGTTTTATTTTTTATTTGTATGGCTTACACTCTCATTCTTCCTCTAAATTTTTGTTTTAACATTTGTCTATCTGCTATTCCTATCAGGTCTATTCTTCTTTTTTTTTAATATATGCCTACTAATTAATTAAACTACCATGAATCAAGGACTGGATTCTTTGGACCAAAATCTAAATTCATAGACCCAACAGGAAAAGCTGGCAGTTTGTATTCAAAAGAGACTGCAAATCCACCCTAATGAAATCTAGCACCAAAAAATGGCTTCTTTAAAAATAAAATAATTACTTTTACAACATAAATAAACTTTCCATTAAAATTACCTGGACTTCAATTAAGAGAAGTTTGCTTAAAATAATACAAACACTGAGCTCAAAGAAATACTTGTCTTAGTGAGTGATTAAGAATGGATAAGTTGAAAAGCTTAAATACTATAAGGATGGAGTCCAACTCAAGCAAATCCAAGCTTTTTTAAGGGTTTTTGCAGAGTTTGTGAAGTCCAAGCTTGCAAGCCACTATATAAACAGATTTGGACCCCATCATGTTCGGGATCCCAAAGCATTCCCTTTCAATTTCATGAGCCAATTTCACTAAAAAAATATATATATAAACATAAAACATAACAAGGTTGGTCTGAACAGCTTCTCTGTATTTCTAAAACCTACACTTGCATCTAGATAAATACATTATCTAAAATAATATATATATATATATACTGGTTTTGAATATTACAATCAATAGTAATTGTTGGTTGTTGATTGAATATCTCTATTCTAAACCACACAGAAAGTCTCATCAATACTCAATATACTTACCAAAAATTAAGTGTGTCACAGGTGCACATAAAAAAAAAGTGAAAAGTTACTCAAGATTAATGGACCACCCATCTTGATGGTCCATGGGAATAGAAAGCATGGCCCATTTATCCAGACATTGATCATCAAAAAGTCCAGTAATTGTTGAAATTTCAAGATTAATTTCCAAGCAAACTTAAAGATATCAAAGCATTATCACAAAACTGATGTATCCCTTCATTCTTATCACAGTAGAGAAGACAATAAATGAAAATCATGAGATGGTTTACATTGCCTGGAATGGTACAACATAGAAACATAACACAAATCACTCCACATGTTCATATGTAATAGATAAATAAAAAAAAAAGTCGACATGTATAAAAGCTTGAAAGCAGGCACTTAATGTCATAAATCCTACAAGTTCAGTGCATGAATCATACAAAATTAGTCCTCAACTTTAAAAATTCAACTAACCAGAAAGTGTAAATAATTATTGAAAGTCCCTTCAAAATAACCTCTTCGAGTATCAGAAAATTTTCCTGCCAAGGAAGAAGCAAACATGGAGTAAAAGGATGAGAAAAAAAAGGATAAGCTGTGGAATCACCAACATACATTAATTAGTTATTTATTGGCTTTGAAATCCTAGAACAATTAATTAAAATGTATGTTCTTCATGTAAAATTAAATAGGAAGCTCGTAGACTTCCATCACATCCTTTTGGCCATTCTTGTCAATGTCTTTGTTTTTTTGCATGTGCTCAAACTTTCTCAAAGCTAGCTTCTCCCTATATATATTTATATTTCAGTGGTCCTACCTTCAACCCCTTCCAAAGCATAAAAGAGGATTGTTCTCTATACAAAAGATGAGGATGGGAAATTAGCATTATCCTGTCACGCGACTCATGCACACAGCAAGAACTGCCAAAATCTAACTTGTACTACCCTTGAGATTTAACTTAGGCTTGTTTTATTTCCAAATCCCGAACTTTTCAAAACAATCAATATGAAATCTTGATCTAAATGATCTCCTTGGCATGAAACTGAAAACAAAACCTAGAGATACATATAAAAACACAAAGATTAACAACTATTATTAAACAAAATAGCTCCAATCCAAAGAAAAATCACCCCATGAGAAACAAACCTTGAGAACCAATCGTCAAGAAAACAACCTCCAAAATACACCCTGACGGCCCTTTCTTCACCAAATCAAACAGATCCACCTCTAGAAAATCAATCCCCGGATCGAGGAAAAAATACATCAGATGAACCACAAAACAACTAGAAAATAAAGAAAAAAGGACCAAAACTCACATAATCAAAGAAAGAAGAAGGAGAAGTTGGAAACCCTCCCAAGATCCTCGTTTCAGCGGCAATAACCTTGATAAAAAGCACCAAATCGATTGGAACTATGACCGATCGAAGCAGACTGCAAAGCTTTTTCTACGAATTACTCGAACAAAGCCCAAACTTGAAGTTAGGGTTTGTATTTTTAGAAAGGGTGGGAATTTAGGCGCGAAATCGAAATGTTACACACGCGGTGGAGTAGTTGAGGATTTTGCGGCGGTTATAATACACCGCAACTAAATTATGTAAATTAGCGACGGGTGTACACAAAACCGCCCCTAAATGATATAATTTAGTGGTGGTTTTGTTTACACCCGCCGCTAATTGACATACTATAGAGGCGGTTTAATAAACCGCCTTTATAACCACCGCTAATGTTAGTAATCGCGGCGGTTTTACAAAACCGCAACTAATAAACCGACACGAAATGCTTCATTCCTTGTGGTGTTATTTCTCTTTCTTGACTTCAACTTTCAGTTCTTCCGCCACTTCTTCCTTTTCCTTGTAGGGAAGGCCAATTCTGCGTGTTCTGGGTCTTCCTCTTCTTTGTTGTTCTCCTAAGGTGGTGGTTCATTCATAAAGAGGTCCTCTAATTGGTCCTTCAGCAATTCCTCCTTCACAAAATTAGAAACATAATCATTACTATGGTCAATAAAGTAACAAGAGTCATCAAACTCTATAGGGTGCCCCATGGCAGATTGGAGCTTGAACTCGACTTCCTCGTCTCCAACTCTGAGAACCATCCGATTGTCCTTAATATGGAATAATACTTGTGCAATCTTTAGGAGTGGCCTCCCAAGGATGAGGAATACTTCCACTTGATCATCGAAGTCCAAGGAAGATGAACTTGTCTACTTTCACCAACACATCTTCAATGATTCCTCGAGGGTGGTAAATAGATCGATAAACCATCTGAAGTATCACCTTGATCGCCTTTGGCTTTCCAAGCCCTATGTTTGGGAGTATCTTGTATGGCATGATTAGGTTGATACTTGCTCCAATGTCGGCTAGGGCCTTCTCATCTACCAAACTTCCAATAGTGCAGGGAATTATGAAACTCCTTGGATCTTTCTCCTTCCATGGTAGCTTGTTGGTGAGAACTACTGAGCACTCTTTACTTAGTGTCGCTATGGACACTTCTTCCAATTTCTACTTGTTGGTGAACAGCTCCTTTAGAAACTTGGCATACCTTGGCATCCGTTAAAGAGCTTCTACAAACAAGACATTGATGTGTAGTGCCTTAAACATCCCCAGGAACTTTTTGAACAGCTCATCCTGTTGGTCCTTTTTCACCTTGGCAGGGTAAGGTAGTTTTGGTTGGTACTCACATACCTTTGGGGCTTGCTTATCCTTACCCTTGCTCGACTCCTCTGTAATGTCTGACTGCTTCTTCTCCTTCTCATCTGTGGTATCTTCATGAACTTTGGCTTGAGGTGAAGATAATTCAGTTCAACTCCCGAGGGTGATAGCCTTAACAGATTCTGTGAAATCCGAAGATTTTAGGTTATTAATTTTTCTAATTATTTTCCCTAAGATCTTTAGAAAGTCCCCAAGGTTGGATCTAGTTGGGATTTTGTTGGGAAAAAACATTTTCTAAATTCTTTGATAAATTCCATAATTAGAGAAGTCCTCGTATTTGGAGTTTATCAGGCTTTATATGAAAAGAGAGATTAAAATGACTAAACCCTTAATTAGGAGTCATCAGGAGCCAATTTGTAATTTGTGGAAATCTGAGAACTTAAAGGAAAATGGTCATCTTTCACATGGAGGGACCTGCTTGTAAGAGATAAAAGGAGCAAGGAGTTATGTACAAAAGTTGCAAGAAAACCATGCAAAAAGGGTATTACTAAATTACCCATGAATTATAAATAATAATAACAATAAAGTTATATATATATATATATATATATATATATATATATATAGATATAGAATTCACATAAATAAATACAAAAAAAAAAACACAAACATGTGGATAACTAAAATCACGTGCATGACTTTTGAATATAAAAAGAAAACGCGTTTCAATGATCGGAGAGATATGTATATGATATACATATATCTTAATAGAGAGATATAGAGAGAGAGAATGTATATAAGTGTATATATAGAGAGAATGTATATAAGTGTATATATATATATATATATATATGATTTGGATTTTAGATGAGGTTTGGAGTCTAAAATCCCACGCGAACAACCATGCACGTAACTTTTCTTTTAAATATAACGGACGGCTGAGGTGGAAGGGAATTAAAAGGAAACACATGGAATCCGAGCCACGAGCTAGATCTGAGGCAACACAATTAACCCCAGTCGTCCAACTAGACAGACAATCTTCTTTCCGCGCCAATGCGCCACCGCGTGCCGGCCAGCTGTTAGCGAGATTTAAACTTGGAGATAAACATGATCCAAAGATCGTAATCTTATCGTTATCATCTTGTAAGCTCCTATAAGTAGAGGGTCAGTTCCCAAACCCTAACGCCATCTTTGTAGAGAGAGAACGAGGGCGTCCATCTATGGATCGACAACGCGAGGCTGCCAGAGCGAAGTGATTCTGCGATTGATGTGGGCGATCGACGCAGGACACCGGGGAATACACATCCCGACGAGGAGGGTACAATCACAACCGCAACCCGTCGTCATCTCTGGTGAGACTCCTTGCCCCTCTGACTCTTATTCAGCGATTTGTCAAGATGGCATGCTAGTGTTAATTGAATATGGTTGATGGTTGCGTAGAGGTTTCTGATTTATAATAGCATGGACAGAGAGCTTTCTCATCTTGGAAACCTTACTTAGATGGGTTGTAGGTTTAAGCAGTTGAATGAGTGGTTGTTGACCGAGGTTTCTTTTTAGTATTCAGTTCTTGCTTGTTGTTTAGCTTTCTTTGATGTTGATAGTCTCTATCGGGGCTCTTGCATGGTTGTTACTATAATGAAGATGGATTACCCATGAGATGGTGATGGTTTTACTGGTTATTTATATATTTTTAGTTGGCTATGTAGTGAGGTATTTTGTTGGGTAGATGTTGTCGTTTGTTGAGAAGGGACGTGTGATGTTTCTCTAAAAAAAATATGGATTCCATAGTTAGGATGTTGTGTGGGATTTGTTATTAAATATAGAGAGAAAGAGTTGAGTTTGGCTGGTGGTGTAGCTTGGGAAGTTGAATAAGTTTATTTGTGGTGCAGTGAATATAGGTGCATTTTGATGAGTGTGTGTAGAATGTCAATGATAAAAAAATTATATTTGAGGTTATATTACAATGAGAAAATTGGGGAGAGGAGTGTGATAATATTGGTGAGTTGGGCCTTGGGCCGGAGTGATGGGCTATAAACTAGGGAATTAACTAATGATGCTTATGATTTAATTAAGAGAGTTATTCTATTTCATTGAGTGATTAAGTTAATTTAATTTAAGTGTTGGGTTTATTAATGGGCCGGGCCCATTTAGGGCACATGCATTATAGATGGCATTAGTTCCTATAAGCACTCGTGCGTTGCTGAAAGTGGACCTATGGTTGCCAGATATCGGCTTGGATGCGTCAGGAGGATATTCCGTGGAACACCAGACTACGTGATTTAGAGGTAAGTTACCTTTGCCTTGTTTCCGCCCATTGCTTGGGGCTTTCTTATTTTGGTTGAGTGCTATTTGTTAACATCTTCTCTTCATGATGTTTTCGGTTTATTTGGATTGCATGCACATGTCTGTTTTTTATTGCTCTCTTTCTTTACATGTGTGTGGTTGAGCGTGAGAGGTAGTGTTTACTGATCATGAAGATCCGTTGATCTGCACGTGGCCGTGGAAGCACGTGAGCTTGTGCTCCGTCCAGATCGGAGTGTGAAGTTTCACTAACTGTTTATTGAAATACTCTTTTGGATATGCCCACCCGTGGGCCGACACTTGATTATGGGCACATGGTCTTGTGTGCTGGCCGGGAGGTGTAAGCCAATTGAGTTTGTTCGTTTTCCGGTTTAGTGGAACGAATGCTCAAGTGAATCTGTCAGTGGGACGATACACTGACAGTGTTAACACGTAAGAGAGAGGTGGCGCTACCGAGGTACGACCGGAGGGTCGATTTCCAGCAGAGGCTGGGGGCTGACGGAAAACCTTGCTATCATCGATTTTTGGCATTCCGTTCCCGGCCTGAGGGCCAGTGCTTAAGACTAGGAGTCCTTGCTTTGATTGTTTTTATAGACTCCTAGGTTCTGGATTGCACGGGCGTAGTCCTGGTTGTTTGCTTGTAATTATGCTTGTTGCTTATCTTGCTTATTGACTGGCTTTGTTGAGATCCTTGCGGGGAACTTACTGAGCTTTCCTTTCGAAAGCTCATTCTTCTTGAATTCCTTTTCTTTTCAGGATTAAAGGAATAGTGATTACAGACTCAGGAGCTGCGCGTTGAGGTTCGAAGACCCCAAACCTTTTAGTGAGAGATAATGTATTTTTAGGACCCTTGTAGGGCCCATAGTGTACTTTTAAATTTCAAATTTTTTCTATGTAACTCTTGTTACTAATGGAAATGATGTTATTTGTTCTTTATCATTTAGGCCTTGTATCCGAGCTGAGCCCGTCTCCACTTGGGTACGGCCGGTCTGTGCACGTGCCTGAGGTCCCGGGATTCGGGTCGGGGCGTGATAGATTCTTTTGGATTCACCTCTATATTGTTGGGGATCGATTCATTGTTGTCTTTTAGTCAGTCTTTGTTATCTGAGCCACTAGATGTTTCAGGTTCTGCAATGATGCTTGTTGGTTCCTTATCATCTCTTTGTGGCTTTTAAAGCGCTCGTCGGTGGTCTGAATAAATTGTGTTATGATGTTCTCCAAATTCAAACCCTTCTTTTCCTACATGGGTTACTGAAAACCTAGTAGTTGTCTTAGTCTAAATTGACCTTGACCTTGCCTCAGGGTACTTCATGAAAGATTTGGGTAGCTCTTCCACCCGGGATTGCAGGTAGAACTGTATGGGTTGTTTTGGTATCAGTTTTGACTACCTACAAAGTCAACTTGCTCAACATGCCCTTCTATAGATTGACACATGGTATATACTTGATCCCCATATGCCCCGCAATTCATAACTAGTACCTGTTGCTGAATAGACATGCTGTCTAACTGGTTGTTGATTGCGTCCACCTTGGCTGCTAAGGTTGTTAGTATGTCCACTTCATAGATTCCTACAACTAGGCTAGGTTTGTTATTTTTCCTCTTAAAACTCCATTGATATCTTTTGACTGTCATCTCCTCAATCAGTTCCTTAGCTGCTTCGGGGTTCCTTGTTATAGAGGGATCCATTAGCTACTACGTCTAATATCTGCTTGGTTGTTACATTAAGTCTATTATAGAAAGTTTGGACTTGCATCCAATCCACTATTTCGTGTTGTGCGCACTTCTTGAGTAGCTCTTTGTATCTCTCCCATGTATTATACAAAGTCTCTAATTCCAATTGTCAAAAGGATGAGATACCGCTCCTCAACTTTGTGATCTTGGCCGGTGGGAAGTATCTCATTAAAAAAATTTTGGCCAACTGCGCCCACAAGGTGATGGAACCAAGAGGTAATGAATTGAGCCATTGCTTCGCTCGACCTCTGAGCGAGAACGGGAATAACCCGAGGTGGACTGCTTCAACAGGTACTCCTCTATCGTGGCGATGTTGCTGAATTCCAAGAAAGTTGATTGGTGTGCATATGGATCATCATCCTTGAAACCATTACACTATTGTTGAATCATCTCAATAATGTGATATTTCAAATCAAAATCATGTCCATCGATCGATAGAGGGTTGATACTTGAGCCGATGCCATTGAGACTCGGCTTGGCAAAGTCAGCAATAAAACGGGTTGGTGCTGCCATCGCTTCTAGTTAATTCACTTCTACACTACTTCCCATTGTTGGTGTTTTTTTGGGAAGGGCTTCTCTCAACTGCAGTGAAGATAAAGCTTGAAGTCTGGATCCGATACTTCTATTGGGTATGGAACTATGCTTCTGGTCATGCACTGGTATCTTCCATAGAGAGAAAAAGCAAGATCAACCCGAAAAGATTAGATAAAATGAAAAAGAAAATAAAAATATACTAAAACAAATACTAAGACAGCTAGAGTAACAAAACCCTAATGTTTCTAAAACGTTGATCCCCAACAACGACGCCAAAAATTTGATGTGTTGTTATCCGCAAGTGCACGGAGTCGCTCAAGTAGTAAAGTACCCAAAGGTAGAGTAATCAAATCCACAGGGACCAACACAACTAGTACTAACTAGAATTCTATTACCTAGCATAAAAATATATGTGGTGATCTAATCCTAACTAAAGAAATCTTAAGAGACTATAGTGAACAGTTGACGAATCTAGGGTTTACTCAATGCAAAGAATATGGCACCCTGGATCATATCCCCCCAAGAATCCCTGGCTTGACTAAATCCCTAAGGCTATCTAATGATGTATTCTTAGACCATGAGGAACCCTAAATTAGTTTGATCCGGTCTCTCATGACAGCCAAACCCTAGTCCCATGTAGCGACTCCGTCATATGATTGCCTTATAGTTATTGAGTATTATATGGTTCAAACTATTAGGTTTTACCCTAATCTGGAGAGTGCGTTATGATTTGTCACCGCCACACCCGATCTCTCAGGGGACATGCACCCCCGATTATCTATGCCTAGCTAGCTTAATCGAGATTTCTCTTCATACATCAAGAAACTACTGATTATGTCACCGGCGTTTTTACACAAGCAAATCACAAGCATTAATCTTTGTATAGATAATTCACAAGAATAATCAAAATAGAAAAGCCTATATTAAAGAAAAAAGAGTAGTGTTCATACCTTCATCCTAAGGTTACAGGACCCGAGGTACCACAAGAGGTTTAGCCTCTCATACTATGAAAATATGGCATAAGATCTAAAGGAGCAGACATGATTAAAGATACTATAATACTTCTCTAATTGATATCTCCTTTACCTTCAATTTCCACCGAAACCCTAGCCGTCGACAGGAAGGTTATCGATGATTGGTCCGCCAAAAGTCCCATTCAAAAGTCGTATTATTCGCCTTTTATAGATTTCGAAATTCCATTTGCACAACCGTGCAGATCTAAACACGCCTGTTTATCTCTTCTGCAACAAGGTTTTACGCGGTTGATAAGTGTTCAAATTAGTATATTTTATTATCATAATTAGCTGCACCTAGCATGGAATCTTGATGATTTGCAAGCCGTCAGTACGTAAAATGTGTTATCTTTGTGAATCAGGATAAACCGAGGAAACTTAATGAGAAAGAAGGGATTTGAACCAGATTATGCAAAAGAAGGTTAAAAAAAAGATCCAGACGGATCTGTCTGGTAACAAACGAACCCTGATGACCCCGTCTATAATGGCCCTCAAGACAACAATGTAAATCTGTTAAGTCTAAGTGCCTCGTAAATTGCATTCCAACCCTGATGGCGCTGAGGGCTATAAATATTGAAGATTAGGGTTTTGAGAGATAGCTTTCAACTCCATTCACCACCCTTGGAGGTTCTCACCATCCATTATCATCACCATCCACCACTGAGAAGTAATCCGCCATTCAAAAATGACACACCAGAGTTAAGAGCATTACCAGATGACAACATAGCATCAAGGGAGTATATACAACGGTCCTCGCCAATAGCGTTTGGAACAGCGTATCACTGTCTTATGTTTTTATTAATAGTCATTATTGTATATGCTATGTGTTCCTCTTCAATGAGGAACTAACTCTTTAGATATTTGGGTATTGATGAGCTCTTGGATTATGTTTAATGTATGACAATGTTTCTTGCTTGCTTGATTAATTGATGTGGATTAAGATCTATTGAGTGTATTCCATTCATTGAATGCTTACGTTGCGATAGCCCCTAGTGTTCAATAGGTTTATACAAAGGAAGAAGCGAACGTCTCCTCGTATTATAACTACATTAATAGAAAGGACTGAATGTACCGAGAACTCGCGCATTAAGGAGAATAACTGTTTCATATCTCTTATTCCCACATTCCTTCTAGGAAATAGGTTCTCTAGAGCCCCACTCAATGTTAGTAATTCAGCCGCGACAGCGGGAGTGAAAGTGATATAAGAATCCTTAGTCCAATCCCTATCAATCATCAATCAAGAGTATTGTCTGTATTATGTGTTAAGAGTCCAAGAGGGATTCATACCCGAGTATCCCTTCCCCTGAATGATTATTTTGAAGTTTCATCCCGATTTGCACTCCATAGCAACTCTAATTTCTTGCCCTTAATTTCAGCACTTAGATTAGTAAACATCACCATCCTGTTTAGGTTAAATAGTAGATAAATAGCTAGTACTAGTACTACTTATCAGTCCTTGAGGATTTGATACCCAACTTTCTAGTCCATTATATTACTTGTTCTACCAGTGCATTTGCGGTAGTAAGCAAGAGCATTTGGCTCTATCAAGTTTTTGGCCCTGGGGCCTACTTAGACTACTAGGAAAACTAGGACTTTACTACTTTAACCAGTAGTTTAGTGTCTTATTTTAATTTCCACATTATTTCATTCTTTACTGTTATCTGTTATCTGAATCAACTGTTTCTTGTGTTGAGCATTTTCTCTATCTGTGTTGTAAGAAATCTATGCATGACCTGAGCAACGCCAACAGGTCTTGTGGATGAAGACAGTAAAATTGAAAGAACATTGCATAGAAGACTCAGAGAGACGAAAGAACCAATAGAAGAAAGGTCCTTCGAAGGTGAGAACCCAACACTAGTGGAGATTCCAGTGGGGGTTGAGAATCCTCCCATCATGGTATAGAGACCAGGAGACTATCTGAATATGAGAAACTTGGGTATACATGGGAGGAATTTAGCATCCACCTACCAAAAATGAATTTGAACAACTTCGAGATCCAATCCAGTGCAATGAATATGCTGAAAACTCAGTGTCAATTCGACAGGAGACCTGATAAAGATCCTCAGGCACATCTCGCACACTTTATTCAGATATGCAATATGTATAAAATTAATGGAGCATCCGATGACGCTATCCGAATAAGAATCTTCCCATTCAGTATAAGCGAAAGTGCATATGACTGGCTCACATCATTACCAGCAAGGAGTATCAGGACATGGCGAGATATACTTGACAAATTTCTGGGAAAGTATTTTCCACCAAGTAAGCCTACACAAATAAAAGCAGAGATAATTGCATTTAAGTAAGGGGAAAATGAATCAATATCTGAGGCTTATGGAAGATTCATGTCTTTGGTCCGTCGCTTTCCTCACCACGTATTGGAACAAGGATCAAAGGTTTATTTATTTTACAATGGCTTTAATACTCACACAAGACAGCTCGTGAATGATGCCGCTAGAGGATATCTTGGCACAAAATTTCCAAACGAAGCCGAACAAATCTTTGAAGACATGGCCAGTGATGATTCCCTCTAGTCTACTAGGAAAAAGGAAACCAGTAATGATAGGGTTGTCACCACTAGAGTAGAGTCAGACCTTGCAGCCCAGGTGGCTGATTTATTTAGAAAACTTGATCGTTTGGCAACTAACAGTAGTTCAGCATCCACATCAGCTATTTCCTACAGCAACTGGGGGGGAGGTCATGACACAACTCAATGCCCCTTCAAGACCCCAAGGAACATAGTTTAGATCGTATATACCCAATTGGAGTCATCCCGGGCTATCATATGGAAATCCTCAAGGGTCAGCAACACCACCAGGATTTTCCCCGTAGCCTTTAGATCTCCAACCCCGAGATTTAATATTGAAGATGTTCTAGTTAAATATATGGCTAGTAATGATGCAAAGGTCAAGACACTTAATACTAATATGAGAAATCTATAAGTATCTATGCAAGGCGTGTAAAACCAGATGGGCTAGCTAGCAAAGATGATCTCAGAAATCCTCAAGGCACCTACACAAGTAACACTAAAACAAACCCCAAGAATCAATTGAAGGTTGTAACGCTCGAAGTGGGAAGGTAGTAGAGTTATTGGTGAAGCCCCCTCCCAAGAAGACATCTTAGATAGAAGTTGGTGAAGGTTCTGGAGTCAGAAAATCTGTTGTTGGAAAATCTGTTATAGAGAATAATGAAGCAGTAGATAAGGATAAAGAGGTGGAACAACCACCCCTCTATGAGTACCAACCAAAAATTCCCTATCGAGAAAGATTAAAGAAGGATAAGGAAAATGCTCAGTTTAAGAGATTCTTAGAAACGATCAAGCAACTGCACGTCAGTTTACCCCTGGTGGAGGTTCTTTCGCACATGCCATAGTACGCCAAGTATATGAAAGAGTTGCTCATGCTATGCCCTACAAGCTCTTCATGAAGCTTGGGTTGGGGGAACCATAGGAAACAAGAATGACTCCGCAGTTAGCTGACATATCTGTGAAACGACCGAGAGGGTAGCACAGGATATACTGGTTAGAGTTGATAAGTTTGTATTCCCTACAGATTTTGTACTCCTCGATGTGGACGATGATGTAGAGGTGCCATCATCCTTGGTAGGCCATTTCTAACCACTGCAAGAGCTCTCCAAGATTATGCTTGAGGGAAGATTGTCCTAAGAGTTAGAGACAGTGAAGTTGCCTTTGAGTTACCATCAGCCATGCGCCAGACAATGCATCATGATGACACTTCATATTGTTTAGATGATATAGATCTAATTACTTCTGACTGTATGCAGGAAGCATTGGCAATTGACCACTTAGCTAAAGTGTTGGATCCATTGACTGAAGGACCAAAGGAAACAATCGAAGCACAATTTACTAAGGAAAACAAGAATGAAGTCGTTGGTCCACTCTATTTATGGAAGAAGAAGGTTAGGAACAAGGGAAAAAAGAATGCCCATTGCCAATAAGAGGTAAAACACTGTGCAAGTCTCCACCATGGTGAGTCTTTTATATAGTTTAGTCTAGCATTCTCCCTATTCGGGAACTGTTTTAAAGGGAAAGCTAGAGATGCTTCATATGTCCTTTATCCACCGTAAGAGCCAACCAAGTAATATCAAGCTACTGACAATAAAGAAATGTTACTTGGGAGGCAACCCAAGGTTTAAAATTTTGTCTTTTTCTAAATTTCTTAATTTCTATTGATGTCTGTTAGTTAGGTATAGGAGGAAATAAGTAATATGACATGCTTGATCCTTTATCCCTGATCCCTTTAGTGACCCTCACCATGTATGGAGGAATTTCCATCCCTATTAGTCATGTGTGAGTGCCTTGCAACAGAACACCCTAAGGATCTTGATAATGGGCTAATTAAATGTAATGCCCTAGAATTTTTACGAATAAATAAATTAATTTCTGAAAATAATTACTGAGATTTATTAGAACATACAAGAGATTAACTACTTGGGAACCCAATTAAGGGGAAATAGAGAATTAATTGAATCTAAAGTCCAGTCTCGCAACAATTTGGGCCAGAGCAGGCCGCATTGGGCCAGGCCAATTAGACTTAACATAGTTGGAGATGGACTGAATAGATTAATCTCGGTTTATTAATTGGAAGAATTAGTAAGTGTTAATTAAACTTAATTATTTAGTGGGAGATACGGGACAAAAATGCGAGTCCCGATAAAGCACAATTAGCAGAGTCAAAAGGCGGAAACATGGATCTCGGTTGAGCGTGTGAATGCGACCCGTGTAGTTACAGTAGGGTCCGTGACCACTGAAAAGATGTAAGGAATGAATTAATTAATAAAATAATAAAATATTAAGTTAATCATACTAACCCTTGATAAGTGGATCTGGTCGGGACTTTGATTCGTCGCCCGTGTTCATACAGTGAGGAAAACACATCATAATTCAATTAAAATAATATTACTTTATTAAAGTGACTTTACTCTATAAGAGAAAGTGAGAGAGAAAGAGAGCGGTTCTCATCTCTCTCTCCCTCACGACCTCTCCTCCATCTCCTCGTTCGCAACCGGCTGGGTTGCCCACGCCTGACAACAAATTTGGATCTCGCGAACGCCGCCGATCACGGGCGAGCTTCACCACCACCGCTGACGCACCTCCACGCTTGTGTGTTGTCCAGCGCCATCCCGCTGGTGATATCCGCTGGCAGGCCGCCCGCCGCCGCCACGTTCCTCAATCGCCACCGCGGAGTGCTGTACCTAGGTACTCCCTTCCTCAGATCCAGTGAGAGGTGGAGATTGCCGGCGAGACCACGCCCCCCTTCTATGTCTGATTTTCAATACACCGGCAGCCAACCAGTTGTTTCCCGGCGAGGACTGTGTACCGATTACCTCTCCTCCGACTCCGGTGAGCAGGTAGACTCTCAGACAGTAAGGTTGGTTCAATCTAATTGTTAATGTGGGTGTTCGATGCATAAATGAATGATTGGGATAGGACATCGACAGGGCAGAAAATTGGGTTAATTAACTCAAATGAAAATGATGTATGGTTGTAGAGATTACTTGTAGATGAAATACGCTATGTAGAGATGAAATCCCTAGTTGTGGTATGGATGTTTGTATAATTGCGGACCCCTAAAACAGAGGGGACTCTACCGAAATTTTGTCAAATATATATGGTTGATGCTCCATGATTTAAGTAGAATAGTTAGGTATTGATTAAGAGCATGTTAGGAACTCTTTCATTGAGGATAAGTTGAAGAAAACCTAAGTTCGGTAGTTTAGCAATTTCGTATCTTCATGCTTTAGAATACGAAGTCATGTTAAGGGAAATCATGCTTTAATCAATTGATAAAGTTATCGTGCTCTAATGAGTTTAGAGTAGAGTATGCTTTAAGAATACGATTTTCGTATTCCTGAAAAGTTCGTATTCTTATTTTAAGGACAAGGAAAGGGCAAAGGTAAGGCCGTTGCTGCTGAAGGACCTAGCCAGCCTTAGGAACTACTCAGACTAAGGTGAAGGAACACAACTGGAAATTTATCATATTCTTCCCGTATTTTATCGTATTTGATTTCTTTGAGAATTCATGTTATGAATTTATTAGTTTTCATAAATACTGTAAATGTTCAAGCATGAATTTATTGATTATGTTTCACTATTTGAAAACTCATTTATGAAAAGCATGCGGAAAGCACATAAATATTACAAAAATTGAAATGATAGATTGATAGAAATATTAGTGCACAACACCGTATTCACATGCATGCCTGCACCAGAGGTGGCTCTACGATAGAGCCAGAGAGTACGATACTAGGTAGGAAAGGGGTGGTTTTCCATAACTCGGTTTTATCAGTCCAACTATCTATTTTCAAACCCTCCTGATTTCAAGAAATAAAACCCCTTTTCCGTACGCATTGGGTGCTTAGTATACGTATATATATATATAGCTTAACGGTTGTTGAGTCTATCCGAACAGAAAGCTATCGAGTGTTGAGTCGATCCGCTCGTTACCATTCTTGTTCCGTAGTATGGAAGTAAAGGTATAGATAACACTAATAATATGATTGATGAGGGTGATTTGATTTCACAAATTGTCAACCTTCCGGTTGTTGAGTCGATCCAACCGTGATAGCTACTGGCTTTAAGTTGATCAGCCAAGACATATGTGGAAATCATCTCTCGTACTGATGATAAATGATTAAAGAAATACATATGTGTATATCATTTGTTTTCTTTGGATATTCGCATGAATCATGTCTATGAACAACATCATGTCTTCATGTTTAATATCGTTCAATTTATATCTCACTTTACTTTATTTTTGTTATCTATTTTCGAAGACATACAGGTATGTTTATACCTTACAGTGGTGATAGTACCTCATTGAGCTCCTGTAGCTCACCCTATTGTTGTATGACCCTTTTACAGGTAGTAAACAGCGTCATGATCCTGCTTAGAGTGGAAGATAGGGTCTTGTCTACCTTATTTGGCTCTGACCATCTGGCCCATATCTTGTACTTGAGTTTAGTGTTCATGATTTGAGGATTATTGTTAACTCCTATGCAGACTTGTATTGTATTTTAAGGCTTTATGGTTTGCACTATTATTGTATTTGACTTTATGATTTCATAATATTAGTGTTGATTATAAGTATTTCTTATTTTTATACAGCCTTAGGCCGGGGTTCATCCCTTGACCTGGTTGGTGTGACACCTGGGTCCTGAAACGGATAAGGTTGTTACATTAAACATAATAGACGGCTCCGTTATTCTCATAGACGGGACAGTATACTTTGGAAAGTTGTCTATGTAGAGTCGCTTTACTTTATCGATTACGTACCCAAATGACCCGTCTGGTTCACCAAAACTGGACACACATCTACAGACGGGGTCGTCTGGTCTCTTGCATGAGTTTGGAGTTGAGATGGACCCACAGATCCTGAGGATGGGACCATCTGTAACGGCTGAATTGGAATTTTAAAGGACGCGACCATTCGAAACTAAGCCATCCCTCTAGTTTAATAGTCACCGCCACGCCTCACCCCATTCCATTCTCTTGCTCATATATACCGCCTACGATCATCTCGAAGGCACACACATCATCCTCCATCCCTTTTCAGTCGCGGGACATTAGCAGGTAAGCTTTCATCCCTGTTTTAGAGTCCTGAGAACTGCTACTGAAGTGTATTGACTTTTAGGTCATCATTTAGAGAGTTTTTTAATGTATGTATGCATGCATGGTGAAGGAAAATAGGGAAATTGTTGGTTGAATTCCTTGTAGATATGTTGTTTGTAGTCACCTCCAGGTTTTCCATTTTCTAATTTGATCGAAAGACGACCTCTCAGCCTCACGCGGCTCCCTCTCACACGGTTTGGGCACCTCAAAGAGATAGACGGTCCAGTCTTTTAGCTAGATGGGACCTTCTGTCATAACTGTCACTCTGAGATTGGGTTGCTGTTACTTTTAATTTTGTTTAATAATTTTTGTTTTGCAGATAGCTTCGAGACATGCTCATGCCAAACTCAAACGCACCGAGGTCGGCTCCTCCACCACACCTACATTCCTTCAGGGCCGGTTCAAAAAGAGGTATGACCAGCTAGTAAACAAGGAATTCTTTAAAACTGTTGTTATTCACTAAGGAGTTCTTTAGGAGCTGGGTGTCGCTGATCAGGTCAGGTACCCGATTTTATTTAGAGGCTGGGACCGAGCAATTGCCATTGACTCACCAGTGTACGTCGAGCCTACTCTTGAGGTGTTGAGCAGCTTTGAGGTAGACACCTCACATTACATAGAGGAGAAGCTGGATGCGATCACCTTTCAGTTCAGGGGTAAGCTACGTACGCTGAGTTACACCAATCTCTCTCTTGATATGGGATTCTATGGTCGAGACTTTCCTACGAGCCCAGAGTATCAGGATTTGTCAATAGAGTTCCCCACTTCCGCATCGCCTGATGATTTTTGGAGATCGATCACTACAGGGGAAGGGGAACGGGTGAAGAAGACGTCCTATCCTACTGATGTTGTCCACCGTTACCTCCACACAGTTATCACCCGATCAGTGACGGGCAGGGATGACAGCAGAAGGTCTTTCACACACACCGATCTGTATGTCATGTACAACATCTTTCGGAAACACCCCATCCACCTCGGGACCTTCTTCGCTGATTACATTGCCAGACAGGGCCAGTCCTCTCGCATCAAGAAGATATCCGCAGGACCCTACAATACCAGGCTCCTCACAAGCCTTGGTTTGCTTGGCGAGAAACAGCACTGGACAGAGATTATTATCATATAGTCATTAGACTTCCTCACGTTCATTCTCATGGGTTTGGTCCGACAAGCCGGTGACAGATTCCTCCTCGTTCAGCGTGAGATCATCCCGGCACTGAGTCCAGCAGTGGAGGCACCGCAACGAGCTGCGCATGCGCAGGATGACACGACGGGAGCAGATTGATTAGCTCCCGTTACCCCATCACTTTCTCCGCCCACAAAGGACGCTGAGCCCCCTTTTGCCCCAATCCCTCCTCCAGCCATAGAGCCCTCGCTTGCGCTACAGAGCATCCTCAAGGAGTTACGCGTAGGGCAGTTATGACTCCTCTAGAGCCAGGCGAGCTTTGAGGCTTATATCCAGGAGGAGCACCACAACATCCGGCGGGAGATTGAGGAGCTACGATGGGATATCCGCCACGTGCAAAGGTTGCTTCGTGAGCATTCAGTGTCTCCTACACCCCATGTACCGAGCTCCTCCTCATCCGGACCATTTGCAGCACCATCGTCAGCAATCTGCCCTCCTGTACCAACTTAGCCGGATCATCTAGAGAAGTAGTAGTTACACCTGTCATTGGATCAGGACATGTCACATTTTTGTACCAGAGAGCAAGGGTTTATCCCTGATCTATTGTTTATCTTCTCTCTTATATATTTCAGTATTTCAGACTCTTATTCTATCTTTTATTTTTGTTGAGCTATATTGATCCCTCATGCTTCACAGGTTATGCGACTGCAGACCATTTGGCTAGCATTAAATTCCAATCCCCCCCGAATTCACACGTTCACTTTGAAAATCAACTCCACAAAATCGGAAAGTCTTAGTTCACATTTCTCCCTTATTTTTCTCTGTCAATTCTATTTTATGCTTTATTGTGCGCATTGAGGACAATGCAATTCTTTAAGTGTGGGGATGGGTAACTATAATTTTTATACATTCATTGCAAAATCTTAAGTGTGGTGATGGACAAGTAGCCACGGAATTCATTGCAATACTTATAGGCAAAAATGCATGCATGCTTAGTGTAATCCAATAACGGCATATGCGGAATTTTTTTCTTCAGTTTTGCTCTACTCTCAGTACACTATACATTAATATTTTTTTTTTTATAAATTCTCCTACCAAACATCATGGACATTTAGTGAAAATTTTTGTGATAACTATATTGTTTGAAGACATCAGATAACCCATTGTCATGTTTCCCTTGACTTAGAGTGTTGAGTATTTTTTTTCAATGGCTCCAAGAGTTTTCGTGACTCTAGTTCAAATTTCTAGCCCTTGTAAGTGAAGTTGTAGAGCATAAATAAGCACTGTACATAAAGATTGTGAGAATAAAAACCAAGATAGTGTTCCTCTGCTCTTGGTGATGAAGTAAGCTCGAGTTTTTGACTCCTAATAAGAGTGTCTCCCAAGCCGAAAAGACCCTTATGAGCACGAGCACGTGCATGTAGGTTGTAATCTTCTGAGTAGTTGGGTGCTCTAGTGCCTGGCCAGCATGTTCATCCCTCAGAAAGAAAGATCTACAGTCTATGCTAATCTTTGGTTACCCGAAAAGTCGGATCCATTAGGGATGCTCTACCAGGGTGAAAAAGAAAAGAAAACATAAAAAAAGGAGAAAAAGAGTGAAACAAAAAGATTAGATTAAGAGTTTATTTTCTTTATGATGGGCTAGTTGTTTTGAACTTAGAGTCCTAAGGAACCACTAGAGTTCACTGAAAATATACTTGCCACAGTAGGACTTAGAAACATGGCATGCGGAGTGAATAAGCTATGTCTAGAGCTATATTAATTGAACATGTCACTGGATCAATCTAAGTCTTGAGTTGAAATATGAGGATACACATGTTGATGGTAAACTTTAAGTAGAGCCGAACTGACTTCTCTTTAGCCAGAGGTTGAACACTTATCATTTCTTCTTCTGTATTTTTATTTGTTGAGGACAAGCAAACCCTTACGTGTCGGGATATTTGATAAGTGTTTAAATTGCTATATTTGATTATCATAATTAGCTGCACCTAGCATGGAATCCTGATGATTTGCAAGCCGTCAGTACTTAAAATGTGTTATCTTTGTGAATCAGGACAGACCGGGGCAACTCGATGAGAAAGTAGGGATTTGAACCAGATTTAGCAGAAGAAGGCTGAAAAAGAGATTGAGACGAATCTGTCTGGTAACAGACGGTCCCGTCTATAGCACGAGAACGCTAGACAACCCCGTCCAACTCACAAATAAGGTAGTCTAACAAGATTGGAGAGTTAGGGTTCAGAGCCCATGGTAAACGACCCTGTACAAGTCATATACAAGGTCATGAACGGGGTCGTTTGAAGCCCATAGAGGTTTGTTCACTCTTGGAGAACAGATAGAGACGGATCAGTCTTCTAATAGACGGCCCTGTCTATAATGGCCCTCAAGACAGCAATGTTAATCTGTTGAGTCTAAGTGCCTAGTAAATTGCATTCCAACCCTGATGGCGCTGAGGGCTATAAATATTGAAGATTAGGGTTTTGAGAGGCAGCTTTCAACTCCATTCACCACCCTTGGAGGCTTTCTCCATCCACCATCATCATCATCCACCACTAAGAAGGAATCAGCCATTCAAAAAGGGCACACTAGAGCTAAGATCATTAAAAGACGACGACGGAGCATCAAGGGAGTATATACAACGGTCCTCGCCAATAGCGTTTGGAACAGCGTATCATTGTCTTATGTTTTCATTAGTAATCATTATTGTATTTGCTATATGTTCCTCTTCAATAAGGAACTAACTCTTTAGATTCTTGGGTATTGATAAACTCTTGGGTTATGTTTAATGTATGTCAGTGTTTCTTGCTTGCTTGATTAATTGATGTGGATTGAGATATATTGAGTGTATTCCATTCATTAAATGCTTACGTTGCGATAGCCTTAGTGTTAAATAGGTATATAGGAGCGAATAAGCGAACGCCTCCTCGTATTATAACTACCTCAATAGAAAGGACTGTGAATGTACCTAGAACTCGGGCATTAAGGCGAGTAACTCTTTCATATCTCTTATTCACATATTCCTTCTAGGAAATAGGTTCCCTAGAGCCCCACTCAATGTTAATAATTCAGCCGCGACAGCACGAATGAAAGTGATATAGGAATCCTTAGTCCAATCCCTATCAATTATTAATCAAGAGCATTGTGTGTATTTTGTGTTAAGAACCCAAGAGGGATTTATACTCGAGTATCCCTTCTTCTGACTGATTATCCTAAAGTTTCATCCCGATTTGCACTCCATAGCAACTCCAGTTTCTTGCCCTTAATTTCATCACTTAGATTAGTAAACATCACTATCGTGTTTAGGTTAAATAGTAGATAAATAGTACTAGTACTTCTTATAAGTCCTTGAGGATTCGATACCCGACTTTTTAGTCTATTATATTACTTGTTCGACCCCTCCACTTGCGGTAGTAAGTAGGAGCATTTGGCTTTATCAGCGATCTTCTATAATCCCGAGAGATGTACGGGCAAGTGCACGCTCGTGCACTAGGTCGTGTGTCTCTTTGTATCTCTGAGCACACGCTCTAGTTTAACCCTGGAGTAGTTCTGTCATTTGCACGATCGTGTACTTGCCTTTTTGGCTCTTTTTTATTCGAATTAGTCTGTATTTCACTTCTTTTGATCAGGGTATCTATTTTCCTGCTCAATCATAAGAAAATACCCAATAGAGCACAAACATAGAGAAATTTATGCGAAAGAACAAGCAAAGTGCATACAAATATGGTATAAAAGTGTGTATAATTATGCACTCTTCAAGAATCCTATGTGAGTGTCTAACTCAAGATCGCAATCATCATCATGCATATAAAAGAGTCAAGAATCACATCCACAACAAGAATTCAAAGAGGAAGAGATGAGATTAGATAAAACTAGATGAATAACTCCAACCTTGCTTTTAAGTACAACCCTTATCCTCCCTAGATTACCCTCAAAGTCTCTCCAATTCGTCTCTAAGTTAAAAAAGTCTCAAAATAAAAAGAACTGGATATATATACCTCGACCACGGTGCCCAACTTTGGGCGTTGTTGTGCTAGTTCAAAGGACCTAAGGAAGGCAACAAAGCCAGACCCGGAGACCCAGCGGGAGAAACGCGACGACCAATTAGAGAGACATGCGGGAGATGCCCACCTAGAAGGAGCCCAAGATCATATGTTGAAAGCCTCTTAGATAATGGCAAGGATGGCCAACGCACGCTACAAGCCCAGCCTGCCAGTCGGGAGGAAGAAGAACGACCGGAGGTCACTCACCCCAAGCAGTGCCGGAGGCAGAATGGAGGGCACAACTCGACGAAACACCAGGGCACGCGAAGATCTCCACCACACATCCATACACCTTCAGGGATGATTGAGGTTTGTGGTCAATGTTTCAAGCCAGGACATAAAGCAGATGAGTGTAGGCGTGCGATGACTTGCCTAAGATGCGGGGAGGTAGGACACAAAGGAACAAGCTGCAACAAAACAAAGCTAGGGATGCAAGAGAGTCGGAGGAAGAAAAGGGAAGCAAGCACAACAGGAAAGCACAATTAGAAGAGAACGAGAGAAGACAAGCCAATACCCCGCACAGAAGAACAGAGTTAGCCTACAGAACTGAAGAAGAGTGAGGCGATTACACAAAACTATATCTCCTTGGCACTCGATAGCGACATGATTACAGGCAAGGAGAGGATGAAGAAATTCACGATCATCACCGTGAAGAAGGTGCGCATAGGTATGGTGACTACCAGGAACGTGAAGGAGATGCTGAAGGAGATTGTGGACGAGGAGTGGGACTGGCCAACCAAATCGCTCCGAGATGGAAGATATATTGCGGAGTGTGCATCTGTGAACCAAGCATGATACCTAGCATGTGGAGAACCGTTAGAGCTGCCGGACTTCACCATGGAGTTCACCGAATGGACGCCTGACCTGTGGAACCCACCCAGCACAGCAAGAGATGCACGTTGGGTGATAGCCCGCAACTTCGCGTTCTTTTGCTGGAGCCGAGACACCATTGGCCGGATGATGAAACCCGTCGGGGATTTGATCCATGTCGCCGGCCGAACTTTGGCATATGCGGACGACATCAAAGTCCTGCTGAGGATCAGGAGGCATAAAACCCTTCCAACCATCATACACTGTACAATCAGAACAAGCACATACAGCTACAAAGTCGAGCTGGAAAGAGGACAACCACCGTTGGATTAGGAAAGCCCACCAAACAACAAAAAGGAGGAAGGAGATCTAGTCGGAACAGGAGTAGATAAAACACAGACTCAGGAGCCCCTCCACATCGTAGAACAGTCCAGGGAGATGAAAAGAGATAAAGGCAAAGCCCCAAAGGTGGAAGAGCTGATTCTGGTGAGCGGCGGAAGAAGGCGGCCAACTGGGATCACAATCCAGGAACCGCTGGAGATTCCTCCGTCGGACCGGACCAAGCAGGTGCAGCTTCCCCAGAGAGAAAGGACAGCAGCGTACCCCAGGCTTCTGAGGCGAGCGGCGACCGTACCTGGCTCACAGGCGGAAACAGAAGAGGCAGGCAGGAAGGCTTCGCAGGAAAGGAATGTGGCTGCGCTCGGACTGATGGCTCAAGAGGACGTGGCGCGGGCCCCAGCACATGCGGATGAGGAGCGACTGAACCTATAGGATCTCAACCCAAGAACCGGAGGACTAATTGGGGATGCGCGGCAGAGAGCGCCTTCTCCAACACGGGACTCGATCAACGAGGAGGTGGAGCGCGTTGATGGCTCAACGCATAGGGAAGGGGAGCCAGACGAACTGGATCCCTTAGCCCATATCTTCGCGCCTATTCAGTGATTGTGCGCTCGGCCTGACGTGGGATCCGTCAAGAGTGGGACCTACACAACGCCAACTCAAACGGCCCAGCCTATTTCCCAAACCCCCCCCCCCCCCTAAACGGCCAGCCCAACAAGGGGTGAGGATGCACAAGTAACAACACCTTTGACAGACCAGGCCCGAGCCCAACAACAACAGGCCTGGTGAATGATCACATGGGACTCTCAAGCAACATTGTAACCAATGAACCCAATGTAGCCCAAAATGAATGTGGAATCAAAAGCCAATCTAGGTCTTCTATCTACTCTCCAATCCAATATGAACTTAGAGATGTCAACTAGTAGCCCTACAAGAGGGCCTAACTATTGACCTAAAAAAGACCTTACTAAAAAGAGTGGCAAATACTTGGAATCTTATTACTGAGGAGGCATGGACCTTACTCACCTCAAGTGGAAGGATCGATGACAACCCTTCAACCCAACCAAGACAGGAGAACATCCAGATTGAGGAAAGGGACACCACACCACCTGGGATCTCCACCCCCGAGGACAGAAACATCATCTTACATGAAAACACAGGACATAGACCAAGAGGAAGGCCAAGGAAAACTCAAGGACTAATAGCAGAAATCGGGAAAGAAGGAATGAACGTCGCGCAAGCTTATACCCTTATAAGAGGGAAAAGGAACATCCCTCAAATAGTGGACCCGATATTAGCCGAGGCCCCAACCCCAAAACTGAGAGGGAGACCCCATAAGTCCCACCCACCCGAACCCCATACAAGCATCAACCAAAACAAAACCAACAAACCACCAAAGAAAGGAAAAAGGAAGGCACTACAACCAGAGTCAGAAGAGCCCCATGACACACTACATACCGTGCCGCTAACTCTCGTCAACTGGATGGACATGGAATTCATCTCCAATGCCCAAATGGTACGGGTACATTTGGATCATGTTGAGGGTAATGCATCTCAAGCTATAAGCTATATGAGACTCTTGGAAGTAGAAAGGGGATCGACAAGCATCCAAGCTTCACCCTCCTCCAACAACAGGGCCCTACAAGGTGACCCATGAAATTGCTATCATGGAATGTGCGAGGGCTTGGGAAATGTAAGAAATGTTTCCATGTAAGAGATATCATAGTAGCAAACACGGTTGAAGTCTTTTGTCTACAAGAGACAAAGCTCCAGACAGTAAACAACAGAATCTGGCGTACGATCGGGGGACAAGAATACAAGGAGAAACTAATTTTCCCTGCATGCAACACCAAAGGCGGATGCTGTATAGGATGGAAATCGGCACAATTCCAACTCATTGAAAGCTATATAGACTCCTTCTCAATAACAATAGTACTTGAAAAAAAGGAGAATCTCACTCGATGGATGATCACAACAGTCTATGGCCCCTGTGACCATGCACAACGACAGCGATTTTGGGAAGAGCTGAAGGAAATACACAGAAGGTGGAGAGGGCCAGGGCTAATTGGGGGAGACTTTAATGTCACAAGAAACATTGATGACAGAAACATGGGTGCCGGCTATCCGCTAGACCAGGAGGGGTTCAACTCATATTTTATGCTCAAAAATTTTATAGGTGTCTGGTAAAGACTAAATTATATAACATACTTTAGAAAAAAAATAACAGTCAACACTAATGCTCACCTAGACTCAAAGGGGACTCCCAATCGACACTATCATAGATCATCCTAAATCAACACTCATCATAAACAATATCAACAATGACTAACCCCTCTCCCCCACACTTAAATTCTATTGTCCTTAATGTACACAATATATGTACTGAAAAGAATATGACATAAAAATTGTTGATCCTCTAAACGGATAAGGCCTCAAGATTCGTTTCCGCCTAGAGTTCAATTGAGAAAGAGGAGTGTTGAGGTAATGTGAGTTAGGGCTATGAGCTTCCCGTTGACTTCAAGCCCCTACCGAAACTAGCGGCTGTGAAGTAGCTATCGTTAGGAGACCCTCCGTTCCTAGAAAGAAGTCCAATGGTCTTTTCCCCCAGACCCTCTGACGTTCAAGTAAGTTGGGTTGAGACAATTAGAAAGAAAAGGAAAAGAAGAGGTCAATAGTCCAGTGGGGGAGGAAAGCCCTCCTTGAGGAGGAGGCGGTCCTCTTGCAGAAGAAGAGGTTGTTTTTAGGCATCCACTTGGTCCTTCTCTTATACTTGAGCAACAACCCCAACTGTCGTTGGCCGGCGGACGTCCCTTCCAACGTCGGGGCTTGGCTTTGTTTGGAGATCTCCTTGTCGATTGTATGAGGGGGCCTGCGCCATATGGACATGCGCCTCTGCTTAGGGGATGTCCCCTGTGTCATTCGTGTGGACGTGCATTCTCCTGTCGGGAGATAGTAGGGGAATCTACACGTGCCCCCCTAGGGATAGCCACGTAGCTAGAGTGGTCTTGCTCCCCTGTTCCCAACCGGGTGAGACCATGTGTCAGTGCACTTCTTCACCTCGTAACACTTTCCACCCAACTACTCAAGCTGTAAGCTCATTGCCCAATCCGGCTTGGGGAGTTTGGTCCTCGGTGAATACCCAAGGTTTTACTCCTCTCAGGCTTACCGCCTCAAAACTTTGAGATCGCCTCCCTCAACTTTTTATCTTCACAGATTTCGGGGAGGCTTCCTAGCGTCACGTTATCTCACTGAGTTAGTTCCCCAGAGGCCTAGTGGAAGGAAGGCACAAGTGTAGGCGTGTGAGGACGAGCTCGATTTCAAAGTTAGTGTGTCACCTTCTTTAGTGGAATCCGGCAAAGAGCATGATAAGCGTCACCCCTAGGCGAGATTCCTGAAACATCGAGCAGACCAAGGTCCATGTATTCGTTATCGAGCGAACGCTTCCCTATGAGGCGTCATGGCTCATCGGATTCTGGTATAGGGTTAAGGTGACAAGATGTCTCCTTTGTTCACTCTCCAACTATTGATCTTGCTCTTTCGCCCTGTAACCTCATATCTCTTCACCTCAGTAACTCACTTAACCAAAAGGCTATTCTTTGATTAGAGGATAATAGAAACGGGCTTTGTGCCTTCAGAAGCGGTTATTTTGGTAGTCGAATCCTTCCCCAGTAAAGTGACAGACCTCAGTTTCTTTCGTTGGGAAAGCCACTTATATGTCCATCCTCCTTTCAAGCTTCGAACTCCTCTTACTTCCAAGAGGGCCAACCACCCCCTGCCAGGGAAGCTTGTGGTTTACTTGGAGTTTTTTTGAAGCAAGGCTTAATTTCCCCTTGCATCCCTTCTTCTAGGAGGTGCTCAGGTTTTATAAGGCGTGTCTCTCCTCCACTTTATCCCTATAGCTGGCCGATCCTGTGTTGGTTTGTGATCATCCTCCACCGTTTCTGCCTCCCTCCTTTTTTCAATCTATTTCATCTTCTCTTCTTTCTCAGGAGAGCCCGGAGCTTGGAGATTGGTTTTGTTTTGACTTGCGGGATAAGTCACGTTAGCCCGGAGCTTGGAGATTGCTTTTGTTTTGACTTGCGGGATAAGTCACGTTTGAATTTCCTCTTCCCCAAACACCCAAAGTGGAGGTCATCTTTTGTGTTTGTTTATTGAGAGCGCGACTAGGATATCCCTACCTTGTGGTACCTATCCTTCCCGGACTAGGATTACGACACAGTGGTGTCCGAAAGCCAGGAGAGACAACTTTCGCTCTTTCATAGACTTGGTCTCCCAGATCTTTCTCGTCCTATATCAGAGTTTTTTCTCCTTAGGCCTGGCTTTCCGTTGAGTGCGTACACACACTCACGCAAGTGCACGTGTCATCAAAGTAATATAATTTATATTGGTAAGTTTGGGTCGAACACAAGGAGTGAGATGCTAGGAAACTAGTGCGAAGCAAGGGAAATTACAGTAAATCAGTTAGAAGATATGATGATTTTGATAAGAGAAGGGTTCATGTCAAATAAATGACAAAGGGATAAAAGATCGGGAAGACACTGACTGATGAGGATCTAGGGTTATATGGGGATCAGACTTGATTAAAATGATCTCTAGTGTTTAATGGAGTTATTTAGTTGCATAAGGGTACACACAAGGTAACCTAAGGTACATATGTGTGCGTTGGGGGCATCCTACAAATTCCCTGTGACTAGGAATACACTTCAACTCCCTCTGTCACAAGGGTGAAGTGTTGTTGGACCTAGGTATTAAACCTTGCCCGTGAAAAGCCAATACATGTCTCTATGCAAGAGGAGCTTCGGGCTGTCACCTTGACTTCCACCTTGTACACTACAATCCTCAACGCTAATATAAGATTAACACGTGCACATATGCCAATACTAGGTCACTAGCTATTAAAGGGGTTTGCATCACAAGCATACTAAATGACAATTAATAAACTATTAATCACTAAATAAAATAGATGTTCAAGTCTTCATCCCATACAACCGTAGAACAAAAATAGTATAGCCTAGTAACATGATATCCAAAGGAAAATAAGCAACAAGTTCATTCAATAAAACATTCATGTTCATAAACAAGGACAAAATCAAAGATACTAAAATCCAGTGCAGATCTTTGTCCTTGGATCTTCCCTTTCACGAAGTGCTCCTCCCCTCCGGATCGTAGGTATAACCGTTGATGAACTCCTTCAGGACGCGCCTAGGTCATCAAGCCTTGGCCGCTTCCAAGAGTGGTAAAATCCGAGTTAAGAGATTGAAGAAAGCCTACGTTGCTTTATATAACTATTAAAATCGACGCGTCGACCTCGAAAGCCGACGGTTGACTTTGTCGCTGTGTTGCGGTATCTACCCAAAACCGACGCATCGACTCCAAGTGACCGACGCGTCGATGTCTTCTCTTTCGTTCTATGGCACACTCCCGACGCAATGGCTAAGTGAAGCAGACGGGTCGACTTCAACCCTGCAGCCTAGGTGAAAGCTTGATTTGTCACAGTTCTTTTGATTTCGCTTCGGGGTTTTCATCCTACTTGTGTAGCTCATCATTGAAGGCCAAAAATCTGCCTTTCATGTAATCAATACAGACCACTCGAATTAATATCAATTCTCATCAGATAAGTACCAACCACTATTAATTCAAACAAGCTAGCACAAGTTGCTCACTTTTTAGAATGTAGTGTTAAATTTACATAGTTAGTGCAATTAGTACTCAAATAAACCCTAGACAATAAGCTTAAGATCTCCTAATTTGGTTAGCATAGGATGTAACACACCCCCAAACTCAAACCATTGCTTGTCCTCTAGCAATGAAAATATAAACACTTATAAGCATAACTTGAGTTGTTAAAGATTGGTTGCTTCCCCATGTGCTTGGAATGCATGTACTTGTTCAAAAGAGTAGATGAACAACATCTCCCATGCTGATACTTGCCAAAATTTAAAGTTTTCTATTCTCTTGTAGTGAGATGCCACAAGTGAATAGATGCATGAAAGGTAGAATAGAACTTCTAGAAACTAATCTTTTGATAACTTCGACTAGTAAGAGACCCGACTTTTGGGGCAAGCTATTGCTCCCACCTTATTGACAATCCCTTTACCTTATTCACACATACCAAAACTTATTTACTTTATTTCATCATGATTTTTTGTTTTCATATAAGAGAGTTGCCCCGATGTTTAAAAAGCTCACTTGTACCCCTAATAATCGTAGTCCACCCCATGTGTCAAGTTCTAGTGGATTTCCAATAGATTCATGCCCTACCCCTATTCCACGATGCATGCATGTGCTAAAAAAAGCATATAACCTCGAGTGAGTGATAGATCTAACTATACACATCTACTACAAGAGTATATACTAAGTATGACTTTCCTAGCATGGGTAGATTGAAGTTCCTCCTAAATCACTAACATCACAAGTACAAAGACTAAGGAAATAACAACATGTGTTACCAAGCATTTTTTTTGCTACTTTGTGTTCGATATAAGAAGTGTTCCATATGCTCATAAATGATGTATTGATAGATACTATATAATAACTTTCAAAGCACACTTCAATACATAAATGAATGTAAGAGCTAGTAACAAAATGAACAAGAATGCAGCAGGACCAACAAAATGACACATAAACCAAAACTCCCCCCAAACCCGTGACAACTCATCGCCCTCGATGACTTCATCTCACATGCACAACATAGTTAGATAATCAAAATGGAATGATAAACAGACAAGAAAAGGTGAGAACATGACTCCCCTAAACTATGTCGTCAACTGGTAGAGTGTCACTCGGACCAACCTCGGAGGGTGGGGGTAGTGTGGCAGGCTAATCGTCTTCACTCTTCTCCTCTAAAATCTCGAGGATCCGCAAAAGCAAGTTAACGTGGAGCTATAGTACGCATTGCATCTCAGCGATCACCTGTCGCAAGGCAGAGACCTCGGACTTATCTGGATCTGCAACTCGAGGGCAACGGCGAGGTGGTCAAACCGGTGGAGGGCTTAGGGCGGGCTCCATCGGTACCTCAGCTAGGGGTACTGCAACATCTGCCCTTACAAGGTTTGGTGCTATCTGGGTAGCGATCAGTTACGTGTTAATCATCTGGCGCGGCGGAAGTGTATCCCCACCTACGTTATATATCTCCCTCGCCTCTGCACACAGCTGTGTAATAAGGGATGGAAACCACAACCCTCCATTGTCCCAACGGATGGCCTATGCTAAGGAAGTATGTACCATCTCACCCACATCGATTGTCATCCGAGTCACGAGGACATAGAGTTACTGGGCTCTAGCGATAGTCACCTTGCTAGTATGGTCCATCGACATCAAACAGGTACAAAGAAATTAGAACTATGCCCTATACTCTCTCTTCAGAGCCGTGGGGTGGAAGCAGTTTGTTGTTTTCCAAGTGGCGCTCGGGGTAGTCAAGTGGCAGAAGAGCGCGTCCACGTCTATCATCGTCATGAGCCACATGTGGTATTAGTCGTCTGTGACATGAGGGGTCTACAGGTGGACGCTAATGTTCTCATTGGTGAATGCCACCTCCTTCCCCCTCACCTGCACCACATACTGTCGCTGGTCAACATCATTGGTGTAAAATTCCACCACCAATGAAACACCAGCAGCCCGGGATTGGGTGCCAAAGTCTACCCAACCCTGATCAAGTATCCATACTCTCTGATAGCTTTGTCGCTCGATGCCGCGCTCAGGAATCAATAAGCGGGAGTGGCTGTGCTTCATATATCGATTAGAAGCGGCCTGATAGGTGAACCAATCACTCGCGGCGGCGGGGTGGGGGGGGGGGGGAGAGAATGGGTCTTCGATCACTTGCGGGAAGTGGAAGTCATGTGTGCTACAAAACAAAACCAAAACGAGTGAGTGGTGACTTGAACACAAAATGGCATAGAAATTTCTTTGAAAATGCAGGAAAGAACAATGATTGAGTGGGATGCATATGAATAAGCAAAGTTGAAGGCATTTAGAAATTCCTCGACCTCACATGGGGCCCATGTCACAAGTATATAAGAAATTTAAGGCCAAAACATGGTTAGGGAATTACATTCAAAAGAGGATCAAACTAAAGCATAACAAAGATCAAGCAAAAGGCATGGGAATGTGAGAAGGCATGCTCTCCTCCAAGAAAAGGGGCGGGGACGCCGACTCAACTGGGATGTGTAAAGTCACCAGTTTGATCACTTTTTAACCTATCAATTTTGAAAACCAACACGTCAACTTTAAGTCTTGAAGCGTTGACTTTCGTGAATTTATGCCTTAACTAGATGTCTACGCGTTGACTTTAGGGGCCCAGGCATCGACTTTCACTCTATGTGTTCTGTGCTGTATGTCGACAGGTCTACTTGGATCCGACACATCAACATTTTCCGAGGCTGCCATGTTTTTGATGTCGACCTGTCGACTCTAAGAACCGACCCGTCGCTTTTCGCTCTATCCCTCTAGACTATGCTCTCGATACATCGGCTTTCAGATCCGACTAGTTGATTTATCCAGGAAATTTCACTGAGGGAGTTGGGTAGCTTAGAATGCCTTCTATAACTACAACTTGCCTTTGTTCACTAAAATCTCGTCATTTATCAATCTTACTCAACATGTGGAATGTATTTTCTTGGCAATATCTATACCCCCAAACTCAATTTGTGTACTAATTCCATCCACAAAGGCCCTCCTTATTGCAATACTGCTCGAATGGAAAAATGATAAACCTAACTATGCCTAACACTAGAATGGTTAATTTTTTCCTTGCTTTGGTTGCGTTCCAAGAAGCGCTACTTTATAGTCGTAGTTAGACTCAAACGGCCTCACCTTCCTTCATGGAACGGAGGAGGATATGCCGCTTGCCATTTCGCTTCAAATTTATCCAAAGTGGCTGAGTGGGTCTATTAGTGACCTCGGTCTTCGTCTTAGGTAGCAGAGGTACGAACAGTAGAGGTAACAGAATCAAACAAGTAAAGATAGGGTTGATAACGAGGACCTTGGTCCCCGATTGTAGTGAGTGCCATGAGTGTGTTGGATGAAGAGGATTATGCCAGATAATAGGAGTTTAGCCTATGGTATGTGCGTTGCTTGTCCCCATGAAAAATTTCTAGTGCCCCCAATTTGGAATGAAAATCGACTCCAGGAGTAGCCAATAAGGGCCTCCCAAAAATGATGGGCACACCTTTGTCCTCTTCAAAGTCAAGGACAATGAAATCGGCCGGGTAGATGAAGTCATCCACCCTCACCAGAACATCATCTACTATACCACCCTACCAGAACATCCTCTACTATACCGTTCGGTTTGGAAATTGTGAGGTCCACTAATTAGAGGGTGACATGGGTTGGCTTGAGTTCTCCTAGGCCTAGTTGATTCTACATCGACAACGCCAAAAGATTGATACTTGCACCTAAGTCAGAAAGAGCTCTACCCGAAAATTGGTAACCAATGATGCAAGGTAGGGTGAAGCTCCCGGTATCCTTCATTTTTGGTGGGAGTTCTTTTCATATTATGGCATTACACGCCTCAGTAAGTGCAACTATTTCGTGTGAGCCTAGTTTACGCCGTTTGGATAGAAAATCTTTCATGAATTTGGCGTAACTTGGCTTGTGTTCTAATGACTCTGTGAGGGGCTGTTAATGTGTAACTGTTTTAATACTCCCATGAACTTCTCATATTGTTGGTCTACCTTATCATTCTTAAGCCATTGAGGATAAGGTTGAGGTGGCAATGGTATAACAATCGGGGCATCCTCCTCACACCTTTCGGGGTTAAGTGTTTCACTAGCGGGGGTAGATTCAAACCAATCTTTGTGAGGATCATCTAAGATTTTCCTACTCCTCAATGTCAATACTTTAAGATGCTCCCTATCTTCTCCACGAGGGTTTCCTACCATATCACTAGGTAAGGACCCCATAGGCCTACTACTCTTATCAACCTCAATTTGTGCCATTTTACTCTCTAAATTCTTTAAGGAAGCACGAGTCTCTAACAAAAATTCATCATCATTTCCTCAAAGTTCGACTTAGACTCTTGAGGCCGACTACTAGAGGGTCCTTGATCATACCTTTGTGGAGGTCCTTGGCCATAATTGGTCGGATGGATTGCCCTACCAATTTGAGTTCCACCTTGCTTGGGGATTGTTGTTGGGACCCCTATACCCCAGAGCATTCACTTCCTCGGTGGTTAAGTTAGAAGCATTGGGTGACATACCATTTTGTAATCCCACGTCGTTGGGCAATTCACTCACAAATTTAGAAACCTCGTAAACCTTCTTTCCCAAATCATTGATTTTGGTTAGAAGGTCTCGGATAGTGTCTGACTCTTGTACTTTAGCGGCTTGCATGGGTATAGACTCCTCGACCGGTGTCCGGTATTGATTTGATGCCATAGTCTCTATGAGCTCGTAACCCTCATCCAATGATTTTATACTAAATGAACCCTTAACCACTGCATCAAACATATTTCGAAATGAATTACGGAGCCCATTGTAAAAGGTTGACATTAAAAGGTAGCGGTGAATGTTATGATGAGGGCATTCACGTTGTAATCCCTTAAAACGCTCCCACATGTCACAAAGAGATTTGGACTCTTATTAAGTGAATGCCATTCATAGACTCCTAAAATGCATGGTCTTTGAAGGTGGGAAGAGTTTAGATAGGAAATTTTGCATCAATCCTTCCAAATCCGATATGGAGTTAGGAGGTTGAGAGTAGAACCCCTCCTTCGTTTTGTCCCTTAAAGAAAATGGGAACAACCTTAGACACCTGGCATCTTAAGGGACATTGTTGATTATGATTTTGTCAGTGATTTCTATAACGTTCCAAACATGCAAATTAGGGTCTTCTTTTGGAAGGCCAAAATATTTTCCTATATTTTGTACCATTTGGAGCACGATAGGTTTAACCTCAAAGTTTCCCGCAAGGCCCTCCGGCTGCCGTATGCATGATTGCAATCCTTGCGAAGAAATCGCATACTCGTACATGGGCCTATTGTCGTTGTCCTCAAAACCATCCATGTGGTTAGACGAGGAGCTTTGCAACTCTCCTTGTCTCTTCTTCTCTCGCTTGAGCCGAGTTAAAGCTCTTTCAATCTTGGGGTCGAATGGCTTAAGCTTACCTTCGCTCATGCGATGTGCACAAATGAAAAAGAGAAGGGGCACTACAACTGCCTCACCCAACTTAAGTGGAGTGGAAGAACTCAATATGTGCCTAATAAGAAAATAACAATTGTAAGAAACAAAGAAAAACAGGTGCTATGCATATACAATTTCTAAAAACAAACAAATATATACAATGAATAAAACTTTGTTGAGCGCGTACACACACTTATGCAAGTGCACGTGTCATCAAAGTAATATAATTTATACCGGTAATCCCGAGTCGAACCCAACAAGTGGGATACTAGCTAACTAGTGCGAAGCAATGGAAATTACACAAAATCAATAAGAAGATATGATGATTTTGATAAGAGAAGGGTTCATGTCAAATAAATGATGAAAGGATAAAAGATTGGGAACATACTCACTAATGAGGATCTAGGGTTGTATGGGGATCAGACTTGATTAAGTGTTCAATGGAGTTATTTAGTTGTATAATTAAGGGTACACACGAGGTTACCTAAGGTACTTATGTGCACTCCGGGCACATCCTACAAATTCCCTGTCACTAGGAATACACTTTAACTCCCTCTGTCACTAGGGTGAAGTGTGGTTAGACCTAGGTATTAAACCATACATGTGGAAAGCCAATGCATGTCTCTATGCAAGAGGAGCTTCAGGCTGTTACCCTGACTTCCACCTTGTGCACTACAATCCTTAACGCTAATCTATGATTAACGCGTACACATATGCTGTTACTGGGTCACTAACGGTTCAACGGGATTGTATCACAAGCATACTAAATGACAAATAATAAACCATTAATCACTTAATAAAATAGATATTTAAGACTTCATCCCATACAACCCTAGGACAAAAGAGTCTAGCCTAGTAACATGAATTCCAAAGCAAAATAAGCAACAAGTTCATTCAATAACACATTCATGTTCACAAACAAGTAGAAAATCAAAGATACTAAAATCTTGTGCGGATCTTTGTCCTTCGATCTTCCCTATCACGAAGTGCTCCTCCACTCTGGATCGTCGGTATTACCATTGATTAACTTCTCCTGGACTCCCTTGGGTCATCAAGCCTTGGCCCCTTCCAAGAGTGGTAAAATCCGAGATAAAAGATTGCAGAAACCCTAAGTTGCTTTATATAACTGTGACAACTGATGCGTCGACTTTGACGCATCGACTTTCCCACTGTACTGTCGTATTTGCCCAAAACAAATGCGTCGACTCTGAGTGATCGCCGTGTCGATGTCTTCTCTGTTGTACTGTAGCACACTCCCGACGCGTCGGCTAAGTGAAGCCGTCGCGTCGACTTCAACCCTGTTGCCTTGGTGAAAGCTTGATCTATCGCAACTCTTGATTTTGCTTTTGGGTTTTCTTCCTACTTATATAACTCGTCACTGAAGCCCAAAAACTGGCCTTTCCTGCAATCATTAAAAACCACTCGAATTAATATCAATTCTCATCAGATAAGTACAAACCATTATTAATTCAAGCAAGCTAGCACAAGTTGCTCACTTTGTAGAATGTAGGGTTAAATGTACATAGTTAGTGCAATAAGTACTTATATTTAACCTTAGACAATAAGCTTAAGATCTCCTAAATATGGTTAACATGTGATGTTAACACTTTCTTTTGCAGGTAGCCCCTCTCCTTTTTTTTTGTTCTTTGGGGGGTGCTCTCGCCCGTTGACCCTCTTATCCACCTATTTTTATGCAGTGGTACCCCCGAGGCTAGATCGTTTGTTTAGGGTGGTGAGAGAGGGAGTTAGGGTTGTACCCCGGGCTCAGAAAATTCTTCGCGTGGGAGAGGTGGCTAACTATTCAAGAAGAGATAGAAGTGTGAAGGAGAGTGATCGTTTCCCTCGTTCTTTTACCCTAGAAGAGTCGAGATGGCCACCGGGACGATGAAGTCAGAGCAGGGTTCTCTGGCGAAAATGGCTATTGCTGGGCCGGCAATGCGGCTTTAACGTATCGCCATGACATAATTGTTACGTGTTGCTCATTAGGCTCCCGAGGAAAGAATACAGATGCCTGCTGGTAGTCGGCCTTTATAGTATACGGAGTCACTTGAGGAGGCCGGTGTGGCGCCTTTTGAGGCTCTTCTTCAAGCTTTTCGCAACAAGGATCTAATCTTGGCTATTGTTTAAAGCCTGAAGAGCTGACTTCCTGCCTTTTGTCGTTGGGTACAGAGGTAGTTTTGAGCTACCACTCTTTGGTTTCCATTTTTTATTTTGTAAACGAACAAACGGGTCTATGTAGTTGGCACACTTGATAACTTACTTGGCCACTGGGCACCAAGAAGAGCTGGGGCGCTCCTGTTGTGTCTCCCAGTCCTTGGCGAAAATCGAACGAGAGCTAGTGGCGCGAGATGAACAACTTAAAGAGCTAGAGGGCGAGAAAGCGAGGCTTGCTTCTCTTGTCGAACGCCGGTAGATCATCATCAATCACTAAAGGATACCAAGTCCTCGGTGCAGGAAGAGAACTTGCCCGAGCTAGCGTTAGTAAAAGAGTACTTTCAGTCTAATCTGGACACCATGGTCAGGGCCCATAAGGTGGACTATGACCGTCTCAAATAGGGGTGGACATGGGCCGGGTAGCCCATGGGATGGCACGAACCCAACTCAAAAAAACAGGATCTGGGCTTAAGAAAATGACCCGAAAAGCGTGGTTGGGTTAAACTAAGCAGGCCCAATTATATTTCGGGCTGGGCTTGGGTTATATAGATTTTGGCTCAGCCCGGCCCGGCCCGACCCGAATAAATAATATGTATATATATATATATATATATATATATATATATATATATAATCATGATAATATAAGGCCGACCGGAACACTGTGCAAGTAAGGTCGCCTCCCATTTGGCCACTTTCACAGTGTTTTAAGGATTTCCAGCCTTATAGGTGGAAAGAACATTGAAAAATAAGCTAACATGTCAATTTTCATACAATTTGGGAACTTGTAGGGTCTTCATCTTAACAAGTGAAAATTTTCACCTGTTAAGATGAAGACCCTACAAGTTCCCAAATTGTATGGAAATTGACACGCTAGCATATTTTTCGATGTTCTTTCCGTCCATAAGGTTGGATTTCCACAAAACACAGTGCAAGTGGGTCAAATGGAGGCGACCGCACTTGCACAGTGTTCCGGCCGACCGCATAGTATCATGACCCTATATATATATATATATATATATATATATATATAGGGTTATGATACAATGGGGTCTGTCGGACATCCGGCCGCCCCATTGTATCATATCCCATAGATTATATATATATATATATATATATATATATATATATATATATATATTTAAAATTTTATTTTAACTATATATATCCATTAGTATTTATCTATAAATTTTTTATAATTTATATATATGTATACATAGTTATTGTATTATCTTATCATCAAAATACATGCATATATATTGTTAACGAGATTTTCGAGAAGATCCCAAGAACCGAGTCAACACTTGAATTTGTAAGGTTTTTATGGGGAAAGAATCCAAGAAGATCGAGAGAGGAGGAATCAAGAAAACGAGACGCCAAGATTTTTACGTGGAAAACCCCTTGAATCGGGGAAAAACCACGGGTCTCCAAGCTTTGGAGAGAGAAATTCCACTATGAGCGACTTTACAAGGGAGAGGAGAGAGAGGGGGAGAGCGCGGGTGTACAAAGAGTTCAATCTCCCCTTTACAAGTGTGAGGTCTTGGCTATTTATAGGCCTTGGTTACAACCTCTTCGGTTTTTTGGGTCGGCTTGTTGCTTCTTCTAGAAGGGTCCATGGCTTCTCGGGAAAAGGAAGAAGAGGAGTCTTGTTCGGAAGTTGGTTCGGCAGGCTCTTCGGAATTCTCTTTTGCTTTGGAGACCGTTTGGGAGGTACATTGAAAGGCTCTTCGGAGACTCCTCTTCCTTCGGAACTTGCTCAGGAGGCTCTTCTAATTACTCTTCGGTTTGGTCTTCGAATCATCCTTCGGAGGGTACTTCGGGGTACTCTTCGGATTGCTCTTCGAGGGTCTCTTCGAAGGGTGCTTCGGGGTTGCCTTCGGAGTATTCCCTTGGAAGGACTCTTCGGTCTTTTTGAGATTCGGCTAGTGATCGAGGGTGTGAGATCCTTCCACGTGTCAGGGTGATGTGTTTCCACGTGTCTCTACTGATTTCACCCTTATCATATATATATATCTAGAAGTACTATTTATAAAGTTATTCATTTAAAATAAAAAATAGTTACATTGTTATAAAAAACATTTCATGAATTACTTATACTATTGTTTCTTATATAACACTTTGTTGTTACTCACATGTAGATTACTCCTTTGTTGCCAAATGAAATTCTTAAGAACGTTTCAAAGACGGAAATAATATCTAGCATTGGACTAAGTATAAAATGCCCAAAGGAACTGTTCTCATCAAGCAACCACACCATGGTTATTCTCAAATGCTAGAAACAAATGCACAACATTCACATGGTGTATATGAGTTGAAAGCATACCAAAGCTACGTAAGTCATAATGCATCTTTTGCTTTTATAAAAGTAATTCTCTATTCCTACAATGTCAATGAATCAAATAAAAGTAACAAACTTTATTTTAGTATTTTTTTTATCAAATGGAAAGAATAAATGAGTGATTTATTATAGATTATTTATAAATATCATATGGTTTCATTTGAAAACTTTCATTTGCTAGGTATTGGAATTTGGCCTATAGTCATATCAGTAGATTTTGTTTGATGTTTTGAACTCCATGTTATATAATCTCATTAATGATTATATTTGTATGCACTTGTAAAGTATAAAAACATAAATTTATGAATTGATAATATAATGTTCGTTACAATTTATTTATGGTACCAAATGAAAATTCAAGATACTTCATGAAATGATATGATTTTAATTTATAGATATTTTGAATGACAAATATTGTAAAAGATATTATTTTTATTTACTTTTTAAAACTATCAAAAAGTAACATACATGCACACACAATAAGTATACAAAAACATTGAACTATGACTACTCACATTGACAAACAAGATTTTTATGTGGTTTTACAGGTGTTATATTTGGATCTAAAACAAGTTGGAAATATTATGGAGCTCAAGTGATAATGGATATATTTAATATTTCAAGAATTTCAAAAATCGGAAAAGTAGCATGTAACTTGTTCTTTTCGAGGAGGATGGTGGGGCCCTTGATTATTGGAATGGTCTCTGCCTCATGGATGGCATGTAAGTCAATTGATTAAACTTGTCTAAAACTTATATACTTCTAGATAATTTAATTTAAATCAATATTTATTTCTTATTCTGTAAATTAAAGTTCTCTCATTTAAAATTTATATAAATTAGTTTATATTTATTGGTATATTTTAGGATATAATACAGTCATTGATATTCATAAAAAAGTTTTACAAAACTACTATGAAATTTTAGAATCAGAGTATTTTAGTTGATGCTCAAATTAAAATATGTAATGTAGTACTTCAAATTTTAAATGATATGAATATTTAGCCTTTCTATTTGTCATTATAAAACTAAATTTTTACAATGATATTATCAACTCTTGTCACTTTCATTAAATCTCTATTTAAAAAATATTAATCTCTTAGATTTAGAAAACATTAATTTATTTTGGTTATTTAAGATGTAAAAACCATGATACTTGTCCTAGAGGGTAGTTTAGACATTATGCAAGAATTTTCAACAAAAGGTGTTGAGAATTAACATAGTATTTGCAGAATTGATAGCATGCACAAGATGATCTTAAAAAAGCTAAACATTCCGTTAAATTTAGTTTTTAGAAGCCATTTTCTATGTTTTTGACATGAAGTATGTATATATATATATATATATATATATATATATATATATATATATTTTTTTAATTTTCTAACTTCATTTCTTATTTCATTGATCTATTTATCTCCATTTTAATATCTGCTTTTAGGTTTATCCAAAATCATATGGTGACAATGCTCCAAGATTATATACTTATTGGACTGTAAGTTTTAAAAACTTCACCAATAGATTTTTTGTCCATTTATTCTTAATGACTTTTTCTTTTGTGAAAATTTACAATGATCTATAATTATGTATTATTCTAACATTAAAGCTTGTGTCTTTCAGCGTGATGGTTCTAAAAAAACAGGATGTTATAATTTATATTGTCCAAGTTTTATCCAATTAAGTAGGACTTTTACTCTTGGTATGAAGTTACCTATTGGAAAAGGTGTGCTCAAATTAACAGTTTATAGGGTAAGACAACCTCACAATCTTTTAACAAATATCTATTTTTGGAGAAAATCAATTAGTAACGCTATGCAACATAAATGATGTATCTTAGTGAGGTTTTATACTTAGATGGAATAGGTTTTGGTATAATATGATATAAGTTTTTTAAAAATATATGATCCTAGAAATAATATAATAATCATAGTAAATGTCAAACTATTTGTTTATATAATTAAATAAAATTTATTAATTTATATATACAAATTTAGAAAAACTCATTTGTAAAGAATATTATTTGGAAAATAGAACTTCAAGTTTGAATTTCAATAAAACTAGAACTTGTTATGCAATTGATTGACATAATTTATTTTTCTCATACTTTTTAATTTTATTTCTTGTGTTTTGACAGGACGTAAAAACTTTAAACTGGTTTTTACTACTTGGCGAACATGAAATTATAGGCTATTGGCCAAAAGAGATATTTAATAACTTGTTGGATAGTTCTAATGTTAGGATAGCTGGATATGTAAGTTCGCCATTGGATGAAAATAGTCCACCTATGGGAAATGGTATCTTTCCTAATCCAGACCCGTCAAAGGCTTGTGAACTGAAGCACATCAGATTATTAAATGAAAATGGAGATTTTATAGTACCAGGGAGTGATACCACCTATTCTTTAGAAAGTGACCTCCCCGATTACTATGGTGTTGTCACTGAGCAGGGGGTCAATGAATTTTCATTGAGTGTTGGTGGACCTGGAGGTTATAAAAGTAAATGAGATATAAATTTGATTTACATAAGTTTCATATGCTACTTGGATTGTCATAGATTATAGTGATGATGAATTTTGAACATTTAAGTTTCATATTTCTATAATTAATTATATAGAGTAGCTATAAGTAGCAAATCAGACTATTAATTAGGGTTGAAATCGGTTCGCTTTGGGTCAGTTTGGACTAATTTTCAAACCAAACCGGTATTTTTCGGTTTGAAAAAAATCAAACCAAACTGGACCGAAAAGTTTGAAAAATGAAACCAAACCAAACGGGTTCGGTTTGTAGTTCGGTTCGATTTGAACCGCAGTTTGAAAAATAAATCATAATTGCTTATCTATTCTCTCATCTTATCTTTACTTATATAGATGAGAGTATGAAATAAATCATAATTTTTTTATAATTATCTTTATGAGATGAATCTTGATCCAATTCAAATTCAAATATCAAATTATAATCAAATTATGATTATCTCCTTTCATCTTATACCAATCCCTACAATGTTAACCCAAGTCAGATGACATATGTTGGTTCAATCACATTAAAAGTAGGAATATGCAGTCCGGTTCAGTTCAAACCACATTTATGAAATTTCAAACCGAATCGAACCGAATATTAATCGATTTCAAACCAAACCAAACCAATTTATTTTCGGTTTAAACAGTTTGAAAAACCAACAGTTTCGGCGGATTGATTTGGAACAGTTTCGGCGGTTTGGAGTTTCAGCCCTACTATCAATATCACAACTATCAATTTTAAAAGACTTGTGTAAAACATTTAAAATACTGGTTTTTTTTATTTTTTTTTTACTTTCTAAAATTTTAAACATTACAAACCAAAACCTCATCCAAGAAACTTGACACTTATCAAGGGGAAGACTAAGGTAATGGTCCAATAGAGCCAAGAGCCATACAAAAACTCTATAATGGAGAACCAACGACCCTTGGATCATATTGGTATTCAGGTCCCCATTAAAGGCTTCGTCTCGTTGAGGTCGAGAATTCGAATTGTGGGTAAGGGCACTTTTCTGAGTGCATGAATAGTGGTAATGAGTGGGACTTTCTTGCCCACTGTGCACATACCCAACCTTTAATTGTCTCATGACGAGGACTATGCATGTCTTTAACTTTGAGTCTTTGACTTAGTAACTAGTCATTTGGCTAGCTGCTCTTTCTGTTAAAAAAAACCCTATGAAGAAGAAAGAGAAAATACTTGCCAAATTAGAAACGTTGGACATTATCCAAGAAGACAAAGATCTTCATGTGAATGAAAATACATAATGCTTAACATTAAAAAAAATTTAGAAAAACTTTTTCAAAAAATAAAATTTTAAAAAATTTAGAAAAACCAAAATCATGGCAATTTTTAAAAAAAAAAAAATCAAAAAAGAGAAAGTTATTTTTTTTTAAAAAAAAATCCCAAAATCCATCCAGGCCGAATTCTGCTGAGACCGTCAAGATTTCCTGCCGGTCGCCTCCACTGAAAAAGCTTGAGAGAGAGGATTCCAGATTCACTACGAGGTCGGGTCGCGTCGTGCTGCGTGCTGCATGCCTGGGATGGCGGGTGGCCTCTGTCAGTGGAAGGTTTATTTCTTGAATCAGTTCATTCAAGTAAATTGTTTAATTTGAAGATGTGATTATGGGTTTTTATGATGTTCAACTACGTACATGTATATGTGTTATATATGTTGAGAAAGTGGTAAGGTTTAGATAATGGAAAGGAAATTATGATAACTCAACATTAAGCTTTTCTTGAGTGAACTTGTGATCCTATTATCCTGTGTGAAGAAAAAAACTTGAAATAATTTGATGTTCTCTCAGTAATTAAAGTTGTTAGTTTGCTCTACTGAAGGGAAGTTGATTTCTATAACTAGATGTCATTTGCCCTTTTGAGACATGATACAGATTTTTTTCTTTTTTTTTTTTACTGTTTATATATTTGACATGAACCTGTACTGATCATATGACAGGTTCCTTCTGAACAAGACCATCGATGTTTTCATCTGTGTGGATCGTTTTGATGTCTATCGACAAGATAATTTGGATAGGCAGGTCATTGAAGCCATCAGTGATAGTTTTGGTAATGGGATATGGAGGAGGTGTTTGTTTGTCTTAACCCATGCCCAATTTACACCACCTGCTGAAGCTGATTATGAATTTTCTGCTAAACGATCTGAAACAATACTGAAATTCATCAGGTTAGGTGCTTATATCAAGACACGTGAGTTTCAGGTATCACACAGTTCATCTATGACAATTTGAAATCATTTTATGACTATATATCTCCTTCAATCTTCATCTAAAGCATTATTTGTCATATTAATAAGCTATTTTTGCATTCTTTGGATGTTCTAGTTTGAAACTATGATTAGTACTTTTTGATATAGGGTAATCATATCAATATTTGTGTTTGAAGTTCTTATGATTGTCCCCATTTACGAGGTTCTTATGATTTGTTAATTCTTTCTTTTTGGAGTTATTCAAACTGAGTTACATACAATTGGAACATTCAAATATATATTTGGTTAGTAGATTAAATTTTCTACTTTGTTAGTTTCATTTTTAATTGAGGGATAAAATCGGTAGAAGTACAAGTACTTGTTTTTAATTACTACATATATGGCATTTGATACACCATATCATACATGTGATGTCTTATGTTTCTTGACAGTTTCTACTTTTCTCCTTCAATATTCAGTAGTAGAGAATGTGTTAAAACATTATGATTCTCGTTCAAGAGTGAAGTATTTTTCCTTCTTTCTTTTCTAGTTTTCTGAAACTGTTGTGATGCCACTATCCTGATCTTTGAACTATCAATTGGAGAATTTCTACATCAGTCACATTGAATTTAATATGAGAATGTACTTAAATGGATTAGTCCACATCCTTATCAAGAGGTTATCTTATTTATTAAATCCCCATAAAGATGCTGTAATACCTATGCACCATGGGAATTTCTTTGTGCATAGAATGCATATATCGTCTTCATTATTTTATTATTATTAATTGTGACAGAGGTATTACTTATTTTGATATTTTTGGGAAGTTTATTTTTTTTTATGATACACATGCAAAGATATTTTATGAATCCACAAAATATTTTATCCTTGTCTGCTTAACAAATATACCATTTTTTTTGTTGAGAAATGTGGATAAATTACGTTTATATTAAAATTGTTAAAAACAATACATGGGGTTCATAGGTGAACCAAAAGAGATTTTGGGGACCCCGTTAGCCCAGATGTAAACAGGTGTTACCGGGGGGAAGAGATTTTGGGGACCCCGTTAGCCCAGATGTAAACAGGTGTTAAGGGGGGGAGGGGGGACAAGGAGGAAGCATGGCCTCGGCGTTACAGATGTGTCCTTGGACCCTCCGTGTCCTCGCGTATCCTGGACCTCACCCTGGTTCGTCCTCTTCAAAATCCGCATCAAGTGATCGGTGTGGATCATAAAAATAAAGTAAAAAAAAAAAAACAGAAATTTAACAGTGTTTTCTTATTGAGCAACCATTTGGATTCTTTTGCCTTGTGGATTAATATGGATGTAACATGTTGGCTGAACAATTGTGATATTAAAGAGAAAATTGGTGGACCTAAACTTTATTTTTAGCTTAGATTACGGAATTGTTGGTGCAAGCATGATATGGTAAGTCCAAAAGTTTGCGTCGGGGATGAGATATGATTGTGGTTAGGGCTATAAACGGGCCGAACTTGATCAGGCTGGGCCCAGCTCGAATTCGGCTCGAAATAGCCTAGCTCGAGCCCGAGCTCGAAATTAGCTCGAACTCGGCTCGATTTTAATTTTGAAAGCTCGAGCTCGTTTCGAAAGCTCGAAATTAAGAACTCAATTATAATTTTAAAACCTTGGATTTAGTTTGAAATTAAAAACTTATTTATAAATTAATATTTTATATTATATATTATATATCAATACTAAATATTAAATATTCTATTCATATATTATAATATTTATTAATATTTATTGATTTTTTATTAATTTTTATATTATATATTAATATATTAATATTAAATTTCGAGTTTTCGAGCTGAGCTCGATCGAGCTCGGCTCGAAATTAATTTCGAGCTCAAAATTGAAACTCGAGCTCAGCTCGAAAGCTCGAAATTCCGAGCCGATCTCGAGCTGCTCACGAACAGCTTGATCGTTTGACAGCCCTAATTGTGGTACAGATTTGGCCAGTTCCGAATTGAGAAAAGATATACTTATCGACGGAGTATCCTGAAAATGGTTCCCAAAATTGTTGATGGCGCCTCCATATGTGTGTGTTGATGATCTCGATGCACCATCAATGGTTTCAGGAACTGTTTTAGGGATACTTCATCAGCAAGTGTATCACTGTGCTTCCAAATTTGGTTAACTATATAATTTTGGAAGAAAAGTGTATTAAAAAGATAAACACTATGCTGGAACGAAATTTTATCATTGTTATTCATCTTGAGTCTACATTGCTAATGTCCTGACAATATAGATGCTCCACGTTTGACTGACACCATCTTTTATTTTAAGTCTGTAGGATATGTTTTTGATGGATGTTTAAGCCAATCCAAACACTTATCTAAACCAATTAGTAATTATTCTTTCTTTATAATAACATATTATTGTTTATGGTTCAACTATATTCAATTGGTTCCTAATTGCTCAAATAAATGAACAGAGGAATAAGTTGAGAAACATTCTTCTTTTACTTGCATTAGGATTATGGGATTTCAGTAGCTCTGGTTGAAAATTCTTCGAGATGCAAATGATCTATTTTGTTTTTTCTCCTTCCAATTATTTGTATTTTTTAGCCTAATTATGCTTTTTGTTTCCCACTAAAAGAAAATGTAAGAATTGGAGAATGAAGAAGTGGAATGGGTGAAAATATGAATCCTTAGATACCATGAAGGAGAATGCCCCATATATGTACAAGTGTAGTGTGAGACCCACACATGGGTATAAATGTAAATATACATAGATGATATAAATATAGATATATCTAACACGCCCCCGCAAACTCATGGTGGATCCTGAATCGAGAGTTTGGAGAGCAAGTACTGAAAACGAGAGGCGGTATGTGCCTTCATGAAGAAATCAGCAGTCTGCTCCACGGAGGCAATATAAGGAAGAGAAAGAGCACCAGAAAGATAATGACTATGAACAAAGTGAAGAGCAATCTCGAAGTGCTTCGTCCGCTCATGAAAAACCGGATTGCCAGCAATGAGAATAGCACTACGGTTGTCACCGTATAGAGGAGTCGGACCGGTGACAGAAACGCCCAAATCGGGTAAGAGCTGACGAAGCCAGACAACCTCTCGAGCAGCAGTAGACATAGCAATATACTCAGCCTCGGCAGTGGAAAGAGCAACCTCCTTCTGCTTCTTGCTCTTCCAAGAGATGAGAGAATCTCCGAGAAAAACACAGAAGCCAGTAGTACACCGCCGATCAGTGGTATCACAAGTCCAATCAGAATCACAGTAAGCACGAAGCTCCAAGGAAGATGAAGCAGAGAAAAACAAGGAACGCGTGAGAGTACCCTGAAGATAGCTGATGGGTGTTTTCCGCAAGTATACAGGTCGTGGTCAAGTAATAAAGTGGACTATGGGAAGTCGGATGTCGAACAACAGGGAATAGAGATTGCAAAGTGTAAACCAAGCTTTAATAATCTAGTCTAGATGGTAAATTAGGGGGTTTTGGTTTTCAAACTAAAGAACTAAAAAGGATTGAAAGTAAGAACTGAAAATCGAGAGTTGATTGGGGGTAAATCAATAGCAAGAGAGGATATTTGGGTATGCATCCTTTTTGGATTTCAATTCTAAAGATGAGCAAGAATGTTTATGAATCAAGGTTGATACTTCTTGTGCCAATAATCCCTAAATTATATCCAACCCCTCTTCCAAGGTGATTGGATAACTAGTCTCCTAGGACTTGATATGAAGCTCAAGGGATAATTCCTAAATTATATCCAACCCCTCTTCCAAGGTGGTTGGATAACTAGTCTCCTACGACTTGATATGAAGCTCAAGGGAATTTATGTATATTGGAAGAATCATGGGGGTGAATTCATATGAAAGAGTCGTTCGCCCTTCTAGCACCCGATTCCTCGGTGTACTTATGAAACTCTCTAATGAAGCAGGTTCCTAATACAAGGAGGCGCTAGCTTTAGCCCTTGTATTGCACACAAGTAATTTCTAGTAATGAAATTACAATCAATACATAACATTCATTAGACATTCAAGAGAATACCAACAAATCATCATAACATTCAATGTTATTAATGCTCAATCCAAAAGTTCAACATATCCAAGTACCAATAGATTAGCTCCCCATAGATGGGGAACTCAAACCAAAATGGATAAGCTTACAAATCAATGAAAAGGTAATAGAGAACACCATTACCTCCAAGATTGCAACTCCAATGGTTCTCTATTCTCAAGATTTGGGGGAGATGACCCCCCAAGCCCTAACTCTCCTCTAGCCTCTCTCCCAAGCCAACCTCCCTTCTAAACTCTCATACTTAACTATTTATACCCATGGATTAGGGTTTTACTTAAGAAATTACAGCATTGCCCTTGATTGGGCCCGTGGAACTGCAAAGGTTACGATGAACGGCCTCGTGAACGGCCTGTTCATCAGTCCGTTCAGCTCGCAGCTTGTTCTGAATCGGCAGTTGAACTGGCGGTTCATCATCCCGTTCAAATTCACGCCTTGCTCGATTGGCGGTTGAATCTGGCGGTTCATCGTCAGTTCGACTCACGCGGGTTACTCTGAACCGGCAGTTGAACGGCCATTCACAAGGCAGTTCATCTCCTTGGGTGTGTACTCCTGTGCCCAGGTGTGAATGGCCGTTCACTAGGCCGTTTAACCCCTGTTTTCTTCAGAATGTCTTCGTTTGTCCTTCGTTTTGTTGATAAATGCTTCCTTTTCGTCGGGGTGGCCTATATATGCCCTGTTTACAAAATATGAAGCATTTTAAGTACCCGTAAGCTAAAAATCGACGCATTTGATATGAAAACATGTGCATAAGTGATATGTAAATATGCTCATTTGAACACTTATTAAATATCCCCACACTTAAGTATTTGCTTGTCCTCAAGCAAACAAGACAATGAAAGTACAAGTAAAAGAAATGATAAGTGTTCAACCTCCGGCAATACTAATAATGAATCTGCTCTATCTCAAGTTCACCATCGAAGTGTGTGTGTTCTCCTATTTTCACACCGGGACCTAGAGTTTGTATAATGTCATCGCGGCTCTAGATGAGTATTTTCACTCCACATGCCATGTTCTAGAGTCTTAGCAAGACAAGCATTCCCTCAATGGACTCTAGAGAGTCCTTGAGGCCCTAAGTTTTATGAAAACCAACCCTCTATTGAGAAAATGGTGGACAAGCTCGAGAGCCCTTTTTTTTTTTTAACGGGTAGGGCATCTCTAATAGATCCGACTTTCCCGTGCTAAAGATCGGTGTAGAGTGTAGGTCCTCTTTTCTTCAGGATGCACATGTTGTTTAGACACCAGAACACCTGGGTACTTAGAGGGTTACAACTCTACCGAGATGTGCTCATACTTAGAAGTGACTTTTCGAATTAAGGAACATCCTGATTAGGGGCCAGGACCCCAAACTACTTCATCACAATAAGTAGCGGAACACTGTCTTTATTGCTCTAATGACTCAACTACTTTGTACATACTATTTTATTTTTCTCTTACTTGTCCACTAAGTTGAATTATGAAGGGTCAGAAGCTAAACTAGTGCCACGAATCCTCTTGGAGCCATTGAGGGAGATGCTTAGCAAATAAAGTCAACAAAACATGGCAGTGGGTTATCTATTGTGACTAGAGCTTTTGAATTTCATGAATATAATCTCTAGATGTCCATGGTGTGTCATAGGAGAATTTAAAAAAAAAAAAAATTTGAGTACTAGAATGGTGAACAAGAAGTAGAGTAAAACATTGCATCATTCCCTAATAGTGCCATCATAGGTCCATGTCAAACATGCTCATGCACAAATAATAGCTCTCTATCCCCACACTTAATGTTTTGCAATAAATTCATCAATGGAAGAGAGCTATCCATCCCCACACTTAAAATTGTACATTGTCCTCAATGTACACACTTAAATTGAAAAGTGTGTAATATGCCATAATAACCAAGAGGAGGGCAAACTGAAACTTCCCCGGTTATATTGGTAGATGGTGTTGCAATTTGATTTAGACGTGAAAGCCTTTGCCGGGGTGTTCCGTCATGAGTATCTGCAAAATAGAGTGAGAGAGGAAGAATGGCTCGAAAGGAGATGGCATAGTGCAGGAGATAAACAAATGAAAAAGGAGTTCTGTTAACAATAAATCTCAATGATCTGTATGTAGTTGTTAATCGGATGCTGGTGCGGCCTTAGGCGAAGGGTTCAAGATTGGTGCTACAGTTGCTTGTGCTCGTATGGTTGTCTCCGTGTGAACGGTCAAGAGAGTGAATGTGTGGGTGAGCTCAGCAACTGTGTCTTCCTCCTAATTATCTTCGATGCATGGGCGTGACCCTTCCGCACGAGGTGGTGTTGACGGAGCTGCAACTTGGAAATGTTGGTGAGGAAGAAGTAGTGGAACCCTAATGCGCAAGTTGAAATTGGCCATGGTGTACTGAACAAAAGGTTGGTATTTCAGGTTTGCCTGCAAAAATAGCTTTTGAGAAAAATCATTTAGAATGTTTGCAGAACAACATTGTAGCATTGCCAATCACCATGTGAACGGGCCAGTGAACGGCCGTTCACTATCCAGTACAAAGACCGGTATGGTTTAAATCAATCTTGCTGGTTCCATAAGGCCCAGATTTTGAACAAGTCATTAGTGCCTACCTAGCATGATGAGTCTAATGATGTAAATGCGGACAAATGAATTTAATGTCAATAGATCTCATGAGTTCTATCACTATAAAACAAATAACACAAAGAGACAAGATTGAAAAGAAATTTTTGACTTGGGTTGCCTCCCAAGAAGTGCTTGTTTAACGTCACGAGCTTGACGTACCTAAATCGTACCTATGGAGGGTCAAATGTGAAGAGGTATCCATCAGTATTTCCATAAAAACACTTACCAAACAAAATCTTCCCCAAATTATCATATATGGAGCAAGTTTGAGAAGTCATACCAGGGTCACCCTCATTTAGTGGGTGAGTGGAGGAAGAAGGGGATACCCTTTTTCTTTGTCTCCATATATAGCCACCAGCAATGAGTTTCAGTTCCTTCCACTTTGTCTTTCGTGACAACTTTGGAGGTTGAGTTGAGGTAGTGCTAACATTCATGAGTTCTTCATGTTGTTCGTTGAGTTCCCCCAAACATTGAAATGTTGGATCAGTATGTAGAAAGTCCTCCAAGCAGTCGGTTGTAATCTTGTCAACTTCATCGACACTATAAGAGGTGTCATCATGATCCATTGTGTGTCGCATGGCTTCAGGCAGTTTAAACACCACTTCTTGGTCCCCCACTCGAAGTGTCAGTCGTCCATGAGCATGGTCCTCTAAAGCTTGAGCAGTGGCCAAAAAGGGGCGACCGAGTATAATCGGGACATCCACATTATCATCAACATCTAGGAGGACAAAATCAGCTTGGAATACAAATTGATTAATCTGAATCAGCATATCTTCAGCTCTCCCCTTTGGTCTTCTTACTGATCTATCGGCTAGTTGAAGTGTCATCCCCGTTGGTTTTGGGGCTGCAAGACCTAATTTCATGTACAATTTGTAAGGCATTACATTTATACTCGCATCGGAGTCTGCTAATGCCTTTTTCACAACACCTTCACCAAGCATGCAAGGGACTACAAAGCTCCCTGGATCCTTTAGCTTTTTGGGCAGCTCATGTTACAATATCGCAGAACATTGAGCATTCAATGTGACAGCACCTGCATCTTCCAGTTTCCTTTTGTTGGAAACTAGTTCCTTCATAAATTTAGCATACTTTGGCATCTGGGAAAGGACCTCCACCAACGGCAGGCTGATGTGTAGCTGTTTGATCGTGCTCATGAATTTTTTGAACTGAGCATCTTCCTTGTCCTTTCTGAGCCTCTCTGGATATGGAATTTTAGGTTGATATGTGCTTTGGGGTATTTGATCTACCCCTTTCTCTTTCTCTGCTGGTTCCCCTGTTGAGTTTTGTTGGGGCTCAGCTTCCTCAACCTCCACAGCACTTTCAATCGGCGATGTTGTAATGGGTGACTGCACTTCCTTGCCACTTCTCAAGGAAATGGCCTTGCAATGCTCCCGGGGGTTTGCCTTCGTGTTTCCCGGAAGGGTGCCTTGTGGCCTTATGGAGACATCCTTTGCCAATTGCCCCACCTGGTTTTCCAATCCCTGAAATGCTGCTTGAAGATTTTTGATTGAGGCACTAGTGTCTTGCATGAACTTCAACATGGTTTCTTCGAAGATGGATTTCTTTTCTTGCGGTGGCCTTGGCATCGGCTGAAAACCGGGTGGGTATTCTCCCGCTTGGGGGTTCCCATATGAAAGCGCCGGGTTATTCCACATTGGGTTTTGTGGTCGATACTGATTGTTTGGCATTCTCTGTTGGTTTCCCATGTATTTGACTTGCTCCATAGGTGATGTCTCAGCACACGAGATCGGACAATTCGATAGCTCGTGGCCTCCTCCACAAGTAGTGCAAAACATAACGGCCACTGGAACTGAGCTACTACCAACATGGGGGGCACCACCCGCGGTAAGGCGGTCAATTTGTTTTGAAAGGGTGTCCAATTTTTCAGCAAGGGAAGTGTCTATAGAAGGAGGGCCTCCCACCGATCCCACGAGCTTAACTTGCTTATTCCTTGTGGACCAATGGGCCTCATTCCCGGCCATGTCTTCGAAGATCTTCTCTACTTCTTCAGGGTACTTGTTACTTAATGAACCTCCTGCAGCACAATCCACCAAGACTCTATTGGCATTGTCTAATCCATTATAGAAGGTGCGGACCTTGCTACAAGCATCTAAATCATGCTGAGGGCAACGACGAAGTAGTTCCCTGAACCTTTCATAGGCTTCAGAAAATGTTTCACCCTTATTCTGCCTGAAGGCATTGATGTCAGATCGGAGCTTTATGGCCTTGCTTGGTGGGAAATAGCGGCCCAGGAATTTCTCTAGCATGTCAGCCCAAGAACGGATGGAACCCGAAGGGAGCGATGTGAGCCAACTATAGGCCCCTCCTCGTAGACTCCATGGAAAGAGTCGCAATCGAATGACTTCATCGGTAACTCCATCTGGCTTAGAAATGCTGCAGATTTGGAGGAACTTTGCTATATGCGCATGAAGGTCTTCATCTGGCCTTCCATCAAATTGAGCCGAATTTTGAAGCATATGCATCGTGCTTCCCTTGATCTCAAAGGTGTTGATATTGACATTCGGAGGGTGGATGTTGAATTCTTCTCCGGTGTATTGAGATCGCTCATAGTCATCTAATGTATGCCTTCTTTCGGCCATAATGGGTGCTACTTCAGTTTCAGTGTCAATCTCAACTGTGACCGAGTTTTCTGCTTCAGAAGAAGGATCCAGCGATGAACCTTCTAATCCTCTCAAACGTCGTTGAAAAGTTCTGTCAATTTCACTATCTCTTTCCAGTAGACCCTTGGGGTTCCTTCGGGTCATGCAACGATTCCTGTAGCGTAGAGATAAAGGCGAAAAATGAGTATCCAAAGGATCAAAATAAAATAAAATAGAAGAAGAAAAAGCAAACAAGAAAATAAGAGACTAAATTAATAAAATCCTAGTCTAACTAGCAATCCTATTCCCCGGCAGCTGCGCTAAAAACTTGATGGGTGTTTTCCGCAAGTATACGGGTCGTGGTCAAGTAATAAAGTGGACTATGGGAAGTCGGATGTCGAACCACAGGGAATAGAGATTGCTAAGTGTAAACCAAGCTTTAATAACCTAGTCTAGATGGTAAATTAGGGGGTTTTGGTTTTCAAACTAAAGAACTAAAAAGGATTGAAATAAGAACTGAAAATCGAGAGTTGATTGGGGGTAAATCAATAGCAAGAGAGGATACTTGGGTATGCATCCCTTTTGGATTTCAATTCTAAAGATGAGCAAGAATGTTTATGAATCAAGGTTGATACTTCTTGTGCCAATAATCCCTAAATTATATCCAACCCCTCTTCCAAGGTGATTGGATAACTAGTCTCCTAGGACTTGATATGAAGCTCAAGGGATAATTCCTAAATTATATCCAACCCCTCTTCCAAGGTGGTTAGATAACTAGTCTCCTAGGACTTGATATGAAGCTCAAGGGAATTTATGTATATTGGAAGAATCATGGGGGTGAATTCATATGAAAGAGTCGTTCGCCCTTCTAGCACCCGATTCCTCGGTATACTCATGAAACTCTCTAATGAAGCAGGTTCCTAATACAAGGAGGCGCTAGCTCTAGCCCTTGTATTGCACACAAGTAATTTCTAGTAATGAAATTACAATCAATACATAACATTCATTAGACATTCAAGAGAATACCAACAAATCATCATAACATTCAATGCTATTAATGCTCAATCCAAAAGTTCAACATATCCAAGTACCAATAGATTAGCTCCCCATAGATGGGGAACTCAAACCAAAATGGATAAGCTTACAAATCAATGAAAAGGTAATAGAGAACACCATTACCTCCAAGATTGCAACTCTAATAGTTCTCTATTCTCAAGATTTGGGGGAGATGACCCCCAAGCCCTAATCTCTCCTCTAGCCTCTCTCCCAAGCCAACCTCCCTTCTAAACTCTCATACTTAACTATTTATACCCATGGATTAGGGTTTTACTTAAGAAATTACAACATTGCCCTTGATTGGGCCCGTGGAACTGCAAAGGTTACTATGAACGGCCTCGTGAACTGCCTGTTCATCAGTCCTTTCAGCTCACAGCTTGTTTTGAACCGGCAGTTGAACTGGCGGTTCATCATCCCGTTCAGCTCACAGCTTGCTCTTAACCGGCAGTTGAACTGGTGGTTCATCAGTCGGTTCAGCTCACAGGTTACTCTGAACCGGCAATTGAACGGCCATTTCAAGGCAGTTCATCTCCTTGGGTGTGTACTCCTGTACCCAGGTGTGAATGGTCGTTCACTAGGCCGTTTAACCCCTGTTTTCTTCAGAATGTCTTTGTTTGTCCTTCGTTTTGTTGATAAATGCTTCCTTTTCGTCGGGGTGGCCTATATATGCCCTGTTTACAAAATATGTAGCATTTTAAGTACCCGTAAGCTAAAAATCGACGCATTTGATATGAAAACATGTGCATAAGTGATAAGTAAATATGCTCATTTGAACACTTATCAATAGGGAAGGACTCGCAGTATGGCAGCATAATGTGTAGACCGAGGAGCACTGACAAACTGACTAAGAACTCGAACAGCATAAGAAATGTCAGGCCGATTGATGGTCAAGTAAACAAGCGCACCCACAATCTGGCGATAACGAGTAGGCTCGGAGAGTAGCTCACCATACAAGAAGAAAGCCTATGATGAAGCTCAATAGGCGTGGCTGCAGTCCGAGTATCAGTAAGGCAAGCTCGACTAATAAGATCAGAGGTGTACTTCTGCTGAGAAACTAAGTACCCTCGCTGAGCATAAGCCACCTCAAGACCCAAGAAATAACGGAGATGACCTAAATCTTTCATCTGAAACTGCTACTATAAGTGCTGCTTCAGAGAAAGAATAGAATCTGTATCATCCCCAGAGATCACCATATCATCCACATAAAGCAATAGTAAAGTAAGACCCCGATGTGTTTGACGAGTGAAGAGAGCATAATCAGACAAACTCTCTGTGAAACCGATGGCAAGTACCGCATTGCGGAAGCTCTCAAACCAGGCCCGAGGAGCCTGTTTGAGCCTATAAATGGCACGATGAAGCCTACAAACCTGCTGAGAGGAGAAAGGAAGACCAAGCGGAGGAGTCATGTAAACCTCCTCAGATCAGTCACCATGCAGGAAGGCATTCGTCACATCCATCTGAAAAAGAGGCCACTGACGAGCAGCAGCAATAGCCAAAAGAAGACGAACTGTAGTCATCTTGGCAACTTGAGCAAAAGTCTCCTCATAATCAATACCATACTCCTGAGTAAAGCCATGAGCCACCAAACGCGCTTTATAGCGCTCAACACTACCATCAGCCCGAGTCTTGGTCTTATAGACCCATCTGCAACCAACTGGAGTAAAGCCTGGATGAAATGGAACAAGATCCCAAGTATGCATCCTCTGAAGAGCACTGAGCTCCTCGGACATAGCCTGCTGTCAATGGTTATGCCGAATTGCCTCATGATAGGACCGGGGCTCCTGATGAGAGTGGATAGCTGCCAAAAAAGACTGAAAAAGTGGAGTATAGGTATGGACAGTAGAGAAGGCAAACCTAGCAGGAGGACACCGCTGACGGTCAGGATTGCGGCGAGGAGCGATAGGAACATCCACATGTGAAGATGGAACCAGCGGGAGTAGAGGAGAACCACCGGAGGTACCAGGAGACTCGGACACAGGCTTAGGAACATCAAAAGACGCTGGCGCAGGAACGTCAGAAGACGAAGAGGTGGAGACAAGAGGAGTAAACGGTGGAAGAGCAATACCAGGAAGGATAATATGAGGTAAAGTAGGATCCGGAACAATAGGAGAATCAGGAACTATAGGAGAATTAGGTCGGCGTAGAAAGGTGAGATCCTGCGACGAAGAGGAGTAATAAGGAGTATCTTCTAGGAAGGTTACATGACGAGAAATGTGAAGACACCGAGAAGTAGGATCATAACAACGATAGCCCTTATGCTCAAGACTATAACCAAGGAAAACGCACATAGCAGAACGAAGGGAGAGTTTAGTGCGCTCAGTGGAAGGAAGAAGCACAAAGCAAACACATCCAAAGGTCCGCAAGTGGCCATAGGAGGGAGCAAGGGAACGAAGACTCTCAAATAGAGTTCTACTAGAAAGAACAGTAGAAGGAGTTATGGTTGATGAGGTAAATTGATGTCATGATATCTTCAACCCATAAATGGCGAGAGACTGAAGCAGAAAGAAGAAGCTCACGAGCAGTCTCCAAAATGTGATGATGCTTTCTCTCAGCAACTCCATTCTGAGCAGACGTGTGAGGACACGACTGCTGAGGAAGAGTACCGTGAGAGGAAAGAAAATCACGGAAGGTAGTGGAGAGGTACTCGCGGGGCCCATCAAAACGAAAAACCTTAATACGTTTACCAAATTGAGTATGCACCATCTCGGTAAATTGACGATAGATAGAAAGGACATCAGCGCGAGAGCGCATCAAATAAAGCCAAATATACCGAGAAAAGTCATCAACAAAACACACATAATAAGAAAAACCACCAAGAGAAGAACAAGGCGTGGGACCCCAAATATCCGAATGCACTAGATCAAAAGAAGCATCCGAAACAAACTCACTGGATGAAAAGGGAAGAGCTGGATGTTTTGCTAACCTCCAACCCAGACAGTCTGACAAAGGACTCGAAGTCACATAACCAAGTGTCCTTGAGCTGGTAAGTTGTTTCAAGCGAGCACTAGAAAGATGTCTTAGATGATGATGCCAAGGATCAAGGGAACAACCAATGGAAGAAGATGCGGCGACAAAGGAAGCATAAGAAGACAGATCGAGGTGCTCCATATGATAAAGTCCACCAACTCTACGCCCGGTCCCAATCCTCTGGCTTGTGAGATGATCCTGCACAATACAAGCAGAAGAGGTAAAAGAAACTGTCAGACCATAATCGGTAAGCTGACTAACCGAAATAAGGTTTAAGGCAAGGTCAGGGACATGATGAACATCAGGTAGGACAAGGGATGAAGAGGTAGTAGAGGTAGTGGTAAGACGACCAGACTGAGTAATAGGTAAAAATGAGCCATCAGCAGTGCGAACATGAGAAGGAAGACAAACTGGTGTAAGGTCAACTAACTGAGTGGCATCAGAAGTCATATGATGAGTAGCACCCGAGTCGAGAATCCATGAGGAAGAAGTCAGACCAGAGGGAGCAGGCAGAGCAGAAGAAGCACTAGTATGAAAGACATGCTGAAGAACCTGGATCTGCTTAGTGAGCTGAGCAACCTGGGTGGCCAAAATAGCAAACGACTCAGAACCAGAAGTCGCAACGGATACGGTATGAGAAGCACGCGGCAGGAGCGATGAACACTGACCCCTAAAATGAGTTGCCATAACTCGAAAAATTATAAAGCACCCTTTCCAAAGCCCAACTACCAGAAATCCAACCAAAAGATTCCAAAAAAAAAGGATGACACAATCTCCAAGACGTCTTGGCCAATGTAAGTAAATGTTAGGCTTGATGTTAAAACAAAACAAATTTCACAGCCTTGAAGCAATCCCAAATAAGGTCTTGATGTGACAACACACTAAAAACACAGCCATGAAAAAGGGGTTAATTACATAAATGGTCCCTCAACTTTGGGCCGATCCCACTTTCGTCCCTCAACTTAATTTTGTAACAAAATCGTCCCTCAAATTTCAAAACGTAACAAAAGCGGTCCCTCGGGCGGTTCTTGGGTTATAAACATCTGACGTGGCGGTCACCATGCCAAGTCACACTGCTGAGTCACCCACGTCACTCTGCTGAGTCACTCAAGTGAATTTTCCCCCTCGAGAACGCGCGCGTCTTTTCATTCTCAAAACCACCGCGGACCTTCACCTGCCCGAACTCTCCGGACTGGAATGCGTCGCGGTGATCGTCTTCGTGTCGCTTAGCTTGGCATTCAGCGTCATTGAGTTCAACTGCGCCTCGACTTCGCCGTGCCTCGCCGCCTCGTGCTTAAACATTTGTCTTTGCCTCTCGTTGCTTCTCCACTGGTGTAGGGTTTTCTGACGACGATGGTGAAGAAAGAAGGGGAATGTTCATCGCGAAAAAGGGAAAAAGCGCCAAAAGGTGCATTATTTTGGTCCCTACCCTCGGAGTCCCTCGACCCTATGATCCCTCAATTTACATTTTTCCCAAAGTCAAAGGGACACGAGGTGAAATCTACCAAGCAATTTCATTCTTGGTTGATGTTTAGGGAGTTATTACGTAGGTTTAATTAATTAATTTCTGTTTACGTCTAAAGATTTGGATTTTGCTCATCTTTTAGGGTTAATTCTGTAATACTTTCCTAATTTTCAAATTCTACTTGTCCACGGAGTATGAGGAGCCCAAGCATCCATTTAAAGCTGAATTTGCACTATAATGGTGGTATGGGGGAGTGGGGTTATTTTAATGGAAGTAGAGATCATGGAGGTTCGCTATGATACCATATCATTGATAGTTCTAGATATGAAATTGCAAGAACTTGAAGTTGAGGGACTTATTCAGTATAAGTGGAAGGTTGCTGCTGAAGAATTTTATAGTGGACTCAAGAGATTAGACAATGATGACAGTGTGTTGGATATGTGTGTTTCTGGGTCTTACCATGGTGAGATAGATGTATATGCCCAGCATTTGACACTTTCTGTTCTTGAAAAAGAATACCCATGCTCAAACTCAAAACTGCCAAAGTGTTCTGTTGTGATAGAAGAAATTGATGAAGAAAATGGGGCTGGGTGCAGTGAGCCTGAGCCTAAGAGAAAGAGTAAATCCAAAGGTATCAATGAAAGAGGTGAATATATTGTGCAGGAGCAGGAACAGGGGGATCAGGGGAGCAAATTGGCTAATGTGGATGAGCAATATATTGTTCCTGAGCAGGGCATACCCCATGGGGACAATGATGATATTCTTTGGTATAAAATTTGCTATTATTGTTGATATTCATGACATCACTAATCGAGAATGTCACGGCGGGGAATTTATGGGTGGCGAGGGGAATATATGGGTGGCGGACAATTATACGAGCAAGGGGAGCAAGGGGAGCGGGAGGAGTGCGTGGCCAAATTTGGATGGCGAGGGGCGGGGTGGAAATATGGATGAGCAGGGGAAAATGTGGGTGCACAATCCCACAATTGTAAATCTGGCAGAGATTTTTGAATTCCCTGATTTTCATGACTCTGATAATGAATTAGTTGATGGGGATGAAGACCTTCAAAGGAATATTGAACAAGGCCAGGCATTTGCTGAAAGGACCTACAGTGCTGGAGGACCTTCTCAACCCAGTGCTGGAGGACCTGCATGACATAAATCAGCTGGTGATGATTCAAATTATCTTCCTTCTGATGAGTTAGGCGGTCTGGGAGTGATTGGGGAAGTGATCTTTGAAAGACCTAGAAAGTTAGAGGCATCCGAGTTTGACATTGAAAGGGATATGACTGATCCCGTGTTGAAGGTTGGTATGTTATTTAGAAATAGAGAGGACTTCAAGAATGCTGTTAAGACTCATAGTATAAAACATAGATTTGAAATAAAGTTTGTGAAGAATGACAATAGGAGAGTTATTGTTGAATGCTTCTCCAAATGTGGATTCAGGATTCATGCCTCTCCACAGTTTATGAAGGAGAAAAACAATCCCACATGGATGCTTAAGACATGTAATTTGGTACATACTTGTGGTAGGGTGCATAAGAACTATCACTTGACTTATAAGAGGTTGGCCACTTTATATTTGGAGAAGTTTAGAAGCTGTCCAATATGGATCATTGAGGGACTCATACACTCTGTAAAGGAGGATTTAGGTTACACAATCACAAAGATGAAAGCATGGAGAGCCAAAGATTTGGCTTTGAAAACAATTTATGGTGATGCTTGACTCAGTGATTATAGAAATTTGTATAGATCTGAGGCAGAATTGTTGAGGACAAACATAGAAGCTGACACTATCAATTTTAAATGGGAAGGGGAAGATGGATGGGAATTTATATATTCTTGAAACCATTGAAGGATGCTTTTTATGTGGTTGTAGGCCATTAATATGCTTGGATGGTGCTTGGCTTAAAGGAGCATATGGAGGTGTCTTTCTTGTCTGCTGTGGAATTGATCCCAATAAGCTGTATATTCCCCATTGCTTGGGTACATTTGTGGAAAAAGAGAACACCGATAATTGGAGATGGTTTATCCTTAACTTGCTCCTGATTTGGAAATTTATGACAGACTCACGGTGGACCTTCATGAGTGATAGGCAAAAGGTAAATGCAAACCTTTAAATCTTTTTGACAACTCCACGATTTGGATATCTATGCTTACTAAACATGTCATGTGTTTTCTTGCGAGTACATTGAATACTATAAGGGATTTATTCCCCAACTCGAGCAGTGAGGATGTGTAGTAAGACACTTATATCAAAATTTCGTGGGAGAAGTTCAAAGGGAAGGGTGAAGGGATCTGTTATGGAACATTGCTAGAGCGATTATGCGAGAAAATGCAATTTTACTTGGATGACATGGAGAAAATATCCCCGAAGCTAGGCGATTGGATTAGGGAAAGGCCATGTGAGAATCGGGTGTAGATGCGCATTCGGGACACATGCCAAGTCGCGACATGTTCTTTGAACAACCTTTGTGAGTGTTTTAATAAATATGTTCTTGATGCTAGAACGAAGCCTATTATCACTATGTTAGAAATTATAAGAACGAAGCTCATGACAAGGTTGTGGAAGAAGAAAGAAGAAATGCTGAGGAGGAAGGGAGGGTCAAGTAGCCCCTAAAATTCAGAATAAGCTGGATAAATCAAAAGAATTTGCAATATTATGTGAACCTGTATTCTCAGGAGGCCCCAAGGTGCAGGTTAGGGGATGTGGAACACAATGTGTTGTTAATATGATTGAGAGGACCTGCACATGCAGAAGATGGGACCTCACTGGGATCCCATGTATGCATGCCATTGCATGCATATATGGCAACAATGAGGTCCCAGAAAATTATGTTGATGAATGTTATTATGTATGGACATATGCCAAGGTGTATGGGCATATTATCCAACCAACAGATGGGATGGACAAGTGGCCTCATCCACAAGAACCAGTCCCTATCATCCCCCCAGAGCCATTAGAGAAAAGAAAGGGAAGGAAAACATTTGCTAGGAGGAAGGAGAGTGAAGAACTTGAGATTCTTTGCCGTACTGCGGCAAAGGCGAGGTCACCAAACATGGAAGGGTCAAGATGACCTGTTCCACATGTGGACATATAGGCCACAATAAAAGGGGATGTCAAAATAAGAGGGCAAGAGTTGGAGAATCATCAACTGCCCCCGTGAATGATGTAAGTCTTCTGTTGTTATGGTTTTATGTGGAAAAAAATTTTGTTCTGACAACTACCTTTGGTGTTTTAATTTTTGAGGCTCCAGTGAGGACCTAGCAATGAGGCATTACAGGCAAGGAGAACAAGCGGGGCAAGTAGGGCAAGAAGGGCAAGGAGAACAAGCTGTGGCAAACCGTGGTAAGGAGAACAAGCAGGGCAACCAGGGCATTTTACAGACTTCTGAAGCATAGTCTATTTATATTTTTTGTTCTGCAGCAGGGCAAGCTGTTTCAGCTCTGTTTGCAGGTTTATGTTGGGTTCAAAGAAAATTTAGAAGAATTTGTATGAAGTAGTGAAGTTATTTTGTGTAGGGCAACCAAGAATTTGTTTGAAACGATTACGATACAAGAATTTCTGTTTTGTATACCCCTGTCAAGAAGGATTAAGTTATATGAATTTTCATTGACTTATAATGTGAAATTTCATTGTAATGTGCAAGAAGCATTAAGTTATATGCATTTTCATTGACTTGTAATGCGTCTTTTTTAGTTTGCCCAATTTATATGAGATGTGAATTTGGATTAATTTGGATTAGTGTGAATTGGTGCAATGTGAATTTGAATTGGTGTAATGTGAATTTTCAAGATTGTTGTAAATATTTTCGTCAAATCATGATAAGAAGGATTTGTATATGTTTAAAATTAGGTAAATGTGTTAACTGCTTCATTATTTTCAGTGAAAGGTATTAACTGCATTTTTTTAAAACTTATATAAAGATGAGGGACCTTTCATGAAACATATAAAAGTTTAGGGACTATCCGTGTAAAGTCGTAAAAGTTGAGTGGCCATTATATGAAATTTAGTGAAATTTCTGCCACGTCGGCGCCCAGGCTGGCATGGTGACTTGGCATGGTGACCGCCACGTCGGCTTTGGAAAACCGGCAACCGGCTCCGGGGACTGTTTTGTTACGTTTTGAAAGTTGAGGGACGATTTTGTTACAAAATTAAGTTGAGGGACGAAAGTGGGATGGGCCCAAAGTTGAGGGACCATTTATGTAATTAACCCCATGAAAAAGACAAGCCTATAACACCAAGTTGCAGCACCAAATCTCCAAAATTCAGCCAAATCGCCACAAAATCCTAGGCCATCAATTTCACTCCTTTGACCAAAGGTCCAAAACACTAAACAAACAACCACTGCATAAACCTCATCTTCTTCACCTGCGGGCTAACATCCAGAGAGATGGAAATAGAGATTCCAGTAGCAAGATGCGCTGCAAAAGCAGTGTTGCGACGGAGGACGATGGCACCTACCGGTGCGGCTGCGCCAAAGCTCTGGGTTGCTGCCCTTCACCGGAGTTGATGGAACTGAGAACCAAGGGCTGGAGCTGGAGAAAAGCTTGCTGTGTGGGAGAAGGCGGCTCAACGGAGAAGACTGCTCACGGTGAGAAAAGTAGAAAAACTGCTCGCCCTGCTCGTAGGTGGAGAAACAGAGGACTGCAGTGATGCTCACAAAACCGGAAGAGAACCAACGGAGTTGACGCTACGACGACGACGGACTCGTCAAGGGAGGATAACAAACTTCGGCAAATGAAGGATCCCAACCCAAAGCCCTAGAATCACTATTTTGATACCATGTAAGAATTGGAGAATGAAGAAGTGGAATGGGTGAAAATATGACTTCTTAGATACCATGAAGGAGAATGCCCCATATATGTACAAGTGTAGTGTGAGACCCACACATGGGTATAAATGTAAATATACATAGATGATATAAATATAGATATATCTAACAGAAAAAAACACTACTATATCTACATATATTCATAGTTCTAATCATTCTTTAAGGCTCTAACTTGTACATCCATTCAAGTCCAACGCTTGGAAAACATGTCACTTGTTTTAAACAACACCATAAATACTAGCATAATAGAGAGACAAACATCAAGGAACAAGAAGGCGTTGCTTGAACTGCTTCTGAGCAGCCAGGTTTCCAGTGATCGCCGGATCTTCTCTTTTACTCTCGTACTCTTCATTCAAGTCTTCATTAGATTAATAAGAACATAGGAGGCACCACAAAAGACCCTTCAGCAAAGGTATGTTCCCCAAATTGTCTTCAACCCACTCCAAACTTCTGCTCAAAGTCATCGACATGATTTGTTATTGCTCTCATGAAGAAAACTTGTTAGCGAGTAATATATAATGGATGCCAGGATGTTCTTTTAGCCATCAACTTTGACTTCAAAATTAAGTATTCTTTTAAACAAGTCAAAAACACACAAGATTCTATGCTTTGATAGTATGTTAATAAGGAATAATCTCCTTCTCCACTTCTGCCTTGTCCATCTTCTCTTTAGTCATGATGCTGACATCTCCGCAGTACCTTTAATGTACCATCGAATGCACTTGATACCCATGAAGCACCAGTTGAGACATACCGGTTGCTCATGAGTATCGAACCTGCGCCGATGCCACCGCCACCGCAAAGAATGGTTGACTTTGTGATCTCGCATGACACCGCAAACGTTAATCAACCTCTCTAACCTTCTCACTCACCATCCATGTCCCAATGATGATCTTTTCACTCAGTCCGATCTTCCTATCAATTGATACGCCTTATTCGCGAGAGGCATTTGGGCCTTAAGTTATGCCTCTCATCAAGGGACTTGGCCCGCTTCAATGCATTCTTGCCAAGAACAAAGCCCTTGGCCAGCATGCTACTCACCACATCTTCTGCCTTCCCTTACTGCGGACCACTGCGGTGGCGTACTCCCTTTCCTTCAGAGTTGTGCGTTTATTAATTTCTGTTAGATGACTACTATCCAATATTCTAAAAGTTTAAGCCAATGGAAATGCCGATACTCACTATTGTTTGTTTGTATGCTTCCGGTGGCGGATGGTAGTCAATAACTAGTGTTATACTGACAGAAAGATTAGCTAAAGTTGCTCCCTAGGAATTGAATAGAAACTGAATTAATGTTGCACTCGGAAATGATGTAGAAGATGATAAGTTAACATGAAAAATAGAGTGTATAAACCATGTTTATTCAAAATAATAGAGGTGTTATGTAGGATAAACCACGTTTATTCAAAATATATAGTAGAGGTGTTACGTAGAAGATGATAAGTTAATTAACATGAAAAATGTAGAAAAGGCAGTGGTCGTAGACAACCTGGGACTGCAGAATTAGGCAAGGTTGAATAAAGTGCATTGTGGTCAAGATGTGAGCAAAACAGAGCTGAATCATGGAACCTTCTTCTTACAGATTTCTTCATGTTTCAACCCTAACTTATAAGCACATATATATACAATTCACTTCGGAGTCGGGTATAGCCTAAACCCGACCCGTTAAGGATAGTTAACATATTCTAATGACAGTCAATACATTCTAATACTCCCCCTCAAGTTGGAGCGTATGGATCCACGATCCCCAACTTGGAAAGGAGAAATTGACATTGTTGCTTCCCAAGAGCCTTGGTAAGAATATCAGCCAGTTGATGCTTAGTGGAAATATACGAGGTAGCAATGTCACCGCTCATCAACCACTCCCGAACAAAGTGACAATCTATCTCAATATGCTTTGTCCATTCATGGAAGACAGGGTTTGATGCAATATGTAAGGCAGCCTGACTGTCACAGTATAGTCGCATAGATGATAAATGAAAAATCCCCAAAGAAGCCGAGAATGATTTGAGCCAAAATAACTCACTTGTAGTACTAGCCAGGGCTCGATACTCCGCTTCGGCAGAAGAGCGTGACACCGTTCCTTGTTTCTTTGTCTTCCATGATATGGGCGAGCTTCCAAGCATAATAAAAGAACCGGTGATGGAGCGTCGGGTAAGTGGACATGTTGCCCAATCGGAGTCAGAATACCCATATAATTGCAAATCAGAAGCGGCGGACATGAGGAGGCCTTGTCCTGGATGACCCTTCAAATATCTTAACACACGAACGGCTGCATCATAATGTTCTTGCCGCGGCTCCTGCATGAACTGAGAAAGCATGTGAACAGAATATGAGAGCTCCGGTCGAGTAACAGTCAAGTAGATCAACCGACCCACAAGGCGACGGTATTGACCTGAATTCTGAAAAATAGCACCACTCGCAAGAGGAAGCTTGTGATTCGGCTCCATGGGAAAATCCACCGGCTTCGCACCTAGAAGTCTACACTCCGAAAGAATATCCAAAACAAATTTCCTTTGACACAAGAATAGACCCTTCGCACTTCTACCAACTTCGATCCCAAGGAAAAATTTCAAAGGTCCCAAGTCCTTGATTTGAAAACAACTATCAAGGTACGCCTTGAACCTTGTACAAGCCTCCGAATTATTCCCAGCCAACACCAAGTCATCAACATATACTAACACACCCAGAAAAACATCCGCTGTCCTGTATGTGAATAGAGAGTAATCAGCTAAGGATTGGACAAACCCATACGCCTGTAGAGTTGATGACAATTTAGCAAACCAATTCCTTGAAGCTTGTCTCAAACCATATAAAGACTTCTGCAACTTGCATACTTGATTTGCCTTGCTGGAGTGTAAACCAAGGGGAAGCTGCATGTATACCCCTTCTTCGAGATCACCATGTAGGAAAGCATTATTAACATCTAGTTGGTGAAGTTCCCAACCCTGTATCACTATGACAGCTAGGAAACAACGAACGCTGACCATTTTGGCAACCGGGGCAAAGGTTTCGTGGTAGTCGATGCCTTCTATTTGGGAATATCCTCGAGCAACCAAACGTGCTTTGAAACGTTCCACAGTTCCATCAGCCCAATACTTGATTTTGTACACCCATTTGCAAGTGATAGGCCTCTTGCCTGGTGGTAAACTTGTAACTTTCCAAGTCTTGTTAGCCTCCAATGCTGCAATTTCTTTAGACATAGCCTCTCTCCATCGTGGGTCCTTCACTGCTTCTCCATAATTCTTGGGTTCCACATCTTTGGTGATTGCAGCTATGAATTTTCTATGGCCAAAAGAGAAATTATCACAAGTAATATAATTGACAATGGGATAAGGAGTGTTACCTAAGGAACCGGTTTGGAATAAGTGTGCTGCAGAGGGGTTTACAGTTCGAGCCGAGTGGCAAACATAATCGCGCAAGTAGGTTGGTGCTTGTTTAGATCTATGACCACATCCAACAATCTCGTCTCTTGCTGCTGCCGAGGGCATCTTTTGATTGTGAACTAAGCAATCTGCATTAGAACGCGCGACCGCAAATTCCATTTCTCGCATTTGATGTGCGTGCCCGGCGATCTTTGGGCATATGGAGCCTCTCGTCAACGTGAGAATCGGGCCACATGTGGTGTCTTCTTTACGCTGTTTCATTTGCAGCTTGGCTCCCCCTTTCTGCAGAATCCGCTACATCCCCAGTCCAACTGTCATCAAAGATGTTGATTTGCGAGGTTTGCGGGTTCTCATTTGATTGGATGGTGCGAGATTCATCTGTGTGTGTTGGAGAGGTATTTAGGAAGGGAAAGATGTGTTCGTGAAATACTACGTCGCGGGAGACAAAAAATTCTTCTTTGTCTAAATCATACAATTTCCATCCTTTCTTGCCAAATGGGTATCCCACAAACATACATCTGCGGCCACGCTCTCCAAACTTATCTTTATCTCTCAAGAGGTTGTGAGCATAACACAAACATCCAAATACTCTTAAGTGTTGAAAATCTGGCTGGTGACCAAAAAGGATTTCATAAGGAGTTCTTTTGGCTAGTAGAGGTGTTGGGGTTCTATTTATGAGGTGAGTGGCAGTGAGGACACACTCACCCCAAAAACCAATGGGTAGATGTGCCTGGAATCGAAGGGCGCGAGCAATGTTTAAAATGTGTCTATGCTTGCGTTCAACTCGTCCATTTTGTTGTGGAGTGCCTACACAACTGGTTTGTTGTAGAATTCCATGTTGGACATAATAAGATTAGAGAGGTGATGAGAGGAACTCTTGTCCATTGTCACTTCGAACACATTTAACTGATTTTCCAAACTGGGTTTTAACCATTTCACAAAAACCAATCAAGATTTGTATTGTTTCCCTTTTGTCTTTCATCAAATAGGTCCACACAGCTCTACTATGATCATCAACAACAGACAAGAAATAGTGAGCACCAGAAAAAGAAGGAACTCTATATGGCCCCCAAATGTCACAATGAATGAGATCAAAACATCCATCAAACCTTTTTGCATTCGATGGAAAAGAGCTACGAGTTTGTTTTGCTCGAAAACAAGAATCACAAACATCACTATTGTCAGATTCAAAACTTTCATGCCCAACATACTTGGCGATCAAAAAAAGACTTTGATCAGAAGGATGTCCCATGCGTTGATGCCAGAGGTGACGCGAAGCTGCTGTTCCAACCTTCATTGCTACTTGCTTTGCCACTTGGATATAGAAGTAAACCCCATTCTGCAGCCTACCAAGTCCAATCAGGCTCCTCAAGTTATGGTCCTGTATCACACAAAGTCGATTAGTAAATATTACTGTGTAATTTAGATCACTAATCAATTGGCCAACAAAAATCAAATTGCAGGTGAGTTTTGGAACATATAGAACATCATGTAAAAACAATCGTGGACCCAAAAGAATTTCTCCATGCTTGGTGGCAAGGGTCTGAACTCCATCTGGGAGGCTGATTGAGACTGGGATTGAGTCACAGACATTAGAAAGAATGGATAAATTCCGCGTCATGTGACAGGAAGCCCCTGTGTCCAATATCCATGAATTTGTACCTGATGAATGCTCTGCACTTGGCTTTGAGGGCTTAATCAAGATGAGCGATTTCTGAATTTGATCCACTGTGAAACCTGGAATGTTGCCTGCAGTTTGAGTTCCCAGCGCAGAGGTACCTACAGCTTCTCCTCCCTGCACATGCGTCACATGAGCCACCCCAAAGTTCTGGCCGGTCTGCACTGCTGCGCGTTGCTGACTTGGAGCAAATTGTCCACATCCAACACCTTGACCTCGCGCCTTTCCGCCTCTCCCGCGGCCTTTTCCACCGATCCGCAAAGTGCCCCAATTGAGGGTATCCTACCGGGTTAAGAAGTGTGTGTCAGTAATCATGGCCCTGCTTCCCACAATGTTTGCAAGTGATTCTTTCTCTTTCGCCACGACTAACAGTTTGAACTGCAAATGCTGACGCATCTTGTCGTGGTTCAGCATCTCGTGCCATTGATCTGTGGCGCTCCTCCTGCATCATCATAGAATAGATTCTCCCCAAGGATGGTAATGGATCCGTGCTGAGTATTTGGGAACGCAGAGTTCCAAATACATGGTTGTCGAGTCCCATAAGAAACTGGTGGACTTTTTCTTCTTCTTTCTCACGAATAAGCTCCATTGCAGCTCCACAGGTACAGCTGGGCACTTTACTGTAGCTAGCCAACTCATCCCACATCCCCTTCAACTTTGTGTAGTAAGTCATGACATTCATGCCTCCTTGCTTCAGGGATGAGATTTCGCTTTTCAATTGGTGGATGCGAGGTGCATTTCCAATCGAGAAGCGTTATTTGAGTTCATCCCACATGTCCTTGGCATTTTCAACATAGCTCACGCTGGGATGTAGTGATGGCGCAATCACATTGAATATCCATGAGATCAACATGGAATTGATAGTCTCCCAGGCAATTGCTTCCAAAGTAAGCTCCTCATCAGGTTCAATTTTTGGTTTTGGAATGGTGCCATTGATAAAACCCAACTTATTCTCGGCCCTCAAGGCATTTCTAACCGCCTTCTCCCACATATCATAATTCTCCCCATTCAGGATGCAAGATGTGATCACTGCTCCAGGACTGTCCGAGGGATGCAAGTAATAGGGAGACGAAAGCTCAATGGCCTTACTTGTCATGGTGATAAAAAAAAAAAAGGGCGTTGGCTTTCACAAGTGTTGAACAGATGACAAGCCGCTTCCGCTCGCTGGGATCAAGCCACGGCCTTTCGCTCGTGTGCTGAAGAAATCAGGAGAAAATCAGGAACCACCCCTCTGTCACCGCCTTCCGCGATGCTGCTGGAATCACTGAGCAACGACTACAGGAACCGAACGCTCTGATACCATGTAGAAAAGGCAGTGGTCGTAGACAGCCTGGGACTGCAGAATTAGGCAAGGTTGAACAGCAGGCAGACAGGGCTGAAGATGTGAGCAAAACAGAGCTGAAACGGCGGAACCTTTCTTCTGTATTTCTTCATGTTTCAACCCTAACTTATAAGCACATATATATACAATTCACTTCGGAGTCGGGTATAGCCTAAACCCGACCCGTTAAGGATAGTTAACATATTCTAATGATAGTCAATACATTCTAATAAAAAACATTCCTTACTGAGAGAAGCAATGTTGTATCTGCTCCTTGTGAATCCTTGAATGTCACAAATGCCAGTTGAGATCTTTCTGATTCACTGAAGCGCGCAATTGAAGTAATTCATGATTAAATGAAACCAATTACCAAGGGAAAATAGTAATTAATGGGATGCAAGGAAGTACACTAACCTTTGCATGTCTATGTAATCAATATCGCAACCGATTTCCCGAAAGAGTTTCATAAAAACAAACATTGTTTGATAACTAGAATAGAGATTCAGCAGAAATAATAGCTCTGGTTCTCATAGTATTTCATTGTTTTACATGAGCCTCTTGTATTTTATTACCAATAAAAAAACAAATACTATCAGAAGTGGAAAACACTAAGCAATGGATAATGATCCAATTACCAAGGGGGGAGAAAAAAAAAAGAATAATGATCCAATTCTTACATCAGAAACATCAATAGTCCAATTTGGTTCATTTGTCACATGGGAACACGTGCATTTCCTTCTCCTGACAGCCCTGGTCCAGTGGGACCTATAAATGCAATTGATTATCAACTATGTTTTACACTTAATTTACTAGGAAGAAGGAATTAAGATTCAAAGTTTAAAAAACCAATAGAAACAACAAATAGTGAATTGATTGGATGGAAGGAATGTAAACAAATGCAGCTAATTTACAATATCAACAGAGAAGTAATCCACCATGCATAATGTTATTAACATTCTTCTTAGAAAGTCATTTGCAGAACATATCACATCGCATGCCAATTCCAAGAATGCATCATCGATGTCGTGAATTCACCAGAAGGTGCTAAAATTCATACAAAATTTGCAACTATTCACAACATCAGAAATGAAATATAAAACCTTCAAGAAAATTAGGAAAAACTCTCAACTTACCTCCATTAAATTCCAAGGAATGGAGCTCTTGATCCTTAGAAATGGAGACATGGAGAGAGTTTTATCAAGATCCAACAAAGAGTCGTGTTCATTCTATGACCACCAACCAAAAAAGGACATGTATATTGGAATTGTTTAAGTACTTGGGGTTTGGAGGTCATAAGAATGGAGTTTCTATTTGGAGGGGGCGGGAAACGGTCGTGTTTCGCTGAATATGTGGAGGTGCCATTAATATGAACTGCGGGAGAGTAAGTTGTTAACATGTTCTAGCATTTTTAGTTGAGAGCTGATCCCATGGTCTCGGTACCATGGAGTCATCCATGGTACTGAGATGTGGCATCATCTCGGCCGCAAAGGGTTGCTCGGGCTACACATCCCGAGGCACGCCATAAAGCAAGCCTCGGGATGTGTGACGTGCACATATCCAGAGCCGCCCTTTGCGGCTGAGATGATGCCACGTCTCGATACCATGGACCCATTGGATAATAATTCTTTTTAGTTATTCTTTTGTTGTCTCGAAACATTTATAAATATTTCATTCACTGAAATTAATAGAATTCATCAAAGTAATTGCGGGAATAGGTGCCTCTGGCAGAGCATCCGCCATCTATTTCCTCGTCCTCCATGTCCAGTCCCCCCTCCCTCCATCGCCACCAGCCTTAACCCGGCCGGGTATATTAAATTAGTTTTTTAATTAGATTATAAAGATATAATAATTAATCTTCATATAAACAAAAATAATAATTTGATGACTATAAATTTATTAATTTTAGAACAATGAAAACAACATTAAACAAACTGTTTATGTTTATAATTCACCTTTAGTTTAATAGAGGTATGTTTATATTCTTTAACCTTTCCATTTATGGGCGAGCTGTTTGTTTTTTTTTGCTGTGACTTGAAAATTGAAATGCTGCAATTAATACCTTTGGCTTATAAATAATTATAATCACCTTTTCTTTTCTATCCCTTTTTTTCATAAGTTAAAGGGTTTCACAAATTCGAATAGATCGATCCTAACACTCGCAGCTGGCCCGCCCTACGACGCGCCTCATGTGCTGGTTGCTGCCGGCGAATCTCCAGGTAATTCAGCTCGCCGCCTCCCTGGCTTCCTCCCCATCATGCATGCATCAAGTGCTTTCTCTTCCTTCTCATTTTCTCTCTCCTTTTTCTGATTTTTAATGTTTTCTGGTTGATTCCGTGTTATGTTATGTAAATTAATGCTACTTGTATGTTCTGATCGATATTGGTTGTGATTTTCATGTTAGTTAGTTTTTTTTTTTTTTTAATGCTACATTTCAATGTCATGCGATCATGCACTCTTAAGTCTTAAGAATTAGAGTTTATTTTTTATGGTGCATTAATTATAATTTTTTGGTTATGTTTTTTAAATTTAAATTTACAGAAGAAAAGAGAAGAGTTGGTTTAGGTTTGCGGGTAATATTGGAGATGGATTATTATATCTATTATCCGTATCTTTTGAATTTTTGGCATGTTAGAAAATTTTGAACAAATTATAAAATAGCCCTCGATCGGATATTTTATAATTTCAAAATGACTGAATATATATATATATATATATATATATATATATATATATACTATAACTCGTTAGATTTAAATATCAGTTTTTTACATGGTCTCTGGGATTATTTTCTTTGGATATTATTCTCTATGTATCAATATTCCTTGAGGCAAGGTCATTGCTCATGAATGAAAAGACATTTTTGTAGTTAATTTATCTAGTCAAAATAGATTTTTATCAACTAATAATTAATTAATGGATCATGGTAGGCATTTACCTAAAACCTAAATATTCTATATGTGATCTTGTAGTAATTAATGACATTTTATGAGTCTGTGTTGAGGATCGAGTGCTATTTAACTGAATTAACCACGAAATATGAATAGTGACAGTGAGTGAATAGTAAATGAACAGTAAATGACACCAGAGATTTAAGGTGGTTCGGCTTTATAATGGCCTACGTCCACCGGCTGCAGAGAAGGAATTTCACTATAACAAAAGCTGGAGATTACAAGATAGAGACACTATTCACACCCTATGTCTCTCCCACTCAAACAAAAGAATCCTCCTAAAAGAAAGGAATTCTCACACACTAATCTCCTCACAAATCTGAAGCTATTAAGCTTTGGGTGTGCATTTGCAGAAGGAGAGGAGCTCCTTATATAGAGGATGAAGTGGGCCCCACCTTAAGAAAAATTTCAAAACAATCGGCTGCAGCCCATGTGTTGCATGCCTTCTCAAGCCGCAATGTATGAATTCAATTCATTCATACACTGTAGCAATTTTGAAATCTGCCACAATTGTTGACTATGTGTTTCATAACACCGTGGGCCTTTGCTTCGTCAGACATACTCCTTTGGTCTATCAGAGCAGACTCATTGAACTTGACATCTCTGCTGATAATCAAACCAGGGGATGATGGATCACAGACACCACAACCTCAGAACCTTTAACCCATGATGCATATCCCACAAATATGCATTTCTTTGCCCTAGGCTCAAGTTTACCATCATTAACATGAGCATAAGCAGGACAACCAAATACTTTTAGAAAAGTATAATCAGCAGGAGAACCAGACCATACCTCGAAAGGAGTTTTACTATCAATAGTAGTTGGCGGAGACCTATTAATCAAATAGCAAGCGGTATTAATAGCTTCAAAAGGTTTTAGACAAACTGAATTGGACAACATGCAACGAAGCTCTTTCCAAAAGAGTCCTCGCTCATACGCTCGCAACCCCCATTTTGTTGTGGTGTATATCTCACAGTCTTGGTGTCTCACTATACCTTCATTTTTGCGTGAACTGATCAAATTCACCTTTGCGATTATTCTATACCATTATCGGTTACGAGGCGCTTGATCTTCCTCCCTACCGCTTCTCAATAAGCCGCCTTCCATCGCTTAAAGATGCTCTAAAACTTCACTCTTTTGCTTCGTAAAGTACACCCAAGTCATGTTAGAGTAGTCATCAATAAAAGTTAACAAATATCGAGAACTACCCTTTGTGGAGACAGATCACGGGGCCCCAAACATCCGAATGGATGTAATCCAAAGTGCCCTTAGTCCCCGTAAGCACAAAGAAGATCTAACTTGACTCTAGTGTGTTTGCCATACACACAATGTTCACGTAAGTCAAGTTTGTTGGTTTTCGACCATTCAACAAACCTCACTTGCTTAATATATTCATGCCTCGCTCACTCATGTAACCCAAGCGCATGTGCCATAAGCCGCAGTAGAATCAGATCGAGGATTTGATGAGGAAGTAGATCTTTGCCGCATTACACTGTGAATTGTCCGCCTTGAAGAATGTAGAGTGTGTTGACCAACTTTCCTTTGATCACCACTAGTGCACCTTTGCTAACTTTTAGTTGACCGGCATCACCATTGTATTTGAAACCTATGCGGTCCAAAAAACTCAAAGAAACAAGATTCTTTCTCATATTAGGTATATACCTAACAATGTTGAAAGTTCTGATAATGCCATCATACATCTTGACACGGACGGAACCAATGCCAGAGACTGGACATGAGGTATTATTCCCCATTAAGACTGAACCACCTTCAGTTGCCTGAAAAGTGGTGAACCAATCTCTATGAAAACATATATGGTAAGAACAAGCAGTGTCAAGTATCCAAGAATCATCAGAACTTGTAGTAGTGACAGATAATGCCATATCAGCAGCTTCGAAACTGTCCTCAACAATGTTAGCATTCATACCTGAAGGAGTTTTCTCCTTATCTTGTTTTGCTTTAGCCTTGATGCAGTCTTTCACCATGTGCCCTTTCTTCTTGCAGTAGAAACACGTTACAGCTTGTTTCTAGATTTAGATCTAGATCTCTCTTTGTTACTAGCCCTCGCGCCTCACGAGGTCTACTTCTGACAAGTAGGCCTTCAGCCTGATGTTCACCCCGATTCTCTGAAACCTTCTTTTTCAATTCCTTGGAGTTAAGAGCACTTTTGACATCATCAATGGAGATAGTCTCTCTCCCATATAACATTGTGTCAACAAAATGCTCAAAAGAAGTGGTTAGTGAACATAACAAAATTAGGGCCTGATCCTCATCATCAATAGTACAATCTATATTCTTGAGATCAATAATGATCCTATTGAACTCATTCAGATGGTCAGTAATTGTTGTACCTTCTTTCATATGAAATGTGTAGAGTCGTTGCTTCATCAATAGTCGATTTGTGAGAGATTTTGTCATAAAGAGTGACTCCAGACGGAGCCATAAGCCTGCCGCGGATGTTTCATCCACGACCTCTCTTAGAACCTCATCTGCCAAAGACAGCTGAATACAAAATTTGTGTGCGGATTCAAAATCTCCTCCTTCTCGATGCGGCCCGGTCTTTGGCCTGTGCATCTTTTCCTTGCAAGGCCTTTAATAGACCTTGTTGCACTAACAAAGCCCGCATCTTGACTCTCCATAGACTGAAGTCATTTTTGCCATTGAACTTCTCGATCTCATACTTCGTGGTAGACATTCTCCGAAATTCAGTTAGATAACAAACAAACTAGTTCATTGATGGTCCCGGGGGCACCCCACCACTTCACACTAGTTGTGATATTGTCCCCTTGGGCCGAAACCCAAGTGGTTTTGTTTTCCGTTTTACCGAAAAGGCCTCACAACTATGAAGTGGTAAACCCTATTTAACCCCCTCACACATTTACTCTTCAGCCGATGTGGGACTTTACATATGTGTGGGGCTTTGATTTGCACACATTCCCAACAATCCTCCCCTCAAACAAAGAACCACACAATCAGCCTCCCCTCAGGCGAAACACTAAGAGACCTAGCTCTGATACCAATTGATGGTCCCGGGGGCACCCCACCACTTCACACTAGTTGTGATATTGTCCCCTTGGGCCGAAACCCAAGTGGTTTTGTTTTTCGTTTTACCGAAAAGGCCTCACAACTATGAAGTGGTAAACCTTATTTAACCCCCTCACTCTTTCACTCTTCAGCCGATGTGGGACTTAACATGTGTATGGGACTTTGATTTGCACACATTCCCAACAGTCTGGGCATGCAGTACCATCGTCTTGTCCTTGTGATGATATTTGAATTACATTGACGGACTAAGGAAATTAAATGACACTTTGATGTGGTAGAGCAAGTATACATGAAAATAATTGGCCAAATATTATCAAGATATCACTACTTAAATAGATTGATCAAATCACTAAATTTAAAGATTTGGAAATTATTAGTCCCAAATAAGTCCAATATTCAAAGAAATTAAAGAAGTTTAGGACATGTAAAAAATATTTATTAATGTTTTTAATATTATAAAGATATAATAATCTTTATATTAACAAATATAATAATTTGATGACTACAAATTTATTTTTAGAGAAATGAAAACAACATGAAACAAACTCTTTTTGTTTATAACTCATTCCATTCTTTAGCCTTCATTTAAAGAGCGTTTGAATGATCTGAAAGTCTTAAACAATGAAACTTTGTTTAATCAGATTTCCCTTAACTGGGTATGAGGTAGAACATGGGAAATGCTTGAATGGATGATTTGAGAAACTTTTTTCAACTTGTGTTTAACTTCATGAAGTCTCATATTATAAACATAGTGGTGTTTCTAACCTGATCTTCACGGAAACTATTTCTCTTTCCATCAGAACGAGAAAGGGAAAAGGAAGAAAAGTAAGTAATCAATCGAGACAAGGAAAATTGGTATGATTTTTCTTGACTAATGGAGTTTGTGTTTGTTTTTTCACCTTGTACTTGTTTGCGTAAGTGGTTTATATATAAGTTTATCCAAATTATACTCCTAAAAGATCTTTGTTTTCATGTTTGCAGCGTTCTTTCAAATTTTTCCCAAGTCTCAGCTGATAATACATTGAAAAGGTACACGTATTTTATATCTCTCAACAAACATGCAAATTAGAATTTTTTTTTTCTTTGAAAGCAACACTTCAGTAACGAGTCTATCCAAATTCACTGAGGATGAACCACCTGGTTCTGTTGCTCTAATTGCAAGCTCTTTCCACTCCAATGCCTTCTTCCTCATCTCCATCCCTTTCTCTCTATTCATCAACTCTTTTATCAATCCCTCCACCTCCCATCTCTTAACATTGTTATCAATCTCCATTCCAATACCCCATTCAGTGCGCCAAAGACCATTGAGTCGAGCGGTAATGGGTTCCCATGCCTTCAGTCTGGTCTCCGGTTCGAAGTGACGCGGTGGGGGATTTTCGTGGAGTTCCTGTGCGCTAGTGGTGGGCTTTATCCCACACGTTGTCGCAAGGATTCGATCCCGGGAGTCCCTGCCCCTTTGATTCTTATCGGGTCAAGCCTAGCCAAATTCGCTTCATTCGATCAAAAATAAAAATACCCCATTCAATTGCACAAATACCGCAGCTAGTTTGTTGTTCAAAGAAAGAATGGCCAAAGATATGACAGTACACCACCACAGATACTCTCCAAAGTTGAGTTCCATCCACAATGGGTTAAGAACCCTCCAATGGATGGATGTCTTAGCACTTCCTCCTGTGAGCACCAACTAGCTTGCAAACCTCTCTCTTTTGTCTCCTCTAAGAACTCCTGTGGGAGAACAGCAGTGTCACCTCTCACTAAGTCTGGTCTAATGATCCACAAGAAGTCATGCTTACTACTAGCAAGCCCCCATGCAAATTCTATCAACTGTTCATTGCTCATCACTGTCACACTTCCAAAGTTTACATATACTACTGATTGTGGCTTCTTTCCCTCCAACCATTCCAAGCAAACTGGCTCTTCTTTTTTGAGCCTATGGTTGCCAGTGAGCTCTCCGCCGTACTGGCAGCAAGCAGCTGTAGAGGGCCAATATTGGTGTAGAGTGGAGGGAAAATGGAGCACATGGCTGGAAAGACTTGGTGTTCAAAGAAAAAAAATGCGTTGAGGATGATGGCCGAGGCCCCGGAGATTCTTCCACTTCATGCTTTGCAAAGTTGAGCATGATTAGAGATGTCAACTAGACAGAGCCGGTCCGGACACGACATTACAGCTGCATCGCGTTTGCACCGGTAGGCACGCCCAAAATTGTAGCACCTAAGCCGTGGGTCGATATGGCCCGAAAGTCTTTGGATTCGTCTTTGGGCCACACCGCCGCTGCTAAGCCGCCCGCATATGTGCAGCTAACACAAAGAAGGCTCGCGTCCGCTCCAGCATGAACCTCAATCTCCATTTACTCCATTCTCATATATTACCGTTCATTCCTCCCCCTCTCTCTCTCTCTCTCTCTCTCTCTCTCTCTCTCTCCATAAAAAGAGATGTGAAAGCCTCTTTTTCTCTCTCTCTCTCACACACACACACTTGTTTAGGGATTATGCAGACCTGACTGAACCGGCTTACTTAATTAACAAACCAAAAGCAGGCACAGAACAGTAGTTCTTGAATAATACTGTTCTTGAATAAACTACCTGTAAAACCTCAACAACATAGTATAATCAAACCAAAAGCAGAACAACAAATCAACAAGCATCAACAGAAACAAGAGACCAGGATTTTACGTGGAGAACCTTCTTGTGTAGAGGCAAAAACCACGGGGCAAAATCAGGGAAAATAATCTACTATTAATCAGCAATTACAAAGATAGTTTTTCTAAAACCTTTGCCCAAAGTTCAAGAATTCAACATCCAAGAGAATATAGCAGAAATCTTCTTCACATGCAAACCAAATCACCAACTTCCTATCAATCTTATCCCGATGACACGAAGAGGAAAGACCAAGATGAGAAATCACAAACCTGATTTCTCTTCTCAATTTGAACTGTTACATGTCTGCAATCTTGCACACAACAACAATGTTTTAACTAACTAACCAGATCCCCTTGCTGCCCTCTGCCTAGCTGCTTCTCTTTTCTCTGCCCTTCAAACTGGATTTTTCTTTCTCTACAAAAAAACCTTGATGCCCTATCTCCTCTTTACTTTCCCTTTTTCTCCGTGAATTCTAAGATACCTTGGGGTAAGCCCCAAGGTATCCCTACTTGGGGACATGTGACTAGCGCTGGCCAGTCACATGTTATTAATTTTTTTTTAATACAATTTTAATAATTTTTTTTTAAATAAATAATTAATCAGAAAATACACAAATATATCTATACAAAATAATAAATTCAAACAATATATATTGTATAAATTAACAAATTGATACTGGGTTTAGGAAATAAACACTCATAAGTTTCAAAAAATATATTGAAAAATAAAAAAATTGACATTCACAAACTCCAAAATTAAAATTACATTAATAATATTACTTCGTATATATTCTTGGCAGTAATAAGTCATGAATTGAACATATATCCTAAAATCTTCTTTTTTTAATTTACCATCAGACTATTTTAAAGATTGTGTGCGAGTCTTCACAGATTGTGTGCGAGCCTTCATAACCTGTGTACGGAGGTGCGCAAATCAAGGAGACTTTAATCTCGCACACAATTCGGAAGGTCTCGCACACAATCTCTAGGTGTGCGCACACGGAAAATAAAATTTTGTATGCAAGCCTTCACAGATTGTATGCGCGGCTTCACAGATTGTGTGCGGTGGCCCACAAATCAAGGAGACATTAATCTCGCACACAATCTCTAGGTGTGTGCACACGGAAAATAAAATTATGTGTGCGAGCCTTCACAGATTGTGTGCGCGGCTTCACAGCTTGTGTGCGGTGGCCCGCAAATCAAGGAGACGTTAATCTCGTACACAATCTGTGAAGGCTCGCACACAATCTCTAGGTGTGCGCACACGAAAAATAAAATTTTGTGTGCGCGCCTTCACAGATTGTGTGCGCGGCTTCACAGCTTGTGTGCGGTGGCCCTCAAATCAAGGAGACTTAATCTCGCACACAATCAGGAAGGTCTCGCACACAATCTCTAGGTGTGTGCACACGAAAAATAAAAATTTGTGTGCGAGCCTTCACAGATTGTGTGCGAGGCTTCACAGGTTGTGTGCGGTGGCCTGCAAATCAAGGAGAAGTTAATCTCGGACACAATCAGGAAGGTCTCGCACACAATCTCTAGGTGTACGCACACGAAAAATAAAATTTTGTGTGCGAGGCTTCACAAATTGTGTGCGGTGGCCCGCAAATCAAGGAGACGTTAATCTCGCACACAATCAGGAAGGTCTCGTACACAATCTCTAGGTGTGCTCACACGGAAAATAAAATTTTGTGTGCGAGCTTTCACAGATTGTGTGCGAGGCTTCAGTGATTGTGTGCGGTGGCCCGCAAATCAAGGAGACGTTAATCTCGCACACAATCAAGAAGGTCTCGCACACAAGTTTAGATGTGCGCACACGGAAAATAAAATTTTTTGTGCGAGCTTTCATAGATTGTGTTCGAGCGTGTATATTTAAAAATATTAAAATAGCATTTAATATCCGAAAATATTTAATATTAAAGATTAATTTTAATATAATAATAGAAATATGTAAACAAATGTTAAGTTCTATGTGGTTTATAATTAAATAATTTTATTAAGTTTCAAAATATTATATTAATCTTTTAATAAAAAAATTAAGTATAAAAGTATTGTGACCGGCATTGGCCGGTCACAACACCCCAAGTAAAGATACCTTGGGGTTACCCCCAAGGTATCTTAGAACGCACCCCTTTATCTCTCGTTCTGACCATGAGGACTCTTTTCTCAAAAGCCAATCCAAGTTTTTCTTAATTACTGACTATCAGGATTTCTTTTTCAAAAAAACCCTCCAAGTTCGTCTGAATTGTTGACTGCTAGAATTTATTTTTCAGAAGAACCCTCCAGGTTTTTCTAAATTGCTGACTGCACATGGGCTGGACATAATTGGGTCTTGAACCCAATAAATAACAACTTGATCTTAGATTCAAGCTCTCTCTAGCCTCTCTGTGGATTGATCAAAGATTCAAAAAATTCCTCCTCTGATCTCAACCTCCGCTCGATCACCATACCTTGATCTTCATCAATAACATCGTGGCTGGATCAAGCTCTGGCATCGGAGACATTAATCTATTTCTTGTTTTTTTTTAAGGGGTTTTAGAGCATGGATTTGTATGATGATTTTGTATATATGAATGAGTTTGAATGGTTGTAATCTTCTTCCAATCAAATATGAGGTTATTTATTTATTTTTCTTGTATTTTGAATTTTTTTAAATTTTTTAAATATTTTGAAAAAAGAGACCGACTTGGTACAACACATGCCACAAGCCCAGTGGAGCTTTGTCGTGCCCTATGTTGGGCCGACATCCCGGGATCACGGAAGTGCCGACACGAACACGCATAGTGCCTGGGGTATGGTGGGCCCGGGTCATGCTATGCCGGCACAACTTGATACTATTACTTAAGTATCACCTTTTTTTTTAATAGAATTTCATTAACATGTTAGAGAGAGATGAAATAGTGCAGATGATTGAAAAAAAAAATGTGAGTAAATGAGAAATTGAAATTTTAGTTATTGTGATTTGCTCTTAGTAACATAGGGAATATGGAGATGCATGCTCCTCCATGGAACATGTGAATTCTTCTTCTACTTAAACAAATCATTCACAATTGATTAATCAATATAAAGATAATTGAGTCTAAATATATATGTAGTTGTGCTGCATGATATCCATGATCCATGCAATCTTGCTTCTTCTTGTTGATTGTAATTTTTTTGATATTTGACAATAACAAATGAAAAGAAGGCAGTGAGTGATATTGCAAAAGGGAGAGAGGATAAAGTGATATACAAGGGGACGACCTTTGAATGTGATATGTGACATGTATTGAAATCATGGTGGCCCATGCAAAGCTGTATATATGTAGTTCACTTCCTTTCCCTCGGGTCTCATAAATAGGGAAGTTAAATTACACGGTATAATACCCCAAAAAGTCCTTGTGGTTTAACGAAAATGCCCTTTTGGTCCCTCTATTATTTTTTGTCCTCAGGAGATCCCTATGGTTTTTATTTTGGGGAAAAGAAGTCCCTCCATCTAACGTTTGTGAGTTTTCCCGTATGAGTTGCCTACGTGGCTTTTTACATGAATAAAAAAATAATTTTATAATCATAAAAATCTTAAACCCATATCCCTTTTAAGTTATTAAAGTTAACTATCTTAACTAACAAACTAACTTAACTAACCCTATAATCTAATCAGATCCCAGCCCTAAACCCGAAACCCAGACGAAATTAAATCTAAACCTTCGTCCCCGACCTCATCTACCCTCAGGACAGTGACCAAGCCCACCGTGCATCCATCTCCCTTCCAGCGCCTCCCCACTATGACGAGCCACTACCACCCGCCAGCGTCGCCGGCGAGCCACTCCATCACCTCTGCCGCCGCCACCATCACCTCCAAAGCTTCTAGTGCCTCCCACCGCCGCCGCCGTCAACCAGTACCTTCGAAGCCGCACCCTCTGCTCGAGGAAGTGTGAAATGAAGATCAAATAGAGTTACCGTACAACAATTTGAGATCCCCAATTACTAGGGCAGAGTTACAGTACAACAACCCTTCTAAATCTTCAAGTGGAGACCCTCCACTCTTCAGGTGGTGAGGCAAGCATCATGATTTTGGCAGTATATTGATTTGTGTCTCTTTATTCTTCAATTTGTTTTGTTTGATGTTGATCTTGAATGATGTGGACCCCAATTACTAGTCTGGTCCCCCCCACAGATGATCTCCTACTTACAATGCATTTTAAAAGTATTTGTTTGAATGATTGTGCCTTCTAAATCATAGTTAATTAGTTTGGATGAAACAAGTCACTTTATTCTTCAATTTGTTTTGTTTGATGTTGATCTTGAATGATGTGGACCCCAATTACTAGTCTGCTCCCCCACACTGATGATCTAATACTAACAATGCATTTTAAAAGTATTTGTTTGAATGATTGTGCCTTCTAAATCATAGTTAATTAGTTTGGATGAAACAAGTCATTGGCTTGTCTTTTTGCCAGTCAATGCTCACACACAAATGCCAAAGACTTTGGCATTATATGCATATTGAAGTACAACCTCATGCTTTGTTTCAGCTTTCACTTCATTACCTTTCAATGCTTTTTTGTGACTCCTCACTGAAAGTCATTACTTTGTTGAAGTTTGAACTTCCATTGTACTTTCCTCACTAAGAGTTTCATTAAACTTATTCACCTTGAGTTTATATGGCTTAATATTTCTTTATAATAGTCAGAGATTTATCCTAGTACAAAGATAATTTTAGAATACTTCATCAATCAGTGTTAATTTAAATACCACCCCATGGTAATTTTTAAAACACTTCATCCTATAAATATATGTCAACACTTCATCAATCAGTGTTAATTTAAAACTTGATTTGTCTCTTAGCACAAAGATAATTTTAGAAAATGATTGAAATGTCCTGGCAGTGATTTTTAGGTTGTTGAAGGTATTTTTAATCATTGTGCTTCCCTCTTCTGTTATAGCTAAAACAATGTTATGTGACAATTTAACTTTTCCTCTCCATTATTGCTAATCTATAAAATGTCCTGTGGAAATGCCCTTACAGTAATTTTTCTGTTGTAATTTTTCTATCCATAATGTTTAGTGGAAAAACCATGTACATAGACTTGCAATGGCATAATTTAATTAAATTTTTGTTGTGTTTAAATCAATTAGTGCTCTGATAATAGGTATCCACTTGCCTTTTTTTCCATTCAGGGTATCAAATCATGCCAGAAAACCAAGTTAACATTATTAGATACCATCATGGAGGAACATTGGTGAGAGAAGGGGGCATAAAATATGTGGATGGGAAGGTAGATGAGTTTCTTGTGGAGCCTGACAAGCTTTGTCATTGGGATTTGCTGGAAGATATCAAGGATTTGGGTTATGATATTACAAAGGCTCATAGCTTCTTATTTATGGATGGTGAGGGAACATTGAAGACAATCTCTGACGATGCTGGAGTTATACTTCTGGTTGATGCATTAATAAAGCAAATGACAATAGACATTTATGTAGAATCAACATATGCTGCACATGATCAGACACTGCCAGATGTGTTGCTACCTACTAGACATGAGAAGAGCCAGCCAGAAGTGTTGTCAACATGTGCTGATGAAGATCAAACACTGCCAGAAGTGTTGTCAATAGGTGCTGATGAAGATCAAACACTGCCAAAAGTAATAGCTACTGCTAGCCAAGAGAATGCAATGCTAAAAGTTCTGTCAACAGGTGTTGCACATGATCAAACAATGGCAGAAGTGATAGCTACTGGTAGCCAGGATAATGTACCAGAAGTAATGCTTACTGATTATGGCTCACAAAGCTCATATGATGAAGAAAGCATAATTCAGATGCAATTTGCAGATAACAACTCAGATGAAGATGCTGAAAAAGAGGAAGCCAAAAATAAGGTCAGAAGATTTGTTGAATTGAAAAAGAGCTTGCAAGAGGATGATCAGACAGGTGCTAATGAAGCAGCAACTGAAAATGAGAATGATGAGGGTGGTGCCACTGATCATGGGCTTGATGGGAGCAATGTCAGACCTGGTCATGATTATGGAAAGGTGACAGGTTATGAAAATGAATACATCTCATCATCAGATCCAAGGAGCTATGAAGATACCAGTGAAGACTCAGCTGCAGAAGATGCACAGAGACACAGGTCTGACAGGAAAATGTATGACCCATCAATGCCTTTGGAGGAGTTTTCACTTGATCTAGGGTTCAAGGATCTGAAATCATTTAAGAAGGAGCTAGTTGATTTTTCAACCAAGAAAGGCTTTGAGTTTAAATACCTCAAAAATGATGCATTGAGGGTTAGGGCTGTGTGTGCAAAGGAAAACTGCAAGTGGCTAATTCTGTGTTCATGGTGCAGTGGAAAGAAATTATTCAGTGTGAAACATTATGTCCCTCAGCACACTCGCCTCCTTGGAACTACCAAGAACAGAAGAGTGACAGTTACATTACTTGCCAGGAGGTTTGGAGATTTAATTGCTGCAATGCCTTTCATTAGGCCTAGGCATATGAGGGCAATGGTGAGAAGGGAGTTGGGTGCCTTTGTCACAAACAAAGTATGCAGAAATGCCAAGGCTTGGTAATTAAACAAATTTAGTAGAAGTTTTGGGAGGATTTCAGGGTCCTGAATAATTATGCTTTAGAATTAAAGGCCACTAATCCAGGGAGCAATGTGTCTGTCATATCTCAGAGAATGAACACAACTGAGTTGCCCACTTTCCAGAAGATGTGCATCTGCCTCACAGCTGCAAGAGAAGGGTTTCTTCATGGTTGTAGAAGGATCATAGGAGTTGATGGCTGCTTCTTGAAGGGTTTGCTAAAAGGACAACTGCTTGTGGCTGTTGGAAGGGATGGGAACAATCAAATGTTCCCCATAGCTTGGGCAGTGGTGCACAAGGAAAAAGTTGAATCATGGACCTGGTTCTTTGAGCATTTGAAAGCTGACCTCTGTATTGGAGATGGGCTTGGCTGGTCCTTGATCAGTGACATGCAGAAGGTGTGTACACCACTCAATTTTTTTTTTTTTTATCCCAACAGAAATGCAACTCCAGTTAACCCTTTGTCTTCCTTGTAGGGGCTTATACATGCAGTCAATGATCTTTTGCCTTTGATTGAGCATAGGATGTGTGCAAGCACATCTATGCAAGGTGGGGGAAGAAGCACCAGGGTAAGGATCTCCAACTAGCATTCTGGAAAGTAGCCAGGTCTACCAGTCAACCAGAAATGAAGAAAAAACCTGGACCAAATGTCAAAATGCAATGGAGGGCAAAGGAGCTATGGAGAATTACTGGAGAAATGACCAATTACGTACAGGTTGGTGCCAAACCTTTTTCTCAGATTTAGTGAAGTGTGATAACACAGACAACAACATGTGTGAGACATTCAATGGGGTAATTCTAGATTCAAGGAGTAAGCCCATTATAGCAATGTTGGAAGATATTATGTAGTATATCATGACAAGGATAGCTGTTAAAAGGGAGTTTTCTATGAAGTGGGGCTGTTATGTTGGCCCAAACATAGTTGCCAAGATTGATAAAGAGAGGAAAAATAGTTGCAAATGGTTGGTTGAATGGAATGGGGGGGACACACATGAAGTCTATTGGGACAATCTGTTAATGAATGTAAGAGAGGCATTTGTAGTTATACTAGTAGACCATGTGTGCTCATGTGGAAGATGGAGTAAATCAAGCATTCCATGCCGGCATGCTATAAATTTGCTATTGCCTTCAATGGAGCAGATCCTTTAGAGTATGTCTCTGAGTGGTTGAGGAAAGATAAATACCTCCAAGCATACCAATCTCTTGTCAATCCAGTCAAGGGTAGGGAATTCTGGCCATCAAGTGAAGAAGGTCCATTGTTGCCTCCAATGGATAAGAGGATGCCAGGAAGACCTGCTAAGAAGAGAAGGAGAGAGCCATTAGAAGTTAAAAACAAGAGCAAAACCAAGCTATCAAGGGCAGGCAGGGGATTCAGATGTAGTGTATGTCTTACTCCAGGCCACAACAAAGTGACATGTCCAAAAAGGAACAAAGCAACTGTAAGATCTGTCTCTCAGTCATTAATCCCCTGTTTTCTTTTTTATTTTATTTTTTATGAGCCTAATAATGTCATTTCTTTTATAGGAGAGCACTGTAAATGCCCAGAATGATGCAATTCCAACCATAGATCCCACAAACACAGCTTCAGCTGGCCAGACAAGTCAAAAAGGGAAGGCTGCACCAAGGGAGAAAGGAAAAAAGCCTGCAGTTCCACCAAAAAGGAAGAAAAAGTTTCTTGCTTCCACTAGAGGGCCACATCATATTTTCAAAGTAAGTAGTACTTATTATTTTCACTTTAAGATGTAGAATTCATCTAATCCAAATTTTCAAGCTTTCAACCATGTACTTCAATTACCAGACAATATATGGTGCAAGGTCAGCACACAGGAGGAATTATAATTGGGAGAGACATAGATTAGTTTTCTTCATTCATTCTTTACTTGAAGAAAATTCTTTGGTATATATATATATATATATATATATATATATATATATATATATATATATTACATTCATTACCTGACTATTACTAAGGAAATATCACATGATCTTTGGGTTTAATGCTCAGGCAAGAAGAAATAGCGGAGCCTATCTTGAGGGGAGAAGGCAACTGTAGAATCAGAAAGAGACCAGTCAACACACCACTACAGAGTTTGGAGCTCCAGAGATCTCCACACAACAGAGCATGACAAGTGATGCAGTCCAAGAAAATCCATAAAACTGAAGCAAAGAAGCTCACATGTTGTTTGGTGTGAAATTAAAGATGGACAATGTCTTTCTTTTTGGTCTTAATTAAGAGAAACAATCATTTTCTTTTTGGTCTGTGTGGACAAAGAAACTTACATGTTGTTTTGTATACTTCACCTTATCAATTAAGTAGAAATTTTGGAGCAGTTTGGATGTGTTTTTGTGTTGTCCAATTGTTGTTGTTGTTGTTGTTCAATTGGATGTTGTTGGCCAATTGCTGGAAATAACAGCCATTTAATTCATGTATCTAATTGCAGCAATTGGGCATGAATTATCAATACTTGTTGTTGTTGTTGTTGTCCCTGTTGTTATTCGATTGGATGTTGTTGCCCTAAATCCACAATAAAATTTCAGCATCTAATTGCATAAATTGGGCAATAATTCTATCAATATTTGTTTGATTATAATCCATAGGGATCATGATCCACATTCTCACATTAATTGTACAGTAATTCTATTAGAAATTGGGCAGTAGTGCTATCAGTAATTCATCATAAATTGTACAATAATCCTATAAGAATTCTCACATTCTCACATCATTATATCACTAATTCTCAACATGCCATCAAATTCTTACAATTACAAACAGAATTCTCATCCTTCGTGTTCAATTCGGTGACAAAATCAGCCTTTTTCTATTCAATACAAACAAAATTCTCATTCTTCATGTACAAACAGAATGATAGAAATTCGTCTTCAATTTGGTGACAAAATCAGCATTTCTCACTCTTCATGTTTTAGGGCACTCTATTTGATCTCCATTTCACACTTCCTCGAGCAGAGGGTGCGGCTTCGGAGGTACTGGTTGACAGCGGCGGCGATGGGAGGCACTAGAAGCTTTGGAGGTGATGGTGGCGGCGGCAAAGGTGATGAAGTGGCTCGTCGGCGACGCTGGCGGGTGGTAGTGGCTCGTCGTCGTGGGGAGGAGCTGGAAGGGAGATGGATGCACGGTGGGCTTGGTCACTGTCCTGAGGGTAGATGAGGTCGGGGACGAAGGTTTAGATTTAATTTGGTATGGGTTTCGGGTTTAGGGTTGGGATCTGATTAGATTATAGGGTTAGTTAAATTAGTTTGTTAGTTAAGATAGTTAACTTTAATAACTTAAAAGGGATATGGGTTTAAGATTTTTATGATTATAAAATTATTTTTTTATTTATGAAAAAAGCCATGTAGGCAACTCAGACGGGAAAACTCACAGACGTTAGATGGAGGGGCTTCTTTTTCCCAAAATAAAAACCATAGAGATCTCCTGAGGACAAAAAATAATAGAGAGATCAAAAGGACATTTTCGTTAAACCACAGGGACTATTTGGGGTATTATACCTTTACACATGCAAATGCTTGTTTCATTTGACTACTTACTAAAAAAAAATTACTCTTCCCTTTAGATTACTCAAAAACTCGGCCCACATGCTAGTTTCAAACTGGACTTTGTCGATCGAGCAATGTCATTAGAATTTTCTTGCGGGAGTGATGTTCGACATATGTTCCCAATATTTTATTTATAATGCATGCAAGGTCCATAGAGCTTATCATAATCTTTTGGGTTCTTTTAGAAGAGCATAATATAATAATACATGGCTCTTCAATGGGAGGGACAAACTTGGGTACAAATCTCTGTTGCAGTCATGATAGTGGGCTTCTTTTGACGACGTCTCCTGATCTGAGGGTTGGTCTTTTCTTTGAGTAGCATGAAGTAATGTGAATTAATGGCTTTCATTCTGGGTTCACGAGGATTGGGTCTATCGTAGGTGATGTAAATCCTAGTATTTCTAGGTAAATAGGTCAAACTACACATGGCCTGTGCATGGATCCGAATGCATTGCTTTGGGTTTTTGCCTTAATGAAATTTGGTTTATTTTTGCAAATAAAGAATTTTAATATTAAAAACAAATGTATGGAACTGCATGCATATATATATATATATATATATATATATATAGAGAGAGAGAGAGAGAGAGAGGCCCATCCCTATAGAGAGTTTCTAATACTTGTTAAATATCCCTATCAGTATTTTTACAATTTAGTTATTTGTCTTATATTGATTCTTTTGATCAGCTGATCATGGATTTCCAGATGGTTACACACATTTTACCCGCCATCCTGATATTGGGATTTTTTCGGTTATGATGATTTTTACTGAATTTATTTATTTTTTGAATAATGATATATATCATTTCTAGACTTCCTGAATAGACTTCATGAAATGATCTCAACCATCCATGTCATCTCGAGATGGTGGTATTGATGATCTCAAGATGACATGGATGGTTGAGATCATTTCATGAAATCTATTCGGGAAATCTAGTCTTGATATATATCATTACTCTTATTTTTTACCTTTTTTCTTACATTTATTTTCACTAATTTATTTATTTGTTTGTAATAATAATTATAAAATAATTTAATTTTTATTTCATTATTGAGTGTTGATATATAGATGGTGGATATGATGGCAATGGATCGGTTGTTGTGGGCTTCCATCACAAGAAGTTGCTTAGACGTGTTACCAGTTTTGTAGGTAAATCATGTAAACTTTGACTCAAGCTAATTTCTTTTGTTATTATCAATTTGGGGCGACTATGTTTAGATTATATATTTTATATATTTATTTTCTAAAAAATAAATAATCTAGATTTATTTTTATATTTAAAATACATTTGTTTATCATTGTAGGGAAAACTTGGTTCTCTAAAGCAATTCACTTCATTTGGAAGATACTGCAATCACCGATATTTGTATGGATATTTCTTACTGTTTTAGGTGTAATTACTATAGGTAGTATTTTATATGTGTGTTTTACAGATCAATTTCATATCATAGATATTTTTCAGGAGATATTTAGTAGGCGTAGCCATAATTTAGGAACTTCAAACATAGAGTTATTTCCTGTCTCCTCTTATAGGATGACTGTGTCAGACGAGTTATATGACGGGGAGTGTGTGATATGTCTTGATTCATATCATACAGATGATAGTATTCGCACACTACCCTGCAGTCATTTTTTTCACGATACTTGTATTAGAGAGTGGTTTAGACGTAGTAGGGCTTGCCCTACTTGTCGTAGAGAGTTGTAGCCACTTTATATCATATAGTAAATATTAAAAATAAATAATAACTTTTATGGATTGTATTGTAAATATTTGTAATAAATAATGAGTTGTATACTTGTATATATGGGTTGTATTACAAATATTTGAAACATATCGTATTTGTGACTCATGTGCATTGTTTCATGTTTTTATTTTTATTTTTTAAGGTTTTTTAATGTATATATGAGCTATAATAATGACTAAGTCTTAATTGAAAAACACTCATAAATTAAAAATTAAGAGTTTTGAAATGAAAAAAAAAAACATTACAACAGATTCATCCAGAGAACTGACAACTATGGAGTTGGGAGTATTGGGACACCATATATAACTTGTAAGGTGACACATATGGTGTGGGTGAATTCTATGATGCCGTGAGGTGTGAGTATGTACGGACTGGATGCCGTGAATTCGGAATTCCAAAAAAAACATGTTAGTATGAAAAAAATCTTGATGGGCTGACCCATCAAAAATATATATATATATATATCAAAAATCAACTCGCAAGCATCTCTTTCTCAAAAAATTATGGATTAAATAAAATTTTAAAATAAAATAATTTAAAAGTTCTAGAAATACTGATGGATAGGATTATTTGAACGGACTAGCTCTATGAAATTACAAAATCATCCTTCCATCATCTAGTCCACAGAAAGATTTAAATTAATTAAAAGTTCAAACATTTAAATTGAATTAAAATATTTAAAATTCATATAATATGAATAAACGTTATCCATCTGTATTCTCCGTATTTTAATATATTTTTAATTGATTTTGAATATATTTTTTTGTTTTTAAAAGTTTCCTTAGTTTACATAAAATGTTTTTTGCATGACGCGATGGAAGGGTAGAATTTGTTATTTCATAAAATTAGTTTATCCTATTCTCTCATGTTAATCTATTTCTCGAATTCATTTTTTACTTCATTCTTTTATTTAAAAATTTCAAATTAATTCTATATATATTTTTTAGAAGAAGTGTTTTTTTATTTATATATAATGGTAAGTCTGGGGGTTATGTAGTGGTGATTATAGGGGTGCTTTGGAGAGATCAAATAAATTATTTGATTTTTTTTACAGAAATGAAACTATTTTCTTTAAAAAAAACATTAAACAAGAGGGGTTTATTAAAAAAAATAGTTAATGAAGTCATAAAAGTTGCATAACTACACAATAACTACATAATTAATGATGTAATTTAAGATACATCTCATGCCATTATGTAGGTTTGCACATGGAAGATAATATAAGTAGATGCCTTGGTAGTGAATTCTATGAATAACAATGGAATGTCACAAAGGAGGGTATGATTTCCAATTTGTGCTTATTCTTCTTTTGTTGAGCAATGCACTTGTTGGAAATACATCAATGCATCCCAAAGAGAAGAGAAAGAGAAGAGGTCTAAGTGGCAACTCAACCCATTGAGTAAGACTTCGATCCGGACCATAAAGGTATTCATAATGTATGTAGTATTTTGCTTTTTTATGCGCATTGGAGAGTATTGATTGAATTTTATTAAAATTATTACTAATTTTTTATAATGTGAATTATACTAAATTGTTCAAATACTTTATATTTCCTTTTTACTAGTACAACATTATAAGAATTATCAAACAAATTATCTCATGCATTTATTTTTTTTAAATTAAAGTGGATAAACCACATTCATTTATTGATTGATTATCTTATTCATTTCACATGTTTTTTTTCATAAAATTAACTTAAAGCATTAAAAGTTGTATTGAATTACTTTAAAAATAAAAATTATATAACTTTCTCTAAGACTTTTTTTTTTTTTAAATCTGGGCGACAAGCACCCCCACTTAAGGACGATTTCAAAGATAGGACGTGCGCAAGGGGATCAGACTATCATGGGTTTCACTCCGTGCACGTTCTTTACCGCCCCGGGGCGTTGGAGTTAACGAGCCCAGGGTTTCACTCCCGTGCAGTTCTTTACCGCCTATGACTACTAAACCCCGCATGGAATAGACTCACATGCGTGCGTGGGCCCGCGCCCCCCCCCCCCCCACTGGGGGACCCACGCCCACTGCACCCTCCTCACCTTGTGCGTGGGGCTTGAACACAGGTTCTCGTCCATGCTAGGACCTTTGCCGCTTGACCTAGATGTAACAATGTGAAATACCACAATATTCTAAAGGTCAAAATTTATGTTTTGCTATCATTGATGATGTACTTCAAATGAAGATATATGACTAATTTGATAATTTTTTATCTATTAATCGACAATTAATTTGTGTTAAATCTTTACCAAGAAGAGAGTTTTCATTTAACTAATTAATCATCATTAAAAAAAATAGGCCTTCTTAACTTATATATTAACATCACGATATTATGGTTTTGTATCTCAACTAGCATGAGTCATAATTCTGACATTATCTATTTTACATAGAATAAAGTGATGCCATCATAATTATTTTAGTGATGGTTTATATATATGTTACTTTGTTTATATTATTATATATTTTTTAACAGTTAATGATTTAACAAACATGGCTTTTCGTTTTTCAGGACATGGATGGAGAGATATTTTATTGCATTGATGTGTATAAACAACCAGCTTTTGATCATCCTTTTCTAAAAACAAATCATACTATTCAGGTAAAATTATCATATCCTTTAAGTAAATATTGTAAAATTACTATTAATTAACTTACATGATAAAGAAGGATCTTCCAAAATAAAATAAAAAAATTATTGAATAAGTTTGTTATTTTATTTATTAGAACCTTTGTCATTATATGTAGTAATTTATTTTCTCCAAATCACATTCTTTATTCAAAATGTTATTTTATGTTTTTCAAAAGTATCTCCATATAAATTTAAAATTAAATAATATTATTTTATATTTTTATATTATATATCAAGGTGTACTACTTAAAAAAGTCCCACATTTAAAATAAATAGCATTTTCACAATATAGTTTCATTGTTATAAAAAACATTTAGGCTGTGTTCGATTGACAATATTTTCCAGGAAAAACTTTTCCATCCTTGATTTTTCAGTCATTTTGGCTGTTTGATTGCCAAAATTTTCCATAGAAAACTTTTCCACAAACCCCATCACGTGACCATATTTTCCTTAAAATCGTGGAAAACTTTTCCTGCCTCAAATTTTCCAGGGAGAATAAGGGGGTCTTTTTGAAAAAAAGCTAAAAGTAAAAAAAGGGTCTTATGTTTGTAAATCGCGACACCCTTCTGAACGAAAACCCTAGTTCCTCCGCCGACCTTCCCACCGTCGTGCTTCCCACCCATCGCATCTCCGCTGAGCTTCCCATCTCTCAGGTTAGCTTCCTTCTATCTCTCTCCCTCTTCCTTTCTCTCTCTCTCTATGCACCGTTGCTTTCTCTATCTCCGAAAAATTTTCAAGTACAAATAATTATGATGAGGACAATGTAGTGATGGTCTTGCTAGAATTCTAAAATTAAGTACATAAGACAAACAATGCTTGAATTCATAGAAAAAGAACATTAATTCTGTGGTTGGGTTTTTGGTGCCTGCATGTTCTTCTGCATTACAGAGAGAATAAACCTATCAGCCAGACAAACCTAAATATAATATATAATATATAATATATTTTTTTATATATATTTAACATATAAAAGCAGTGATCACTGCCCTATAATAATAATAATAATAATAATAATAATAATAATTATTATTATTATTATTATTTTTATTATTTTTATTTCTTGTGTAAAGGTTAAGTGGTGATAAAAAAATATGTAAATATTTTTTTTCATGGAGAAAATAAAAAATTTTCCATGGAAAATGTTACTTTTTCTAGGGAAAATTGATGCAATCAAACAATAAATTTGACATTTTCCATGAAAAATGATAGATTTTCCATGGAAAATAAGAGCAATCAAACGACAAAATATGAATTTTTCATGGAAAATGTAGCTGAAAAATACTGCCAATCAAACAACCACTTTCTTATTTTACCCGAAAAATTTTTCCATGGCAAACTTTTGCATGGAAAAGTTTTCTTTTCCACCCAATTTTCCATCTTGCAATCAAACATAGCCTTAGTGAATTACTTATACGGTTATACCATTATATCTTATATAACACTTTGTTGTTACTTATATGTAGAATACTCCTATGTTGCCAAATGAAATTCTCAAGGACATTTCAGAGACCAAAATAATATCTAGGATTGGACTACGTACAAAATGCCATAAAGGAACTGTTCTCATCAAGCACCCTCACCATGATTATTCTCAAATGCTAGAAACAAATGCACAAAATTCATATGGTGTATATGGGTTGGAAGCAAATGACTATGTATGTCATGATCCATCTTTTGTTTTTATAAAAGTAATTCACTTTTTCTATATGCCAATGAATCAAATAAACATAATAAACTTTATTTTAATTTATGAAAAGAATAAATGAGTGATCTATTATAGTTTATTTATAAATACCATATGGTTTCATTTGTTTTCATTTGCTAGATATTGGAATTTGACCTACAGGCATATCATTAGATCTTCCTTGATGTTTTAAACTCTAAGTATAATCTCATTAATGATTATGTTTGTAGGCACTTGCAAAATTATATAAAACATAAATTTATGAATTTTTACCTAGCAAAATTACATATGCACTAGCAAATACCCCACAGTTTCTTAGTTACATAAAAAAAAAATGAAAAAGAAAAGAGAGAGAGAGAGAGAGAGAGAGAGAGAGAGAGAGAGAGAGAGAGAATGTGTATGACTTAAAATATAGACAATATCAAAGTCCTACTTTATATTCATTGACAATATAAAATTCATTACAATTTATTTATGGTACCATATGAAAATTCAAGATACTTCATGAAATGATATGATTTTAATTTTTGGATATTTTGAATTACTAATATTGCAAAAGTTATTATCTTTATTTACCTTTTGAAAAATTATCAAAAAGTAACATAAATGCACACACAATATGCACAAATACATGTAAGTATGGCTACTCACACCAACAACAAAATTTTTATGTAGTTTACAGGTGTTGTATTTGGATCTAAAACAAGCTGGAAATGTTATTGAGCTCAGATGATAATGGATGTATTTAATATTTCAAGTATTTCAAAAAATCAAGAAAGTAGCATTCACCTTGCTCTTGAGAGAGGATTGTCAGGCCCTTCAGATTATTGGAATTCTCTCGTCTGCGGATGGCATGTAGGTCAATTGATTAAACTTGTCAAGTACTTATATACTTTTGAATTATTTTATTTAAATTAATATTTATTTTTTATTCTAAAAAGTAAAGATATCTCATTTAAAATTTATATAAATTAGTTTATATGTATTTGTGCATTTTAAGATATAGTATAGTCATTGATATTCATAAAGAAATTTACAAAACTCCTATATAATTTTAGGACCAAAGTATTTTAGTTGATGTTCATTAAAATATGTAACATAGTACTTCAAATTTTAAATGAATTGAATATTCAGTCCTTCCATCTGTCATTAAAAAAACTCAGATTTTTACAATGATATTATCACAAATAGAGCAAGGCACTATTAGATAATTTCTCCTATTATCAACTCTTGTCACTTTAATTTAATCTCTATTTAAAAAAAAAATTAATCTCTTAGATTTATAAAACATTTATTTTAGTTATCTAAGATGTAAAAACCATGATACTTGGGTAGTTTAGACAAAAGGTTGAGAATTAACATAGTACATGCAGAATAGCTAGCATGCACAAGCTGATCTTAAGAAGAGAGCTACATTCCGTTAAATTTAAATTTGGAAACCATTTTCTATGTTTTTGAACCCCCAAACTAATGTTTTATGACTTTAAATCTATCTATCTATCTATCTATCTATATATATATAGGGTCATGCTAGTATAGGGCCGGCCTTAACACTATTCATTTAAGATCACCTCATTTTGACGCACTTGGAGAGTATTTTATTCAAATTCAACCGTATGGATGAAAAGAACATAGAAAAATAAGCGAGTATGTCGATTTTCATACATTTTTGTGATCATATGATCATTCATCTTAAAAGGTGAAATTTTATAAAAATCTTAACGGGTTAATTTTTCACCCTTTAAAATGTATGATGATACGCTCACAAAAATGTATGAAAATCGACATGCTAGCTTATTTTTCGATGTCTTTCCATCCATATGGTTGGATTTGGAAAAAAATACTCTTCAAGTGTCTCAAAATAAAGTGACCTTAAATGAATAGTGTTAAGGCCAAAATTTCTATACTAACATGACCCTCTCTCTATATATATATATAAGTTCTTTTCCAAATATAAGTTTAAAGTATGAAGTTTTTTCATATTTTTAAATTTTCTAACTTCATTCTTTATTTCATTGATCTATTTATCTCCATTTTGATATCTACTTTTAGGTTTATCCAGAACTATATGGTGACAAAGCTCCAAGATTATATATTTATTGGACTGTAAGCTTTAAAAACTTCATAAATAGATTTTTTTTTTCCATTTATTCTTAATGATATTTTTTTTGTGAAATTTTACAACGTTCTATATTTATACATTTTTCTAACATTAAAGCTTTTGTCTTTCAGAGTGATGGTTATAAAAAAACAGGATGTTATAATTTAAATTGCCCAGGTTTTATCCAATTGAGTAGGACTTTTACTCTTGGTATGAAGTTACCTATTGGAAAAGGTGTGCTCAAATTAACAGTTTACCAGGTAAGACAACCTCACAATCTTTTAACAAATATATATTTTTGGAGAAAATCAATTAGTAATGCTATGCAACACAAATGATGTATCTTACTGAAGTTTTATACTTAGCCGGAATAGGTTATATATGGTATAACATGATACAAGTTTTTTAGGAATATATGTTCCTAAAAATAATATAATAATCATTGTAAATGTCCAACTATTTGTTTATATAATTAAATAAAATTTATTAATTTATACAATATAATTTTAGAAATCAACTCCTTTGTAAAGATTATTATTTGGAAAATAGAATTTCAAGTTTGAATTTCAATAATACTCGACCTTGTTATGCAATTGATAGACATTTATTTTACTCTTACCGTTTAATTTTATTTCTTTTGTTTTGACAGGACGTAAAAACTTTAAATTGGTTTTTACTACTTGGTGAACAAGAAATTATAGGCTATTGGCCAAAAGAGATATTTAATAACTTGGTGGATAGTTCTGATGTTGAGGTAGCTGGATATATAAATTCACCATTGAATGAAAATAGCCCACCTATGGGCAATGGTATCTTTCCTAATCCAGACCCGTCAAAGGCTTGTGAACTGAAGCACATCAAACTATTAAATGAAAATGGCGATTTTATAGTACTAGGAAGCGATACCACCTATACTTTATTAAATGACCTCCCTGATTACTATGGTGTTGTAATTGAGCATGGGGTCGATGACTTTTCATTGAGTGTTGGTGGACCTGGAGGTTATAAATGAAAATGAGATATAAATTTGATTTACATAAGTTTCATAATATCTCACTGCTACTTGGATTGTCATATCTTATAGTAACTATGAATTTTGAATATTTTAGGTTTCATATTTCTATAATTAATTATATATGGTAGCTATAAATAGCAAATAAAACAGTCATATCACAACTATCAATTTTAAATTTTAAATTATTTTTTATTTTCTAAAATTCGAAACCTTGTTTGGATTGGCTTTTTTTGAGTCAAGAAGCACTTTTTTATAAGTTAAGCGACACACGAAAAAGTTTGTTTCGATTAGATTTTTTAAAAAGCGGCACTAAAAAGCTCAAACGAACTTTTGAGGAAAATTTAGTAATATGGTGTTTTTGAAAAAAACAATTTTGGAGAAGCAGTTTTAGGGCTTAGCAATTACCAAACTATCCCTATTAAATAAAAAAAGACAAGGGTTTTTAAGGGTTCTTCTCCAACCTCTGCATCTCCATCCTTTCTCTGCCAATCCACCGCTCCCTTCATCCTCGGCAAGCGCCGCTCCTGCGTGGGAGAGGTTTTCCCTGCGTGGTGTTGATTGTGTCGTCGTTTTCCTGATCTCGACCTCACGGCTGCGGCGGCGGCGACGTACCTCAATAGTTGGGCCTTGTTCTAGAGGTTTACTGAAAATCTCATCTTTCTTGACATCATACCTCTCGATCCTTCGGCCAAGGTTCGGTTTGGAAGTTTGGGATCCTTCTTCCTGCCTTAGAAAGGTAAAAGATCCAACTTTTTTGTTTGATTTTTGAATGGAATGGCATTTTCTTCTTGTTTTTGGTTGTGATAGATTAAAAATGGGAATTTGAATAATTAACATGCTGAAAGGTCTTTCTTTTTGCTTGTTTGATGTATTAATGGTAATTTTTGTTAAATTTGCATGTTAAAAACCGAAAGTTTGCACTCATATATGGTCTATCTATTCTGGTTTTTCTTATTGATTCATGGCTGATCTCCTTGTAATATGTTGATGATTTTTTTAAAAAGTAATTTTCTTTTGGCATTGAATTATGAGATCCCATGAAATTGGTTCATGTGAACCTTGTGGATGGGGTGTTATGGCCTTATGGGTAATTGTAATCTATTTAATTTTCCGTAGTGACAACACTATGCATGCAGCATGGTACATTGATTGCAATCCTTCCTTCTGAATTGCAGATTTGTTTGGACTAGTCTTCTTACTCATGATCTAGTGGAGTAAGACCAACTTTCTGAAAATGGTTATAAATTATGTGGTCACAAATCTTACTACTAGATTTATGCATCTTCACCTCCATTGTATGATCTATCACTGTTTCATTCTGTCTACAAATAGACTCATCACTGCCAAGTACATTGATCTTTTTTTTTTTCTTCTATTTTTTATGTGATCATTTTGTATGAATGTTACATATGATTGCAGAGATATAACAATGTTCATCATCAAGAAAACCATGTACATTGCTAAGTTTGTTGCAAACTGGATGAATCTTTTATCTTTTTCTCATGCAATCAAACAGAAGAAAACAAAAAATCCATGAATCCAAACACAAGACACTCTCACTGTATGATCTCACCAGTAACAGATTGATTTGGTAGGGAAAATGGGTTCATAGAAAATGATAAGAAGCATCATGATAAGAGGCACTTGAGAATGATGAATCATATCACCTGGTTTGTAACTTAATTCTTCCTGCATTGGATTTTGCTTGCAAGATGATTTTTTTTTTTTGTGTTTATTGGACTATGCTTTTATTGAATCATATCCATTGATTGGTGAAGTTGTAGGTTATCTGGAGTACTTTCACCATGGTTTGAAGAAGAACTTGGAGTTCAGACAAAAGGTGTTGATGAAGAGAAACATCCATTGCAGTTTGAGTGAGATCTTGGACTGCAACAAGAAGAGATCCCTTGTCAAATTTGGCATTTCTTGAAGGCTTTGCTGAGTGTTTTCCTTATGAATTTCATTTCATTTCATTTATTCAAAACTTTTATTGAATTTGTTTGGATGTAATTTCTTTTGTAATTGAGCAGAGAAGTGAATCAATCTAGTGCAAAGCTTTTCAATCAAATTTATGTGACAAATCCATAATAATAATAGATATTATTATAATTATTATTATTATAATTCAATGAATGTCCATTTTAGTCATTTGTCATTAAAAAAGTGCTTTTGGAAATGCACATCCAAACAACTTCTTAGATAAAAAAGTACTTCTGAATTAGTCAATCCAAACATAAAATAAATAAAAACACTGGGCTTGTTTGGATTGGCTTTAAAAAAAAGTGCTTTTTTTAAGTTTGCTAGAAGGACTTCTGAAAAAAGTGGTTCTCATAATAAGTTAAGCGCTTGTGTTATTTTTGTGTTTGGATAGGTTAATCTAGAAGCAGTTTTATAATACTAACAATAAATAAAAATAAATAATTATAATAATAATAAAGGGTATTTTGGTAATTGATACCCTTCAAAATAGCCTTAAAAAGATTTGAGAGGGTGTTTTGATAATTGACACTTTTTAAAACAGTTTCTACAAAACAGCTTTTTTCGTAGTTTACAAATCACTAGCTACGAAAAAGTTTGCTTTTCAAATTTTACGAACTTCTTTTTAGAAAAGCCCATCCAAACATGTTATTTTGTCCCAGAAGCGCTTAACTTACTCTGGAAGCGCTTCTGGGGTAAAAAAAAGCCAATCCAAACAAGGCCTAAACTTACTTTGAGAAGCACTTTTTTCAAAAGTTTTTTTAGGATTTTGGAAAAAAACGCTTTTTTCATAAGCTAATCCAAACAAGGCTTAAATGTCTACTTGGATTGAACAGGTGATGCCATCAAATGTTATCACAACCCTACTATCATAATGCCTTATGACAAATATTTTTTATTTATTTTTTGTTTTATTAGTTTTTTAAAAATCATTATTTGTTTGTGATTGTGGAGTTGTTTTTTTTTTCTTGTTAAATGTGCACATGCCATTAGAAATACATTTTACGTGTAATTTGAACAGCCAACTTCTCTTAGTGAGAGAGAGCGCTAGTCAACCTTTTCTATGAAGGTCAATAAGTTAAGGATTTATTTGAGTACCTACCTACTAATTAGATAATTTAATAATTGAAGATGGAACAAACAATACAAAATCGTATTCACTCAAACTCTAAACTAAACAAAGAACTTTGTTGATTGGTTAACTTGTGGGGGAACTGATCATGTGCTTCTGAAACTTCTCCATTGTCTTGAACTGTTAAAATTTAGTTTGTGCTGTGTAGGGGACCTGATCATGTGCTTCTGAAACTTCTCCATTGTCTTGAACTGTTAATATTTAGTTTGTGTTGTGTAGCACAATATAGAGGGATTAAATTAATATTAAAAATTTTAAAAAATATAATTTATTTTTTATTAAACACCTCATTTGTTAAAATGGATTTATCATGAATAATAATAGCTAACAAAGTCTATATTTGTGAGGATTTTATTCACTAAACAGGAGACAACATATTTTTTCCCCTGTATTTTCTTACATAATAATATGAAAATAAATAGAATTAAATGAAAAATGGGAAGGTGGTAATAATAAATAATAATAATATTATTAATATGATATATAATTAAATGAGGGAATTATTTATTAGTCTCTGGCACTATTTGACACTATTTTCCACCCAAAACACACACACACCCAAAACACTATTACACTAAGCCCCTACACACCCCTCTCAAGGACCCCAGGGAAAAAGTAAACAGTACCAAAGACCAATAGCTCATTATCTATAATTAAATTTATTAAATAATATAATCTTTATTATTATATCTGTCAAAAAGGCCGACACGACACGACACAAGCCCTGCCAGTGTCGAGCACTTTGCGTGCCTGTGCTAGCATGACCCGCAAAACTGAGGGATCAGTCCGACATGACACATGACCAGCTAGTATGGAGTCTATGGACTCATGTCGTGCTAGGCAAGCACACGATTAATTTAAAAAAATAACCCCAATAATCTAATAAATCCAGAAATTTTTTAAAAAAAATCCAGAAAATCACTAAAAAAATAGAAAGAAAGAAAATCTGAAAAACTTCTAAAAATCAAGAAAATCCCATATATTCCAAAAGTAATCCTAAATAAATTCAGGAAATTTCCAAAAAAATAAAATAATTAAAAACCCCATAAAAATGAGAAAACTTATAGAAAATCCAGAAAATTGATGAAATAAAAAAACCAAAGTAAACTCAAAAATTGCCAAAATAAAAAATAAAAAACCCATAAATTCTTTAAACCCTCCAAAAATAGAAAAACTTCTAAAAAATCGGAAAATCAATGAAATTCCAAAAAAATTAAAATAAACTCAGAAATTCCCAAAAAAATCCACAAAATCCCATAAAAATCTTTAAAAAAACAGAAAAATGTGTATAAAGGGCAAGAAATCACAGAAAATCCCAAAAAAAGAATTCCACAAATCCCATAAAAACTAAAAATGGATAATGAACAATAGGTCCCAGAAACAGTGCCAATATCCCTATAGGTCCCTGGGGTAGGTGTTGGGAGGTGTAGCAAATAGTGTGTTGGGTAAGGACTTGGTTACTGTTTCATGGACTTATAAATAATTTGCTCAACTAAAAAACCCCAGAAAAATAAGAAAATTTCGTAAAAAGTTCAGAAATTTCCCTAAAAATTCAAGAAAACGGAGTTTTTTTTTTCACTTTTTTAAGCTTTAAAAGCCTTAAAAAATTTAAAAAACAAAAATCCTAACGAGCAAGCCTGCCCACCAGGTGTTTGTTGCGGGTCGTGCTGGCAAAGCCTGCAACTAGGGCTGTAAACAAGCCGAACTTGATCTGGTCAGGCCCAGCTCGAGCTCGAAATTAGCTCAAATTAGTTTGCTTGAGCTCGGTTTGATTTTAATTTCGAAAGCTCGAGTTCGGCTCGATTTAGCTCGAAATTAAAATCTTGTTTATAAATTAATTTTTTATATTATATATTATATATTAATATTTAGTATTATATTCAACTATTATATTATATATTATATATTAATATATTCATATTAATTTAGAGTTCTTGGTCTCCTGTTAAGGGGTTCATTCGTGAAAAGATCCCAAGTTTGCATCCCCCTACACGGGGTGAGGGCATTTGTGCGTGAGCCTGTGGGTGTTTCGCGCTGAGCCCTTGGGTGCTCCACGTTGCACATGAGAATGGGGTCGATGAATGAAATTTCATTGAGTGTTGGTGGACTGGGTGGTTATAAAAGAAAATAAGATATAAATTTGATTTACATAAGTTTTATATATCTATCAACTATTTGAATTATCATTGATTATAGTGAATGATTAATTTTAGAAGTCTTCGTAAAAACATTCCTAGCCGCAAACCCTTAACCTCTCACAAGAGATAGCTGCAAAAGGATCTTATCTGTGTATAATCCCTCTAAATATTAAATAAATAAAAGAGTGTGATTTATCCATTTTTATTATAAATAAATAAAAAAAAGAAAAGGAGGAGGAGGTAGCAGCCAACTCTCCTTGAAAATGTTGGTCATCCTGTTCATCTTTAATTTGAGTTCTCTTATGGTTTTTTTTTCTTTACCTAAATAACTGCTAATTATTTATTCATAATATATGATACAATAATGGAATGTATATCCAATAGCACTACTGAGCGCTTGAGCGGAGGGATTTCTGGCCAAGGCGGTGCACGGCGGAGGTCATGGCGGAAGGCAGAGATAGACTACTGAAACTGCAGAGAATAGCGGTGACGTGGAATGGGGAGCGTCTGGAGAAGGAGAGTGGAGATGGAGAACAAGGGACAGCTTGACGGGAACCGGACGACGCAGAACGGCATCACTCCACCGGGAAGGGAAGAGGCGCCTGCAGCACCGCAACAGCGCCAAGGAGAGCCGCATCACGAGGAGAGGGAAGACCGTAGGCAAAGGGAGCTAGAACGGGCGATGGAGACAGGGCAGAGCCAGAGTGACTCATCATACGTGGAGGGGCTCACTGGAAAGAAGACCCCTCCGCGACTAGAAGCTCGACAAGAGGAGGACAACCCAAAGGAACGACCCTGGGAGGTGGTGAGGAGCAAGAAGCGGGGGCGCACACCTCCGCTTGGGGAGAGGTCGAGACACACCTCCGGCAAGAGCAACCATCAACGACCCCGCCACTCACCACCACGAAAGCGGACAGCTAGTGGGCTGATCGAGGTCTACGGGAAGTGTCGCCTGCCGAGGCACTTCATGAGTGAATGCAGACGGGTGGAGGTATGTCGCCGCTGCGAGCGGTCGGGACATCGGGAAAAGAGATGCCCGATGCCTCCGCTGAAACTGGGGACCAACCAGGCCCATGGCGGTGGACAAACGGCAAAGAATCGGGGAAAAGCAAAAGAGGAAGAGCCTCTGAAGGCAAAGGACCTCCCCTTGGCTGGGTGCCACAAAGGTGACCGGAGGGGAGGGCTAGGGATCCCGCCACCAGATGACGGGGAAGAGAACCACCATGTTTCTCTGGCCGCGCTCCATCCGGATGGCGGAGAGGGAGACGCTCTAGTGAAGCTCCGTCGTGTCTGTAGTGAAGACGTTGAGGGCCCTCGGGGAGTATCAGAAGGTGACGGCGGCGACAGCTTCATTGTTTGACCCTGAACTAAAATGGACCTCTGAACGCTACGAAGATGACCGGATTCTGATCCACTGCCCGTCGGAGAAGATAGCCAGGGAGCTGGAGAGGCGAGGAGAAATCACCTTCTCGGACTTTATAGTTCGTTATCAACCTTGGACGATGGATATCGACCCATTAGAGAAGACAGATGGGGAGATCCGGTGGATCATCGGTAAGGGACTACCCGCGTTTGGCCGAAATATTGATACTATTACAAGGATCCTCAAGCCAATAGGAGACCTTGTTCACCTCGCCGTCCATGGCCCAAACATTGTTGGACACTTCCGGGCGATGGTGCGGCACCGTCGAGGGAGAAAGTTCCCGACCATCATCCACTCCACCCTCTTGCGGCGAAAATACATGGTGAGAGTGGAGCTATAGTCCGGCCAATCACCGCTCCCGTGGTGCAAGGCGCCGTAGAAAACTGGTGAGGGAACAGGACACGGCCAAGCTGTCGGCGGTGAGGGGTGGCGGAAAGAAAAACCCGTCGGACTATTGGTCCATGCCCAGAAGTCACCCAATGACAGCGCGCAACGCGAGGAGTACGGGAAGTTGGATGGCCACGACACCTGCAGTGAAGATGTAAATAGTGTATGGAGTAAGCATGGATTTGGCAAACAAACAAATGGTGAAAATGGTTTAAAAATGGATGACGTGCCTGAAAAGTCCTCCACAGATGATAGTCAAAGGGGGAAAAGCCACTTGGCGAAACGTGATTCCCTAGCATCCTTGGATGCTCGCAAAAATCCAGGTCCGAGGTTGCTTGGGGCGCCAGAAACCATGTACGCGGTGAACAAGGGACAGGCGTCGCTCTCATAAACCGTCAGCTCCCAAATTGCTGGGAAACGTGCTTCACACCAGTCAAGGGGAAACGCCAGCTCGTCAACATATGGCCAGGTGGCAAGACCTGCAACCATTGATCTGACCTCATCCCAACAAGAGGGGAGCTGTGATGCCGCCACATGGAATGGAAGAGATAATGTTGATGTATCTGGTTTGCATGGAAAGGACAATGATAATCTAACTCAACCACTTATCACTTACTCACAATCTGAAAATATTATACAAACTGTAAATGAAGATGACAGTGATGAGGAATATCTGGATCCAATCCTGGAGAGAGAAATTGAACTCGAATTCGAAACAATGTGGAAATCACAACTAGATGGGGAAGATAGCAATTACTCAGAAAGTCCAACCAATGAACATATTGAACCGGATCCAAATGAAATCACCCATCCAAAGTCCCCTAATGGCCCACCTGGAGATGATCTAGTTTGCATAGTAAGGCCCAATATACAAAGCCCAACACATGAACATGGAGATGGCAGCAATACTCCAATGCAAAGAGAGAGTTCAACACCTGAAGCTACAACAGGCATACTACCTCAAACCCCTAGCAGGATCAAAGGAAAAGAACCCACAATTCCCGGTCCTCATCCGGATATTGACTTATCCAATTACACATGGAGATTCATACATGGTTCATGGATCTTCGTGGACAATACAATAGGGGAAGGCCTTGTAGATGGCACCACACCCGTGGAGCAAGGGAATCTGGAGGAAGCCAAGCAGGAGGAACTTGTCAGCAAGGAAGGAGAAGATTCCCAACCCAAGCATACTACAATGGGGGCACCTTCCAAGGAAGTGATCCGCCGAAGTGGGAGGACCCGAAAACCGATGTCGGCCAGACTCGAGAAGGAAGGTTTCATCGCTCCAACCACCTCTAGGAAGAAGATCCAAGTAAAAGGTATTTATACTACCCCCTCTCCCCTTCTTCACTAACACTTTGTGAGTGGCATGATAGGGATATTCTGGGCAATGGATTGAAGGTAGGAATCGACCTTGGCACATCTGAAGTACAAAAGATTTCATATGTTCAACATATGCGGGCAAGGGAAATGGAGCGGGAACGGGAGTGGGAGGAAACCAACTAGGGTCCCGACCACCCTTAATCAGGATAACCGGGCTCATATTTGTTTGTCAATGAAAGTCATCTCTTGGAATGTTAGAGGACTGGGAAAAAGAAAGAAACGCTACCTAGTTCGAGACCTTCTTTCCACCCACAAAGCAGACATATGTTGCCTACAAGAGACCAAGTTAGAAAACATAAGCAATAGCATTTGGCGCACTATTGGGGGAAATATGTTTGATAAATTTGAACTCCCTGCTGCAAACACCAGAGGAGGCTGTTGTATCGGCTGGAACAGCTCCAAATTCACCCTTCACACAGTGTTCCAAGATCAATTCACAGTCACAACCATTCTAACTGACAAGGCCAACCCAGAAATCTCAAGAATGATCACCACGGTATATTGGTGATCACAAGTGTTTGCATGATGAACACTTGCAGCAAGATATTTGCATGATGAACACTTTGAGTAAGATAAACTTTCAAATCCATAGAGCTTTCAAAACTAGCAGGATTTTAATATAAAAATAGGGGTTGAGCAAATGTATACACCAAATTGTAGCAAATTTTCACAATAAAAAATAAATTCCTAACTTACTTGACTAAAACATGAACACTATAACACTATGACGTATGTTAATTAATAAAATATAATATAATTAATATTATTTCGGCAGGGTTCAGATCGGATCGGATTTTATAAAGCAAAATCGATAAACCGATCCATTAAAATTCCAATAGGTTCGGTTTGGATCTTGGATTTTGACTTTTTTAGTCAACTTCAGTTTTTGATTTTTTACATTGGATTGGATCGGTTCTTCGGTTCTTGGTTTAAAACACCCACCCCTATAACTATGAATACCATTTCCATTTAAAATATTTCCATACTAAATAATCCATTTAAAATATTTACATCTTTATGAATTCGTTATAAATGTTTATTTTACAATAATCCAAACATTCAATACAATTTACATTCATTTAAAAAGTAAATACAGGAAAAATATTATTTATGATTAAAAAAATGGAAAAAACACAGTTTTACAAATTTGTCAATATTCCTACTAACCAAAGCGAGTGGAAGATGCAAAATTCTCACTGTTTGAAACCCAACACTATACTCAAATTATTCTAAACCATAATGGTACTTTTTCATCGAATTCAAATAAGAAAGCATCCTCTATTCTAGGTTTCTTCTTGATCTTCTGAGCTATTGTTTGGCGAAGGACAACATACCTTGCAACATCAAACACCAACTTCACGTTCTATACAATTCAAACAAAATAGATTCAAATTAGCTAAAATTAGTCCAACATAAGTAAAAAACAAGGATGCGTAACATACAACCTATAATGTGTGTTAACATAAAAAATATATACAGGATAACACAAGTGATAATTTATCTCAATAATATAAATACCAAAGAAGTTCAACAATACCATACTTTCATTCTTCATTAGCAAGTAAACTAGATCGGAACGACCTGCAATAGCAGAAGCAGCCTGTCACCTTAACATACACAGCAAATCCATCCAGGTCTTGTAGGCAGTCATTAAAAAAAAAAAAAATCTGGTATGATACTGCACAGAAAAAAAATTGAAATGAACATATGATACGTCATACCATCCAACACAGACATATCAGGTCTGGTACAAGGATATATATACGGCAACAGGCCCCACCCATGTTAGCCCCTTCATGCCAAGCAACTCAAATAATATGACATCTCCAACAAAAAACTATACAACAGTACACTAAATCCCAAAATGGAGACCGTCAACACATATGACAACGACGAATTTATACCTGCCATTTTACAAAGCGAGCCAATTTTGGTAAGAAATCTTAATCTATATATACATTTAGAAATGTTAGTTGAAAGAGTAATTGCAGCTGAAAAAAAATTACCACATCATCATATAGGGAAGCATGCGTCTCACACTGGGTCGGCTGTGAACCGGTCAATGGGTGCGTATCCATCTAAACATGTAACATTGAGGCAACACATCATATATAGCATATACAAAATGTATATGTTACATCCTTTATGGGAAAAAGGCAACTGACCTTGTTTCTTCCTAACCCATCGGCCAAACCCACATCGCCCTGTATATCTGGTTCACACTGATTGGGGGAGATATGGATGTTTGAGTGTAGATCTACACCTTGGTATGGACATTTGGTCATGATATGTCCCAATTCATGACAATTACCACAGTGTCGAGCGGATGACTTACGTTTTAGTTGGATATTGGTGGTGGGTTTTTTCGGAGGCATGGGATCACGAACTGCTGCATATGGATGGTCTCCCAAATTATGGTCTGAAGCTGACTGCAACAGTTGAAGTTCGTCCTTGATGCGATGGATGTAGTCGTTCAATAATTGGAAACCCGCATCACTTCTACAAGCAAGCTCAATAATGCTCTTGCACTTAGTGGTAAGTGAGCCACAACGGACCTCGTTCACCATTTGGTCTCTTAATCCAGGGCAGTCAATGTGCACATCGACGGATGAATTTGCTTGCTTCGACCACCTCCGCCAAATGAAGTGATTTGGTATACATGGCAAGCCAGCAAATTTGCACACTGCAAGGAGATGTTTGCATGGAAAGCCACATGACTCCATCATTAAACAGGAACACTTCATATTCGATGTGGCTTTGTTGAAGGTGACCATGGTTGTACACGTTATACAACTCCATTTGCACATGTTATATATTTCATTGTCCCCTTCGATTAACACACTGCCATTAAGTAGGTAGGCAGACTCCTTGTATAGCTCTCTTTGAAAGATTTAGAAAGAAGGAACATTGTACATTTCCGCCGCCTTAATCTCATAATTATGGAGGGCATGAACGCAAACTGGACGCGAGTATAGCGATTTATGGTCAACCTCATTCTTAGAATTTCAGATTCGGCTCAAAGCACTCTCGAATTTATCAAATAACTCAAACTATTTTAGTTTTATGTTAACGAAATAGTTGATAAAAGAATGCATGGCCTCATATCGAGACATACTTCTCAAACAACCGAAGAAGTAACCCTTCAAATATGTCTCGGCCCAAATATGTCGACAATCATACACCCTTGAAGCCCATGTATTGTTCTGTAGGTTGTAGCTGTCAATCAAAACTGTCCAGCGTGGCTCGAAGTCGTCAACCTCCCAACGATCCATCAAGAACCTTTTGAAATCAACAAGGAAGTGCGGGTCTTTCACCTCGCACATGGCATTCCATTCCAAATGCCATGCACATAGGCGATGTTTTGCTTGTGGAATTATAGCAGTTATTACGACCCGCATAGCCTTATCTCCATCGGTGACTACTAAAACTGGGGTCTTCAAATCCATACACTTAATGAACGTGGATAAAAGTTATGTGTATGCCTCGATCGTCTCGCTATCTAGCAAGGCACATCCATAAATAATGCTTTGATGATGATGGTTCATGCCAATGATCATTACCAATGGAAATTGGTACATGTTTTATTTGCATATGGCATCAAATGCGATAGAATCCCCAAAAAACTTGTAATCCAACTGGCACGTCGGATCAGCCTAGAACAACCAGATCAACCGTTGGTCCCTATCCAATAAATAGTCAAAGTAAAATGATGGGTCACCACGCTTCAAACCGGCAAAGTAGCCAAGAGTTGTCTTTGCATCACTATCGTGCACCAATTACGACCGTTGTTTCACAATGTGGTTATAGATGTCTTTCCTTGTAAACCCCACATTCTTATAACCACCGCTCTGTAGGGCAATATAATCGAAAACTTGGGAGGTCTTCACCCCTACTTTTCTTAAAGCATTGACATCCATCCCATCAGTATCTCTCACAAACCTGTGGGTTGGGATGTATTGGACACGAGATATAAGGACAAGGGCGTGGTTGTGTTTTGGTATTAAATGCCTCACAAAATAGTTTCCTGCCTTGAAATTGAAATTTAATTGAAACATGGTCTGACAATACTCCCGAGTTTCTGGTCTTGAAGGCCTTTTCCGGTCTACGTTCTTAACGTATGAATGATGTCAAACACCCTCCTTGGAACACACCCATTTGTACATCAACACTTTGCCTTTTTTTGATTTGCTGCAATCCCTCCTGCGAACACCAAAGCCCAACTGTTTACTGTATGAACTGTAGAATGATTCACCTTCTTCCCAACTTTCGAAGACCATGGACTTTACAACATCTACAGATAATCCATGTTCTGCATCATCTGCATCTACTGCCTGTTCTCTGTCGGCTGAAGGCTTGACTGGTGTGCTTGCCACATTATGTTCATTACAAGAATCAGGCGAAGTATCTAAAGAATATCCACCCGTACTTTTTTCATCAACCTGATTGTCCGGTAAGACTGGTTCCTCAATGACTCTTTTGCCTTTCACGGACATTTTAATAAACAACAAATCCACAATCTACATAGTAGATGCACAGTTAATAAGTCACTTGGGCTGTCTAAGTATTGCATAGAAACAATAACCACACGCGTAGTATAGTTTGCATGTAGATGAATGCAAGGAATATCATAGTGAAAGCATACAACAAAAGGGTAGAGAGAGATTACTAGCAAATGTAATTGGGTGCTTATTTAAGGAAAAGAACTCCCCAAGGAACCGAGGTGCACCAAAAAGAGGGATGAAAAAAAGTCAGTATTGCAAGGAGAATCTGCCCGGCTGCAACAAGAAAAAATAAGAAACAAATGAATTATATGTTTGTTATAATAAACAATAGGATTGCCACGCATAAATAGTACTTACTTAAAATGATATAAAAAAGAAGTTGAAAAACAATAAGAACACCAACATAAACAAAATGAAAAGAAATAAATTTAAATGACAGCAACAAGTCTTTTGTATCATAATTAGTAATAACATTATATATGAAACAGGTGGCGTGTTATATTACTGGTTTATAACACATTACAAGAAATAATAGTTTTATTGAAATGCCGCAAAATATATTTGAAAACAAGGTCCTCTTATCTTGAGGAAAATACATTCTCGAAGTCCTGTTAATTTAAATAAACAAGAAAAACCTCATTCTAAGAATACAATGCCTGGTCTTTCCTTTTATTAAAAAATACACAACAGACCTATATATCTTTTAAAAGCAAATCTATGATAATATTATAGATGAACACATTGTGTGTACGAAGAGTTTTGCACTTCGGGCAAACAATATCAAGTTTTTGGTGAGACACTAAAGTGACCAAGAATTTTCATACACAAGTGGGCAACCAAATTTTAAGCAATTGATGAAATGAACAACAAGAAACTATATATGCAAGACATAAACTTGTTATTGTCTGAAAATTGCGAAAGTTACCAGCTTGAAGAAAAAACTGAAGCATTAAAAATCGGTGGACGAAATTAGCAAAAAACTTCAATTCCAATCAAATTATGTTGCTCTTTGCTCAGAATTAATACAATGTGAGTCCACCTAATAGTTTGCTTTGACATATGCAACAAAATCTTAAATGAATGACCCCAAATCAAGTTTTGTTATCAGAAATTACACCCTGAACTCTAACATTAATTTAGCGATGGGTTTCTTGGATGTTACACTAAGGTACTTAGAAAATAAAAAATAGTCATAGCTATGCATGCAATATTTGGACCTACTATAAAAGTCCCACCGTTGGATTTATTGAAAAGTTTGTTCTGATATATGTCCCTGTAAACTTAATAACATTTCGACCTGCTATGCACCCTTGGGGATGATTTTTAAATCTTCAAAAACTTTTGCAATATTGCTCTCTTGTAGTTTATGTTGAGAATGTATGTATCTTATCTAAATATGAACATCAAGATACTTAACTGATGATTAGTGGTATGATTCAATACCTCTCCTTGAATACAGCTATATAAAATTAGAAACTAGGAAAATATTTAATTAGAAGTATGTTTTGATACCTCTCTTGAAAGAATCTGAATGTGCTTCTCCATTGAACTGAAAAATAACATTGCACATGATAAGTTACAGAAGGACAGAATAGTGATTCAAACTCATGAAGTGCATGCCAGCTCAATCATCTCAACAACAAGACCAAACTTTAATATATGAATAAGGAAGTTGAAGAACAATAAGAACATCATCATAAAAAAAATGAAAAGTAAATGGGTATGTGCAAATTAAAATGACAACAACAAATCTTCTATATCATATATAATGATAACATTCTACAAAAAAGGTTATATTATTTGTTTATTATTTGGAAATAAATACTTTTATTGAAATGAAAGAAAATATCTTGAAAGATGTAACGCCCCGAAAATTTCAAGTTACCTTCTGGTTAGTTTTTGCTAATGAAGAATGAGATGGATTTGGAAATATTAATGAGTTGTTTATTTTAAACTCCAATTAAGAAGAAATCCAGAATTTGATGGGCAGGGGATTCAACTTCGCAACCATTGGGCCAAAAGGAGGCCCTCTTAAGCCAGGCCAGATGGACGCAGTATCGTTAGTAGTGGATGAATTGGGAGAGCCGAGTAATTAGAAGATGAACTAATTAGTGGTTAAGTGAACTCGATTAATTAACTGGAACAATCTGGTCAGAGGTGAGAGTTCCAATAAAGGAGATCGGGCGAGTCAAAAGTCAGTTTTAGCCGGATGCGGTGTGGCGAGAGAGGCAGGCCCGTGATGCTACGATTCTTGCCAAGTGATGACGGGAATCATTGACCCGGTATTTTCAGATCTGGGTCGGGAGTTTATTAGAAAGATGGCATTAATTAATGGGTGGCATGACATAAAGTTGGAAGATAGAATAAATTGATCAATTATTAAAGGATAAGTTAAAATAATTGAGTTAGTTTATATTAAATATATCAATTAATTAAGAAAAATAGTATTAAAATAGAGGAGAGAGAGAATGAATCTGAGAATTCATCCATCTCTCTCTCTCGATTTCTTCAGACGGACGCCCCCCTCCCCTTGCGCGACCATCGGCGTTAAATTGCCATCGCCGACTCAGCGCCGTGCCCTTGCCGCTACAAGCATTAACCTGTCAGCCTTGAGCTGCCTTACTCGCCCTTGGCGAAGCTTCTGCCCAGTGTCGCGGCTCCAGGCATTTGCCTCCCTCCCCTTGCGATCGCCCACTCGCCCCTCCCTAGTTGTGCAGCGCGCCCCGACCCGCCCGGACTGTCGAGTCGCCACCTTGCGCCCGGCCGACCGCTAAGCTGCGCCGCCCCACTTTCGACGACCCTGCATGCAGCTACAAGCCAGCGCCGCTTTGCCATCCCAGCCTGTACCGTACAGCCTCGGCGCGGCTTGGCGCAACCGGCCAAATTTCTGTCCTCTTCGACGAGTAATTTCCCTAACCGGCGAACCATTGCTAGTCTTGGAGAATCACAGTGAGATTTCTTGACTCAAATATAGAGTTATAAGAGATTCGGGGGAGTGTACATGTGCATGAACTAGGGATTTCAGGACTGACAAATTGGTGAGCTTAGATGCCATGTATAGTATTAATCAAAATTATAACTTAGTTTAATTATGCGAATATGGTGAATGTTTGTATGAGTTTCGGAGCCCTAGAAATAGGGGAAACTCCGCCGAAATTTCTTTTGAAGTCGGTACCGGGCTGTCCCTTTCGAGGATGGGTTTAGCCGCGATATCTTCCCGATCGGGAGTATTAGTGTTCATTAGAAAGGTCGTCGAGGACCTTCGTAATGATAGCTTGATCGATTAACGATCGGGCTTTCGAATCGAATGTTATGAGCGATCCAAGCTAGTCAGTGCTAAACCAGAAGCGATTCCGAGTTATGATTTAGAGTAAAGATTCTTGATTCTAGAATATAGAACCGATTATGTATTTCAGATTCTTATTTAGTTACTATCATTGATTTTAGGAAGAGGTAACAGCCCCGCGGATACTAAAGCAGGACCGAATCGGACGTAGGAGTCTCCGAAGGACTTCAGGTGAGGAAACTTCTCCGTATATTGGTTTTTTTTTAGGTCTTGTATTTATCGTTATTCGTATTCTCGTATTTGCGTGGGTTTTATATCGGTTTGTGGATGCCGAAGATTTTACCGCTATGCATGCATAATAGTTTTTATGCTTGGGGAATATTATGAAATGGTAATGGTAGAATTAGATATAAAGTGAAACCTGTAATGGTGGAAAAATGTATGCATGATAGATGTAGTGGGCGGAACCCTATATAGATATAGATGTTGGACCAACGGGGTTCCGTGATGGAGCCAGAGTCGGGCGTTGATGATTCCGGGTGAGGGAGGGGATTTGTTTTGATCCGTATGTTTCAAAAAAAAAAAATAAAATAAAATGTCTTGCGAAATGATTTTTCATCAAACCCTCTCCCCGACTCGTGAGGGTGCCCCGGTCGGATACGAGCAAGACTATCGCTGGCTCTTACAGTGCATTGAATTAGGGTGGGGATGTCCATGACCGCGGCATAGGTCCCCTCTTGGCACGGGGATGCCTTGTGAGGATGCAAGCCCGAGGTGGATGTAACTTCTTTACCACGGGATGTAATGGAGATGCGGGTAGGTAGCGCCTCCCTTTACCTGCAGGGATGTGATTGAGGTAGGTACATCTCACGTGCTACACATGGATGTACTTGAAGATGGGGTGTTTATTAGAACTGATATTGATGTATGAACTGCATATGGCTTTTTGTGAGTTTTCCGATTGTATTGGCATTAATATCCTGATTGAAGATGATCATGATGATTCCATGTTTTCTGTTAGTTTTCAAAGAATACGAATATTTAGCACAAGTTGTTGAGGGACAGGTATGCATAATACCTGGAGGAGTTGTAGTTACTCACTGAGCTTGTGTAGCTCAGACCCTTGGTTGTTATTATTCTTTCAGGGACTAGACAGGGGTCTGAAGAGCAGTTCGTGGTGCGGGCAGGGATTGAAGACTAGGGGCTCTGACGTACCTTATCAGCATGTATAAATTTAATGTCTTGTACAAGATCAAGTTGGTTCATTTGTGTTTTCTGTAACTCTGATGGGATGTGACTCCCCGTGTGTAACCGGGTTTGTTCATGTCATATTGTATTTAATTTTGCATATTCATTATTTTGTTAGGTTGTAAAGTGCACAGCTTATGGGTCGGGACACTCCCGACCCAGCTGGTGTGACACCTGGTCCTTAGTAAAAAGGGGGTGTCACTTTAAGTGGTATCAGAGCGTAAGTTCGCTCCTAGACCTTAGAGTTTAGAGGTAGTCAGAGCCTTAGGGTGGGAGTTGGTATTGATAGACTTGGTAAATAGCGTTGAGATTTGCTGGAATAATAATGTCGTTAATTAACATTTGTTGGTTATGCAGAATGCCACTTAAGAAACGTGAAAGGCCACCGCGGGTGTCCCGTGAGGACCCAGTGGAGGAGCCTCCTGTAGAGGAACCTCATGTGGATGCCGCGGAGATAAGCGGAATTGGCGATGCCACCCAGGTGTGGTCTGTCCCGGGATACAACCCGGGGATGCAGTAGTTCTTCGAACAGATGACTCAGTCCTTTGCGGCGTTCCCTAACTTTCAACAACAACAATATCAGCCACCACCACCGCCACAAGCATTCCAGCCACAATACCATCAGCCCGTCTGGGGTGGAGATCCATATTATGTGACTCAGGCCCGGCAGATGGGGCTGAATTACTTTCTTGGGACGCGGGATCCAACTGAAGCTGAGGCTTGGGTCAGATATGCGGAGATGGTGTTCGAGTCCTTGAGGGTTCCGGAAGAGGAAAAGGTCACTACTGTGCAACTGTTTTTGGGACAAGAAGCATTGTTATGGTGGGAGTCGATTCGTATGAGTCGGCCCGGGCACAGGATGTGGTCTGGAGGGGAGTTCAAGAAGGCTTTCAAACAGGAGTTCTTACCTCAAGCTCATCGAGATGCAAAGAGAGCAGAATTTGTTTATCTAACCCGAGGGGCGTCGTGTGGCGAGTATAAGGCCAAGTTCTGGCTACCGCCAGATTATGCCCTGGAAATGGTGGAGGATCCGTGGAACCAGTGCAGGAAGTTCGAAGGAGGACTACGGGATGAGATCAAGATCCCTGTTATGGCTAATGGATTCGATGATTTCAAGAAGTTGGTCGAGTCTGCGCTCCGGGTTGAGAGGGGAGTAAATAAACAGAGGCAAGGGCTTGAGAAATGGAACAAGAGAGGTGAACCAAGCTCCCAAGGAGGGGGTAACCCGAGGCCTAATAAGAAGGGCACCAACAGCAGCAGTTCCTCGTCGAGTGGGAAACCACAGTACATTGGTTGCGGCAGTAGTCATCTCGGAACATGCGAGCATATGACCAATACTGGAGATACCCGAGCAAGGTCGACTGGTGGTGGGTCTCAAGGAGGAGGCCATGGGGCTCCTTCCCTCTGAGGCCAGGGCCTTTGCCTTGACACAACAAGAGGCAGTGAATATCCCCGGGGTTATATCAGGAGTAATGCAGATTTTCGGCCTCGATGCATGTGTGTTGATTGACCCTGGTTCCTCACACTCTTACGTAGCCACTGCATTCACCCTTCCCCCACACGTGTACGCTACCCAGCTAGCTGAACCTATGATAGTATCCTCCCCTATTGGGAGCTCGATTATTGTAAAAATAGTGTATAAAGGGTGTGATCTGAGGGTAGAAGATCATCTGCTGCAAGCCGATCTGATTCCTATGAGGATCATGGACTTTGACGCCATTTTAGGAATGGACTGGTTGGCTTTCCACCACGCCACTGTCGATTGTCATATGAAGATGGTGCATTTTTCACGACCCGGCGAGGAGGAGGTCTGCTTTTATGGGAGGCGGGCCCAGACGGAAGAATCGTGCTTGGCGAACCTAGTGGAAGCTGAAGTCCCCAAGAAGGTGTTGCAGGAAATACCGGTAGCGGGGGAATATCCTGACGTGTTCCAAGCGCTACCCGGCTTACCCCCACATAGAGGTATGGAGTTTTCTATCAAACTGCATCCGGGTACAACACCGGTCTCCAGGGCACCTTACAGAATGGCCCCAGTAGAGCTGAAAGAATTGAAGGCCCAGTTGAATGAACTTCTAGAGAAAGGGTTCGTCCGACCTAGTGTCTCCCCCTGGGGTGCTCCTGTCCTGTTTGCGAAGAAGAAAGATGGATCCTTAAGGATGTGTATTGACTATAGACAGCTGAATGATGTTACCATCAAGAACCGATACCCCCTACCTCGCATTGACGACCTTTTTGATCAACTTCGGGAAGCGTGTGTTTTCTCGAAAATTGATTTGAAATCGAGGTACCATCAACTACGAGTAAAGGAGGAAGATGTCCCCAAGACAGCCTTTCGGTGTCGATACGGGCACTTTGAATTCCTAGTGATGCCCTTTGGACTGACCAATGGGCCAGCAGTATTTATGGGGATGATGAACAGGATGTTTGCACCCTATCTGGACCAGTTTGTGGTGGTCTTTATCGATGACATCCTGGTGTACTCTCGAAGCGTTGATGAGCATGTACGCCATCTTAGAATTGTCTTTGCGAGACATTAAGGGAGCAACAACTGTATGCAAACCTCAAGAAGTGCGACTTCTGGCTGGGAGAGATTAAGTTTTTGGGACATATTGTCTCGGCAGCGGGGATCTACGTGGATCCTGAGAAGATTGGAGCTACAACAGATTGGCAAGCCCCAACCTCTGTAAAGGAGATCAGAAGTTTCCTGGGGCTGGCCGGTTACTATCGGCGGTTTGTAGAAGGTTTCTCTGCGATTGCCCAACCCATGACCAAGCTTCTCTGAGGAAGAATGTTAAGTTAGGTGTGGTGAAGGCGTGAGTAGAGCTTCCAGGAGCTGAAGGACCGTCTGGTGTCTGCACCTATTCTTACCTTACCTACTGCAGGAGTAGAATACGAGATTTATAGTGACGCTTCATATAGAGGACTTGGATGTGTCTTGATGCAAGCAGGCAAGGTTATTGCCTATGCATCTAGGCAACTCAAGACCCATGAAGTGAACTATCCAGTTCACGATTTAGAGTTGGCAGCTGTGGTCTTTGCCCTGAAGATATGGCGACACTATCTTTATGGTGAAGCCTGTAAAATCTTCACCGACCACAAGAGCTTGAGGTACTTGATGAGTCAAAGAGAGTTGAACATGCGACAACGAAGGTAGATGGAACTATTAAAGGATTACAATTACACCTTGGAGTACCACCCTGGGAAGGCAAATGTGGTAGCTGATGCCTTGAGTAGGAAGACCATGGCGTGACTGGGGACCACCAACTTTGCCCAACTCCATGAGTTGAGATCCACTGGAGTTCAGATTTCGGTGGATGAGTTGGGTGGGTTACTGGCATGCTTCCAACTCCGTCCGACATTAATCTCACAAATTAAGGAAGCCCAACGACAAGATCCTGATCTGATGAAGTTAGTCATGTCACTGCGGGAAGGGAGGACATGGGGAAAGAAGGGAAAAGGAAAATGTAACTATACTCTATCTCCAGATGGAACAGTGATGGTAGGTACTCAAATTTATGTGCCCCGCAAGGACCATGACATCAAGCGGCCGGATCATGGCGGTAAGCCCATAGTTCAACATATGCCATGCATCCCGGAGCACCAAGATATGTACCGAAATATCAAGGAAAATTACGTCTGGGGAGGGATGAAAAGGGATATTGCAGAGTATGTAGCTAAATGTATGATCTGTCAGCAGATCAAAGCTGAACACAAGAAGCCGCCAGGGTTATTGTTGCCTATAGAAGTCCCGGAATGGAAATGGGAAAGAATAGCGATGGATTTTTGTGGCCAGATTGCACTCGGACTAGCGAAGGCAAGGATGCTGTATGGGTGATCATTGATAGACTGACCAAGTCGGCTCACTTCCTACCGATCAAAACTACTTATTCTCAGTCCCGATTGGCACGACTGTTCGTGGACCAGATTGTCAGGCTACATGGAGTGCCCGTCTCCATCATTTCTGATCGGGACCCGAGGTTTACCTCACACTTTTGGGAGAGCATGCATAAGGCTCTGGGGACGAAGCTAAATCTTACCACGGCATACCACCCCGAGGCCGATGGGCGGATCTGAAAGAGCAATACAAATCTTGGAAGACTTGCTTGAGCATGTGTCATGGAACTTCGGGGCTGGGATGAGAATGCAGGATTGATGGAGTTTGCATACAACAACAACTACCGAGGCGACATCGGAATGCCACCTTTTGAGCGCTCTATGGAAGAAGATCACGGAGACTCCCTTATCTTTGGGATATAGAAGGGGAAAGAAGGATGCTTTGCCACGAGCTTGTCCAATGATCTGAGAGAAGGTGAAGCTTATTAGGAGGCGGTGAGGAAGGCCCAAGATAGGCAATGGGGTTATGCTAATAAATCACCGGCCGGGATCTAGAGTTTGAAGTGGGAGGCGAGTCTTCCTAAAAGTTTCCCCACGGAAGGTGTAATGAGGTTCCACCGGTAGCGGGAAGCTTAGCCCGCATACATTGGACCATATGAGATAGTGGCTAGAGTAGGCCACCGTGGCCTACCATTCGCCAAGCACTGAGGAGTTGTATGAGGATTCATGACGTGTTTCACGTATCGGTTCTACGGAAGTGCCTTTCAGATAACCAAATCTTGTCGGGACCGACCGTAGAACTCGCTCCAGACCTGACGTATGTGGAAGGGCCAGTACGTATCCTCGACAAGAGGGAACAAGCCTTGAGGAACAAAGTTATACCATTGGTGAAGGTGCTATGGAGTCATCACTAAGTGGAAGAAGCCACTTGGGAGAGGGAAGACCGGATGAGGACACAGTATCCTCACTTGTTTTAAATACCTAATGTATCAAAATTTCGGGGACGAAATGTCTTAAGGGTGGGAGAATTGTAACGTCCCGAAAATTTCAAGTTACCTTCTGGTTAGTTTTTGCTAATGAAGAATGAGATGGATTTGGAAATATTAATGAGTTGTTTATTTTAAACTCCAATTAAGAAGAAATCCAGAAATTGATGGGCTGGGGATTCAACTTCGCAACCATTGGGCCAAAAGGAGGCCCTCTTAAGCCGGGCAGGATGGGCCTTGATGTCGTTAGTAGTGGATGAATTGGGAGAGCCGAGGTAATTAGAAGATGAACTAATTAGTGGTTAAGTGAACTCGATTAATTAACTGGAACAATCTGGTCAGAGGTGAGAGTTCCAATAAAGGAGATCGGGCGAGTCAAAAGTCAGTTTTCGCGGATGCGGTGTGGCGAGAGGCGGGCCGTGATGCTACTGATCTTGGCGTGATGGCGGGAATCATTGACCCGTATTTTCGGTCACGGATCGGGACTTTATTAGAAAGATGGCATTAATTAATGGGTGGCATGACATAAAGTTGGAAGATAGAATAAATTGATCAATTATTAAAGGATAAGTTAAAATAATTGGAGTTAGTTTATATTAAATATATCAATTAATTAAGAAAAATAGTATTAAAATAGAGGGAGAGAGAGAATGAATCAGAATTCATCCATCTCTCTCTCATTTCTTAGAGACGGACGCCCCCTCCCCTCATGGCGACCATGGCGTTAGATCTTGTCATGCCGACACCGTGCTAAGCGCACACCTGGCCTTGTGCCTTCTTGCCCGGCGAGCTCTACCCCGGGCCCATGGCTCCGACGCTGCCTCCCCTCCCCTTGCAGTCACCCACCCTGCGCCCCTCCCCGGTTAGATGCGCAGGCTGACCCCGGACACCAGTGCGCCCTTGCGCCGGCTGCTAGTCGCCTCTCCCTGCTCCGACCTGCGGCCCAGCCTTGCCACCAGCGCCGCCTGTCCCACCGTGCAGCCGGTAGCAATGCCAGCGCCCGACCGATACGTCCTCTTGACGAAGTAATTTCCCTAACCGTGAACCATTTGCTAGTCTTGGAGAATCACGGTGAGATTTCTTGACTCTAATATAGAGTTATAAGAGATTCGGGAGTGTACATGTGCATGAACTAGGGATTTCGGGGTGACAAATTGGTGAGCTTAGATGCCATGTATAGTGTTAATCAAAATTATAACTTAGTTTAATTATGCGAATATGGTGAATGTTTGTATGAGTTTGAGCCCTAGAAATAGGGAAACTCATGAAATTTCTTTTGAAGAAGTCGGGCTGTCCCTTTCGAGGGGATGGGTTTTAGCCCACGATATCTTCCCCGATCGGGGAGTATTAGTGTTCATTAGAAATTTCGTCGAGGGACCTTCGTAATGATAGCTTGATCGACACGATCGGGCTTTCAGATCGAATGTTATGAGCGATCCAAGCTAGCTGTGCTAAACCGACGATTCCGAGTTATGATTTAGAGTAAAGATTCTTGATTCTAGAATATAGAACCGATTATGTATTTCAGATTCTTATTTAGTTACTATCATTGATTTTAGGAAGAGGTAACAGCCCCGCGGATACTAAAGCAGGACCGAATCGGACGTAGGAGTCTCCGAAGGACTTCAGGTGAGGAAACTTCTCCGTATATTGGTTTTTTTTAGATCTTGTATTTATCGTGATTCGTATTCTCGTATTTGCGTGGGTTTTATATCGGTTTGTGGATGCCGAAGATTTTACCGCTATGCATGCATAATAGTTTTTATGCTTGGGGAATATTATGAAATGGTAATGGTAGAATTAGATATAAAGTGAAACCTGTAATGGTGGAAAAATGTATGCATGATCGTGCCGTGGATGGAACCCTATATAGATATAGATGTTGGACCAACGGGGTTCCGTGATGGAGCCAGAGTCGGGCGTTGATGATTCCGGGTGAGGGAGGGGATTTGTTTTGATCCGTATGTTTGAAAAAAATAAAAATAAAATAAAATGTCTTGCGAAATGATTTTTCATCAAACCTCCTCCCCAACTCGTGAGGGTGCCCCGGTCGGATACGAGCAAGACTATCGCTGGCTCTTCTGGTCTGTTGAATTAGGGTCGGGGACGTCCATGACACGGCATAGGTCCCCTCTTGGCACAGGATGCCGGCACATGATGCAACTTAGGTGGATGCAACTTCTTTACACAGGATGTAATGGAGATGCGGGTAGGTAGCACCGCCTCCTTCGCACAGGATGTGATTGAGGTAGGTACATCTCCTGTACACATGGATGTACTTGAAGATGGGGTGTTTATTAGAACTGATATTGATGTATGAACTACATATGGCTTTTTGTGAGTTTTCCGATTGTATTGGCATTAATATCCTGATTGAAGATGATCATGATGATTCCATGTTTTCTGTTAGTTTTCAAAGAATACGAATATTTAGCACAAGTTGTTGAGGGACAGGTATGCATAATACCTGGAGGAGTTGTAGTTACTCACTGAGCTTGTGTAGCTCAGACCCTTGGTTGTTATTATTCTTTCAGGGACTAGGCGAGTGCGAAGAAGCGGTTAAATTAGTGCGGGCAGGGATTGAAGACTAGGGGCTCTGATGTACCTGATCGACATGTATAAATTTAATGTCTTGTATAGATCAAGTTGGTTTATTTGTGTTTTCCGTAACTCTGATGGGATGTGACTCTCGGTGTGTAACCGGGTGTGTACATGTCATATTGTATTTAATTCTGCATATTCATTATTTTGTTAGGTTGTAAGTACACAGCTTATGGGTCGGGGCACTCCCGGCCCAGCTGGTGTGACACCTGGTCCTTAGTAAAAAGGGGGTGTCACAAAACAAGGTCATGTTGTATTTAAGATTATACATTTTTCAGGTCCTGTTACTTTTTTTGGACAGAAAAACTTAACTCTGACGTTACAAAGCAAGGTCCTGTTAGATCTAAGAATTAAAAAGAATACCACAAATAGATTTTCATGGATGCAACGCAGCAACAATGACCTTTATATTTATTCAAAAAATAATTAAAAACCTATATATCCATTAAAACAAACCTACACATAATATGTTGGATACACGAAAACAAATTAAAGATCAAACATCCCCATTGAATAGAAGAAAATATATACAAAATTTGAAATAATAGCTTGACAAGAACCCTAACAATCTCATACTTTGTTCTTAATACAGCTCAACTTTTAAACTCTTTGCTCTTGATGAAAAGGGATTCAAGTAGAACAATGACAGGTTAGGCAGCACTACTGCGGGCTATTCACCTCCAAGAACCTTCACAATGATAAAACTTTCCACCGATTTCTATGTGCAAATACTTATTTTACACATGATTAAACTGAAATCACAAACCACAAACATATACAAATAAAGCAAGAGAGGGAGGTAGAAATGATGATTGAATAAGGACGTTGCATCAAGCTCCCATATATACCTAATGGAACTTCAAAAACTCTTCCCAATCGAGGCCCCAAAAGCTGTCATAGCTCCAAAACCCCCCTGCCCAGATCGGACATCTGGAACATCTCCACTGAAAGAGACCTCTTTTTTCTCCTCAGGCTTAGGCTTCTCCGCTCTTCCTTCTTCTCCTATTCCTTCCGATCAGTCTGGATCCGCGCTTCAAAGCCCTAAAAACGAGTAAGGGGCGAGAGCAAGTGTGGGCGGAGATGACGGAGAGAAAGTGATTACGGGAGACATGGAGTGAGGGAGAGACGCGGGAAAGGAGCTTTGAAATGGAAACAAGGTGGAACTTTTTTTTTGTTTTTTTTTTAATCGGACAAGGATTTCGCGGGTTATGAAATACACGCCAATTTTAGTGGAACTTCGATAATGCTTTTAGTTGGTAACATAAATCTAAATTATCAAGGTATTATGGTCATTTCATGTGTTGTTTCTGTCAGAACACCCGCTGTCACCATGTTCGGATGTACGTATGTTGCACATGCCTGTAATAAATGCCCATAACTTTTGGAAATTATGACTATTAAAACAATTAATCTCATATATTTAGTATAATTTAATACTCACACTCAAATCATTGGTAATAATTTAAATAATCTGTTTATAAATTGTGTGAATTTAACTTTTTAACTTTTGGTGGATTTAATGTTGTTTGGGAAATTATTTGTTAGGACCGGGGGCATCACACATTCCACTTAGAAATTCATGCACTGCTTAGACTTGATTGGAGTTCCATTTGTTGATGGCCCTAGCGGGCGTTTATGGCAGAGGTTATCTAGTTCCGAGAAAGTTTGCTGTAATGGTAACTGGCTCTTCAAAAATTTGAAGCCAAGGTGAAGACTTGTTGGATGAATAGATTCCAAATTATGAGATCAAATAGAGAACCATGTTGGCCCACCCATTGGCAGCCAGGCCCGTTCTATAAATGTTGTTTTTGGTGTGAAAGACAGAGGCTCGAGCGGGCCCGCTCATATAACATCGGGACGCCTGAGATCTCTGTCCGTTTGAAGCTTCATGGATGCTTTAAGTGAGCGGGCCTGCGGGCCTGTTTACCAAATTAGCAGTGCACTTGGGCGGCCGAGGTTCTTACAGTCCTTTGAAGAAACCTGTTTGTTTCCTTCTCTTTGATCACAGTGAAAAGCAACTCAATTTTTGGCTTTTCTTGAAGAATCAAAGGACATAACTCTTGATATCAAGAAGGTGACCCAAGTATACCATGTGAAAAGAGTTAGGTGGGTTCGCGAGAGCGCTCGATGATTCACGTAAAGGCGTGTGCCTCGGCGTAGTGATCTTTGAAGCGATCGGTGGAACAAAGGCGAACAAAGTTCAACTTGAGGAGAGAGGCTGATTATGTGGTCCTTTGTTTGAGAGGAGGATTGTTGGGAGTGCAAACATAGTCCCACATGGATAATTGGAGAAAAGTAAAGAGGCATATATATAGTTGAGAACATTCCATAGTAACTTGAGGCTTTTTGGGTTAAGCCCATTAACAAAACCGTCGCAAGGGCTCCGGCCCAAAGCAGGACAATATATCGTTACTAGTCTGTAATGTAAGGTGCTCCAGTCCTAACATTAATGATATTTATTTTATAATAAATCTTAATATTATGTGCTTAATAAGAAACTTTAAAAAATAGAGTATTATTTGTGGGGCCCAAGGAATGTTAGAACTCTTAACTGGTGTGGCATGTAGGTATGCTGCACATACCTATAATAAAATGTTGTCACTCATGCAGTAGGTGAACACATTGAATGATTCCCACCAGCTGAGAGTATGTATATATGATATTAATCTCTTGGGGGTACATTATACCTTTGGATGGTTCCTCAATCCATGGCCCATTCATGATATTCAAAATGCTGCAAGCATCACTGTACTTCAAATCAGGCAGCAACAGTGGTATTAACAAGAAACACCTTGTCTATAACCAAGGTAAGCTGCCAAAGTTCAACCATTCTTTATCTTGTTTCTCTTCAAGATCTTACAAATTGTCTTGTCCACATGGTGGATGAGATAAACCAAGGTAAGCTATCAAAGTTCATTTCATTTCTATTTACAGAAAGACATCAGCAAGCTTAGCTTATTTTTTCTCCAAAAAAAGAAAAAGGTCAAAAGAAGAAAGCTTAACTGATTTCCTTGCATAACTTAGGAATGGACCTAAATAAATGAGAGGAAGATGTTCCAACAACTTGTGAGTGCAGCTAGCCAACCAAGTAGTCCATAGTAAGAAAAAACTAAACTATGGATTGGAAGACCTGTTTCTCTACATAACTTTCTGTGATTACCATTTGGCTGATTTCTACTTACCTTGGTTTATCTCAGGTGTTTTTGTTATCACCAAAGTTGATGCCTGATTTGGAGTACAGTGATGCTTGCAACACTTTGAATATTATGAATAGGCCATGTATTGAGGAACCATCCAAAGGTATCATTACCCCGAGTTTGGAGTTCAATTACTGCTTGTTAGCTCTCACCTCTAAACCTGTGAAGCATTGTTGAAATGTGGAGCAGTGGTAATTCATGGGGTACAGTGATGGGTCTGATATCTTACATCTAAGAAATTATGCACCCCCAAGAGACTTTTTAATATCATATCTGCATAATCTCAGTTGGTGGGATTATTCAAGGTATTCACCTACTGGTTGAGCGGCAGCAGGTTATTTTGTAAAATCTATTTATAGAAACCGTAAGCCTAGTGAGTATAAGTGTTTTTTTTTCTTTTTTATCTATTTCATGCTAATAGAGCATCGTCCTGGGGTAGTGCGTTTAATTCACCTTGTAACAGTATTATGACTTGATGCTTTTGTGTGCAAACTTATAAAAATTAGGTGCCATGGCACCTAGACAAATTAGGTGCACCATTATACAAATTGGGTGCAAGTGCATACAAATTGGGTGCTAAGGTATGGTACTTGACTTTTAACCCGAGGTATTTTAGAATTCACCATTCTCCTGTACATTTTGTAATGAATGTTGACCGGTTGACCTTGACTTAAGGAGTTCGAATTCATTTCGTGGTATTGGTTTCATATTGAGTTTGAATTTGCATCATTCTTGTCAACGCTGCTTAGTTTAAAATTTGTCATGACAAAAAACTCTTACAATACAGCACATGAGATATATTGCTCATTTGGATAATTTGTTATTAGCTAATATAACACAAAAAGAACTCTTATGGCTTGTGAAGATAAAAGGACATTAGCGTGGATGGGAACCTTAGCTATACACGTAGAATCGAGGGCCTAGCGAGGTCAGCGGGGCCCTAAAAAAAGATGAAGAGGCTGCGAAAGCTTATGGCTCCAGATGATATCTCGATTGAAGTTCGGAAATATCTTAAGTAAAGTCTGGGTATTATGGTTAACCAACCCGTTTAACTATATACTAAAAAGGTGGAAATATGCCAAACCCTTGGAAAGAGAATTACGGTTTTTATATATATATATAAAAGTAAGAGGGTTATTTAAAATTGCACAAACTATAGTGGCATTAAATTAATGAGTCACACGATGAACTTGTAAGATAGAGTAATAGAGCATCGACTGAAGGATATTAAGAAAGTGTTAGAGAACCAATTTGGCTTCATTCCCGGTAGCTCTATAATAGGCGTTATATATCCGTGAAAGAGTTTTATGGAGTTCTACATAGAGAAGAAAAAAGATCTTTATATAGTTTTCATTAGCATATAGAAGGCATATGATAATATACCAAGACAAGTTCTTTGGTGGGCATCAGAGAAGAAAAATATTCATATTAAATATATTTGGAGTTATCTATTGATATCTAAGATGACATCCCATGGTATAAGTTGTTCAAGCATGTTATGTTGTTCGACGCTCAGGGACTATGCGTGTGCAGAGGCCACCAACATGTGGTTGATGGAGGAGGTGGGCTTTGTTTATTTTACGAGATTGCTTAACCAGCTTATACATTTCTTTGAAGTGTTTATTTACTACAATTCTACATGTATTAATGCGATTCACGTTAAACAAGCCCCTCTAACTACAGTGCAGAATTGATCTCTTATGTACAAGCCCACCTACGAAGGACATCACTCCTGCGGTGAAATTTGGATTCACCCCATAAGAAGCCACCAAAAGAGGTCCCGCTGTTTATATCAAAAAAAAAAAAAAAAAAATATCTCAAGGGCCAAAAAGAAATATTTCATGGCTCTAAATTTAAATGAAATATTTATTTTGAAATCAAATTATTTCAAAATAAAAAAATATATATATCCTGTCATATTTTAAGATAGCCCGAGAAAAACACATCTCGAGGCGATCTTAAATCCCAAAATTGTCTCCGAGAACATATCTCGAGGCAAACTCAAAATTCCAAAATTGCCCCTGAGAACATATCTCGAGGCAAACTTCAAATTCCAAGATCGCCCGAGAACACATATCTCGAGGCGATTTCAAATTCAAGATCCCACAAGAATACATATCCCAAGATGATCTGAATAAATAAATACAACAAAAAAATAAAAAAATAAAAATAAAAATCCAAGTGCATATCCCAAGGTACCTCAAGAGTGCTGATCCCGAGGCAATATATATAATCAATTAAAAAATCAAATTTAAATTTTGATCCCATCAACAAGGTTCTGATTTGATGGGAAGTTACATTCAACGGGAGGTTTTGATTTGGTCCTATCACAAAATGGGAGAGATATGATAAAAGGGGGATGAGAGCTTACGTGAGCGGAGAGAAGAAAAATGAGAGGAAACTAAAAAAGGGAAGAAAGAAGGCGAGGAAAGAGGAAAAATGAGGAAAAAGACAAAGAAGGGAGAAAAGAAAAGGAGGCGCACCTCTCCCAACTCCACGTAGCGCCCGGCCCGGCGGCAGGCACGCCCCGGCGCCCAGCCCAGCCTTGTGACACACCACTGCGCTTGCGCAGCTTGCTGCTGCGCCTTCAGTGACCCCTAGCGTCGCCTTGGCGCCCAGTGCCCTACTTGCGCCCAGCGCGCCCAGCGCCAGCGCCCAGCGCTCAGCGCACCAGCGCCCCTTGCCAGTACCCCTACGCCTTGCCCCAGCGCCTCCGCGCCTGCCACGCGCACCAGCGCCCCTTTACCTGCAGCGCCCGGCCCTCCAGCGCAGCGCCAGCCTATGCGCTGCACATTTCCTCCCGCTGGCAGCCACCTCCATCCCCTCTCCCGTCTGCGAGCCTCCGCCACCAGCCTCCTGCGCCACCGGAGTAACTCCAGCCAGCTGATTCTTCCCGGCTACTGGCGCGCGCCGGCCCGTCTCGCCGTGATCTCGAAATCCTTCTCCAGCTACCACCGCTCGTTGATGATCCGTGCCTGCAAATAGCGCCCGGCATCAGCGCCGCCGTAAAGCAACACCACGCTTGCTGCGTCTGCGCCGGCCGCGAGATGACCGCCATCAGCACTCCCCGGCATCAATTGGGTCGCCTGCAACAGCAACCCGGACAGCTCCAAATGATCATCGCCAACAATCGGCAACTCCATATGTTAAATTAAATGCGCCATTAGCGGCAGAAAGCGGCAGCCCATTAAATGCGCCATCACGGCAGCGGCGACACCTCATCTACAATGGCACCTCGGGGACAATCGCTGTTCGTCATCAACAAATCAGCACATAATCGCTGTTCGTCATCAACAAATTAGCACACGATTCGGTATTCGTCATCAACAATCAAGCCCCATCATTGCGTCATCAAATGATTCTTTGTTAAATAGTCAACAAATGCGCCTGATTCGTCATCAAATCAAATGCTATCCATCATCAACAATTGTTGACATCGGTTGGTTGCGTCATCAACAATCGACAATTAGCGGTGATTCCTCATCACCAACAAACATTGAAGGTCGTCATCATCAGCATTCTTGAAGATCGTCGCTAACAAAACATTGAAGGTCGTCATCAACAAACTTGAACATCGTCACCAAAAATCTTGAAGATCACCGCCAACGATCTTGAAGATTGCCACCAACAGTTTTGAAGATCGTCATCAACAATCATCAACAGAAATCGGCGTCAGCAACACAATTCTACATCAACTCATCTACATCAACAAAGAACGCATCAATGACCCTTGTTCGTCATCAATCCCGATGCTCGTCATCAAAGTTGCTATCAATTGTCTTTGACTTGTTGAAATTTCTTTGAAATTATCGCCAAATGGGATTTATTTGAGATATGTGAATGCTTGTATAGCAAATGGGAGCCCAGATACAGGGGAAATTATGGCAAATTTTTTTTAAATATGTATGAGCCGTTGTCACGAAGAAATTGTTGCAAAAGAAATGAAAGATTTAAGCTACTGGCTGTTGCAAAATAAAGATTGCAGAAACAAAATATAAATACGAAAGAAGAAAATGGTGCTATGAGATCAAAAGAAGTGAAACAAGAAGAGATCGTGGAGAGGAAAGGAGAAGAGTGATAACTTTTACCATCAAAATCAATGAAAAAGATGAAGTATTGACGAAAATACTAAATAAGCGGGGCTGCATAATTTGCTAGGTGAAGCATTCTTAGAGCTGCTATTAAGCATTTGCAAATTCTAGCTGCTTCTTCTTCTTTAGGCTGAAGTGTTGTTGCCAAAAAAGTACATTCTTCTTTGTAATAAAGGGCCATATTCAAAAATTCACAACATCGGCCAGACAACTCTGATTGAAGTGAGGTCTGCGGCATTGGAAAATAGATATCTAGATCCACAACAGTTAGGTACAATGTAAACTCGTTCAGCAGACCGATCAGTGCGTATTTTGATGGGGAAAAAGGATGAACATTATAGCTCGGCAAATTAATTCCTGAAACCTCGTCTGATTGGCCATATTCAAAAATTCACAACTTTGGCCTGGAAACTCCGATTGAGATAATCTCTACGACGTTGGAAATTAGACATCCGGGTCTCCAACATTCATATACAACACAAACTCATTTGGTGGTCCGATCAGTGTGGATTTCTGATAAATAGAAGGGTAAACTTAAGCATTTCTGCCGATGGCTATGTTGATCGCCCAATTTCAAAAATTCATAACTCTGGCCAGAAAACTCCGATCAAGATGAAATCTGTGGCGTTGGAAATTAGATATCAAGATCTCCAATGGTCATATGTAAAACAGACTCGTTCGGTGGCCCAGTCGGTGTAAATTTTGACGGATAAAATAGTCAATTTCAGCGATCTTGCAGTTGACAATGTCGAAGACTCATTTTCAAAAATCCTTCATTCTTGCCTGAAAACTCCAGTGGGGGTGAAATCTGCGGCATTGAAAACTAAATACCAAGATCTTCAATAGTCGTATATAGCACAAGCCCTTTTGGCATCTCAGGCAGTGCATATTTTGATAGAGAAAAAGGCTAATGCAACTCCTAAAGGGCGGCTCAGTTGGCGATCTGAACCTCAGTCATAAGTCTCAAGCGCAAAGCAACCGGTGGATTATGGATCCCATATGGCGGGGCACAGACCCTGAGGCGGGGGCGACGTCATAAATAAACAAATAAATAAATATATCTATACATATAAACATATGCTGATATGTAACGAATTATTTTGCAAGAAATTGAATTATTCTTCCTCATCCTCTCTACTTGTACTTTTGCCCTTAATCGGAGGTTCCCACGACATTGTCTTGGGTAATTAATAATAGGGGCTTGCCTCTATTAGGAATAAAAGAACCCACAAACAAACAAATATGACATTTGTGCTTCGATATATCGTTTGGTGTCACACGATGCCAGGCATGTATTTTCGATCCCACAAATTCTGGCACGCCCGGTGGGGACGACATTCCTCCTCCCATCTTTGAGGCAAAAAGTACATGTAGAGACTTATGAATTTTGTTAGGGGAGTTGCCGTTGGGCTCTATCATAAAGAGGAAGCTTCAAGTCGAATCCACCGAATAATGGTTTCCTGCACCTGACTAGTCAGGTTGATTGACTATTGAAGAGAGAAGAGAAAGCGTCAGCGGAGACTCTCATAGCAAAAGATGTGCTCTACTCAAAGAAGAGGTGCATACAAGATCTCTTCTGCAATTGGAAGTTCGGCATCCATAGAAGTCCTAAAAGTGGCATACCTTCCGCACATGGAACATTGTCCAAATATGCTTCTTTTGATTGATATGAAGATCTAATGGTCGAGAATCAAAGACTTTCATTTTGTAGGGGTTACCCCAGCCCAGCTTGAGAGGGTACTTTCTACAGAAGAAGACAATGAGCGCATCTTCAAAAGGTTTGACAGAAGGGAACCTTCAAACCTACAAAAGGCTTGCAAAATCAAAAAAAAAAAAAAAATCAAAAAAAAAAAAAAAAATTTAAAAGTCCACCTACTAAGGAATGAAGGTTTCAAATAAGAAGTTGCACTCTGTCTTCTTTCAATATCTTAAAACCATTGAAATAGGTTCTTTCAAACCCCTGGGTTTGGCGAGAATGAACTCAACTACTGCGGAGTCATGACCTCAACCCGATGCATATAAAGGCGGTCGACCTCCAACATGTCACCATAACATGGGATGACGCTAAGTCAACTCTATCATCTGGATGGTCATTGATGCCCGAGGAGGCTCATCACACACACCATGCACGAGATGCCGCGTAAAGTGCAATGGAGTCCTAAAAGGACATAAAAGAAGAAGGATCAAGTCACGTGCCACCACGGGGGCAAAGGATGCAATTGACCTTCAACAATAAAATGTTCCTAAAAGGAAAGATAAGTAAAGCCCAAAGTCCTCCTTAAAGCATTTTCATGGATGCATAAGTTCATATCATCTGGATGGCCTTTGAGGCCGAAAAGGGCCATCCACGCACACCATTCACAAGATCACAGGGGCATAAGAGAAGAAGGATCAAGCCACGCACCACATAGGGGGCAATAAACGAGGGTTGAACCTCAACAACAAAATCTTCCTTCCAACCCAAAATCCTCCTTAAGGAAATTTCAACAAATAAAAACATGCAATATACCGTTGGTTGGCTTGAAGACATACAAAAGTTGAACAACCCAATCCCTCAACAAAAAAAAAAGTCCAAGTTAGTGGAACAAAGAGGAAACTCAGACCCCTATCCTTGAACAGTCCACAACAATGACCTGACAAGTGACACAACAGATGGTCCATACTTATCTTGAGGAGTACAATGCAAATTAGCAATGCGCTCACCTTATGACAATTTGTGGGTATACAAATGCAAAACCTCACTCCTTTGATAGTTTCACCGCAAATCATGCAAGAATACCACAAATCTGCACTCAAGTCATTTCAGATATGGTCACAAATGAAGGACGCATTACTGATACAATTTGGGAGTATGCGGTAAATTATTTTGTGCAAGCCGGGGGCAAGAAGCTCGCCATAGAGCAGCCCCCATAGAAGAAAGGGCATCTCATCCGACATCAACTGTGGAAATGCGGAAAGCGACCCTGAAGCAACAACATCCTCAAATCTCAAAGCGAGGAAGTGTGCATCCCGATGTAGTGAAGCACACACCTCGAAGAAGCATAGATCTCAAGGTGATCATAAAACGCTTATCTTGAGGCAGCCGATGCAAATACAAATCCCAAAATGACGAAGTGTGCGTCCCGATGCAGTGAAGCACACATCTCGAAGCAGCACAGATCTCAAGGTGATGATGAAACGCCTATCTTGAGACAGCTGACAAAAATATAAATCCCCCAAACTGGCGCAAATCTTGAGACATGGTGAAACTCACATCTCAGGATAGCCTATATATATATCCCAAAATGACGCAAATCTTGAGACATGGTGAAACTCACATCTCAGGATAGCCTATATATATCCCAAAATGACGCAAATCTTGAGACATGGTGAATCTCACATCTCAGAATGGCGCAAATCTTGAGGCATGATGAAGCACACATCTCGAGATAGCCGATGCAAATATAAATTCCAAAATGGCACAAATCTCGAGGCATAGTGAAGTACATATCTCGAGATAGCCGATGCAAATATAAATTCCAAGATGGCATGAACCTTGAAGCATGGTAAAGCATACATCTCAAGGCAGCCAATGAAATATAAATCATGAAACATCACAAATCTCGAGGGGTCAATAGAGCACACATCTCGGGGTAGCTGATGAAACGTGAATATCGAAACAGCCATGGATTTTGAGGTGATGATGAAGCACGGATCTCAAAATGGTTGATAAAAATATAAATTCATAAATTCCAAAATGGCACGAATCTTGAGGCCTAGTGAAATACACATCTCAAGATGGCGATGAAAATATAAATCCACGAAACTACATGAAGTCTTGAGGCGAGGATGGAACACACCTCTCAAGACGGTCAATGAAATATAAATCCCAAAGCAGCACAACTCTCGAGGCAAGGATGGAACACACCTCTCGAGACAGCTGATGAAACACAAATATTAAAGCAGCCACAAATCTCGAAGCAACGATGAAAGACGCCTCTCGAGATGGCAACAATACCAAAGTAATGAAGTGTGCATCCCGATGCAGTAAAGCACACATCTCAGAGCAGCACAGATCTCAAGGTGATGATGAAATGCTCATACAAACCCCAAGCAATGAAGTGTGCATCCTGATGCAATGAAGCACACTTCTCAAGGCAGCACAAATCTTGAGATGACGATCAAACACATATCTCAAAGCAGCTGATAAAATCTAAATCCCAAAATAGCACAAATCTCGAGGTAGCGATGGAGCAAGTAACTTGAGACCGCCTATAGAAATATAAATCCCCAAAATAGCACAGATCTTGAGACAAAGTGAAGCACATATCTCGAAATAGCCAATGCAAATATAAATTCCAAAATGGCGCAAATCTTGAGGCATGGCGAAGCACACATCTCAAGATTGCCGATGAAATTATAAATTTCTGAACGACGCAAGTATCGAGGCATTGATAGAGCGCGTATCTCAAGATGATCAATGAAAATACAAATCTTGAAGCAACCACAAATCTCGAGGCACCGATGTAGTACGCAACTTGAGGTGGTTATTCCCAAAGCAAAATATATTTCCCCAAAACCAATTACAAATCCAATGATAAAGTGTGCATCCCGATGCAGTGAAGCACACATCTCAAAGCATCATAGATCTTGAGGTGATGATGGAACACACATCCGAGGCGATTGATGAAATACAAATCCCAAATCAATAAAAGTGTGCGACCCATAATAGTGAAGCACACCTTGGAGGCGACACCAATCTCGAGGGGTAATAGAACACATATCCCGAGAAAACTGATGAAATACAAACCCCAAATTGATGAAGTGTGCATCCCGATGTAGTGAAGCACACATCTCAAAGCATCACAAATCTCGAGGGGGCATGGAGCATGCATCTCGAGGTAGATAATGAAATACAAATATTAAAGCAACTATGAATAATCCGAGACAGCGATGGAGCACGAACCTCAGGATGGCTAATGGAAATACAAATCCAAAACAACTACAAATCTCGAAGCGGCAATCTAGCATGCACTTCGAGGTGGCGACAAATCCTAGGAGCATTGAAGTGTGCATCCTAAGGCAGTGAAGCACAAATCTTGAAGCATCACAGATCTCGAGGGGGCAATGGAGAGCTCGTATCTCGTGATAGATGATGAAATACAAATATCGAATCGGCCATGAATTTTGAGGTAGCGCAGGTCTAGAGACAGCTGATAAAGATATAAATCTCAAAATGATGCAAATCTTGAGGCGGTGAAAGCACAAGATGGCCGATGATAGATCCCAGAGCAACACAAACCTCAAAGCAGCGATAGGACATGCATCTTGAGGTAACTGGAAATACAAATCCAAATGGTTTCAAATCTCAAGGAGGCCATCAAGCATGCACTTCGAGGTGGCAACAAATCCTAGAAATCTTGAAACGATGAAGTGTGTACCCCGAAGTGGTAAATCACATCTCGAATCAGTACAAATCTCGAGGTGTTGATATGGTACATATCTCGATGTAAATGATGAAATACAAATATCGAATCAGTCATGAATTTCGAGATAGCAATAGAGCACAGGTTTCGAGACGGCTAATGATGCAAATATTGAGGCAACAAAGCACACATCACAATTCTCAAGGTGATCGAGACACAAATCCTGATGCTTCCTGAGAGTACAAAATCCAAGATGGCTAAAGGATTGGCTTTCCAAAGCGCATTCGAAATCACTTCAAGAGCTAATGGAAAAGTTGCATAGAACCAATCCAAAAGTGTTATCCGATCATAGAAACTGAAAATAAAAAATGAAAGAAGACATCAAAGCTTATTTCTTCATGCTACAAATGACGCCATGGAGCTCCATAAACCTATTAAACGGCTGGGGCCAAGCTACGATGCATATGAAATCAAAAGAAAATGGGATATGACACATATAAAAGGAAAAATGTTTTCCGAAAATATATATAAAAATGGAAATTCTTCACTTGGGTTCTCAACCACCCATGTGATGAGATCACCAAGGAAATTCGAAATCTTAAACCTATACCCTCTATCAATGAGGTAAGGTATAATATGACTCTTAAAATTTCACATGCTCCTGATACGAACCGAGATTTCAAAGGGGAAATATGGAGTGTCAAACTTGTATCCTCCATTAATGAAGTCAGGTAAAATATGACACTCCTAAAAATGATGAAATCTTCATTTGGGTTCTCAAACATATAATGAGATCACCAGATATATGAAATCTTCATTTGGGTTCTCAAACATATAATGAGATCACCAGATATATGAAATGTCAAACTTGGATTCTCACACTCATATAATGAGATTTCCAAGGAAATATGGAGTGTCAAACCTGTATCCTCTAGCAATAAGGTCAGGTAAAAAATGACGCCTCTAAAAATGATGAAATACAAATCTTCACTTGGGTTCTCATACGCTCATATAATGAGATCGCCAAGATATATGAAATGTTAAACTTGGGTTTTCATACATTTATCTAATGAGATTACCAAGGAAATATGAAATATCAAAACTCGTACCCTCCATCAATGAGGTCAGGTGAAAATATAACACTAGAAGTTTCACATATTCCAAAAAAAAAAAAAGATAAAAAAAATGGAATCGAGATTTCTAAAAATGATGAAATGAAAGAGTGCATACTTGGAAGGCCCATAAGTATGATCCTTGATGATGTTGAAGAGGAAAATGCTGGGGGCAAAAGTGGAAGTCTTCGCCCTCGAGATATCAGAGGAAGCTCGGAGGCAACCATTTATAAAATATTTGGGATATGATAAACTCCCAGGGGGCAAATCGGAAGGCCTTCAGGTAAAGTGAGGCGCCCTAAGATTCACCCTCATATGAAGAAGCGAATGAAATTATGCACGATGTATACTTCGTGATATGTGGTGCACATCAATCCAGGTCCAAGATGCGACTTAAGAGTAAGCGCATGGGATGTCACTAGTCAACCATGGTCGAAATTGCATTGAATATGCTAAAAATACCATATGTGCCAAAAGATACCATCAACATCCAAATCAAAAGCTATGTCCAAAGATAAAAGAGCCGACATTATAGATTCCTTAAGATGTGGGTTTTGTCATGCCACTTGTTGGACTGCAACACGATCCACATCATACTCCTCGGTGTTTGGAATTGAAGCATCCCTCTCCCTCAAAATTCAAATGGCATGAAATTTCAAATGAAGACAATATTTGACTTCGCTTAGATAAACTGGACTCTCTCGACAAAAAGAGGATAGAAATACAGCAGGATCTTGAAGTCTATAACAAATGGGATTGATTCCAGAAGATTATAAAAGGATAGATGATTCGAGTCCTGAAGAGACTCATCATCACCAATGAACGCATCAAGGGCTCAAGTCTCCAAAGAGGGCTTGGCCATAAAAATGAAGAAATTTATATGTTCATACTTCTCCCTCTCAAATAAATTTCGCGAGAGAAGAATGAAGGGGGCATTTGTTTATATCAAAAAAAAATATATATATATATATATCTCAAGGGCCAAAAAGAAATATTTCATGGCTCTAAATTTAAATGAAATATTTATTTTGAAATCAAATTATTTCAAAATAAAAAAATATATATATCCTGTCATATTGTAAGATAGCCCGAGAAAAACACATCTCGAGGCGATCTTAAATCCCAAAATTGTCTCCGAGAACATATCTCGAGGCAAACTCAAAATTCCAAAATTGCCCCTGAGAACATATCTCGAGGCAAACTTCAAATTCCAAGATCGCCCGAGAACACATATCTCGAGGCGATTTCAAATTCAAGATCGCACAAGAATACATATCCCAAGATGATCTGAATAAATAAATACAATAAAAAAAAATAAAAATAAAAAATAAAAATCCAAGTGCATATCCCAAGGCACCTCAAGAGTGCTGATCCCGAGACAATATATATAATCAATTAAAAATCAAATTTAGAATTTTGATCCCATCAACAAGGTTACGATTTGATGGGAAGTTACGATTCAGCAGGAGTTTTTGATTTGGTCCTATCACAAAATGGGAGAGATATGATAAAGAGGGATGAAGCTTACATGAGCAGGGAGAGAAGAAAAAATGAGAGGAAACTAAAAAAAGGGGAAGAAGAAGGCGAGGGAAAGAGGAAAAATGAGAAAAAGACAAAGAAGGGAGAAAAGAAAAGGGGGCGCACCTCTCCCAACTCCACGCTTCGCCCTTGATCCCAGCGGCGGCCCTGACAGCCCGGCCAGCCCGGCCCCGGCCTCGGCCTGCGCCCCGGCTACGCGCCAGTGCCCCCTACATATCCGCGCCTTCGCCCGTACGTCTGCGCACCCGGCCAGCCATCTTGCGCGCGCCACACTTGCAGCGCCAGCCCTGTCCGAGCCCGGCACCTGCGCCCCGGCTGCGCCTAGCGCCTTTTAGCGCTCCCCGTACCCCTTGCGCAGCGCGCCAGCGCCCTCGCGCGCATACGCGCCAGCGCCCTACGCAGGCACCGGCGCCCACTTGCAGCGCCCAGCCACTGCAGCAGCGCCCTGCCCTTGCCTCCAACCCCTGTCCGCGCCTGCACACCTGTTCCTCCACCGGCAGCCACCTCCATCCCCTCTCCCGCCTGCGAGCCTCCGCCACCAGCCTCCTGCGCCACCGGAGTAACTCCAGCCAGCAGTTCTTCCCAGCCTACAGCAGCACCGCCAGCCCCGATCTCCGCCGGCGACCTCGAAATCCTTCTCCAGCTACCACCGCTCGTTGATGATCCGTGCCTGCAAATAGCCGCCAGCATCCCGACGCCGCCATCAGCAACACCACATGCTTGCTCGTCTGCGCCAGCCAGCGAGATGGCGCCATGGCACTCCCGGCATCAGTTGAGTCGCTGCGGCAACGGACAACTCCAAATGATCGCCATAGCAATCGGCAACTCCATATGTTTAAATGCGTCGCCGCCAGCGGCAAACGGCCGGCCCATTAAATGCGCCATCGGCGCGGCGGCTTTGCTCATCTACAATGGCACCTCGGGGACAATGTACATTCGTCATCAACAAATCGGCACACATAATGCATTGTTCGTCATCAACAAATTAGCACCACGATTCGGTACATTTGCGTCATCAACAATCGGCATCCCCATCATTGCGTCATCAAATGATTCTTTGTTAAATGCGTCAACAAATCGAGCGCGCAGTTCGTCATCAAATAAATAAGCTATCCAGCATCAACGATTGACATCCGTTTGTTCGTCATCAACAATCGACAATTAGCGGTGATTCCTCATCACCAACAAACATTGAAGATTAAATGCGTCATCATCGGAATTCTTGAAGATGCGTAAGCTAACAAAACATTGAAGGTCGTCATCAACAAACTTGAAGATGCGTCACCAAAAATCTTGAAGATGCGCCATAGCGATCTTGAAGATTACCACCATGATTTTGAAGATGCGTCATCAACAATCATCAATGAGCAATCGGCGTCGGCAAAACAATTCTACATCAACTCATCTACATCAACAAAGAGCATCAATGACCCTTGTTGCGTCATCAATCTCGATGCTTTCGTCATCAAAGTTGCTATCAATTGTCTTTGACTTGTTGAAATTTCTTGAAATTATCGCCAAATGGGATTTATTTGAGATATGTGAATGCTTGTATAGCAAATGGGAGCCCAGTCTGAGGAAATTATGGCAAATTTTTTTAAATACATTATGAGCCATTGTCACGAAGAAATTGTTGCAAAAGAAATGAAAGATTTAAACTCTTGGCATTTGCAAAATAAACTACGAGGAAAGATTGCGAGAAACAAAATATAAATCTGAAAGAAGAAAATGGTGCTATGAGATCAAAAGAAGTGAAACAAGAAGAGATCGTGGAGAGGAAAGGAGAAGAGTGATAACTTTTACCATCAAAATCAATGAAAAGATGAAGTCGACGAAATACTAAATAGCGGGGCTGCATAATTTACTAGGTGAAGCATTGCCGCTGCTATTAAGCGGTACACAAATTACTGCTTTCTTGCTTTAGTTTGAAGTGTTGTTGCCAAAAAATTTTATTCTTCTTTGTAATAAAGGGCCATATTCAAAAATTCACAACATCGGCGGAGAACTTCTGATTGAAGTGAGATGCTGCGGCATTGGAAAATAGATATCTAGATCCACAGTTGGTTAGGTACAGCGCAAACTTCGTTGGACCGATCGGTCGCGTATTTTGATGGGGAAAAAGGATGAACATTATAGCTTCGGCAAATTAATTCCACGAAACCTCGCAAATGCGATTGGCCATATTCAAAATTCACAACTTTGGCCTGGAAACTCCGATTGAGATAATCTCTGCGGCGTTGGAAATTAGACATCCATGTCTCCAACATTCATATACAACACAAACTCATTGGTGATTACGTCGATTATTGGATTTCGATAAATAGAAGAGGGTAAACTTCGGCATTTACGCCGATAGCTATGTTGATCGCCCAATTTCAAAAATTCATAACTCTGGCGAAAACTCCGATCAAGATGAAATCTGTGGCGTTGGAAATTAGATATCTAGATCTCCAATAGTCATATGTAAAACAAACTCGATTCGGTGGCGGTCGGTGTAAATTTTGTGGATAAAATAGTCAATTTCGTGATCCACGCGTTGACAATGTCGAAGACTCATTTTCAAAATCCTTCATTCTTGCACGAAAACTCCGATTGGGGGTGAAATCTGCGGCATTGAAAACTAAATACCAAGATCTTCAATAGTGGTATATAGCACAAGCCCTTTTTGGCATTTCGAGGCGATTACATATTTTGATGGAGAAAAAGGCTAATGCAACTCTAAAGGCGGCTCGGTTGGCGATCTGAACCTCGGTCATAACTCTCGCGCCATAAAAACCGGTGGATTATGGATCCCATATGGCGAGGCCGCAGACCTGAGAAGGAAGGCGTCGTAAATAAACAAATAAATAAATATATCTATACATATAAACATATGCTGATATGTAACGAATCATATTGCAATAAATTGAATTATTCTTCCTCATCCTCTCTACTTGTACTTTTGCCCTTAATCGGAGGTTCCCACGACATTGTCTGGGGTAATTAATAATAGGGGCTTGGCTCTATTAGGAATAAAAGAACCCACAAACAAACAAATATGACATTTGTGCTTCGATATATCGTTTGGTGTCACACGATGCCAGGCACGTATTTTCGATCCCACACCCGCAGAAGAGAGTCCGGGTGGAAGCACCAAAAGCAAGGGAGGCCAATTTGATGGTCGTCCAGATGGAGCTAAAAGAGCTTCAATCCAAGTACAATAGAAGATTTTACAAATTACTGAGTGATTTTGGATTGCTTGAGTTGTTGGGATTTCGTAGAATAAAATTCGGGGTTTAGGGGTTTTTTTTTTCTCTTTCTGATTTTGGGTATTTACAGAAAAAGATGAGTTTGTTATGCTTTCTTTACGAATTATATCTACCAGTGTTTCCATTTAAACAATGGTGTTTCCATTTATTCACAACAGTTTCCATTTAAGAATATATAAAATCCTTTATAACCCCTCTTGCTTGATGCAGGCTACGAAAATATGACGACCAATCTCGTCAACGGTAGGTGCTACTTGGTTCCGGTAGTGGAAAGACTTGTCGACTTAAAGGAGCATATGACTTGGAGATACTGGGAAATCATACGGAAGACACCCTTTGTCAAATTGACTTAGATTGAACATGTTCTGCATGAGAGGGGAGAGCTCGATGCCCTATTACAGAGGTACGATGGGCACACACAAAAATTTAGGATCGGAGAAAGCCTGCAGCCGTTTAGATACTAGGACGTTGATCTCATCCTTGGCCTCCACTGTGATGGGAAGAGGGTGGTTTTCCATCAAGCAAAAAAAAATAAATAAAAAATAAAAAAAAAATAAAACAAAACAAAACAAAACAAAACAAAACAAAACAAAAAAACAAAATCAACATTTGAAAAGGAATTACTCAGGAGAATCTACGATAGGCACCAGGATACAACAACAACAACAACAACAATAACTAAGCCTTAATCCCAACTAGATGGGGTGGACTATATGAATTCTCTGTCTCCATGTAGCTCTGTCAAAGACAAGATCCGGATTAACATCTATCAAATATAAGACCTTTACACTACCTCTCTCAATGTAATCCTCGGTCTAACTCTACCTCTTTTCATCAAACAAACATCAACTATATCAATTCTATGTCTCCACTGAAGTTTGTGCAATTTTGAATATCCCCTTATTTTTATATATAGGGACCAAGATACACTTTCTCCACTTATTTGGCATCTTACCCTCTTTTAATATAGAGTTAAAAAGTTTGGTTAACCATAATACCCCCACTTCACCAAAACACTTCTAAACTTCAATTGGAATACAATCCGAGCCACAAGCTTTCACATTAATTCATAGTTTTTTAGTGCCTCCTTGACCTCATTAGGCCTGATTTATGTGTATAGCTATAGTTCCTCTCCACTACTAGTGGTATACCTCCTGGAAATGATGTTGTTCCCAAAAAGCTCATGTACGGTTCCAAAAAATTAATTAAAAGTTCATTAAAACTCATCTCGGATGTACAATCCCGATTGTACAAGGCATTAATTAAAGATTAAATTAATTAATTAACATATTCTACACACTTAAAAATAACATGTGCAATTCAACTACAGTAAAATTTATTAACACTATCAAACATATTTCCATTCATTAACACTAGCAAACCCTAAACCTGAACAATATCATAAATCTCCATTCATTTCAATAGACAATTTTGATTGTACATTAAAAACCTGGACAAAATTAAGTTACACCGATAATATTATAAATGTCATGCTTCAACCTGGATTCCAGGCCTTGAGCTTGTGCACAGATCGGCCATACCCTAGCAGAGACGAACCTTACTCGGATACAAGGCCTGGTTAAATCAAAACATATAGCAGATAATAGAAAATAACATAAGCACATAATCTAGAGTCGTATAGCGAAATAAAATAAGGGTACATGCACCCTATAAAAGTCATGGCCCTACAAGGGTCCTACAGAAAATGTCTCACTCTCAACAAAACATGAGGCTCTCAAACCTCTGCAATAAAGTCCCAAACTCTCGTGCCACTCGTAAGCTCGAGTCAGCTACGCCTCGGGACCTGAAAAAAATGAAAATAAGTGTATGAGCTTTCGAAATGAAAGCCCAGTAAGTACCCCGCAAGGATCACAAAGAAGTCATATGTAAAACAAGTAATAACAGGATAAATCATATCAAATCAACATGACAGCCCAGCAAGTGGGGTCCACGCCCCGCATCATCCAGCATCTACGAATCTCAAACCCACGACAAAATCTATCAATAATAAGGACTCCTAACTCATTTACAGTCTCAAGTTCTGAAAATGAAGTCCAAAGAATACTCGGCATACATTCCTCGGTCAGCAACACCAGCCTCGGCTGAAAACGACCCTTCGATCACAAGTCGGTAGCGATGCACCTCTCATACGTGTCGACACAGTCAGCGAATCACCCCCACTGGCGGGTGGGACAACCAAAGTATCGTCCCCCTGGCATGGCAATCCGGAACGCCAGGGTGTCCTCAGCCCTGAACGTCCCCCACCGGAGCCCCCACGCTCTGCTTATACATGCAGAAGAATAGCATATAACAAGGGATGCCAACATCCAAGAAAATTGACAAACATGCTCGAACAAGAATCCAACTACTCAAAGAAGCAAGTATGCATGTATGTAACCATGAAGGCAATAATCCAGGCTATAAAAGAGAGCATGATAGCAACGATATCATAAATCACTCGAACAGGACAACAACAAATCTAATAAACACTCCGTAGAGTGGGTATTATGTCACGCCCCGACCCGATTTCCCGGGACCTCGAGCATGTGAGCAGACCGGCCGTACCCAAGTGGAGACGAGCCTCACTCGGATACAAGGCTTATGTAATAAAAAACAGATAACAAAATGTCAAAATAACTCAATTTCAAAATCAAATATTCTTAGAGTTATACAGCAGAACTTAAAAATTAATTAAACAAGTTATGGCCCTACAAGGGTTCTAAACAAAATCAATGTCTCACACAAGATAATCTGAGGTCCCCGAACCTCTCCGCGCAGCTCTTGAATCCGAAAGCACTACTCTTTAGAACCTAAAAAGCCAAGAAGGAGCAAATAGAATGAGCTTTCAAAAGGAAAGCTCAGTAAGTCCCCCACAGGGATCTCAACAAAATCAAACCGATAAATATGATTAACATATCATAACTCAGCAGTTAATAAATCAAACAACCGGGGCCACACCCCGCACAATCAAACCCTAATGTGTTTGGTAAAGGAATTGGGCAAGTGGAATTGGGCTTGGGTGAAAACAGAGGCAACATTTTCCCGCTCAGGTGCTAACAAGCATTATTTGAAGTAAAGCATTGTTAAATGGCTAATATAATAGATTCATTGAAGTGCCACCACTTCCACAAAAGACCAAAATAACCCTGATTTGATGTGTTGTAACTTTTTGAATAAGGGGCTACTTCATCTCTTTACCTAATTATATAATTTAATATAATTTATTTAATGTGAGGGATAATGGTCAAATATAACTAATTATATTGATTAACTATGATTAAATATAACTAATCAAATATAATTAATTAAATATAACTACTCAAATATAATTTGTCTACCATAACTAATCAAATATTACTAATTACACTGATTAATTAATTAAATAATTAACTTATTAAATATAATTAAATATAAATAATTACATTAATTAAATAAAATTAATAAAATATAACTAATAAAATATAACTAATTACAATGATTAATTAATTTAATATAATTAATTAATTAATTATAACTAATTGAATATAATTAAATCATTGACTTATTACATATAATTAATTAATTAATTAATTAATTATAACAACTTAAATATAATGAAATAATTAGCTTATTAAATATAATTAAATATTTAGCTAATTAAATATAACTAATTACATTAATTAAATATAACTAATCTAATATAACGAATTACACTGAATCATTAATTTAATATAATTAATTAAATATAATGAATTAAATATACTTAATTAATTAATTCCTTCAAACTAATTAAATATAAATAATTACATTAATAAAATATAACTAATCAAATATAATTAATCAAATATAACTAACTAAATATAGCTAATTAAATATAACTAATAAAAATTAATTAAATATAACTAATGAAATATAATTAATTAAATATAAATAATCAAATATAATTAATCAAATATGACTACTTACACTAATTAAAGCTAATCAAATATAACTATTCAAATATAATTAATTAATTAAATATAACTAATAATATGTCAAGCATGCAAAGTAAAAACTTGGGGGTATTGTAGTAATTGTGCCACCCCACTTTTCAACAAAAAAGTAAACCACGTTATGGTTCATTAAAAGGATGTGTTAAGTTTTTCCTTCCAAATTAATTCAAAAAATTTGAAAACCAATTCCACTAAAGCCCAATTCCCACCCATTTAATTCCATTGCCAAACAAGGTCTTAGTCTACCAAGGAAAAGCAAAGTAGAGACTCCTAGACTAAGCAACGGCTCGCATGCCCGGAAAGGAGGTTCAAGAACCAAGAACTACAAAGTTTCTCTGGTCAGTACCCAACCTCTTTTGGAATCGACCTCGGTCGATTGTCGGTAGCGCTACCTCTTATACGTGTCGACACGGTCAGCGTATCGTCCCATTAACAGGTTGGACTGCCAGAGTATCCTCTCCTTGGCATGGAACTATCAGAATGTCAGGGTGTCCTCAGCCCCGAACGCTCCACGTGAGCATTTGCTCCACTTAACCGGCAGAAAGAATAAACTCAATTGGCTTATACCTCCCGACCAGCACACAAGACCATGTGCCCATGATCAAGTGTCAGCCCACGGGTGGGCATGTCTGAAAGAGTGTTTCAGCAAATAGGTAGTGAAACATTACACTCCGATCCGGACGGAGTATAGGCTCACGTCTTTCCACGGCCAAGTGCCGATCAACGGATCCTCATGATCAGTAAACACTACCTCTCACGCTCAACCACACACATACAAAGAAAGCAAGCAACAAAAAGCAAACATGTGTATGCAACCAATAAACAGAAAGCATCATGAAAGGAAGACATGCTAACAAATAGCACTCGTCAAAACAAGAAACCCAAAGATGGGTGGAAAACAAGGCAAAGGTAACTTACCTCAAACAACGATATACTCGAGACTCCCACCTGGCGTGTCTCCACACTCTACGTCAAAATCTGGTAACAAAAAGCCTATTCTCAATATATGCACGTGTAATTAAAAATAATTACTCCTATAATGCAAGTCTAATCAAATGGGCCCGGCCCATTACCAAACTCAACTTCCTAACTAGACTCGACAACACCCAGTCAGGTTCAAAAGAATCAACTCGACTCACTTGAATCACAATTCCCTTAACTAAATACCCAAGTAAATAGTTTATAAACCCCAAACAAATAACCTTCAAGCACTCTCAAAACTCATGCCTACATTGGAATCCCAATAAACCTTAACAGAGACCTATCTGCCTAATTACTCCTTAGCATCCTCATCAAATAAACAACTCCTAAGATACAACCTCAAACTATTGAACGTCCACCACTGTATGATTACTAGAAGTCTCAATGGAAGCCGACTCCCTCCTATAATTCATTAGGAACGCAGCAACCAATATCCCATCTTGGGTCCTTCTGATCCTTGTCCCCGTGCATACAAGCAACAACTTCCACATGCAAGTACACCGTTGGATCCACCAAATCCCACACTATCTATTACCTTCAACTAATGAATCCTCCTTCAACTCCTACAAACTATACCCAATGTCAGCAGAATATTAACAGAAATCCTCCAAACACCCAACAAAGATTCATTAACCCTCAAAAACCCTATATGTACATCATAAAGAATTTTATCAAATCAAGATCCTACCAAGCTTCTAAACCACAAGATTAGATTCACTCCCTTAATCCAAACCTTGATCAGGCCCTCAAATAAATACTAAAAATCAGATCTAAACAACACACCAGTCAAGCTTCTCCACAGATGAAACCTACTCTAGATGACAATGAACTAGGCCTCTCCCTCTCATGTTCACTGTCATGCATGCCTGCCCATATGCTATTAATCATTGAGGAAGCTTTATTACCATCTCCTTTATCCATACTTAACAGAACTATGATTATTAATAAATTAGTTATCCAATTATATGCAGGGATGGAGGAGACTCACTGATAACTGACTGTTCACGGTGGGGGTGACGCTCCAACAATCTCTTCTGGTCTGGCCTGGTTGGTACTCTCCCTCTCGACCTCTCTCACGGAAAGAAAAAAAAATGAATCACCACCGCTAGTCGTTCTGCAATTAGGTTTAGGAGCAGTTTAATATATATATATATAGATATATTGGAAGGATTAGATAAGAATTTTGATGACTCTCTCTCGCGTTTAAACGAATCTTTTAATCCTTATCTCCTTCCTGTTAGACCGGTACCTCATGTGGAGGAGCGGTTATCACACTGGCAGAGGAGAAATCCTCGCCCACGCCTCGGAATTGGCTTTCTCCACAGATGAACGGCTAGAAGCACGAGCCCAGCCCATTCGTGGTCTTCCCCATAGCTCATTTCCAGCCGTAGGATCCCTCACACTAAAACCCTTCGATTAATCCCAGCCCTTCATTTAAACAAAACCTTCATGTGCATGGCATTCTCTCACATGCTTTAATCTAAAATCTTCCAAATCCCATCAATGGCAACCTTTCTGCCCTCTTGTAAATATATTACTTTATATTATTATTATGATTTTTGCAACCTTTAATCTCCGACCCGCCCACATTGAGAATGCGGGGGAGAATGCCTTAGTTTATTATGCCACTTTGCATTTGACCCCTTGTGTAAACAGTAACAACACATGCAAGTCCCCACATTTCCTTTACGTGGAATCTTGTCATTACGTCATAGCGATGCTGCTTTTCTTTTTTCTTTTCTTTTTTTCCTTTGTGTTCAAAAGATTATCAAACTCATTATCCTATCAAGTATATATATATATAGCACCCATCAAAATCACTTGGAGATACATATATATATATATATATATATATATATATATATATATATATATATATATATCATCCATCAAATCTTGTTTAATATAGATTTGTGAATACATATTAAATTTTATCTTATCTAATCCGATATATATATATATATATATATATATATATATATATATTATTTTTATCCAACCCTCCTATCAATTCTATTTCTAATATGATTCTTAACCACCAATAAAATATTTATTTATTTATATGTAAATATCTATAAATAAATCCCGTTAAATCTAAGTTTGGAAATTTCATTAATTAACATTCTAATTCAAGAATAATTAGAAGACTTTATTCCAACTCAAATTCAAACAAAACCATCCTTGGGAGACTCTTCCTTACTCTCTAACAATTATCAGCTTTAATTAATTAAAGCCTAATAGGAAACATAAATTCCTAAATAAAATAATAATAATCCAAAAATAAAATCCTGGATTTTACATACAAGGCGGGAGTAACTTACAGTATTTCAAAGTTATCCGTCAATATTTCCTTCAAACATGGCTTTATGTTTTAAACCGGTATCTGGTAAGTAGAAATTTACTTTAGTATAGCCGTCAATCTATAACAGACAGTTTTTTACACTTCGGTGATTAATGTTTATTTTAATATCTTATATAATTAATAAACTTAATAAAAGTGATTGCATCCTACCACCAACCCCATCCCTTTCATTTCCGAACATAGTTTTGTCAAATTCCTTCTTCTCATAACCTGAACTTTCACAAGCATGTCAGAGAACTAAATACTATGCATGAATGTCAACATCAACTTTTAAAACTTTATAAAACTCACAAGAGAAGAACTATGCACATTCTTTCTCATTTTATTATTACATATATATATTTTTTATTTTTTTTCTCCTTTCTCCCTCTCTAAAACCCAACCATGAACTACTATTTATATTATTACTATTTTATTTCTCCTTTATCCCTCTCTAAAACCCAACCATGACTACTCCCTCTCTTACTTCTTTTCCCTCTCTTTTCTTTACTCCTGGTTTCATCTTCCTTCTTTCACAACCGTGAAGCACAATCCATTAATTTTTTTATGCTTATTCGTTTTTAGTGTTATTCCATTAACATATTTAATTTAAACACACCAGAGTGGACACTAGTGTTAGGTTCAAAACTTCTCTTCCTCCCCTCCATTCAAGTTCACCTTAGCTTCTTAGTTCTTTACCACCCATCAGTTCTAACACCAGCTTTAGAAAGAGATTTCGGATACTCACCAGACAACTCCCAAGTTTTGGTGCAAGACGCTGGCTTCAGCCACACAACCAACTCCTACTACTCGAACGAAACAGAGGGACGGACTTCGGGAGAGACACCAAAGTAGGAGAGAAAGTACTATCGAAGTTATCACTCAAGTGGAGAGGCCCTGTCTTATATTGACACCGAGAGAACTTCAAGGAAACCACAAGATATATGATAGCTGGTGCCTCGGAATTGTGCTTCACTCCGATGAACAATGATCCCTCATCCGCATAGCTAATCCAAGAGAGAGATCCATTCCCATCGCCGTCCTGGTATCACATCCCGCCACAGGATGCCTCGCCACACAGAGTACTTTGACAGAAACACAAATGCGTTTGTGTTTCTCCTCGCCATTAAGCAGCTAAGAAGAACCACCATGCATGGGTTTCAAGTTCCTCCTGTGATGGACAGTGGATATTGGTTGATCTGAACCGTTGATCTCTTACCCATCCTTGAGCTGGCAATAGGTTCACTCCACCGTTAGATAATAAGCGCTTTGATTCCCAGCCATGGATGTTTCTCTTTATGTCACGCCCGAACCCGGGTCCTGGGCCTCAGCGAACGCGACAGACGCCGCGTACTTATAGGGTCACCCCTATAAGCACGCAAGGCTCAGTAACACAAGCAGATAATTAAAACATATTTAAAATTATTAATCAGCAGAAGAAAATATATAAGGTTATACAAAAACCCTATACAGGTCCCGAATAAAAATACAACTCTCACTCAGAAAAGAATGGAGGCCCGCAAACCTCAGCTCAAAATATCCCCAACGCTGCTAGGCTGTCTCGTGGAAGCTCCCTCCAGAGTCCCACTCCTAGCTACTCATCGTCACTTGGGAAAAATAGAGCAACCAAGTGCATGAGCCAAAGAAAGGCCCAGTAGGATCACAATTAAATCAATAAATGTGGCGAAAGCCATAAGCAATGAATAGAAAGTAAATCAAGTGCAACCAGAGAGTGAAACAAAATCACAAGCAAATAAAAAGTCTCGGGAATGTGGATAAATCCAAGGATGTACTCAATCTCCTGGCATAATGGATACTATGATACCTCCAGTATCATATGATATCCCTCAGATATCATCTTCGGTCTACGCCGGATAGCGCTATAACAATCATGTGCACATGGCCAGAAAATACCGCTCTCTGACTAAGCCTCATCCGATAGAGTAGCAAATACTCGTGGCCAGAAATTATTCACCCTCTGCCGGGGCCTCCGTCCGATGTATCATGCCTGTATGTAAGAGATTGCTAGTACGAATACCTAACAACAAGTATACATATATATCCAAGGCAACAACATCTCGAATATATGTATAATCAATGATCTCGTCGAGATCGGAAGCTAAACATATCTAAGAAGTAAACTCGACTCAAATATGTATAAGAAAATAAGGAAAGCAACAATCTCCCTGAGATATAAAGCCGATACATATGAGGAAACCCATCTCGAATATGTATTGGGAACCTCTCGAGGAAAGAAGAGTACAAGAATCATAAGCAAGGTAAGAGGAAGGAATACTCATTGCAAAGAATAGAATATCAACAGACTGCTATGGAGTACTACCCCCCTTGACCATTCCAGGTGCAACTAGAATGCCGGAGGGTACTCCACTAGCCATATGCCATGGAGTATCACTCCCACTGGCCATATGCCATGGAATACTACCTCCTGGCCATCCCATAACAACACAAGAAGAATGTCAAGAAGTACTCCCTCAAAGCAAATCATATCAGAACATACAAGCTTAGACAAATGCAACAAGCATAACATGTCAGCAGACAAAGAAAGTATCAAAAGATGGATTCCAACATCCATCTAGCACAACAACAACAAAATTCAATAGAATACTATGAGTTAGAAATACTCACAGCACCTGTGCGAGAGCCTACAGAATATACTGAACAACAAGTATATATCCAAGGAAACAATCCATCTCGAATATATATATGAATAGAAAGAAATCACAAGTAGGGTAGGGAGTTAGAAAGAACACTACACCCGGTGCGAGAGCCTACCTCATTCGCTTCTATGACCTACCCAGGTCTGAGTCTTCTACTGAGGTCCTCGACCACCTTACCACGTCCTAACCATGGTAAATGTTCATCACATAACATTTCATAGCAATCTGAATGCATTACATGCATTTAATTACCCTAATCGTGAGATTACCGAAATGTTGGCTTTTTAATTTATAACCGATGGAGTCGGGCTCTTAGACACCTGCCCACACCATTTTTATTAGTTTAAATATACACCCGAACTATCGGGACAATCGGAATCAAATTCCGAGTCTTTTTGAAAAATTGCCGAAAGTTATGAGTTTTATGGTTACTGTAGCTACAGTAATGCTACAGTGAAACCGGGGGTGTTACCTCTGAACAAGGAGTTCCAAGTCTCTACAATTAACCATAAATCTGATAAATTAAAAACATCCAACTCATGTTCAAATATTAGTTTATCTCAACTTAGCAAGTTCAAGCTTGGTTTGAAATCAAGTCAAAACTGATCCATGTCCCTATTCGTGCATGTGTTAACACCAGGTACTATATTAATTTCCTCAGGCCTGTACCCAATCATAAATTTATAGTTACATCTTCTAGAAAGTTGCAGGTTGTTCCCAACTCTTATTTTCCTCTACAGGATCTCCTTCAACATAAAATTATTCGCATTCTAATACGTTTTGTAACAAGAATATTCCAGCATGAGGTTCAACAAATGGAATTTAATTACCTTCATCATCTAATAGGTTTGAAGTTTGATTTGTTAGGAGAGGTGGTTGGGAACACTCACAATTTGTAGGTCCAACCTACATATCAAATGAATACCATCTAATGCACAAACTATCCAACTCAATATATATATATATATATATATATATATATATATATATATATATATATATATAAATCCAATTATCCCACAAGGATATGAATCCAGATTCTCAATGCAGTAAATCATTAGAAAATGCTACAATTTATAATACTATATCTCTACTCTTTTAAATGGCCAAGTATTCAACCCGCAAACACCGACATACTTCAAGATGTTCATATTTATAACAACTATTTGAAACATGCGTATAACCCATTAAAGAAACCAAATCCATCGATGACCACTAACTGAAAATCAAAATGGCATGATTTACACTATGGAAACCATTCCCCAAGCCAACACACATATCCGAGATCCATCATTCATTAGAACAATTTAGAATGCAAGACTAGAATTCCATCGGATCATAGATCAAGGAAACAAGGAAAAGAAGGAAACATAACAAACCAGAGGACAAGGATTTAACAAAAATACAGGGAACAGAACCTATGATTTCATAGGGAAAAGCCATCAAACAAAATGCCTCCACCCATTTTATTCCAATACAACTGAACACAAATCTTAGTCCTGTCTCCATTCTGAACATTGGGACCTGGAAATCCTTTGAAATCAAAAGCTACTGGCTTACTATATCTTTGAGTATTTGGTAGTTCAATTAATTGCATTAATTAAAGAGTTACATAGACAACAGAGGTCCGTACTAAACATCTCCAAAGGCCTCAAAATGATCTCTAACACAAGAAACTAAGTACTATCCATTACGATCATATTAACAAAATCTGATCTTGTTCGCACAGGCGATAAGGAAATCCTCATCAATCCGAAAAAATGGAAGAAATTCAAGAGGCAAGAAATCGAGATCTCACCGCTCTGGCTCCTTTCCTTGGCAGCCTCCTCCGCTTCAAGCTTAAGCTTCTGGAGGGCCCAATTCATGGAGATAGTCAATACTGGCCGGCCTCTCAGCTCCGGCACGGAGCGCTGTCAACCTCCGGTTTCCATCAAGCTGGTGAGAGAGTAGAAAGGAGAGGTGTGCTATTGAAGCTTCCCAAGCTTCAAGGGAGAGGCTCAGCCTTCAAACAAAGTTATTAATATATTATATGAAACAACACAATACTCCATTTGGCCTGCCAGACCTTCATGAAGTAAAAATGGCATTAATGGAGGTTGAGTGGGTTATGAAATCATCATTTAAAATTCCCTCCCTTTATATATATATATATATATATATATGTAAAATCCAAGGATTTTATGAGTTAAATTAGTTTAAATTGGATTATTAAATAAAGAGGTTTTCTTAATTAATTAAATGATTTAATTAAGTGGGAGAAAATGAAATTAAAGATAAAAACCCTAATTAGGGTTGGGTTGGGTCATTGAGGACCTGAATGTGATTACAAAAGTATTAGGGACTAGAAGTAAATAATCTTTTCTCTCAGATGGAGGACTAAAATATAACCTAAAAAGAAACAGGGACCTCTGGATAATTTTCTAAGCGAAAAAGCCATATGGAAATGGTTCAACGACCAAGATTAGATTATGTGAGATGGAAGCTGATCCCGAGGCATTATAACGGCCCACTGAAGGCCACGTGTCGAGCTAGGAATGGATCTATCAAATCAGATGCTATCACGAGGCGTGAACTCGTGGCAAGTTAATGGCCGCATATCTCAGTGGAAACCCATCCGAGGCACTGGATCGAGCTCCGGCCGTTGGATGATGATTTAATTATAGCCTGTCATCTGGGGATTGCAGGATACGAGGCATAAGTTTATGATCCGGCCGTTGATCGTGATGGGATCTCGGCCGTAAATCAAAGGGATTCTTGATTCGAGGTTCTCTGATCTAATCTGGGCCGTTGGTACCTATCACGTGATCTCCACCGCTTATCCGAGAGAACCGATCTCGAGGACAGCCACCGTCACCCAGCCGCGACGCTCGCGGCGCTGCCAGCCAGCTGACACCCGCCACCTCCCCATAATGCTACGCGGTAATGCCGCTCGTCCGAGCGGCGAAGTAATTCGTAGACGTTGGTGATCGGTTCATCTGCCTCCCCTCTATAAAAGCCCCTCCCTGGCTCCTTCTCAAACACCGAGAAGAACGAATTCGTTGAAGTCGCCGGTGAGGTAAGCCGAAGAAGACAGGAGAAGCGTTGGGAGCCCTGATCGCCATCAAACGTTGCGGGGAGCTTGCGCAGGCAGGTACGATCCTTCTCTGTAGGTTAATTGCAAGGTTAGCGTGCATATAGTAGTAGTTAGAGCTCGCCGGAAATAGGCTCATGGCCGGTAGTGAATGGATGGAGGGAAGGGTCCTAGGAATAATTAAAGTGTGCAGGCATGTTCTTCGCTCGAAGGGGAACCTCGTGGCATGGTTTTTAGTGAGAATGGGCTCTCGGACGAGGGACTTCAGTGCTCCTGTAATCCTCTCCGGCGAGGTGAGGAAAGAGAAGGGAGGAGAGGCTGACGGTGGTGATTATGGACTGCTAAGAAGTTCCGGAGGAGAGGAGAACTCGACGCAGGCGGTTCTCGGCCACCACATCTTCTCCCACGACCACCTTCGGAGCTCCGTCGAGGCTCTGTCAAGGAAGAGAAAGAAAAGGAGAGAGAGACGGTAGAGAAGATGAATTAAAAAAAAAGTAATAAAAATTTATTAGTTTTAATCTAATATAGTGTGACAATTATTTAGTTGTCAAATTTATGTAAGTTATGGAATAAATAATTGGGAAAATTGTTTAATAAGTTTGTTAATTATAATTAGTAGTTAATTAGATAATTAACTAGCTAATTATTTGATTAATGATTAGAAGGGATTAATTTATTGAAATGTGACAAAAGCCTAGGTTAATTAGACATTATATAATGTAGGTAAATTAATCCTTTTTAATTGTTTACTAGTTTGATTAAAGAATACCAGGTAATGGGCTTAATCAAATCGATGATTAGATTAGAAGGACCAAGGTATGGACCTAAGTAACAAGAAAATTGATTTGGTGAAATCAATTAAAAGAAAGCTAATCTTGGGTTCGTGCTGTGACCTAATTAGATTAGGTATGAAAATAAATAAATAAAAAAAAAAATGGACATAGCTATGGTATAAAAGAAAAATAGTTAAATAATAAAAGGGAGGGTTGTGGGTGGTGGGAGTTGACACCAAGACCACCCAAACCTAGTGGTTGGGCCTTAACCCATGGGACATGGCTAGCCACGTGATAAGGGTTACCCTTTGTTAAATAAATAGGACAAGACAAGAATGAGTGAAGCTAATGGGCCTAATTTGGCTAAGAGGACTAGGGACAATCAATTTGGTTCGTACCACGACAAATACAAGTAAGGTCGACCAGTTGACCAAAGTTTGACTAAAGTTGACCAAGTTTGGGTTCAGGGTCAACTAAAGACTTGGAAATGGGACGGTAACCAAATAGATGGTCTTTAAGACCCAATTAGTTGGGCTTAGGCCCACCGAAGGCGAGAATCATGCATGTACATCTAGGAAACCTAAGGTTTTATTAGAAAGTTGGTTCTAATAGAAACTTTATCGTCAGGTATTCTCGGTGAGACTTAGAGACACTTCTGGAGGAGACTAGGAGGGTTTCTAGTTCCAGTAAAAGGTAAGTACACGTGCCTAGTACCTACTCTTCGGAGTTTCTTTTGACTTGATCATGTTTTCTTGATTTATGCTTCATTGATGTCATTCATGCATCCTTTTCTATTTTAGATTTCTGTTGAGCATGAATGTTGTTTTCGGGATGTTGGTATCCATGTTTGTTATGATCTACTGCCCGGACTCAGTGGAGCGTGGGGGCTCCGACAGGGAAATGTTCAGGGACAGGAACCCCTGGCATTTCAGCTTACCGTGCCAGAGAGGCGATTCTATGGTGGTCTTACCTGTTAGTGGGGAAGATATGCTGACCGTGTTAACACGTATGTGAGGTGGTACTACGTGCACTTACGACCGAGGGTCAAAGCGACCCGGAGGGTCGAAGTTCTACAAGTAGTAGCTAGTTATAATCTTGACCGGGAGTGATCTTTGAGCTTCACTTTTGAAACTCAATACAGAGCTGAGGGTTTTCTGTTAAAAAGGGGTCGCACCGTTGTCTTAGTTGTGGTAGACCCCCAGTGATGTTTTCCATAGGGACGAGGTCCCATTGTTTCCCTTCGAAAGCTCATGCATTTGTTCTTTTGTTCCTTACAGATCCCGAGGTTTAGAGAGCAGTTGTTGAGGAGGTCGAGATAGGAGCCATTGAGGTCTGGTGTCTCCTTGAGATGTCTTTCTATTTTTTTTTGTACTGTTATTTCTTAGGACCGGTATAGGGACCTGGTTTGTGTAGGGCCTATGGACCCTTTGACTCTATGTATACTAGGACTTGAGTTTAATTTATGTTATGGTTGTTATCTGCTGATTCACATTTAGGCCTTGTATTCGAGTTGAGCTTGACTCTTCTTAGGTAATGACCGGTTCCAGCGCATTACGCTCGAGGTCCCTGGATCCGGGTCGGGGCGTGACAGATTAAAGTGGTATCAGAGCAGGTTTCTAGTTTAGAACAGATAACAAAACCCTAGATGCCCTTAGCCAGTTGCATGGACTGAGTGTCGGACTAGGGTAGTATAGTTAGTTGTACATTAGATTGATGCCTGGTTTTACCTGCAGGATGTCGGGACCTGCGCACCGTATGGATTCATCTGAGGACGAGGTGGAGTTAGATCGTGAGAATACTCCACCACCCCGTGCTGACTCTTCGGATCCTGCAGAGATCCTTTCTGAGATGAGGAGGACTGTGGAAGCCACCAATCAGAAGATTGATAGGCTTCAGTCCACGGTTGCTATGCTCGTCCAGAGACAGAGGGACGAGGGTGTGAGGGTCCCCGTTGCTCAGAGGCTAGTAGGCAGGAGCCCGAGAGTTCTGCTGGTACAGGAGATAGTGAGCCCGAGCATTCCTCCTAGACGGGTATGTCGAGCCCGTGACTATCGCCGGAGTTTGGGAGTGCAGCTTCGGGTTAGAACTGGGAGTCCGTCTTCTACTGTGATCAGGATTGTTAGGTGCCGACACTGCGGTGGATATGGATACCGGATGGCGGAGTGCAGGCACCCTTCTCTTTGGTGCCATAGTTGTTGCAGTACTGAGCACCTCGCCTTCTACTGCCCAGGTGGCGCACCGGGACCTAGTAGGGGAGCACAGGGGTTAGGATGATATCAGCCCCTTGTCGACTACACCCCACTATCTCCCGATGAACACCACCTAGATTGAGTCTAGTTTATTGTGTTTTAAATAAATTGTAGTCTTACAAACTCTGAGGGTTGTATGAACTGCTTATGTTATGTTCAAAGTTTGCTCTTAGTAAAATAAAAGTTTGGTTATCGTTACTTGTGGTTTGTGTATGAAGTAACCCTGCAAATTTTTGATAGTTAAATTATGAACCAAGGACGTGGAGGGCGTGGTGGACGTGGGAGAGGTAGAAGAAGGCGAGGGCGACCTCGCCGAGCTGAGGTGCCACAGTCACCCATGGAAGAAGTACCCCAACCTCAGGGTGGGGAGTTACCTCCACCAATCGATGAGATCGAGGTAGAGCAGGAGGTGCCTGCTCTGTCTAACGCAGAGACGCCTCAGGCAGAGGGCCAAGATCCCAGGGGGGAGGTACCCCCCATGAGTATGTTGGATCTCATGCGTTAAATGATGGGGTTAATACAGGAGACCAGGCAGCAGCGAGCCTCACCTCCACCAACCACCCCTACACCAAGCAGAGGGTTACTTGGGGTAATCAGGAGACCTTCTCCCCGACCTTTTGAGGGAGCCGCTGATCCCCACGCGGCAGAGCAATGGATAAGGGAAATGGAGAAGACCTTCGAGGTCTTCCAGACTACAGAGGCGGAGAAGATTAGGACCGCCGTTTACATGCTCCAGGAACCCGCAGAGGACTGGTACTTTGGAGAAATTAGACTGAGGAAGGGTGAGGCCTTCCAGACTTGGGAAGAATTTAGAACAGCATTCTTCGCTAAGTACTTCTCTCGGGGACACTTGGTGCAGCTGGGACAACAGTTTTCTCAGCTTGTTCAGGGAGGCTCTCCTGTAGAGCAATACGAGACAAAATTTGACAGATTGGCCCGTTTTCTGCCTGATATGGTTCCGACAGAGGAAAGTCGGGTGATGAAGTTTGAGGCCGGACTGCGGCCATCACTGAGGAAAATTGTGACGAGTCACATGTGCAAGACCTATACTGAGGTCGTGGCCGGGGCAAAATATACAGATGCCTCTTGCCAGGGGGACGCCGAGGGGTCGTCCCAGAAGGAGAAAAAGGATAAGAGGTCTAATACTCAGGGGCAGTCGTCAGGGAAGAGTTCTAGAAGACGTAGGCCTGATAACAAGTACCGACCTTATGGTAGGCCTACAGGGTCTACAGCCTCGTCTGGAGGCAAAGGGTCATCAGCTAGTGTGACCCAGACCCTAAGATGCTATGAGTGCAAAGGGCCGCATAAAAAGTCACAGTGCCCGAGGCTAACTGGAGGTTGCTTTCTCTGTTTGAGCCTGGATCACCAGAAGGCCCAATGCCTTAGCGTAAAGCTGGACGAGTGTGGTTGGAGGAACCCTAGGATCGCAGCAGGCCTCCCGACAGTCAGTGGGACCGCCACCGAGACTACAAGGGGGTGATAAGAAGGGGAAGGCGACAGCAGGACAACCTCCAACATCGAACCAACCTCAGCAGCAACAGAGGCCTATGACCATAGACGGGTCTATCATCTAAAGACCGAGGAAGCACAAGCATCAGCTGATGTCGTGGCAGGTACTATCTCTGTTAGTTCCTTTTATGCCTGCACATTATTTGATTCGGGTGCTACACACTCTTTTGTATCTACACGATTTGCACGAAGACATACTTTGCCTGCCATAAATCTACCCCATGAGATGAGTGTAGATACCCTGGTAGGAGCTACCAAGTTGGTGAGGAGGATAGTACCGACATGCCCAATAGTGATAGAGGGGCGTGAATTACCTGCAAACTTGCACGTAATGGACCTGAAGGATTACGATGTGATCCTTGGGATGGACTGGCTCTCTTCGGTGTACGCAATGGTGGACTGTCATGGGAAAAGAGTTGTGTTCAGGATGCCAGGAGATGAAGAGTTCACTTTTAAAGGCAGCCAGACCTGTTCCCTGGTACAAGAGATTTTAGCTCTTCAGGCTCAAAAATTACTTAGGGGAGGATATATAGGTTATCTGGCCTCTATCTCTGAGACAAAGCAGGATAGGGAGATCATAGTCTCAGATGTTCCGGTAGTGAGAGAGTACCCTGATGTATTTCCAGAGGACTTACCGGGACTGCCCCCTGAAAGAGAACTAGAGTTCTCAATTGATCTGGTTCCAGGAACAGCTCCTGTGTCTAAAGCACCTTACAGGATGGCGCCTGCGGAGCTTAAGGAGTTAAAGACACAACTGGAGGAGTTATTGGATAAAGGCTTTATAAGGCCTAGTATGTCAGCTTGGGGAGCACCTGTTCTTTTTGTTAAGAAGAAAGACTTGTTGTTAAGGCTGTGCATCGACTATAGGGAGTTGAATAAGGTGACTGTGAAGAATAAGTATCCCTTACCAAGGACTGACGACTTATTGGATCAGTTGCAGGGAGCTCAAGTATTTTCCAAGATTGACTTGAGATCTAAATACCATTAAGTGCGGATAAAGGAGACATATATTCCGAAGAGTGCTTTCCGTACTAGATACGGGCACTATGAGTTCATGGTGATGCCGTTTGGGCTTACCAATGCTCAAGCAGTCTTTATGGACATGATGAACCGGGTATTCCGTCAATACTTGGACCAGTTTGTGGTGGTCTTCATCGACGACATACAGGTTTACTCAGGTAACCACCAGGCACACGAGGAGCACTTAAGAACTGTGCTGGAGACTTTGAGGGAAAATAAGCTCTATGCCAAATTCTCCAAGTGTGAGTTTTGTTTGGATAGTGTTGCCTTCTTGGGTCACATGGTCAGTGGAGCTGGAGTTTCAGTTGACCCCAAGAAGATTGAAGCCGTTGTTGATTGGAAGAGACCAACCACCGTACGAGAGATACGGAGTTTCCTCGGGTTAGCTGGCTATTACAGGAGATTTGTTGAGGGTTTCTCAGTTATAGCAGCACCTTTGACCAGATTGACCAGGAAGGGTACCAAATTTGTTTGGACCGACTCCTGTGAAAAGAGTTTCCAGGAGTTGAAACAGAGATTGATATCCGCACCAGTTCTTGCATTGTCTCAAAGTGGTCGTGGGTATACGATCTACAGTGACGCATGCAAGACTGGCCTTGGATGTGTATTGATGTAAGACGGGCGTGTGATTGCTTAAGCACATGACAGTTAAAGCCTTTTGAGGAGAACTACCCTACACACGATCTCGAATTGGTAGCGATCGTGTTTGCCCTAAAGATTTGGCGACATTTCCTCTACGGTGTACCTTGCTAGATCTACACTGATCATAAGAGCCTCAAGTACATATTCACGCAGAAGGAGTTGAATATGAGGCAACGGCGTTGGTTGGAACTAATAAAGGACTATGATCTCAGTGTCCATTACTACCCAGGCAAGGCTAACCTAGTGGCTGATGCATTAAGTAGGAAGTCTGGGTATGGAGTTGCTGCTTTGCTAACATCTGAGAGGCCTTTGCTAGAAGACATGATGAAGCTCGAGCTAGAGGTCATTTTGCCCAAGATGAATGTCACATTGGCCAGCTTGCATATATGACCTTTGTTGTTGAAAGGATCAGACTTGCACAGAGGCAAGATCCTGATTTGGAAGAGATCAAGGGACACATTGGCCAAGGAGAGCGAACAAGGTTTAGGGTACACGAGGATGGTACTCTAAGATTTGATAAACGGATTTGTGTCCCTAATGTTCCTGAGTTAAGAAAGGAGATCCTTGAAGAAGCTCACTACTCGAGCTACGCTATTCACCCTGGAGGTACCAAGATGTACAGAGGGTTGAAGGATCATTTTTGGTGGAAAGGTGTGAAGTGAGAAGTCGTTGAGTTCGTGGCTAAGTGCATCACCTACCAGTTGGTAAAGGCGAAGCACCAGATGCCAGCAGGGATGTTACAACCCTTACCCATTCCAGAGTGGAAATGGGAGCATATTAACATGGACTTTGTAACATGCTTGCCACGTACTCAGAGAGGTCATGAGTCAATCTGGGTCATTATGGACCGATTGACTAAGTCAGCCCATTTTATACCGCTGAGGACGGGAGCATCCTTAGAGAATTTGGCCCAGCTGTACATCGACCAGATAGTCAGACTACATGGTGTTCCGGTGTCGATCACCTCTGATCGAGACACCCGGTTTGTCTCCAGGTTTTGGGAGAGTCTGCACACAGCTCTGGGCACGAGTTTGGCGTTCACCACAGCTTTAAACCCACAAACTAATGGTCAGTCTGAAAGGACCATCCAAGTATTAGAGGACATGCTGAGAGCATGTGCGTTAGATTTTACGGGGTCTTGGGATGAGCGTTTGAGCCTGGTAGAGTTTGCCTACAACAACAGCTATCAGGCAAGCATCAAAATGGCTCCGTATGAGGCACTATACGGGAGGAAGTGTCGAACCCCTATTTGCTGGGGGGATGTGGGTGAGAGGAAGCTGGTGGCTGAGGCGACACTTGAGCAGCCTGATTTCATTAGGCAGACTGAGGAGCATGTCAGGATGATCAGGGAAAGACTTAAGGCTGCTCAGAGTAGGCAGAAGAGCTATGCAGATCATAAGAGGTCTGACCAGGAGTTTCAAGTGGGGGATCTTGTGTTCTTGAAGGTTTCACCTATGAAAGGGGTGGTGAGGTTTGGACGACGTGGGAAACTGGCTCCATGGTATATTGGTCCTTTTGAGATTTTGGAACGCATAGGAGTTGTGGCCTATAGGTTGGCCTTACCTCAAGACCTTGCTCAGGTTCACGATGTCTTCCACATCTCCATGTTGAAAAAGTGTATTCGTGACCCAACACGAGTGATTCCCCAAGTTCCTGTGGAAGTTCAGGAAAATATGTCCTATGAGGAGCGCCCAGTGGCCATCTTGGGCCGGGAGGACAAGCAGTTAATGAATAAAACCATTCCCTTTGTTAAGGTGAGATGGAGTAACCACTCTAATCGAGAGGCAACCTGGGAATGTGAAGAGGATATGAGAAAGCGCTACCCCGATTTGTTTATCACCCAGTAGGAGGTGAAGTAATTTCGAGGACGAAATTATTGTAAGGGGGGAGGATTGTAAAATCCAAGGATTTTATGAGTTAAATTCCTTTAAATTGGATTATTAAATAAAGAGGTTTTCCTAATTAATTAAATGATTTAATTAAGTGGGAGAAAATGAAATTAAAAGATAAAAACCTTAATTAGGGTTAGGTTGGGTCATTGAGGACCTGAATGTGATACAAAAGTATTAGGGACTAGAAGTAAATAATCTTTTCTCTCAAATGGAGGACTAAAATATAACCTAAAAGGAAGCAAGGACCTTTGGATAATTTTCTAAGTGAAAAACCCATGTGGAAATGGTTCAACGGCCAGGATTAGATTATCTGAGATGGAAGCTGATTGTGAGGCATTATAACGGCCTACTAAAGGCTACATGTCGAGCTAGGAATGGATCTATCAAATCAGATGCTATCACGAGGCGTGAACAAACGATCTGCGGAGCCACATGGCAAGTTAATGGTCATATATCTCAGTGGAAACCGATCCAAGGCACTGGATTGAGATCCGGCCGTTGGATGATGATTTAATCATAGCCTGTCATCTGGGGATTGCAGGATACGAGGCATAAGTTTATGATCCGGCCGTTGATCGTGATGGGATCTCGGCTGTAGATCAAAGGGATTCTTGATCCGAGGTTCTCTGATCTAATCTGGGCCGTTGGTACCTATCACGTGATCTCCACCGCTTATCCGAGAGAACCGATCCCGAGGACGTACCACCGCCACCCACCGCGATCGCTGCGTAAGGCTGGCCATGAGACCCGCCACCTCCCCCATACGTTACGCACGGTAATGCAGCTCGTCGGAACGGCGAAGTAATTCGTAAACGTTGGCGATCGGTTCGTCTGCCTCCCCTCTATAAAAGCCCCTCCCTGGCTCCTTCTCAAACACCGAGAAGAACGAATTCGTTGAAGTCGCCGGTGAGGTTGGCCGGAGAAGATAAGAGGAGCGTTGGGAGCCCTGATCGCCATCAAACGTTGCGGGGAGCTTGCGCAGGCAGGTACGATCCTTCTTTGTAGGTTAATTACAAGGTTAGCGTGCATATAGTAGTAGTTAGAGCTCGCCGAAAATAGGCTCACGGCCGGTAGTGAATGGATGGAGGGAAGGGTCCAGGGAATAATTAAAGTGTGCAGGCATGTTCTTCGCTCGAAGGGGAACCTCGTGGCATAGTTTTCAGTGAGAATGGGCTCTCGGACGAGGGACTTCAGTGCTCCGGCAATCCTCTCCGGCGAGGTGAGGACAGAGAAGGGAGGAGAGGTTGACGGTGGTGATTATGGATACTACTAAGAAGTTCCGGACGAGAGGAGAACTCGACGCAGGCGGTTCTCGGCCACCACATCTTCCCCTACGACCACCGTCGGAGCTACGTCGAGGCTCTGTCGAGAAAGAGAAAGAAAAGGAGAGAGACAAGGTAGAGAAGATGAATTAAAAAAAAGTAATAAAATTTATTAGTTTTAATCTAATATAGTGTGACAATTATTTAGTTGTCAAATTAAAGTAAGTTATGGAATAAATAATTGGGAAAATTGTTTAATTAGTTTGTTAATTATAATTAATAGTTAATTAGATAATTAACTAGCTAATTATTTGATTAATGATTAGAAGGGATTAATTTATTGAAATGTGACAAAAGCCTAGCTTAATTAGATATTATATAATGTAGGTAAATTAATCCTTTTTAATTGTTAACTAGTTTGATTAAAGAATACCAGGTAATGGGCTTAATCAAATCGATGATTAGATTAGAAGGACCAAGGTATGGACCTAAGTAACAAGAAAATTGATTTGGTGAAATCAATTAAAAGAAAGCTAATCTTGGGTTCGTGCTGTGACCTAATTAGATTAGGCATGAAAATAAATAAATAAATAAATAAAAAATGGACATAGCCATGGTATAAAAGAAAAATAGTTAAATAATAAAAGGGAGGGTTGTGGGTGGTGGGAGTTGACACCAAGACCACCCAAACCTAGTAGTTGGTCCTTAACCCTGGGACATGACTAGCCGTGTGATAAGGGTTACCCTTTGTTAAATAAATAGGACAAGACAAGAATGAGTGAAGCTAACGGGCCTAATTTGGCTAAGAGGACTAGGGGCGATCAATTTGGGTTCGTACCACGACAAATACAAGTAAGGTTGACCAGTTGACCAAAATTTGACTAAAGTTGACCAAGTTTGGGTTGAGGGTCAACTAAAGACTTGGAAATGGGTCGGTAACCAAATAGATGGTCTTTAAGACCCAATCCGTTGGGCTTAGGCCCACCGAAAGCGAGAATCATGCATGTACATCTAGGAAACCTAAGGTTTTATTAGAAAGTTGGTTCTAATAGAAACTTTATCATCATGTATTCTCGGTGAGACTTAGAGACACTTCTAGAGGAGACTAGGAGGGTTTCTAGTTCCAGTAAAAGGTAAGTACACTTGCCTAGTACCTACTCTTCGGAGTTTCTTTTGACTTCATCATGTTTTCTTGATTTATGCTTCATTGATGTCATACATGCATCCTTTTCTATTTAAATTCCTGTTGAGCATGTATGTTGTTTTCGGGATGTTGGTATCCCTGTTTGTTATGATCTACTGCCCGGACTCAGCGGAGCGTGGGGGCTCCGACAAGGAAATGTTCAGGGACAGGACCCCCTGACATTTCTGCTTACCGTGCCAGAGAGGCGATTCTCTGGTGGTCTTACCTGTCAGTGGGGAAGATACGCTGACCGTGTTAACACGTATGTGAGATGGTACTACCGACTTACGACCGGAGGGTCAAACGACCAGAGGGTCGAGTTTACAGCAAGTAGCTGGTTATACTGACCGGGAGTCATCTTTGAGCTTCACTTTTGAAACTCAACACAGAGCCTGAGGGTTTTCTGTTAAAAGGGGTCGCACCGTTGTCTTAGTTGTGGTAGACCCCTTGTGATTTTTTCCATAGGGTCGAGGTCCCATTGTTGAGTTGTTGTTTTACTATGTCTTTGTAACCCCGCGGGGGTACTTACTGAGCTTTTCCTTCGAAAGCTCATGCATTTGTTCTTTTGTCCCTTACAGATCCCGAGGTTTAGAGAGCAGTTGTTGAGGAGGTCGAGATAGGAGACATTGAGGTCCGGGGGTCTCCTTGAGATGTCTTTCTATTTTTTTTTAGTACTGTTATTTCTTAGGACCGGTATAGGGACCTGGTTTGTATAGGGCCTATGGACCCTTTGACTCTATGTTCACTCGGACTTGAGTTTAATTTATGTTATGGTTGTTATCTGCTGATTCACATTTAGGCCTTGTACTCGAGTTGAGCTTGACTCTTCTTAGGTACGGCCGGTCTGTGCACGTGCCCGAGGTCCCTGGATCCGGGTCGGGGCGTGACAGATTAAAGTGGTATCAGAGCAGGTTTCTAGTTTAGAACAGATAACAAGACCCTAGATGCCCTTAGCCAGTTGCATGGACTGAGTGTAGGACTAGGGTAGTATAGTTAGTGGTACGTTAGATTGATGCCTGGTTTTACCTGCAGGATGTCGGGACCTGCGCACCGTCAGGATTCATCTGAGGACGAGGTGGAGTTAGTTCGTGAGAACACTCCACCACCCCGTGCTGACTCTTCGGATCCTGTAGAGATCCTTGCTGAGATGAGAAGGACTTTGGAAGCCACCAATCGGAAGATTGATAGGCTTCAGTCCACAGTTGCTATGCTCGTCCAGAGACAGAGGGACAAGGGTGTGAGGGTCCCCGTTGCTCAGAGGCTAGTAGGCAGGAGCCCGAGAGTTCCGCTGGTACAGGAGATAGTGAGCCCGAGCATTCCTCCTAGGTGGGTATGTCGAGCCCGTGATTATCGCCGGAGTTTGGGAGTGCAGCTTGGGGTTAGAGCTGGGAGTCCGTCTTCTGGTGTGATCAGGATTGTCAGGTGCCAACGCTGCGGTGGATATGGACACCAGATGGCGGAGTGCAGGCACCCTTCTCTCTGGTGCGATAGTTACAAGCCACTGCCTCAAATCTGACGGTACCAAAGGGGATGCTGTAGTAGCTAAAGGTCATCTTGGTTTCGATGGAGGTCAGTAAGTATATCTTGACAAAGAGCACACACCCACATCGTTGACGCTGTACTTGTGATGGTAATTGGCGGGGAGGTAGATGCAGTCGACGGAGCTAAATAGGATTTAGCACGTGATGAGAACGCCATATATCTAGATCAATGAAAGCTCCGCCATGGCCTTCTTCTTCCTCGCAGATCTGGGTTGGCTTCTCTAGTAGCGAAGCCATCCTGCGACCCGGAAGACCTCGGCAGGGAAGTGAAAGACAGGGCAGAGGTGTATTGGAAGGTCATCTTTGTTTTGATGGGGTTCAGTATGTATACCTTGACATAGAGCACACACCCACATTGCCGATGCTGTACTTGTGATGGTAACTGGCTGGGAGGTAGAAGCAGTCGCCGGAGCCAAATAGGATGGAGCACGCGATGAGAATGCCATAGATCCAGATCAATGAAAGCTCCGCCATGGCCTTCTTCTTCCTCGCAGATCTGTGTTGGCTTCTCCAACAACGAAGTCATCACGGTAACCCGAAAGACCTCTGCAGGGAGAGGAAAGACCGGGCAAAGGCGTATGGGTTATCTTCTCCAACAGCGAAGCCATCACAGCGAACCAAAGGACCTCACCGGGGAGATTTAACGGGGAAAGATCGGGCAAAAGCGTTTGGGTTGGCTTCACTAGCTTCTCCATCAACGAAGGCATCACAAGGGAGGACCTCGTCGGGTTCTTTCTCCATGAATTTCATCCAAGAAAGAGTAAGAAAGAGAGATGGTGGAAGCCTTTTTAATTTGAGTTGAACTTGGTTTCTTGTTTACCAGCCAATGCCGGTCACAAAAACCCAAGTTAGGCGACCTTGGGTGTAACCCAAGGAATGGTAGAATTCACCAATATGATGTCAACATTTTTTTTATAATCCTTTTCCAATTCAAACCTAAGTTTGTGAATTATTACAACATAGTTTTTCTTATATAACATTATTTTCATATAAATCCAAATCTTTTCCTAAAAATCTATAATTATTTATTTAAAATATTCTTAATTAATTTATTATTCTCATTTTCAACTAATTAATTATTTTAATCTTCCTCGTAACATAAAATTTCCCATTTTACCCTTATTAAATGGATTTTCCATATTGGTCGAAAAATCGGGTCATTACAAAACGGTCTAGGAAGCATATGGAGAATGATCGTCTGTATCTGTAAAACCGCAAGTGCATAGGTCGGACAAGTAATAATGTGGACTAGGAAAAGTCAGGTATCGAACCACCGAGACCGAGAAATACTAGTACTAATATTATCTAGTCTGTCCAAGAATTGGAGATGTCTTAATTTAAACACTAAAACTAAGAAAACCTAAAAATTGGATATCACTAATGACGGGATTGAATCTTGGGATAAATCAATCTTAGAAGGGGATATTAGGGCAACGAATCCCCATCGGGTTTTTCTAAAGATAGAGAAGGGATATTAAGGTTAATAGTTGAGGTAATTTGGACCAAGGATTTCTATAATGTTTTCATCCCTCTCTCGAGGCAATTACTAACCTAGTACCCTCACTGATTAACGGTATAGGGAATCGAAATCATCGAAGGGTTATAAGAACAAGGCATATTAAGGATTCACTCTTCTTAGTGCCCGACCTCTTGGCGCACTCACAATCCCCTTTATTGAGGTATGCCCGCACACGAGGAGGCTTTCACTTCTTCCTCGGTGTATCGAATTGGATATTTTGGGCTATCGCAAAGTAGATTACCAATGCAATGAATGACACTCAATAGATCTTAAACAAACAACGAAAAAACCATTAGTATTCAATATCAACAATAAACAACAACCCAAGGGTTCATCATACCAAAATACCTAACAAGTTAGTTCCCCATAAAAGGGGAACTCAAATTCAATACAAAAAGATGGGAAAATATCAAAATAAATACAAATAACTCCCTCTGATGTTCCCTCTACTGTTGGCATGCTATATGGATTCGTGTTGAATCTCTCTTCAAGCCTTAGGCTGTTCCCAAGAGGATCCCTTCAAGTCTCACTGTTAATGATCTCCAAGATCTCCAAGTCGGCCAAAAAGCGGCCAATGGCCAAGAGATCCTTCGAAACCCTAAAACCTCAGTATTTATATGCCCCGAACCCTTCAAGAGGGTAATGACTCGTTTCCACATGAGTTTAGGCTCAGTTAGCTCAGAAAACTGGATCTGGTTCTAAGCAAGAAGGGGTGGCATACAGGCGTCTACTCACCCGTCTGGCTGACAGGCGAGTCAAAGCAGGAAGATTCCACGTACTAGATGGACTGTCTGGTACCAGACTGGACCTTCTGGGTCTTCAGTGTAGCTGCAGCTCGGTATTCTATGATCTAGACGGTTCCTTCTGGGTATTTAATTTTGCTCATTTCTCCATCAAATTGCTCAAAATCACTTGCCCTTGGGACGCCCTCGATGTGTCCTGTTACACAAAATTAACATAATTTATGTATTGGTGGGCTAAATTTCTTCCAAATGATATGCTAAGTGTATAAGAATACGGTAGAAAAATGTTGTCACTTAAACACTTATTAGAGAAACTCACTTGGGTGAAGAACTTGACAAGGAAACTTGGGTAAAACTGAAATCTTCCATTTAGGAACCCACATATTTGGAACTAAAACAACTACCGGCGCATCTCGAGTATGTCTTCCTGGAGAAAAATGCTAAACTCTTGGTAATTATGGCCTCCAAGCTAGAAGCTGAACAAAAGGAGAACCTATTGGCAATATTAAAGAGGCATAAGAAAGCCATAGCATGGAAGATAGTGGACATTCATATGATCAATCTATCATTCTGCACACACAAGAACTTGATGGAGGATAACTATAAACAAAAGGTGAAACCTCAGAGTAGATTAAACCCCAACATGAAGGAGGTAGTGAAAGAAGAGGGGAAAAAATTGCTAGTTGTTGGAGTAATCTACCCCATCTCTAACAGCGCCTCGGAAAGTCCAGTCCAAGTAGAACCAAAGAAAGGTGGCATGATAGTGGTACAAAATGAAAAAGAGAACTAATTCCAACAAGGACCATCACTCGATGGAGAGTGTGTATTAACTACTGCAAGTTCAATGATGCCATGCAAAAGGACCACTTTTTGCTACCTTTCATTGATCAAATACTCGAGCGACTATCTGGCCATATATACTATTGCTTCATGGATGGAATCTCAGGATATTTGGAAATCCCCATTGCCCATGAGGATCAAGAGAAGATAATATTCACATGCCCATATGGTATGTTTGCTTATTGTCGAATACCTTATGATTTATGCAATGCACCTGCCAGATTTCAACGTTGTATGTTGTTAATCTTTGATGATTTTACGGAGGATATCATGGAGGTTTCATGGATGATTTTTTTGTCTCTGGGGATTCTATTGATATGTGCCTACAAAATATAGAAAAAGTGTTACAAAGTTGTGAAGAAACAAACTTAGTCTTAAGCTGGGAAAAATGTAACTTCATCGTTCAAGAAGGCATAGTCTTAGGACATAAGATTTCTCGACATGGCATAGAGGTAGATAGGACAAAAACAAAAATAATTGAAAAATTACCACCACCTATGTCAGTCAAGGCCGTTTGAAGTTTTCTAGGACATGTAGGCTTTTACCGACAATTCTTTAAGGATTTTCCAAAAATCATGAAACCCTTGACTAAGTTGTTAGAGAAAGAAGCACCCTTTAATTTCACCAATGAATGCATTGAAACCTTCAATATTTTGAAGGACAGGTTAGTAAATGATCCAATCATGGATGCCCTAGATTGGAATTTACCTTTTGAAGTAATGTGTGATGCGAGTGATTTTGTAGTTGGAGCAGTTTTAGGGCAAAGATGGAACAAGCACTTCCGAACTATCTACTACTCGAGAAAAAAATTAACAGATGCACATGAAAACTACACCACCATAGAGCAAGAGTTGTGGGAAGTGGCTTATGCATTTGATAAATTTTTCCCTTACTTAGTTTTATCAAAAGTCATAGTTTACATTGATCATGTTGCTATGAGATATTTCTTAAATACGTCAGACGCTAAACCATGCCTAATTTATCGGGTATTGTTTACAGGAATTTGATCTTGAAATTAGACACAAATAACATTCCTAGAAAGTTGTAGCGGACAACCTTTCTCGACTGGAGGGTTCCATTCAAGGCAACGATGAAGAGGGCGAAGTAGTTGATGCATTTCTTGATAAGCAGCTCTATCTAGTGGATGAAGGGAAAGGAGATGAGATCCCATGGTTTGCGGACTTCACTAACTACTTTGTTGGAAGAGTACTCACAAAAAGGTTGACAACTAAAGAAAGAAAGAAGTTCTTCCCAGACTTGCGATATTATTTGTGGGATGATCCATACTTATACAAGATCTGCGCAGGCCAAGTAGTGAGATGCTGTGTAACTCACCAAGAGGGCTGAGAGATTTTAAAACATTGTCACATCAGACAAACTAAAGGACACTTTGCTGGAAATCAAACAGTGGAGAAGTTCTGGCATCAGGATTCTTTTTGCCAACAATGTTCGAAGACATAAGAAAATTTGTACAAGAATGTGATAGATGCCAGAGGGCAAGGAATATCTCCAAGCGTGATGATATGAATCAAAACCCGATCTAGCAATGTGAGGTATTCAACGTTCTGGTAATTGATTTTATGGGGACTTTTGATAGCTCTTGGAAAAAAGCTATTTTAGTAGATGTTTGTTTGGTGTTTAGAGTCGAAAAGTGCGTTATCAAATGAATATTATGTTGTTTTGGATCTAAAATGTATCACTTGACAACAAGTGATGTCTTGTATGCTTTAATAGTGATTTACACCTATTTTTGATCAATAGATGCTAAGCGAGTGAAGTTTTTTATGCAACAGGTGAGTTGAAGCAGCAAAGTGGTCAACATCGTGATTTGCCTTTTTCACATCGCGATGCTAATTATGGAAAGAGCGCATATTTTAGAGATAAATTGATATTGTGATATCCTTTTCAACATAGCGATGTGGGGATCTATGTAACTATTGGACTGAAGGTAACATTACGATGTGTTTTTCAACATCGCTATGTTAATTATCAGCTGAGAGCACCTTTGGAGGCTTAAACTCATATCGCGATGTTCTCTTGGGACATCGTGATGTCCAGATTTTGGGGAATTTCAAACTAAGATGAACATTGCGATGTCGAGGTCGCTGGGTATAAAAGTAGGTTAAGTTACTAAGGTTTTTTATCTTTGGTCTTGGTGGCGGCGGCTGCATGCGAGAGCACCAGTCCGGAGGGCTTCTTGCAACTCATTGGAGCTTGAGATCGCAGATTCATGAGGGGGAATCTTTAGATTTACATCTTTGATGTTATTGAACTCTTGTTTAGCTTAAATATGGATGTTTATGTGAATGACTTCATTGTTTTGGATTCTTCTTTTGCAATGGTAGCTTAAACACCCTTTCTAGGGTTGTATGGATGTTATGACTTTAAATTTACATTATCTTTGGCTTTGCTTTGTTATCATGTGTGTGGACGTGCCTATGAATATCTCATGTTAATCTTTGTTGGTCGAAAGACAACAACTATCTTAAGCTTCAAGCGCATAGACATATGAGTTTGAAGATAGAGTAGAAATATAGGGTGGATGGAGTGACACCGAATTGTTCTCTCACTAAGACATAAGTAGAGGCATTTCCATTGGTTTTAATAAAGATTTGCCCTACAATGCTTCTAATGTACTGATAGAAATAAGGACTTTAAAGCATGACCCTTAGAAATAAGGTCTTGTAGGATACACCCAGAGTGCACACAAGTACAATCATTATCATTGAAACATCCATATCCACAACCTTGATAACTAGCTATTCGAGGAGAAAATCATAACAAGTCAATTACACCATACAACCCTAGATCCTTGATCCTGAGAGTTTCTCCTTTGTGACCTTCATTCTTACAAAACTCATTTGACACTTAATTACAGTTTTCACTACTTCATATACAATCTCTACAATAACATAAAGCTTTTAGGAAACCTAATATCCCTTTTTTGAGGGATTCGACCCGGTACTCACTGGTTTTATTACTTGCGATCACATACGCTTGCGTGCGGAGGCTCGATTGCTTGCACTCTAGCTTACGGTCAATACCTTTCCCCAACTCCAAAGGAAATAAATACATCCTTGTGGGAGTACAAGCATTGCCAACCGATGATGCTAGGGTGGTAGTCAAATTCCTCAAAAAGATATTCCAGTGGTTCAGCACACCATGAGCAATCATTATTAATCAAGGTACACATGTTTGCAATACCCAATTCGAAATTATCCAAAAGAAATACGGGGTGACACATAAGGTCACTACTCCATATCACCCCCAAACGAGTGGCCAAGTCAAATTGTCAAATCGAGAACTTAAGCGAATTTCAGAGAAGACAATTCATCACAATATAAGATTTGTTAGAGAGATTGGATAACACACTTCAGGCATACAAGACAACATACAAAATCCCAATCGGGAGCACGTCTTATTGATTGGTTTATGGTAAGGCATGCCACTTATCGGTTTAATTGGAACATCAAGCTTATTGGGTAACAAGGTTTCTGAATTTTGATTTGGAACATGCGGAACAAAAGTAAAAGCTTCAGCTAAATGAGTTGGACAAATGGCATCAAGAAAGAGGGCATAAGAGGAGCACATGAAACGATTCCACGATGAGCATATCAAGAAGAGCCAATAATTCCAAGTAGGTGATCAAGTATTACTTTTTAACTCACAACTTCAGTTATTTCTAGGCAAATTCATATCAAAGCGATTGGGCATTCACAATAACTCAAGCTTCTCCCCATGGAGTGATTGAAATCACACACCCAACCACGGGAAATTTCAAGGTAAACGAACAACGGTTAAAGCCATATGTATTGGGCGGTCATCCCCTAGTAGGGACACTAAGAGGTTCTACTTATTCGAACCTCGATGAGCATAACAGGTACGTCAAGCTAGTGATATAATAGAAGGACTTCTTGGGAGGCAACCCAAGCTATTTAGTTAGGTTCTCTAGGTTGCTTTTCTAGTAAATAAAGATTTCGTCTAGTTTTAGGTTAGGTATACATTAGTGGTAATCTCGATATCTAATCTCTTATCGATTATGTGCTTTCCAAAGTACCTAATGATCAATTTTTAGTTTTGGAGACAATAACACGCAAGTACAGGTGAAAACAAGGCAGTAACTATACTTAGGAAAATACAGAGAGAAGCATGGGCGTACTCAAGGCCATGCAACTCTTTGTATACTACCTTGTACACAGAGAGAACAGAACACAGACATGCTCACGGGCATGTTCGAGATGCACAACGGTGCTTCATTTTGCAGGAGCATGTACTGCTCCTGCAGCGCAACATGGTGAAAGCAGAGAGATGTATAAGCATATACACACTGGTACATCAAACCGTTCTCAAACAGATGAATCGTGACCTAGGGTTTTTTCTTCAAAAATTGGGGACGTTGTAGCCAAATTTCTCATCCTCTATTCCACATCCACACCCTTAATAGTTCCCCTGGGAGATTTCAAGAAATCTATGTCGGAACCCTCACCGATTGTAGCAAGACTCGACCGGTGACTCCCTTCTTCATCCTCAGCAAAGCATGTTCGTTCTCTCCATTCTCGGCTCCCATGCACTTTACCATCGCCCACCACCCTACCAATCACAATCATATCCCATAAAAGAGTTGTGCAGTGGCCCACATAGCATGAGAGAAGGGAGGGAATCTCTTAACCCCACCATCCACCACCACCACCACAGGCGGCCACCACCACAACGGAGGTTACATTATCCGCAAAGACCACAGAGGCTGGGATTCCTGTCTCAGTCATCTAAGGTTCGGTGAGGCCCAACACATAGATTGGGACATCCTTGTGGCGGTGGACGTTACCGCTGATATTCGCCTATACTTGGAGGGGGCATAGGCCTACCTCCTTTTTCTCAGGGACCTGGCCTACTGGGAGCTAACCCTGGAGGTCCTATTGATGCTCCACATTGTCAAGGGAGAGCGATCTTACAGTACCGGAGGGCCCAAACCAAGTTCCAGATTGGCGGCATCCGATTCCAGATTAGTTATACTAATTTTTCCGTCCATATCGGCTTATACAACCGCGAGTATACCAGGACGGTCGAGTATTATGAGCCACATATCTATAGAAAGGGAGGAGAGACGCTGGAGTCAGTCTGGAAAAGACTCATTACGGAGCCGATCTATGACCCATGGCTGTCAAAGGTGTCCACACTTCACCCCCCCACCCTCAGATATATACATATGATCTTAAGTCACTCGATCACTGGGCGGGGAGATCACACAAAAGTCATCAGCACTAAAGACTTCCTCCTCCTCCGGAGCATGATGGATAGGTTCCCACTCCACCTAGGATGGGTCGTCGTCGAGTTCCTCCTACACCAAGCGTCTGATTCTAGAGTGGGAGTGATCTTTGCCTGACCCTGCATCAAGAGATTTGTGTGAGGTATGGACTGCCACTCCAAGCACATAACGGCAAGGATAAAGGTGGCTGGGGGCTCCACCCCAATCATCGTAGAGATATTACGATCCATGGGGATCCTGAACACCACCCGCATTGCTCGAGGTCTCGTTTATAGTGTTACACCTCCAAACGAGCACTAAGACCAGACAACAGCAATCAGGCCTAACAATAGGACGCTACCACCAGCACCAGCTCCAACTCAGGCCGATCGAGACGCCTTGATCAAAACGCACTATTGCCTTGGCTGGTGGGAGGGGTACAGCGCCTTCTCGAGCATCATAGGATCAAGTATCCACCTGCATTACAGGAAGCAACACTGATTATGAGAGACAAGGGGGTGGATGATGAGGATTCGCCTGATGACAATGATTACAAGGAGCTAGCCCGAGATTGAGGATCATCATCATTACTTTTTCTTTTTACTACTTTTATATTGTATATTTTTTTTTCAAATGCCGAGTGACTCAAGATCTCTAACCCCTATGAATCCCTTGCTCAACTAGATTATTAATATATTTTTAGATCGTGGAGAACCCTAAATTAGTTAGACAATGATCTTTCGTAAAGCCAAATCCTAGTCCCATACAATGACTTCGCCACACGATTGCATTAATATTATTTAGTGTTCTATGGAACCACTATTAGGTTTTACCCTAATCCATTGGGTGTGTTATGAAATCAACGTAGTCACCCAATCACTCAGCGTGTGCATACCTCCTATTATCTATGCCCGGATCGAACTTGACCAAGGTCTCTCTTCATTCATCAAGCAACTCTAATTATGTGATCAGCACTTTCGCACTAACAAGCCGCAACCATTAAGCACACATAGATAATCCACAAGAATAATAAAAAAAACCTAATATAAAATAAAGGAAAAGTGTTACAAGTTCATCTAAGGGTTCAAGGACCTACGGCACCACAGAAGGTTTAGCCTCTCATACTAATAGAATTCATCACAGAAGCAAAAGAGGAAGACATAAATAAAGATCATAAACTCCCTTGACCAATGCCTCCTCCAGCTTCAATCTCCTCTCAAAAACCCTAGCCGACGGCTAAAGAACCTCCAAAATTCCCCTTGCAATTTACATCGATGGCCTTTTATAGGCTTCAAGTTTAAGCCACACGGCTGTCTCTTGGCCGTGTTAACCCCGTGTGTGAGTCTGGATTCATTTGAATTTAAATTGATACAGTTTTGGCTCTTTCTGAGATGTACATAGCCTGCACATAGGCTCAACATGCCCATGTGTATCTGGACACGGTAGTGTTAGGAGCTCTATACCGTGTAGTTTTACTAGCTATGTGCAGTCTTCATAAAAAGCTTGACTGAATGACCATTTGACCTCGGATTGACTTGAAATTTAACTGGGTGTTCCTTAGTTCTTTTTTTCCATTTTAACAGTGGAGATCAGCTTTATAGTTCTTTAGCTCTTGTAATAAATTCTTGACTTTTGCAGCTCATTTAGCTCTAAATTGATTCACTTTTTGCTTATTTTGTCTTGAGCACTTATTTTCCTATTCAATAACTACAAAATACCTAAAAGAGCACAAAAATAAAGGAATCCATGTGAAAAGGAAAACAAAGTGCATGTAAATATAGTATGAAAATATATATAATCATACACTCATCAAACATTCACACACTTAAACCTTTGCTTGTCCTCAAGCAAAGAAAATACGACCCACTAGAAAGAAAATGTGTGCATGATCTCCAATCTAAAAATAGTGTGGAGTCCCTCCGTTGTCTGGGGGAAAGAAATTGTTGAGTGCCATGACAGATTTTACGAAAAATAGGTCTTACCTTATATTCATACCCCCCATGTGTTTGGTGTATCCCTTTCTAAGAAGAGTCTTAGCAACTCTAGCCAGGCCAAGCCAGTCTAGACCTTATTTACTCACTAATCTTTTGTCTTTTGACTTTTTTATTTCACCCTGTAGCTCATCACTAGCCCAAAATCTGACTACTCAAGCGAGTTTCACGCTTCAAAGGTGATAGCTCTTTCTACCCTATTTTCTATTTTTCCTGCAGGGCATCACTAATGGATCTGACTTTCCGCCCGGTAGGGCATCCCTAATAGATCCGACTTTCTAGACTATTACCTTCATTCTTTCGATAGGACCTCCTTAATGGATCCGACTGTCCGGATTTATTTGCTCTTCTTTTTTTCTATTTTTTTTACCTTTTTTTTATATGAAAATTCTTACTATTGATCAACCAAGCTAGAATTTAAACCTAAGCGGACGAGTGGCAACTAAGTCAAGGTATGTGCTTGTATATTTTTGTGGGGTGTCAAGCAAAGGAAGACTATATATATAATATATTTTTGAAAAAATTGCCACTCAACGCTAATGTCTGCCAAGATATAGAGAGGACTCTGAATCATTAACTATCACAGAGCGTCCTAAATCAACACACATTATAAGTAATATAAGTGTTGTAAGTCATATAAGTGAAACTGACCTCTGCTCACAATTATTTATACGTTGTCCCCAATGTACCCAATATATAAAAAGAAATAATTATGGCATAAAAAAAAGAAGAAGAAGGGGCCATTTGAACTTTATTGAACAAAAATGGAGTGATGCAGTTGCGCTCATTGCGTGAGTCCCCTTTTAAGTTTGAAATTATAGAATTCCAGTATCCTAAGAACATTGAAGGTATAAAAGTGAAGCTCAAGTGATATAGATAGAAAGGACTAAACCTTTCGTGATATAAGAACCACTAAAAATAAAAAGAAAATATAAAAGTAGTAAAAAGAAAAAGAAATCTGATGATGCTCGGCCATCGAGTCCCTCCTCGTAGTCAGCACTCGCGAAGTCATCCTTTGCATTTGCCACTATGTTCCTCGTGGTGTGCGCTAGAGTGAGTGGTGAGGGTGGTTGTAGTAGTCGAACCCCGAAGTGGTCGTTGATCCTGTAGAAGGCTGTGACCACCAACTGTTGAAAAGCGGCAAGGCCGCCTGTTGCTGGTCATAGAGCGGGAATTAGGGCAGGTGGTGTAGTGTTGTCTAGCTGCTACTATTGGGTTTGTGGGCTTCTTAGGCTCGGCGGGGACTGCGGCTTAATATTTGATGCCTCATGATGTTCATATCGGCAATACTAGCTCCATCGCTCGCAGTGTGTACATGGTGATCGGCAGCTTGCCACCGACCATCATCATCCCCAGTATGACTCCTCCTACTGGTAGACCAAACCCTTCGGCAAGTCTCGTGATGTATGGGCCTGTAAAGACGCCATGGACCAGAGTATACATAGACTGATGTAACATGAAGTGCGCGATGACCCATCCTAGATGAATTAGGAACCTCTTGGCCATGCTGGATAAGAACATGAAGTCCCGGGTGCCGACCACGCTATTGCTGTCACCCCGCCCTATAATGTAGTGACTGAGAATGTAATGTATGTACCTGAGGGTGGGGGAACGAAGTGTGGTAGCCTTCGACCTCACCCGGTAGTAAATAGGGTCATTGTTGAGTTGCCTCTAGTAGTCCTCCCACGTCCTCTCGACTGGCCTATGGATCCCAATGGCATTGTATTTTGAAGTCCGGTTGAATGCCTCGTCGTATAGTGCTATGTGGAGGGTGAACTAGTTGTAGCTCATCTAGTGTATAGCGGCCCTTAGTTGGAACTAAGTTAGTTCTTGTTTGTACCACGAGGACGCTCCTCGAATTATGGTGATGGTGGCGAGTACCTCCAAGGTCATCTACTGATAGGCCATCTCGTTTATAGTGAGTAATTGGCCCCATCCTCCAACCGCCAATAGATGTACCTACTCAGTGAGGCACACCAGTCCAAAGTCTCTCAATTGATGGCCAAAGCCTCGCCGAGCCCCTTCTGACTCAGAAAAGCATACCAGTCATTCTAGATCAAGGTCCCAAAGACTTGTGCGGTGGGAGGTTCAAACTCTCCTCTTCTCTAGGCCTCATTGGTGGCTTTAATGTACCCCTCTTCTTCAAGATGCGCTACATGAGTTCGCCAGAGTTGGTGGTGGACACGTGTGTGTAGATGATTTTGTGGACGATGAGCACACAGCCATTTGTGATGGAAGAATGTAGTGTGCAGCAGCTTAAGCGATGTGACGTTGGGTTCTTATGGAAATTCATAGAGAACGGTGGGATTGACAGAAATCAACGATCGGTAGGGTCACTGGAGCTGAGGTGTATGAGAGGTGAGTCAAATTATGTGAGGATGACCACCCAATTCGAAGTTTAAAAGCCCTAAGTCTGAGTCAACAAGCGGCATATGTGCTTCAAATGGCCATGTTGGAGACGTATGAGTATTATAGGAGTATGCACACACCCGTGTCTGAGGGCGTATAACTCTCTGTAACCTCCTAAACCTTGTTAATTCCATTGCTTTCACTTGGACCAGTGTGTTATTGACTCCATAGATGAAAAATTAGTTATTAAGAACCTTGGAAATCATATGATCAATGGAAACATCATTGTAAAAGCGAAAATTACGACTAATGTATGCCTATTTTAAACCTAAGGTGAAACGAACTAGGAAACCTAACAAGATGCTAACTATACTTCGGTTGCCTCCCAAGAAGTGCTTGTTCTACGTCACTATCGTGACGTACCTATAATGCTCAAGGAGGTTGAAATAGGTGTAACCTCTCAGCTTCCCCACTGAGGGGGTAGATTGCCCACCACTTGCATACTCAGAAAAGAAATAAATTCAGGCACACCAAATTGGCTCATGGGTGAGCTTGATGATGAAAACGCCGATGAGATGGATTTACTCATTTACTTAAACTTCAACTTCCTTCAATACTTATTTTTCTTCTCTGCTTGTAAAGTTGGTGTTACTTGTTCGAGGCCAGCTTCCTCTATATTGTTTTCCCGAATTGGTGGTTCATCATCAAGGAGACCCTCCAGTTGGTCATGCAAGAGGAGTTCATTTTGCACAAAATCAGAGACAAGGTCATCAACATGGTCAACATAGTAACAAGAATATTCAAATTCTATATGATGTTACATGGTTGATTGGAGCTTGAACTCGACTTCCTCCTCTCCAAGCCTGAGAACCATTTAGTCCTCTTTGATGTTGAATAATGCTTGCGCATTCTTCAGGAAAGGCCTTTCAAGGATCAGAGGCACTTCTACTTTATCATCCAAGTCTAATATAATGATGTCCATTGGGAAGATGAGCATGTCTACCTTTACTAATGTGTCCTCAATGATCCCTCAGGAGTGGCCAACTGATTGATCAACAAATGAAGCTCCACCTTAGGCAGTTTTAGCTATCTGAGTCCTAATTTTTAGAGTATCTTTTATGGAATAAGGTTAATGCTTGCTCCAATGTCAACTAAGGCTTTCTCATCCACCAACCATACCAATAGTGCAGGGGATTATAAGGCTCCCTTTATCTTTTTCTTTCTTTGGTAGCTTGGAAAGAACAGCTAAGAACTCTTTACTTAGCGTCTCTATGGACACTTCCTCCAACTTTCTCTTGTTGGTGAGCATCTCTTTGAGAACCTTGGCATAACTTGGCATTTATGAAAGGGCTTCCACAAAAGAGAAAGTTGGAGGAAGTGTCCATAGAACTTCCTGAACTTCTCATCTTGTTAGTCGTTTCATTCTTTTGCCGGATAAGGTAGTCTTGGTTTGTATTTAGGCAATATGGATGCTTCCTTCTTCTTACCCAAGGCTGATGTTTCTCTATTATCTAGCTTCTTCTATTCTAGTCATTTGCCTTCCATCCCTCTAGCAGTCACTTCGTGAATTTTGGCTTGTGGCAGAGGCAACATATCTCCAATTGTAAGGGTGATAGCCTTAACAGATTCTCTTGGGTTGACTTCTGTATTACTTGGAAGGGTGACGAGTGGTTGTTTGGCTAGAGACTTGGCATTTTGGGTGACTTGATCCTCAAGGTTCTGCAATGACGAGTGGTTGTTTCTCATGAGCTCTTCGTTCCTTTTAAGACGCTCATTATTGATATGAATTTAGTGTGCAATGATGCTCTCCAGGTTTGACTCCTTATTTTCTTGCATGGGTTGTTGGAACCCGTGGTTGATTAGATCTTGGTTGGCCTTGACCTTCCCCAAGGTCCTCCAAGAAAAGTTCGGATGATTCCTCCATCCAAGGTTATAGGTAGAGTTGTATGGATTGTTCTTTTATTTGTTTGCTACCCACAAAATCCACTTGCTCGACTAGTTCAGCGCCATCCTCTACAAAAGCACAAATAGGATTTGGTTGACCCCCATGTGTTCCGTAGCTCATCACCAGTATTTGCAGTTGTAGGGTTATGTTATCCAAGCGCTTACTTATTGCTTCAACTTATGCTACAAAGGTGGTTAATGCGTCCACTTCATAGATCCCTGCAGCCCGGCCATGCTTATATCTTTTGAAACTCCATTGGTAGTCGTTGGTTGCCATCTCTTCAATTAAGTACAAAGCTGTACCAGGATCCTTACTACACAGGGAGCCGCTAGCCGCTACATCCAACATTTGCTTGGTGGCTACGTTCAGTCCATTATAGAAGGTTTGGGTCTGCATCCAATATATCTACTATACCATGCGGTAGGGTCTTCCTGGTAACCTCCTTGTATATCTCCCAAGTATCATAAAGTGTTTATGCTTCCAATTTGTCTAAAGGAGGAGATATCACTTCAAAGCCTCCTGATTTTGGCATGTAGGATATACCTCATGAGAAAATTTTCAGCCAATTAGGCCCACGCAGTAATTGATCCTTGGGGTAGCGAGTTCAACCATTGTTTGGCACGACCCCTGAATGAGAACGAAAATATTGTATCAGCTTGTAGTCCGTTTGTTGAAATTGTGTCGCTGATCTCCAAGAAACTAGTCAGATGTGCGTATGGATCCACATGTTAGAAACCGTCAAACTAGCATGTCTACAGAATCATGTGAAAGACATGAGGCTTTAGCTCAAAGTTGTAAGCTGTGATTTGTGGCGGATTTATACTAGACCTAATACCATCGAGGTTTTTTTAGCAAAATCTGAGATTGATAGAAAGGTAATAGACTAAACTAATCCTAATTTCACTAGAAAAATAGAATCCTAATTTTCCTTGAATTGTCGATCCCGTGCAACGGCGCCAAAAAATCTGTGCTATGCTCGCCTGCAAGTGCACACGACTGTTTAGTAAAGTACCATAAGGGTAGGGTAATTGAATCCATACTGAAGGACAAAGCTAGTTCTAATTTATCTTGTATTATCCAATGTTAAATATTTTTGGCATTTTTTTTAACATAACTAAACGATCTAAAGAAGAACTAAAGCAAAAGTGAACAGTTAGCAAATCTAGAGTTTTATCAATCAAGAAGACATGACACCCCAGATCTCTATCCCCCTAAGAATCCCTTGCTCGACTTGATTCCTAATAGTGGCCATCGAATTGATATATTCTTGGCAGTTGAGAACCCTAAATTAGTTTTACCCCATATCTCTATCCGTTGATATATTCTTCGCCTTCAATCTTCTCTCCGAAACATTAGCCACGGCCAAAGAACCTCTGAAAGTTCATCTGCAAGAAGTCTACTTGCAATTTACATCTGACAGCTTTTTTTAGGCTTCAATTTTAAGCCATGCGGTCGTGTCTGGGCTGTATTGACCCCGTGTGTGAGTCTGAAATCTTATGGAATTAAATCGACGTGGTTTTGGCTCTTCCCAAGATGTAAAAGGCCTACACATGGGCTCAACACACCAGTGTGCATCTGGACATGGCCGTGTTAGTAGCTCTATGCCCGTGTGGTTTTTCCATCTCTGCGCAATCTTCATCAAAAGCTTGATTAGATGACCATTTGACCTTAGATTGACTTGGAATTTTAATTTGGTATTCATGACTTCTTGTTCTTCAATTTGAATATTGGATATTGGCTTTAGAGGTCTGCAGCTCTTGTAATAAAATCTTGACATCTACAGCTCATTTTGTACTGAATTGATTCAATTTTCGTTCTTTTGTCCCGAGCACCAATTTTCCTATTCAATAACCAACAAAATACCCAGAGAAGCACAAAAATAGATGAATCCATGTGAAAAAAGAAGCAAAGTACATGCAAATATACTGTGAAAATATCTATAATTATGCACTCATCAGCGCATCACAAATGTACACTTAATGACCTACTCGGGGAAAAGGCTACCTTATTGGATGTATGAAGCTAATACCTCCAGCTAAAAGAAATGAGAAAACTAGTAAATAAGGCTTAGACTAACTGCTTTAGGCTTGAGTTAGTAAGCGGCACCATAGGAAGTGGTATACACACAAACAATAGGAGTACAAGTGTAATGTAAGACCTATTTTCCATAAAAACTTTAAAGGCACTTAGCGCTATTTTTTCCCAGAAACCAGAGGGACTCCCAACTCATTTGTGAGATCAGAGATCATACACTCATCTATTTTTTTAAATTATGTATTTCTCTTTGCTTGAGGAAAAGCAAATGTTTAAGTGCGGTGGTATTATGATGAGTACCTAATTATACTAATTTTAATACCATATCTGCATACACTTTGCTTGTTCTTTCGCATGGATTTCTCTATACAAAAAAAGTGAAATACGGACTACTTCGGATCAAAAAGAGCCAAAAAGACAAGTACACGATGGTGCACACGCCCATACAAATGACAGGACTACTCTAGGGGTGAATCAGAGCGTACGCAGAGATATAGAGAGATACATGGCGGGATGCACGAGCGTGCACTTGCCAGTGCATCTCTCAGGATTATAGAAGACCACCTGAAACTACGTTGCAGAAGTGATGCACAAGCATGCTTAATTCTGCATGGCTGTATAGATGGGATTTTGAAGTCTGTAAAAGGGTGCCCAATATGATTTTTTTTTTTTTTTTTGGCAAACTAGCCTTCGGCAACCTTCCTATCAACAGCTAGGGTTTCGGCAGAGATTGAAGGTGGAGGAGACATTGATCGGGGAAGTATTATAGTATTTTTAATCATGTCTCCTCCTTTAGATCTTGTGATAGGTTTCCATAGTATGAGAGGCTAAAACTCTTATGGTGCCTCTGGTCCTTGAACCATAGGATGAACTTGCGAACTCTTTTCATTTTAATTTAATATATGCTTTTCTACATTGATTATTCTTGTGAATTATCTATGTGATGCTTAATGCTTGTGATTTGTTAGTGTGAAAGCGCCTATCACATAATCTGTAGTTGTTTGATGTATAAAGAGAAATCTAGGTCAAACTAGACCTAGGCATAGATTATAGGGTTGCACGTATGCCGAGAGATTAGGTGTGGCGATAAAAGATCTTCAGATTAGGATGAAACCTAATAGTAGGAACTACAAAACACTCAATATTATAATAAAGTCTTATGCCGAAGTCACTGTATGGGAATAGGGTTTAGTCATCACGAGAGATCGAGGTCAAACTAATTTAGGGTTTCTCATGGTCCAAAAAATACATCATTAGATAGCATGCATTAGGAATTTAGTCGAGCAAGGGATTTCTGAGGGAATAGTGATCCAGGGTACTATGTTCTCTATATTGATTAAAATGTAGATTTGTAAACTATTCACCATAGTCTCTTTAGCTTTCTTTAGTGAGGATTAGATCACTGCATATATTTTTAGACTAGATAATAGAGCTCTAGTTAGCACTAGCTCTACTAGTCCCTGTAGATTCAACCAGTCTACCATTAGGTACTTTTACTACTTGAGCGACTCTGTACACTTGCGGATAGTAATACACATCGAGTCGTAACTTGGTTTATATGCCTTCTAATCCATACTTGATATGGAGGCCTAATGAGCACATAGAGAAGTTTCTAGGCCTTTCTGACTTTTCTTAGGGATCATCCCAGGACAGACATTGCTTCCCTGAGTTTTAAGGAAGCCTTATGTTATTTCCCCGTTGCACCGTGTTGACCAGAAAATATGAGTGCAAGCACTCAAGCCTTCGCATGCAAGCGTACGTGGTCGCAAGTAATAAACCAGTAAGTACCGAGTCATAATCCCAAGAGAACGGAGATAGATTTTCTTACTTGCAAGAGCGAGTTACTGAAATGATAGATTGTGTAGTTTTATCAAGTGTAATTGATTGTAAGGGGATTGTGGTAAACTAAGGGTAAAGAGGGTAGATTCTTAAGATGAATGACCTAGAGTTGCATGGGTTGCTAGACTTGTGAAGGTCTTCTCCTTGGAATGCTAGGTTGTCAGGGTCATAGATGTGGGTGTATATGTGATAAAGAGCTGTGCTTATGTGCACTCCGGGTGCATCCTATAGGACCTTATTTGTAAGGGTCATGCATCCAAAGTCCATATCTCTATGGTACAATGGACACATTATAGGACAATACTATGTCACTACCATGGAATTGCCTAGCCTGATCTCTCAGTACTAGGTCAAATTGGTGTCACTCCGTCGGCCCTAATCGTCTATTCTACTCTCATTTCTCATAGTGCTTGGAGTTAAAGACACCCATAGTCTCTCAACTAATGAGGAGATAAAAAGAATAGATTCGAAGGCACATCCACAACCCAAACAACAAAGCAACCCAAAGATAATAAGTATATCAAGTTATAGCAATCATACAACCCTAGATAATGTGTTTAAGCTAACATTGCAAAGAAAAAATCAATAGCAATGAAAGCTTCCATACAAACATCCATAAATGAACTAAAGAGAGTTCTAAAACAATAGAAATATGAATCTAGAAGTTCCCCCTCATAAATGCCCAATCTCCATATTGAAAGTGCTGAAAATCGACCTCAGGACCTCAACCGTGGCGTGCAGCCGCCACCAAGCCCCCCTCCCGGATGATAAACTCTAAGCACATGTAATTCATTGGATAATACACTCTTCAACTCTAAATTCCTTTACAAACATCTACTAAAATAGCTCATTTCCAAGAACTATCATATTGCACTCACCAGCTCTCAAGGAAGTCAGCACCGCTGGAGTACTTTGGAAGATTGAAGTTGCTCCTGTCGGACATATCGCAAGGGTTTAAACTCATGGTACTTGATAACTCAAGGAAGAAAACTATTTTAGTAAAGGTTTATCAATGGTTTAGGACCAAAATGCTTATGATTAGATAAATATTATGCTATCTTGATCCTAAAGTGCATTACTAGGCCACGTTAGCTATCTTAAGTGCTTTAAATGTGATTTACACCTATTTGAGGTTGATAGATGCTAAAATGATTGAAGTTTTTATGCAACAAGTGAAATGAAGTAGCATAGTGCTTCACATCGGAATGGGCCTGTATGACATATCGATGTTAATTTTAGACAGAGCATCAGTTTCAAAGGTAAATCAATTTCGCGATGTTCAAGGGATACATCGTGATGTCTGGACACCATGGATTCTCTAGACTTGAAGGAATATCGCGATGTGCTTCGTGGACACTGCGATATTGATGCGACAAAGCCTCAAAGGAGAGCAAATCACATCGCGATGTTTACAATGGTACATCACGATGACATAAAAGGAGGGCATGACAATGTGATATCCACTCCAAACATCGCAATGTCCATAGTGGGAACTATAAAAGGGGACTGAGATGTTAGGGTTATCATCTTGGTCTTACGGCGGCTGCAGAAGAGAGCACTGATCCGAAGAGCTTCCTCCAGTATTTTGGAGCTGGGGGCTACTCATTCATGAGGGAGAATCTCTAGACTTTCATCCTTTGATGTTTATTGAACTCTCTTTAGCTTTGATATGGATGTTTATGCAAATAATGCCTTTTTTTTTGGATTTATCTTTTGTAATGGTAGTTTAAACACCATATCTTGGGTTGTATGGATGTAATGACTTGAATTCACTATTATCCTTTGCTTTTCTTTGATATCGTGGTTGTGGGTGTGTCTATAAATCTACTCATCTAATTATTGTTGGTCAAAAGACAACAACTATCTCAATCCCTTTGCACATAGGCATATGAGCTTGAGGGAAGTGTAGAAGCATAGAGTGGGCAGAGTGACACCTCTAGTTCCTCTCACTTAGGTATAAGTATTGGCATTCCACGATAGTGGTAGAGGTTAGCCCTATAATGCTTCTCATTATCACTATAGATATATGGGACTGAGAGCATGCATCTTAGAGATAAGGTCTAGTAGGATGCACCCGTAGTGCGCATAAGTTCAATCTCTACCATTGGAAACCCATAAGATAGCTAAGGAGAAAACCTTTACAAGTAAGTTGAACCCATATAAACCCTAGAGCCTTTTAATCGAGAGTTTCCCCTTAGTGACCTTCGAAATTCACTCACTTTATTCTAAACTTAATCATAACTTTCATTACTTAATCAACAAATGCTTCAAGCATCTAGACCACTAGTTTAGGAAATGTAGTATCTGTTCCCTGAGGAATTTGACCCGGTACTTAATGGTTTTACTACTTTTGACCATGTACGCTTGCGTGCGGCGGCGTGGGTACTTGCACTCATTACCGACGGTCAACAAGTTTTTAGCGTCGTTGTCGGGGAACGACGTAGGTGTTCCTATACTTTATAAAGTAGGAAGTAGATTAGTTTAGCTTAGTATCTCCATTGTGTTTACTGAATTAATAGTGTCTCATATTTTTCTGTGAATATTATTAGTCATTTTTTGCATGCTAGGATTGAGTTCTTTATCATTTTTGTCATTGTGTTTAGTTGTGTTTAATCTTGTACTCAATTAGAGTGTTTTGTTGCTTTGTAGTTTGTGAGCGAGTCACCCTTAGCCACTCTTGATCCAGAAATTGAAAGAACACTTTAGGAGCTAAGGAAAGAAAAAAGAGTACATCAAGAGTTAGCAAGTTCATCAGAATCTAATAGTATGAAACAAAGGGGGGACAATCGCCTGGTGTTCGAGCACTCCATTCCATCTTCTCAAGGTCAATACTCGAGCATTGTTAGACCAACTTGACCGGGTGTAAACATTGAAATCATGGCTTCCATAATTCAAATTCTTCAGAATGTCGGGAAGCTTTTGCGGTTACCCGACAAGGACCACAACTTACACATTAGAAACTTCCTCGAAATTAGTGACAATTTAAACGCCATTGGTGAGTCTGATGATGTAATCAGGCTAAAGCTATTCCCCTTCTCCATCCGAGGTAGGGCAAAGGAATAGTTTTACTATATGCTGGCGGCATCCATAAACACTTGGGAAGACTTGAGACAAAAATTCCTTTTTAAATTCTTCCCTCCGGCAAAGATAGTCCGTATCTGAAATGAGCTAATGGTATTCACACAAAAGGATGAGGAGAGCTTGGCAGAAGATTAGGAAAGGTTTAAAGGGCTATAGCGCTCATGTGCCTACCATGGATTGAGCAAATGACACCTAGTTCCATCATTTTCCGATGGTTTGAGAGGAAACAACAAAGCCATTATAGATGTAGCCGCTAGTGGTGCGTTCAATACTAAACCCATTGAAGAATGCTTTGATTTGCTCGACACTGTGGCATCCAATAGTTGTCAGTGGCCCACCAGTGACAGAAGTAATCAAGGGAAAGTAGCTAGTATCTAAAAGGAAGATAGAACCTCGGATTGGCAAGTAAGGTTTACTGGGATTGCATAAAAAATAGAGGAGTTGGCTTCTTTTGTGAGTAACATGTCCATATAATCCACCCCTCCTGACTCACCATTTCTGGCAGCTCCATTGGCTTTTAAGGAGGTCAACACAGTTGGCAACAATTTTCGGGGTACCGACAACAAATAATCTACAAGTTGGACCCCAAGTTAGTGGTCAGCTGTACCCTCTAGCTCCCAAGGATAACTGGGATATGGGCAGCCAGGGTACTTCTATCAAGGCAAGCCCCTCGACAAGAGGCAGAGTTTGGAAGAAAAGTTTGACAAATTCATGGCGGAATGCAGAACCAATTTTCAAACACAAGGTAACGACTTTAAAAACCTAGAGATTCAAATTGGTCAAATGAGTAATGAGATGAGGACTAGACTCGCAGGAGGACTCCCTAGCGACACTTAAAAAAACAGTAGAAATGATTAGCAAGGGCATGTAAACGCATCACTTTGCTGAGTGGAAGAGAATTGGAGCTACCCAAGGTAATTGAAGCTGAAATTGTTCTAAAAGATATGGAAGACAAGTCAAAGGAAAATGCGGATAAAGGTACGGAGAATTGTTTGACATTATCCCCCGCTCCACCATTTTCCCAAAGATTGAAGAATCACTATGCTGACTTACACTATGTAAGGTTCATGGAGAGATTTAAGCAACTCCACATAAGCATACCGTTCACTAAGGCATTGGAGCAATCACCGAACTCTAATCTACCAATCGCCAATATGAAAAGGGCAATCAAAGAAAAACAAACAAACAAGCAAAGGGGTAGAGAGAGACAAATAAATTTTGCATGGTTCAGCAAATCACCTATATCCACGGGCAGCGGTATAAAGCTCAATCCATTATAATCAATATGTGGTACAAGGTTATCCCTTCCAATCTCTCCGACCTCTTTTGTTACGTTGTTCGGCAAACTACCTACCTCCATGAATGCAAAGCTCTCTCTCGCCAGACACCAAAAGCTAGAGTTTGTAATATACTCTTGGATACCAAGAATACTATGGGATACCAACTCTTGACTAAAGTCATATTTATAGCTCTCTACAGATAACTCCTATTCTAATATGAATAGGACTTAAACACTTATCTCTAAATCAAATCTTATCTCTAACAGGACTCAATCCTATTTCTGATAGAACTTAAATATCTATCTCTAAATCAATCGTATCTCTAATTACAATTAGAGTTGAACTCAAACTAGTGAATTTGACTTGAATTCGAGACAATGTCCAACAATATGTATGTAATAACCCACCCAGAACCTATACATAAATAGGTACTAGAATGAAAATGTTAAGAGATTGTTAGTAATTACCTATTAGTTCGAGGACCTAATTAAAATTTTATAATGGTGATTTAATGTGTTTAAACCAACATGGTCCAATTTATCATGCTATTTGACTTGGATTAACCTTGTAGGGATTAACATGAGATAAAATAGAGAATTATAAAATGATTATGATTTATCTTTATCTCAAATATGACTTGTAAATTGAGTAGGATATTATATTTGAGATTAAATTAGACTTATCTCATGAAAATAATTATAATTGATCTCTATCCAAATATGGATTTAAATTTGATTAAGATTCAAACTTGAGTTTGAATTTGATAAAGATTTATTATTGATCTTTAACTCAAATATACATTTTTATTTTGATTGAGAATCAAAATTTGAGTTTGAATTGGATAAAGATTTGCCTAGTAGAGATAATTTTAGATTATTTGTGATTTTGAATTATAATTTGATTATGAAATATGGTTAGATTTGAATTGGATGAAGACTTATCTAATAGAGAAAATTATAAAATATTTGTGTTTTATCTCTATCTTGTTATAGTAACACTAGGACACTCCCCTCTATTTAAGGAAAGGCATAATTAGAGAATTGATATACAATTCGGTAAGAGAAGTTGAGTGATCTCTTGTGAGGGTTCTTCTCTTTAAGGTTCCCTCTTAGTGAGAATCAGTCCAAGTATTAGGAGAAGGAAGGTCCAACCATGATTAAGCACTAGGGAGACCGCCAGGTGAGTTGACTGCAGATGAACTCTAGTATTTTGATTTGATTGCTTGAAGTTTCATTGATGTTTTTTACCGATGGATTATGAAAATATTATTTTCAGTATGTACTTGTATTTTCTCATAGTAGAGCCACTTTGCATGTTTCGTATATCAATCTATACCTACGTCATGTATGCACCGGTCGAGATAGGCCTGTCGGGGCTCGGGTGAGGAGCCCTTAGGTCCGTGGGACAATTGGTTTTTTGAATATAGCCCGATAGCTGGTTATGTGAGTGTGATATGATATGTGAGGACGGCTAGTGCTGTTGAGATTGGGTGTATATAGACTAGGTGTGATTGATTTAGTGACCTTAATATGCCAGTCATATTTTTAAATTGTGATTTACTCGTGTTTGTGAAATGCAAAAGTTGAGATTTAGTAGCATCTCATCTGGATTATCTTTGACTGGCATGGGACTTTCTGATGTGATTGATATGCGCATAGACCAGCATGTGTATTGTTTCGTTCTATTATATATGAGATATATCTGCTATTTTCTGTATATAACCCTAGTGTGATGTATGTCTCTCACTGGGTTAGTTGTAGCTCACAACTCTCCCACTATTTCAATGTATAGGAACAAGTCAAGGTAGCCAACTTAATTGACTGGAAGTGATATGGAACCGAAGATTGATATGACGGTTTATTATTTAGCTGGTTCTAAAGTCTAGTGTGGGTCATTGTATTAATATTTGGTGAGTCATTTTATGAACTAAGATCTTATTTTGTATTTGAGTCGAATAGTTGATATATATATTATCAAGATTCAATTTCCTTCATGGATTATATTAGGTCTGTAGCAAGGTTATTATGATTTTGTGCCTTGCGTATACGCGGCGTTTGTCTCGTGCTCGGGCTCGAGCCGGGTTCGGGGCCTGACAATGTATATTATCATGATAGTTGTAGTTTATCTTGTTTTGAACTAGCATGATGTTAAACTTTTATGATGCCATTATATGTCTTACATACTTCCTATTTCAACAAAATATACATTATATATATATATATATATATATATATATATATATATATATATATATATATATATATATATATATATATATACTAGAGATATTACTCGGTGGCCAGCATCTTCCAAGACAAGGGTTAATTACATAAATGGTCCCTTAACTTTGACCGGATTTCACTTTCATCCCTCAACTTCAAAACTTAACAAAATCATCCCCCAACTTTCAAAACGTAACAAAGTAGTCCCTCGGAGCCGGTTGCCGAAAAAGCTGACGTGGCGGTTACATGCAGACTTGGCAATTTTTTTTAAAATAATAATAATATAATTTTAAATGGGAATTCAAACATGCTAGCAAAGCATCCTGACGTGGTATTAATTTTTTAAATAAATCATTACCATTAATACACCGATTACAACTAATACAATTAAATTATAAAATAACATGACTAAACTAATTACAATAAAATTACCAAACAAAACGCTCTGATTTAATCAAATCAAATTCATAATCCAATCTAATTAATAAACTAAATTTAGCCCAAACCCTAAACACGTCTCTCCCATTCCGGGATCCGCCGCCTCGCCGCAGTTGACCTAGATTATTGGATGAAGACGGACATATCTGAAAATTTCTTTCTTGGTTTTCTTGGATGAAAATCTGAAAATAAATAATTTAAAAAAAAAATTAACAATTGAGATTTTGAAAGAAATCTTGGATGAAGACGAAGAGATCTGAAAAATGAATGGTTTTTGAAAAAGCGAACAGTGGAGATCCTGAAAGAAATCTTGGATAAAAACGATTAGATCTGAAAAATAAATAATTTTTGAAAAAAAAAACAGCAGAGATTTGAAAGAAATCTTCGATGAAGACGAACCGATCTGATCCTGATGGATTTGTTGGATGAAAATAAGCAACATGAAAAGACGAACAGATCTGAAAATTTCTTAAAAAATTGAGATCTTGATCGATTTGCCAGTAGAATCGAGGATCATGGAATGAGAAATTGGGGGAAATGGTGAGCAATTTGGGAAAGATAGAGAGAGAGATTGATGCAGGAGAGCCCGAGTCAGACAATGCCGAGCTGTCTGATTGCACCATAAGAGCTTTGGCATACCACGACTTGGCAAGCCGACGTAAAGGCGGAAGGTGATCGAGCCAAGTTCGGAATTGGGGAGCACTTTGGACACGTTTCGGTATTTTGGCCATAACTTTGGCTACCGATATCGGATTCGAGCGCTCAACCCCAATTCGGAAAGCTCGTCTCGACGTGCACATGGGGTCCATCCAGCTTTGCTCGATGGACCCTTCCTTAACCCTCAAATTCTACTATTTTCCCCGTCATTTCTTCGTTTCTCGGTGTTTTTTTCCATTTTTGGCAATACTTCGTATGCCAATTTAGGATAGGATAAAAATCCGATTTGAACTCGGATTTGTAGGAGTTATCTGTTTTGTTTAGTTATTTTAGAATTAGATAAGTTTTTCTATTATACCAAAATTTGCCGATTTGGGCAAATTTGAATAAAAAGATAGAATTTCTTGGTTATCTAGGTTAGTTTCTTTTAGCTATTTAAACCCGGCTTATGGGTTGAATTTTATTCATTGATTATTGAGTTATTTCCCTTTTAAAGTTTCAGAGACTTTTCTTCTCTGTTTGTCCTCCCCCTTTTCTTGCTCTTCTATCAATCTCCCCTGTTTACCATCGCCCGCAGGTTAATCACTACCCTGCCCGGCGTCAGTTGGTATCAGAGATCATTTTCTTCCTATGGCCTCGGCATCAATGGCTGGAGGTCGTGGTGGCCGTGGTGGTCGTCGTGGTGGACATGTTCTGGCAGAGGATGGTCCGTCTCAAGACCCAATCGCCTTGGAAGCGATGAACGAGGATCTGCAGAGACAAGTAGCGGAATTGACCCAACGATTAGCGGCTCGAGATTTGGGGGATCGTGAGGTTTCAGACCACGACTCCGAGTCTACCTTCGTCAACCCCTATTCCCGACGTGGGCAGTCCATAGAGCACCGTACACGAGAGGAGCGTCACAGAGATCTCGGCTTTCGGGTGGAGTTGCCCGGATTTACTGGAACCCTACATGCTGAAGTCTTCATCGACTGGCTGAACGAGGTCGAGAGGATATTTGAGTATAAGGAGGTCCCTGATCGTCAGAAGATGAAGCTAGTTGCCATCAAGTTGAAGGGCCGAGCATCCGCGTTGTGGGAGCAGCTGCGGCGTTCACGGGATCGGCAAGGCAAACCAAAGATCATAGATTGGGACAAGATGAAGAAGAAGATAAAGGGACACTTCCTCCCCTTCGGCTACACCCAAACCTTGTTTCAACGACTTCATACGTTGAGACAGAGCCCAAGATCGGTAGACGAGTACACAGAGGACTTCTACCAATTGATCGCGCAGAACGACTCATCCGAGACGGAGGAGCAACTGGTGGCTCGATATCTGGGAGGTCTGCGCCAACCATTGGAAGATGTCCTCAGTCTACACTCATTATGGACTGTTTCAGAGGCATATCAGCGCGCCCTCACTGTTGAAAGGCAGCAGAATAGAAGACCACCAATAAGGAGCGATCAGAGTAGCCGAACCGCTCGCCCTCAGGCACCCCGCCCAGTCCAGCAAGTACCGTCAGGTAGTTCTAACTCTGGAGTTCATTGTTATAGATGTGGTGAGTAGGGGCATAAATCACCCGAGTGTCGGAAACTTGCTAGCCAGACGAGCAAGAACCTGATGATTGAAGAGATCGAGGCTGAGGATGAGGAACCAGTTTATGTTGATTATGGTGATGATGATGAGGCTGGTGACGTGCTGATTGGGGATAGCCATGAGACCCTCGTTATTCGCAAGAGTCTGCTGGCACCCAAGGATGAATCAAGGGACGATTGGCTGAGAAACAACATCTTCCACACCACCTGCATAGTGGCCGACAAAGTTTGCAAGGTGATCATCGACAGCGGTAGTTGTAAGAACGTTGTGTCTGAAGACGCTGTCCAGAAGTTGCAGTTGAAGATAGAGCGACATCCGAAGCCCTACAATCTATCATGGCTGAGCAAAGGCAACGAGGTAAAAGTAGATCGGCGATGCTCATGTCTTTCTCCATTGGGCAGAGGTACTTTGACAATGCATGGTGCGACGTCGTGTCAATGGATGCATGTCACCTACTACTGGGGCGATCATGGCAGTATGATCAGAGCGTGATCCACAATGGAAGGAAGAATACTTATTCCCTCAGCATCAAGGGAAAAAAGATCGTGTTGGCACCCCGCCGAGAAGAAAAGCATCCTGCTCCGGTAACCAATACTAACCTACTTTCTATGTTCAGATTTTTAAGCAGGATCAAGCAGGGCGATGTAGTCTATGCATTGCTACCTTACATACATAGTGCCACAGACATGAACCCAGATCTGCAAATAGAAGTGCAACAGTTACTCTGGAGTTCGCGGACTTAATGCCAGAGGAACTTCCCCCAGGACTCCCACCTATGAGAGACATCCAACACTAGATAGATCTTGTCCCAGGATCTAGTTTGCCGAACCGGCCTGCATGCCGCCTGAGTCACAAGGAGGCCGAAGAATTGCAACGGCAAGTGGAGGAGTTATTAAGGAACGGCTACATCCGCGAGAGCATGAGTCCCTGCGCAGTTCTAGCCCTGTTGGTGCCAAAGAAGGATGGCTCGTGGCTCAAGTGTATAGACAGCCGAGCAATCAACAAAATCACCATCAAATACCGCTACCCCATCCCCCGCCTGGATGACATGTTGGATCAGCAATCAGGCTCGAAGGTCTTTTCAAAAATCGATCTGAAGAGCGGATACCACCAGATCAGAATACGGCCTGGAGATGAGTGGAAGACGGCGTTCAAGACACAACATGGACTGTATGAGTGGATGGTGATGCCTTTTGGGTTGTCCAACGCCCCCAGCACATTCATGCGATTCATGCACCAGGTTTTGCGACCGTTTATGGGCAAGTTTGTGGTGGTCTATTTCGATGACATCCTCATCTATAGTCCGAGTTGGTCCTCACACTTTGACTATCTTCGCACTTTCTTTGAGTTACTGAGAACGGAGCTACGCTCACAAATTCTAAAGAAGTGTTCCTTCTTCACCACGTCTGTGACCTTCCTTGGTTTTGTTGTTTCTATAGACGGTGTTCATGCAGATCAATCAAAGATCGATGCAATCTTGGAGTGGCCTGCATCAGACCTTGCATGATGTTCGAAGCTTCCATGGGCTGGCCTCGTTGTACAGAAGATTCATCCGGAACTTTAGCACGCTGATTGCCCCCATCACAAAGTGTCTCAAGGGGCGTGATTTCAAGTGGACGGATGAGGCAGAAAATAGCTTCCACCTGGTCAAATAGAAGATGACTGAAGCACCAGTTCTCGCACTTCCCGACTTCGACAAAGTGTTCGAGGTCAATTATGATGCATCAAAAGTTGGCGTTGGAGGTGTTCTGAGCCAGTCAGAACGACCGGTAGCTTTCTTTAGCGAGAAGTGAATCTCCAGGTCCATACGGGTCCGTATGAGACTCCGTATGGACTTTCTTCCAGCTCCGTTTCGCTTACTTTGGCCCGCGTTTTCTCGAAAACGCTTCCTTTCTCTGGGGATTGTTGTTTTCTGCCCTGTTTGCAAAAACAAAGCCTTTTTGAGTATCGTCGGGCCAATATTCCTCCAAAACATAAGATAATATGCATGAATTTCATGTATAATTGATGCTCATTTGAACACTTATCAAGAAGCTGTCGGGGTCAAAGAAGAACTACTCCACTTATGACCTGGAGTTTGATGCCATAGTTCAATCGCTGAAGCATTGGCGCCACTACCTCATACAGAAGGAGTTCATCCTATTCACCGATCATGAAGCCCTGAAGTACATCAATGGCCAACACAAACTGAGTAGGCGACATCAGAGAAGGGCACGTGCCGGTTAACCGGGCCCGTCGGGCCCAACCCGCCGGTTCCGGCCAAATCCTGGAACCGTCACGGGCCCCGCCATAGGGCCACCCACCGGGCCGGGTTGACATGGACCTCGGCCGGGTCACGTCACCTTCGGGTGACTCCGTAATCGCCGAACCACAATATAGAACCGTGGAAGCCCAACCCGTTTGCTAACCTACTGCCCACATTTTTATTTTTTTTTAATTTTTTTTTAAATTGTTTAAAAATATTCAAAATATACATTAAAAATTGAAAAAAAAAATAGCAATAAAGGTAAAAAAAAAAAAATGTAAAAAAAACTATGATATTTTGATATAAAAATATAATGAGAAAAAATGTAAAACATTGAAAACTATAAAATTCATAATAAAATCTAAATTCTATAATATATATTTAAAAATATGAAAAAATGAAAAAAAAAAAACCTATGCTTTTATGTATAGAAATTAGAAATAGAATGAGAAAATGTAAAAAAAATTTGAAAACCATGATATATGATAATCATAGATTCATAATTTCATACTATCTATCATAGACTCATGGACCATGGTATCATAATTCATAGATTCATAGTTGTTCATAATATCATGGTTTTCATTTTTTTTAAAACAAATAAAATGTAATTTGAAAATTATCAACAAAAATGTAATTTAATGATATTATGATATATAGAAATAGAATGCAAATATGGAAAAAAATGTAAAAAAAAAAAAAACTATGACATTATAATTACGGCTTGCACTTAATTCGTTTACCTATCGAATTAAGTTGCCTACGTATCCTCTTGGGTGTAAGAGGAATCAAAGCCGACGTAGTTCTCTTACCTTAAACTGGACTGGAGTTGTCACCCACTTACCTATTCATCGGGCCAGTTCCGCTCTTGCCTCAAAGATCGGGGGGCCGTTGTTGTGCTCATCATGTTATCGGTGAAGAAGAAGTCACTCGCTTCGGGACTTCCCAGCTCTGCTTCTTGTTGTCGTCGTTGTGCACGCTTCCAATCATCTGTGCAAACTTGAATTTCAATGTTTGGTTGTGACAACTATGAACGTGTTGAATCCAGCATGTTTCCACTTGCACTGAAAGTCTGCTCGCACGCTACTGTAGACATAGGGCACGCAAAAATATCCTTTACAAGTAATGAAAGAATAGGATACGGATTTCCATTACCTTGCCACCAATGAAGAATGTCAAAAGTCATATCTACATTCACGTCCTCAGAGAACCGAAAGGTGGTATTCAAATACAGTGTCGACCTCCTCTCGTGTATTGAGAACCCCTAGGCTTCTTCTTAGCTTGCCTTTGTCGAAATGAATCCCCACTCATCACGATCGCCCTACTTCGCCATAAACCTGTGGAACTATATGACTATAACGAGAGCAGTAGCTCTCATACAGTTCAACGAGTTGTAACTTAACTTCACTAACAATTACACTAACATCCGTAAAACTGTCAGAATCCGGTCCATACCATTGAGAGTCTAACTCACTCATGACCCATTGTTGACTATCTTGACCTCCATTAAACCCTAAGAACTTGTAATAAGCTTCTAAATATGCATTTAAACCTTCTAATTTTTGCCTAGGATCTAAAGCAAATGCAACGAAAGCAATAGGAGGTATATTCCTATAATAGCTTAACCACTTTGCCTTCATCTCTAGAAGGCCCGTAACCAATTGAGCATCTAATCTAAAGTTCCACATTTTTTCAGCAATATCAACAGCACCATACAAGAATAAATGTGCGGTGGGAAAATAAACTTGCGAAAATAAATTTGTACATGTATTAAACACAGAAAGCAATTCTATAACTCTAGTAGCAATATTCCATTGGTATTCAAATAAACTAAAATTAGGCAAAGCTTCATTAACAAAAGTAGTCAACAATGTCTTATAAGGAAATGTCACATTAAGAAGCCTATAGGTAGAGTTTCATCTAGTTTTAACGTCTTTTGGGAATTTTTTAGGCCTCATGTTATTTGCTTTACAATAACGACCCCATTGTTTCATCAATGTCATGTTCCTTCCTATATATGATACTATATCCCTAATCGGTCCTACAAATTGTTTTAGTGACTCTAATCCGGTTTATACACATAAGTTCAATACATGACAAGCACATCTAATATGGAAATGAAGGCCTCAAATATTCTTCCAAAGGTCTAATCGAGGCCGTATTAGCAGAGGCATTATCAAATGAAATTGAAAAAATTCTAAAACTCAAACCATATTCTTCGATGATCCCACGAATCATCCTATAAATATTATCGGCGGTATGAGACTCGTTGAATACCCTAAAAGCAATGACTCACTTTTGGATATTCCACGAGTCATCAATCCAATGTGCCGTAATACCCATAAAAGAATTTTCATGGAATACATCGGTCCATATATTAGAACATAAAGAAACAGAGGAGGTACAAGAGCGAAAATACTCACAAAGATTTTCTTTTCCATGTTTGTATTGTTTGAAGATCGTTCTTTGAATCGTCCTCCTTGATACCTTTTTGCATGCCGGTTGCAACGTCTCATTGATGCACTCTTGCACTTGGCAACGCTCCGTAAAGTTGAATGGCAAGTGCTCCACAGAAATCGTCTCCGCGATTTTATCCCTATACCTCGGTTGAGAAAATGTAAATAAAGAAGAGTGGGAACCCGTTCCTTCGTCTACGGCGAATCGAATTTGAGATTGATTTCGAGGATTTCCTACTTTGTCCGGATGCTTCTTCTCCATATGTCTAGCAAATGTGCCATACCCTCCTCCCTTGCTATGCTTAAATTTGGAAGTACAATACTTACATTTAGCATGAGTTACGTTGCCATCATTGTCATACACTTTTGTAAAATGGACTTTAAAAATATCGGATTTTGAAGTTGTTTCCGAAGTGGGATTTGTTCCTCCTCCAGTTTCTGAGGGCGCAGTGGACGGTGTCGGTGCATCGGCTACACCTTCGTACTCTTCTTGCCATTCATTGCTCTCTTGAGTAGGCAAGGAGGCCGAACCGACAATGCCTTTTCCCCTCGAGCTTCCACCACCACGTGATGCCATTTCTCTTGAGTAAGCCGAAGTGCCGAACCCCGATCCAATGAAGGGAATTGTTGAGAGCCTTGTTGAGAGTCTTGAGACTTGAGAGAAATATAGAAATTAGGAGAGAATAGAGTTTGATGTGAGTGAAGAATGATATTGAAGGAGAGGAGGAGTATATATAAAGATTAAAATAATTAAAAGAAAAAAAAATTAAACAAAAGAAACCAACTACTGTAGCCGTTGGTGTGTAACAGAGACGAGAACTCGTCTCCTCACACAAATTCACAAGTGTAGCCGTTGGCCACCGTTGGCCTGGCGGCCAACGGCTACTTTGATTTTTTAAATTAAAAACCCGCCGGTTCAACCCTACCAGTTGAACCGCGGTCAACCTGCATGTGCGGGTTGACCCGCCGGTTCACGGGTTCTAAATATATGGGCCCGTGAATCGCCCGCTATCATGTGCGGGCGATTCTACGGGTTCTAACCCGCCCGGGTCGATTGACCTCGGCGGGTTTTCCCGGGCCGGTTCCGTGCCAAAACCTGCCCGTGCCCCCCTCTAGGCGGCATGCTAAGTGGGTGGCGTACTTGCAAGAGTTCACCTTTACTATGAAGCATCAAGCAGGAAGCCTCAACCGTGTAGCAGATGCTTTAAGCAGCCGCAGTTCTCTTCTCACCACAATGAGCGCCAAAGTTGCAGGGTTTGAAGCTTTCATAGATATGTATGCGGATGATCCTTTCTTCGGGCGGATCCTTCAGGAGGTAACCGATGGACATCGTCACGATTTTATTTTGCATAACGATTACCGCTTCGCGGGCCCGCACCGTGCATCCCCGGGACCGCTCATCAAGCGAGCAGATCATGAGCGAACTCCATAATGAGGGGCACTTTGGTCGTGATAAGACCTACGCCCTCATAGTTGCAGACTTTTATTGGCCGAAGTTGTCTAGCGACGTGGCTCACTTTGTGGAGCGCTGCTTTGTGTGTCAGCGGGCCAAAGGAGTTCTCACCAACGCAGGCCTGTACACTCCCTTGCCAGTCCCTGAAGCCCCTTGGCTTGACGTCAGTATGGATTTTGTTTTGGGCATCCCTGGTACCCAGCGGGCCCCAGACTCTATCATGGAGGTGGTTGACAGATTTTCCAAGATGGCTCATTTTGTAGCTTGTCGGAAGACTATAGATGCTACCCGCATTGCACATCTTTACTTTCGAGAGGTTGTTCGCTTGCATGGTGTCCCTCGCTCCATCACATCCGATCGTGACACCAAGTTCGTTAGCCTCTTCTGGAGAAGCTTGTGGGGAAAATTGGGGACGCAATTGAACTTTAGCAGTGCATACCACTCCCAAACAGATGGCCAGACTGAAGTGGTGAACCGGAGTTTGGGCAACCTATTGAGGAGTTTGGCTGGAACTAAACCGAAGCAGTGGGATTTGGCACTACCTCAAGCTGAATTCGCCTACAATAGATCAAAGAATCGGACAACCAGCTTGAGCCCATTCGAGGTTGTCTATGGTCGGAACCCATTAGGAGTACTTGATCTCACCCCCATCCCACGGATTGGTCGTGTTCACCCCCGAGCTGATGAGATGGCTAAGCATCTTCGGGTTATTCATGAGCAGGTCAAGTCAACTATTCAGGAGAATAATACCAAGTACAAGATGAATGCGCATAAACGGGCGTCAAGTCTTTGCTCGATGAGGGCGACTTAGTGTGGGCTATCCTCACTTGAGATCGCTTCCCTGTGGGTGAGTGTAACAAGCTGAAGGAACGAAAGATCGGACCCTGTGAAGTGTTGCAGAAGATCAATGACAATGCATATCGTTTGCGCCTTCCCAGTTATTTGAAGACCTCTAGCATCTTCAATGTGAAGCATCTGAGCCCCAGTTTTGTGGAGTCGACTGATCCTATTACGAACTCGAGGGTGAGTTCTTTCCAACCCGGGGGACTGATGCAGGAGAGCCCGAGTCAGACGATGCCGAGCTGCCTGATTGCACCATGAGAGCTTTGGCATACCACGACTTGGCAGACCGACGTAAAGGCAGAAGTTGATCTAGCCAAGTTTGGAATTGGGGAGCACTTTGGACACATTTCGGTATTTCGGCCATAACTTTGGCTACCGATATCGGATTCGCGCGCTCAACCCCAATTCGGAAAGCTCGTCTCGACGCGCACGTGGGGTCCATCCAGCTTTGTTCGATGGACCCTTCCTTCACCCTCAAATTCCATTGTTTTCCCAGTCATTTCTTCGTTTCTCGGTGTTTTTTTCCATTTTTGGCAATACTTCTTATGCCAATTTAGGATAGGATATGAATCCGATTTGAACTCGGATTTTTAGGAGTTATCTGTTTTGTTTAGTTATTTTAGAATTAGATAAGTTTTTCTATTAGATCAAAATTTGCCGATTTGAGCAAATTTGAATAAAAAGATAGAATTTCTAGGTTATCTAGGTTAGTTTCTTTTAGCTATTTAAACCCGGCTTGTGGGTTGAATTTTATTCATTGATTATTGAGTTATTTCCCTTTTAAAGTTTCAGAGACTTTTCTTCTCTGTTTGTCCTCCCTTTTTCTTGCTCTTCTATCAATCCCCCCTGTTTACTACCGCCCGCAGGTTAATCACTACCCTGCCCGGCGTCAGAGATACATTGGAGGAGATCTGAAAATTTCTTTCTTGGATTTCTTGGATGAAGATATCTAATAAATAAATAATTTTTTCAAAAATGAATAGTTGAAATCTGGAAAGAAATCTTGGATGAAGACGAACAGATTTGTGTGGTGGATTTGTTGCATGAAAATTAACAACATGAACAGACGAACAGATTTGAAAATTTCTGGAAAAGAAAATGAGATCTTGATCGATTTGCAAGTAGAATCTGTGATCATGGAACGAGAAATTGGGGGAAATGGTGAGCAATTTGGGAAAGATAGAGAGATACATCCTACCACGGTCATCAGCATCGTCGTCCGACCAAGCCAATCAAATCTAATGATCTTCAACCTCACGATGGGGGCTACAGCACCGGAGAGGATTCCACCACGACCGCCACAGGCTCGTCTTCTTTCTTGATCTTGTTGGCGTTGTTTTCCCATCGAAGGAGGTGAGAGCCCGATGTGACCGCCGGTGGAGGAGGAGGCGGAGAGAAGGGATGTCGTCGGTGTGTTGGAGGCGCTCAGGAGCAACTAGGGTTCCAAAGAGCACAGTAAATCACAACCGTCCATTCAAGAAAAAGGGTTACTCAGCAAAGTCGGGTGAATAACCGCCATGTCATCTCTTTCCAACCAACAACCGACTCTGAGGGACTACTTCATTACGTTTTGAAAATTTGGGGATGATTTTGTTACGTTTTGAAGTTGATGAACGAAAGTGAAATCTGATCAAAGTTGAAGGACTATTTACGTAATTAACCCTTCAAAACAATATAATCTTCAAGAGCTCGTGGTACAAACAAGACACAAGAAAGCATCACCGAAGGCTCGTTTGTAGATTGTATTGTATGGCATATATGTGTGAACCAAACGCAACAATCGAAGACTCTAGGGACAGTCCAAGTCCACCGGAACAATTATTAGATTCATTTCATGGGACCTCTTTGCCTTCCCAGACTGCCAATTGCCCATCCTTTGGGAAGACGTGTTCTATCTTAATGATTTTATTATGTGTTTTTTTTTTTTGTTTTGCTGTACATTGAAAGAGGTCGTTGTTATATGAGATATTCCACTTGACCGTCTAGGTTAAGTTAAGCCTCCTTTGTACTTGCTATTTATTATATTGAGAGAGGTCCTTTCAACTTGCTATCGCTTTTAATTATTATGATAATACTTGCTTTTTTTATTTCAATAAAAATTTATTCCAAGACCTTGGGGCGAGTAAGAACATTATCAGGACAAGGAGTGGCACAGGTTGAACCAATATTAGAGGGCTGGACTCACCATGTGATGATGATTTTGGCGGAGCATTCGAAGAACCAGGAGATGCAAGACATGTACGTACAAGTTGGATAAGCATAAGTCCAGATTGGTTCTTGTGGTTTACAGGAAGTGGACATTAAAGATGATATAGCTTTTAGAATAGGAACAACAATTGATGAAAAACAGCAAGAGAAGTCGAATTAGAAGTTACTGAAAGAATTTGTGAACTGCTGTTAACTAAAGGTGAATATATATATATATATATACCTTGAAGATATATAGAGTTCGTTTCCTTTCCACCATTAGAGGATAAAAGAAATATCAAAGAGAGAGAGAAAAAAAAAAGATAAAAATAAAATCAAACTTGCAAGAACCTAACATCCCCACTGCTTACACATCAACACCATCAAGCCCTAAAGCATCCGGTGAGGTGGAGATGGTGGTGGTGGTGGTGGTCATGGGGATGGTGGTGGTGGTGGTGGTGGTGGTGGTGGTGGTGGTGGTGGCCGGCGGCGGTGAGTTCCCTACCAATGATACGACGAACATGGTGGAATTCATGAAGTTGACAGGGAATAGAGATAGCACCCATGTGCTGAAATCCATACTCCTCCTCAGCCTCTTTCAATAGCCTACCAAACAAAGGATGGTTCAAGTACTCCACTGGAACAACAAACCGCTGCTGCTCCTCGCCTGCGCTTCCCACTCTTACCACCGTGCATCCTTTGGGCGGTGCTCTCTCCGCCGCCAGCGCGGCCTCTGACGCTGACTTTTTGTTGTTGGCGAGGTGAAGCAGGTGGAAGCCCATGTGATGGAAGTGATGATGATCACCGACGCCCATAGGAGACGTAGTGAAGTTAGAGAGAGAAGAGCAACATGTCATGGCTCAAGAAGGAGAAGAAGACACGCATGGATCAAGACCGTCTAATTGTAGCTTAATGCTCTCTTCTATTGCTTTCCAGTTCTTCATATATATATATAAAAAATAAAATATATTACTTTTTTTTATATTTTTAGACAAAATTATGTACAGATAACTATGTTGATGTGGATAAATATGTTGATGTGGATATAGATGTGAAAAGAGTTGGGAGGAGTGCATTCAAGCCTTTTGTGCCATCTCACCAAGGGAAGACTTCGGGTTTAAGCATGCATGTTTGTGTCGTTTTTCGTGAAAGTCTTAAAACAATGTGAAACTTATGGGGTGATAGGAGTATTTGACACGTGTGATTATTTGCCAGCGCATGGACTCATGCAAAAAACAGTGGTCAAAAAGAATGGCCAAGTGTAGTCACTGCTGACACACCATAGGACAGGTGGCACCACATTTGTGTCTACTAACAATTTCCAGAAAAGGCAATTTTATTTTTTTCATTTTAATTATAAAATTAGCTGAAGGTTTTTATTTAATTTAATTTAATGTGTTAAATAAATTTTCATAAATAGTTAAAAGTACAGTAGATATAGATCCATGAAGTTGTTCATATATCAAAATTTTAAAACTTTTTACTGTGCCATCATTTTTGCAGAAAAAGAAATAGGTAAGTTATTTTATAGAATATTTCCATTGTTCTATAATAAATGTAATAGTGCGGTGTGGTGTAAAAGATGTTTTTTTAATAAATGAATAAATCACATTTATTTATAATATATATAAGAGTTTGTTACTGTGCTTAAACAGAGAGAAATAAATACATCATTATTGTTAGCATAATCTCTTCTTTAAGGAGAAGTAACCTTCTTCAGTCCCGAGCCTTCTCGTACCCTCCTTAAGCCCTTTCTTGGGCTGGTGGCAATTCATTCTTGAACGCATCACCGCCCCTGACTGCCCGCCCTTGTGAGACTGAGGTAGGTTCGAGACTGTGCTTCACTAGACATCCCACCGCCTCCAGCTTGAGCCGCTTAACCGTTGAGGCAAATCCAACCAAGAGATAATGCGGAAGGAAATATCACAGATGGTTTGCATGACAACACGTTGTCCTGAAAACACGCCTATTTCTCTCACCCTAATTGCTTCAGGCGATTGTTATAACAGCGAGATCCCAACCCTCTCTCAGGGTATAGTCTACCCCCTGGGTCATTGCCCTAGATCGCCAAAGTTCTTGTCCAACCGTTCCCCCTGTTCGGTGTTCGAACAAATTCCCAAAGTGATTCCAGATTTGAGTCGTATAGGGACATGAGACGAGCATGTGGTTTACAGTTTCTTCCCCCTTATCACATAAGTAGCATCTTTTTCGTTCCCCTCTCCAGTTCCTTTTAAGATGTTATTTTTTTCTCAAACATATTAAAAAAAAACAGTCAAATTTTATTACTCAATTTGTTTGGTGCAACCATGGTTTCTCGACAAGGAAATTTAAATTGATCCATATAATTATATTCCCATGATCTTGTCCCATAATCATTAAATAATTTTTCATGTTAATGGATTTTGGAATCTATATATTTTATTAAACAAGAGTATGTCTTAATTTTCGTAAAAGCTACTCCTTTGGAGTATTGTAACTGTTTGAATTTTCGGGTTTAAATAAAGTCTCGAAGTTGATTTGGTATCAATATGAGGGGTTATGTGTGAAATTGGGAATAATTAAACCATAATGAAAAGAATGGTTTAATAGTTTACATATACGGTTGCTAAATTACAAAAATTGTAGTTAAGAAACCAAGAAACGAACCTCTCATTAATACGATGGCAAACCAGGGACTGAATTGCTAAAGTGTAAAAAAAAACATTAATGAGATTTGATTAAATATTCATTAATGGTTAAAGATTAATTGAGTTGATTAAACTAACTAAATGTTAATCAACTAATTAATTAAATGACCAAAATAATTGGGGTCGAGCCAACCAAGATCCGGAATTGGTGGATATCGGTCGGCTTTGGATTTTCAACCTCGTGATTCCAAAATAACACATGTGGAGCTATAGTGAATTGTAATAATATAAGGAAAAGAGAGGGATTTTTATAACTCTCTCTCTCTCTCTCTCTCTCTCTCTCTCTCTCATTATCCTCTCCCCAAACCTAAGCACCCCCTCCATCTTCACCCTAATCCAGCGAACCCCTGTGCGGAGCCGGCGAGCCTGACCGCTGGCGAGCAACCCGCAGGTGACCCCAACCCCCTTCCTCTCCCTTTCTCATTCTCTCCCTTCTGGCCACCTCTCAAACCTGGTCGCCTTGCTCCCTTGGTCCAATGAGGGATCCAGTAAAGAATCCACCATGCTCAAGGCCTGCGCGACCCGGACGAGGCGCGCCACCCTCGGCCTTCTCCGAGAAACCCCTGACCGCCACCCCAGCCCCGAGGTCTGACCAAGACCGATGGCCAAATCTGCCCTAACGCGCCCGCGCCTACGTGACCGACGACCTCTTTCCCTCCGGCGAGACTCTGGCGAGTCCCTCTCTTCCGCCATGTAGAGTAGTTCGGCGGCTAGACCATCTTCTTCTCCAATCGACGAGGAAAGCCCTTGCAGGAGCACCAAACATCAAGACATGGTAACGCGGTCGAGGACCCGACTGGACAGCTTGGACCCGATCGAGTAGGTCCCATACGCAAGTACAGGTGGGTAATCATACGGAAAAAACGCACGGTATGTGCTTTCTATAAACTTTGCAAGAAAACTTTTTCGTAGTAAAGGTATGAGTACTTTCATGTGTGTATGTATGGAAATTTATTTTCATTGTATGGGGTTTTATGTGCATATATATTCGTGTTTTGAGGCTCGACTCGATACGGGCAGTAGATCTGTAGTCATATAGACTCTTTCCACCCGGGATCAAGATTCGAGTGTGGACTCGATCCATATGGGGATTAGAGTCGAACACGATCAGTAGGGAGAGCAAGTAGTCAGATAGACTCGGCCTTCAGCGGGATCTGAGTTAGGACGTGTGACGACACGGGCCTGAATGTACCATCTGACGGGGTAATTGATCGGTGGTCGCACGAGGGCTTGAGCAGGCTTCGCGGTGGCCAGAAAGGGCAGTGAACGAGTGGTCACTTAGGGATCAACAAGGTTTTGTGTTTGGTCCGCGGGCTCAGTGCTTGTAGATATTTTAGGCGGCGGGCCCCGCAAATGTATATCTATATTGATGATGTCTTGGGTCGTAGGCTTTATGTTCATATTTGTGGATTGCTTAATTCATTTATGTTTCTTGTATACACATGTTTTGTATGTCGCGCCCACTGAGCCAGTTAGTGTGCTCAGTGCTCCCCCATCTTGATATCCTCTACAGGTGACGAGGAGTAGAGGAGTGCTAGGCGCGGACTAGGAGGGATTCGCACGTGGGCTTGGTGATGATGCGTGTGTTATGTGATACAAGACCGCAAGTGCACGGGTCATATCAAGTAATAAAGTGGACTATAAAAGTCGGACGTCGAACCCACAAGGATTGAGATACTAGTACTAACTTTTCCTCTATTATCTAGTCAAAACAAAGATTGGTGAATGCTTAATCTAATCTAAAGTGTAATTCTAGAGAATAATATAAAATGGGATGTGATGAAGTCGCAAGGGAAATCAATTAGGAGAATAGGTATCTGGGCAAGGTATCCCCCTTGGGTTCTTGTGGATAATGCTTTGTATGGATTCCTATTTGAAGAATGTTAGTTTATGGACCAAGAATTCCTACAACGCTTTCACACCCTTTTTCGAGGCAAGTTACTAATCTACGCTCGTGAGTAGTTCTAGGGAACACATAATCTTGGAAGAGTTGTGGGAATAATTCATTTGAAAGAGTCTCTCTCCTAAACACCCAATCTCTCAGTGTGTTCACAACCCCCATCTATTGAAATAGATCTAGGGTATATAGAGGGAGCTTTATTGTCTACACCTTCTATAGATCTAGATTGACACTTAGAGCTGTCGCAACGTAAAGCATCAATACCATACAATATGATGGGGGTAAGAGTGGAGGGACTCATGGCGCTCATCCACAGCAGCCACGTGTCCAAATCATAGAGCAGCGTGGCCTATCACCCCCTCTCCTCGGATGCTACCAAACCACCCAGTAGTAAGACGCGACCAATCGACTCATCGGTGCTGCAATCCCAAAACCGTTCAGCAGACCGCTCTTTCACCCAAGAGCAGACCGCTCTTTCGCCTAAGAGAAAACAGGAGCGTCGCTACCCTTTGAAAGCGAGCCAGCCTTCAGCCTCCATTCCTAATCTTCCATTAAGATCCATGTGTCTTTCTCTCGAATGTTTATAAGAATGACTGTAAATGCTTTTATGATAGTGCATCTTCTCCCTCTTGTGGTTTTTACCCCATTTATTAGGGGTTTTTCCATGTAAAATCTCTTTCTCTGTGGATGTTTGCATTGTTCGTGCTTTCCTCTACTATTCAATGGTCTCAATCTCAAACAAATTTAACCGTTGATGAGAAATTGATTCTCGATCTCGTGACAATCCGATTCCAGCATCAACAGTTTGGTGCCGTCTGTGGGAACCCCAAAACGAAAAGTCATAGCAACCTTGAGGAAGTCCAAGAGGATACTAGGCCAATAGTAGAGAAGAGGAGCTTCAACCGATCTACCAGCGGTGAGCACTCCCCCATAAGCGACCCTCCCGCTATGGATGCTCCAAGGGTCCTAGAAAAAATGGAGGCACCTCTTGTGAACATGGGCCACCTAGATCACCGCCTCCAAACTATGGCACGGGAGATCCCCGAACTCAATCAAGTGTTAAAGAATGTGGAACGTTATGTTTCTCGGATAACTGTTCCACATGACACAAGGCCGTTGGATAAACAAAGAGGGCGGCCAAGGACCCTCTCTCCCAGACGATGACCACATTGCCCTGCAAGAGCTCAAACAGTCGAGTCCTTAGTTGGGAGTTCAGGCTCATCCGGTCCACATCGGCAAATAAACTACCGAACAGCGGGGAGGGATAGGAGAGAAAGGAGGTTCTTACTATCCCGACATTGCTATGCGACCCCACTGCAACAGAGGAGAAGGCGTCGCCCTTCATCATCCGATTCTCCGAGGTATCGGTCATCCCGTGACCATTCAACTCACCACTATTCACCCCGGTGCCGCTCACCAGGAAGATGCCTTTCACGCTATCGTTCGCTGCCCCGCGTGCCAGAGAAGGAAAGGGTTTTGCAGCTGAACCGAAGCTTACCTCTCCCTTCATAAGAGCAATTTGGGAGGCCCCGTTCCCCGAATAGTTTAGGCCCCCAAATATTCGGTACTATGATGGCTCTTCGTATCCACAGGAGCATATTGAAAGATATTCTGCTAAAATGATGAAAAACAGGACCACGAAAGTAGTCATGTGCCGGGCTTTCCCACGAATGCTGAGCGGGGTGGTGATTGAATGGTTCTCGAGTCTGCCTGCCAGGACCATCTCTAGTTTCAAGTAGCTGACTAGCCTTTTCTTGACCCGGTTTGCAAACAACAAGTGGCTAAAGAAAGCTGAAGAAAGACCCTCTAACACTTTTCGAGTTTATGTAGAGGCCAACAGAGAGCCTACGAAGCTACAATGGCCTCTTCAATGAGGAAATCACCAGTATGACAAATCTCGACTCACACATGGTCTTTGGGATACTGATAAGGGGCTTAAAGGAAGGCCCGTTCAAAGAAAGTGTCACCCGGGATGTCCCTGCTAATCTGGCGGAGTTCCTAGCTCAAGCCGAGAAGCAGATTGCCTCTGACAAAATGAAGACCAGGTGAGACGAAGAAGACCGGTTGTGAATGGAACTGATCCGAGGAATGGTATCCCAGCAGCAAGGATACCGGCAAGCGGAGCCAAGGGAGGACAGATCCTGAAGAGGTGGCGGGCGGAATCTAAGCGTGCAACTCCCACCCGATGAAAGAAGACCCCCATATCGGAAGCAGAGGGATCCTGAGAGAATGGCGAGGTACCGCTGTTATGTTATTCTTAACATTTCTCTTGAGAACATTCTGTTGCAGATATTGGAACAGAAGATCCTTAAGCAACCTCCCAGATGAGGGAGAACCTGAAGAGGAAGAAAAGCAAAAAGTCCTGCAGGTTCCACTAGGATCACGGACATTCCACCGACAATGCGTCCACCTGAAGGACGCCATAGAGGACCTCATCCGAGAAGGAAAGCTCACAAGACTAAGAAGGATCGACCCTTTCAAGGCACCTCGGCTGATTCACCTGTAACTTTCAAGAATCCGCGCATCACAATGATAGCAGGAAGGCCGGGATGCGCAGGAGAGAGTTCATCTTCAAGGAAGAACTATGTCCGTATGGTGGGGTCAGTGTAGAAAGTTACATAATTGAAGAGGTCCCGTATATCCTTCGAAATATGCTTTTCTAACGAAGATCTCCGAGGAGTGAGCCACCCTCACGAAGACCCCCTAGTCATCACGGCGCAAATCGGTATCTTCACAGTTGACCGGGTGCTAGTTGACACGGGAAGCTCCGTAGACATCATCTTTTCAAGCGCCTTTGATCAGATGGAGATCCTTACAGAGAATTTGTGACCGGTGAAGTCCCCGCTGATCTGTTTCAACGGGATCCCACTCCCGCCTGATAGGCTGATTTCCTTCATGCTTATGCTTGGCACTCCTCCCCAGACGGCAACCACACTCATCAACTTCCTTATAGTTCGTTGTCCATCGAGCTATAACGTCATCAGAGGGAGGCCGTCCCTCAACTCTCTGGGAGCCGTTCTGTCAACTTATCATATGATGATGAAGTTCCCCACGTCGAACGGCTGCGGAGAAGTAAAGGGCAACCAGCTCGCCTCATGCTAGTGCTATGCAACCATGCTCAAAGATCTGGGGGAAGAAAGCACCCAAAAGAGCGGAGGCGCTGGTCGCTGAAGACATAAAGCAACTGGACGAAGAGAGGGAGATGCGCTGGCCCACCCCTGTTGAAGAATTAGTGTCACTGCCATTGCGGGAAAAGCAACCTGAATGGGTGGTCCAGCCAAGAGCAGAGTTGAGTGCTGGACAGCGAGGGGAAATCATGGTACTGATAAAAGATAATTCTAATGTGTTTTCTTGGACGACAGAGGAGATGCTGGGAGTTCCACGAGATATCATCTAACACCGACTCAACGTGGACCGGAAGCACAAATCGGTGGTGCAGAAGCGGAGAACCTTTTCACCAGAATGCCTAGAAGCTGCCAAATAAGAAGTCGACAAGCTGGTGAAGGCTGACTTTGTTGGGGAAGTATTTTACCCTGAGTGGTTGTCAAATATTGTATTTGTCAAAAAGCCTACACGAAAGTGGCGTATGTCTGTTGACTTCACTGATTTAAATAAAGCCTGCATTAAAGATTGCTATCCCCTTCCTCATATAGATAATATGGTTGATTCCACATTAGGTTATGAGATGCTCAGCTTCCTAGACGCCTTCTCAGGATACAACCAGATCCGGATGGCCCAAGCCGATGAAGAAAAAACATCCTTCATCACCGGTAGGGGAACTTATTGCTACAAAGTAATGCCCTTAGGGCTGAAGAATGCTGGTGTGACCTTTCAAAGGCTGGTGAACAAAGTGTTTAAGAACCAAATTGGCTGCATATGTTGAAGCATATGTTGACGATATCCTGGTGAAAAGCTCTAGAGCTGAACAACACACTGCCGATCTCCAAGAAACCTTTGCCACTCTACGATTGCACGGCATGATTCTCAACCCAAATAAGTGCGCATTTGGGGTCCGCTCAGGGAAATTCCTTGGATTCATATTGACCCAACGAGGCATTAAGGCTAATCCTTAGAAGATCAGGGCCATAATTGAGACTAGGAATTGCCAACACTTCTTGCTAAGCCGCGTCCTGGGGAAGAACTTTTTATCTACTTATCTGTCACCGAATTGGTGGTCAGTGCAGTGCTGGTGAAAGAGGAGGACGGTCTGCAAAAACCAGTCTACTGCGTGAGCAAGGTTCTCATAGATACGGAGATAAGATACCTTCCCCTAGAAAATTTGGCGTATACTCTGGTGGTCTCCGCTCGACGTCTCTACCCTTACTTTCAATCTCATAAGATAAAGGTGCTGACCGATCAACCACTACAGCAAGTGCTACATTGGCCCGATATATCGGGCCGGTTGATCAGATGGGTGATCGAGCTTGGAGAGTATGACATCAGCAACTAGCCCAGAACAGCGATCAAAGCCCGGGTACTGGCGGATTTTATTGCCGAACTAACCATTACCAATGATGCTCAAGTTTCAAATAAGGAGTAGCCCAGAAAAGAAGGTAACCCTCCCTCTTAGTGGGTTTTACACACCGATGGCTTGTCAACTAGCGACAACTAAAGAGCAGGGCTGATCCTCCGATCACCTTCCGGCTGGAGCACGTCGACTGCTTTGAGGTTCGGCTTCAAGGTGACAAACAACGAAGCGGAGTACGAGTCTATGATTTCTAATTTGCAGTTGGCCCGAGGCCTTGGCGTATAGAATCTGAGGATGAATACTGACTCACAGCTCGTAGTGGGACATTTGACAGAGGAGTTCGAAGCGAGGGAAGGTAATATGACCAAGTATAGAGACATGGTGCAGAAGCTTGTTTCCAGCTTCCAGAGTTGTCAGATTACAAAAATTCCCAAAGCTGAAAATTAGGATGCTGATTCCCTCTCGAAGCTTGCTTCTTCCAATGCTGACATAAAACAGTAGATTAATACCCAATATTTGGACGCAAGGACCATCGAATGCCGGCCAGCTGAGAAGCTTATGGATATCGATTGTGAGTCATATTGGATGGATCCTATCATGAGTTACCTGCAGATCGGTACTCTCCCCCAGGATCCCAAGGAGGCCTAAAGAGTCACTACTAGGTCATCCTGCTACAACATAGTGGAAGGGCAACTTTATTAGAAGTCCTACACCCTACAACTCCTAAAATGCCTCCGTCCTTCTGAAGTAGAGTACGTGCTCCAAGAAGTCCATGAAGGAATTGCAGGAGACCACTTGGGAGGAAAAGACCTTGCTCACAAAATATTCAGGCAGGGTTATTACTGGCCTACACTGACCAAAGATGCCATGAGCTTCACCCAGAAGTGCGATGCTTGCCAACGCCACGCAAACATCTAACGGCGATCGGCTGCTCTTCTCATTCCTGTGGTAAGCACAAGGCAATTTTCTCTGTGGGGAGTCGACATCCTTGGTCCCTTCCCAGTGGCAGTCCGACAACTGAAGTTCTTGATCGTGGCGATTAACTACTTCACCAAATGCGTAGAGGCTGAGCCGTTCGTGTCCTACACTGAGAAGGCATGTCAGAACTTCCTATGCAGATCGATGGTGTGCCGGTTTGGAGTCCCAGTGGCATTCATCAAGGACAATAGCCGCCAGTTCGATAATCCGGTATTCAAAAAGTTCTGCACGGATCTGCGTATAGAATCGAGGTTGACCTCCGTTACTCATCCCTAAGCCAACAGCCAAGTTGAAGTCACCAACAAGACTCTCCTCCACGGCTTGAAGACCCAAGTGCTCCGAAATGGGGCTACTTGGGTAGAAGAGATACCGGGCACTTTGTGGGCTTACCGAACAACTGCCCAAACACCTACCGATGAGACGCCGTTCGCTTTAGCCTTTGGAGTTGAGGCTGTACTTCCAGCAGAGGTCGTGATACCCACTCCCAGGGTGCAAACCTTCGATCCGGTGAGCAATGAAGAGCAACTTAGGTTGGAGCTGACCTCCTGGAAGAAAAGAGGGACTGGGCAAGTATCCGGGCAGCCGCATATCGGCAGAAAGTCAAGAAATTCTACAACTCCAGTGTCATAGAAGTGACTTTCCAAGTCAGAGACCAGGTCCTCAAGGAGAACAAATTCCAAGGCAACAAAGTAGGACCAGGAAGCTGAACACCAACTAGGAGGGCCCGTGCATCATAAAAGAAATTGTACGACTAGGTACTTATTGGCTCACAAAAATGGATGGACGTAAACTTAAGCGTCCATACCATGTAGAGCATTTGCGGAGGTACTATTAATGAAATTAATTCTTACTTCTTCAGTATTACCCTCTGTTTTTCTAAATTATTTTCATGTATTTTGTTTATATGATTCAATAACGTGTAAAAAGCTTTCCTCCAAACGAGGATGGCCAATAATCCTAAGCGGCGAAACCACCCGCTGGAACAACGTAGCTGGACGTAATCCATTCCCTAACGGAAAGATATAAACTAGCTACTCACCGTCCACTCCTTAACGGATGGATATAAACCGGGCGCTCATTCGTGCGGAAAAGGGAATACAACTTACCGGCAACAGCACGTAACTCCCAGAGAACAAAGACTGACAAAGTCCTCCTAAGAGGCACAATCCACTTGAGAGCCTAATTGTTCACTCCTATGTACAAACTATACTCTCCATGATCAGATAAAGTTAGCCACTCACCCATATCTGGGAAGAGTGCTATCCCCTTCTATCTGACCTCAACGCCTAACGAGATCGGTCCGCTTTCGCAAGGAAGGATACTCCAAACATCCCTCTATAGGGATCAGTAATTTTACCACCAGAAGCCAAGCAATTCAATGAATGACCAGTACCGGCATGCGCGTGATCGCTCAACCGAAGAACCAACTTCGAACGATGAAAGACATCGTTGAACGGAGCCGAACGGCGGAGTCCCCACTCTTAGAAAGTGAATAATGGCAAACAATAAGCCTACCCCACATACAACAAAACAATGGGCGACAAAGAACTTAAAAATGAAGAGAAATGAAGCATCTATAGGAAATCCATATTGACATTAGTAAAAGGTAAAAGGTAAAAGGTTATTACAATGAATTAGCTATTCACGAGGAGCCCGCGGGGGCTACGTCGGTAGTAGAGTCCAAATCCCCACCAAGTAGGGCGCAAAAGGTAGACCTCTTCAGGCACCTATCATGACAAAAGATGTGGACTCCAAGACCTCATCCTCACGAAGAACAAAGACAAGAAGGTCCCCCTCCGCCAAGCGATGGTATTCGTCGACCACCCAGTTGAGAAGATGACCTCCCTGAATCCACCCTTTCGTGACAGCTCCACAAACCACTGGTTCCCACAGGGTCCTTGTGGTTGCACGGGGCCGTCAGGGACATGACGCATATCTCGATGAAATGATATTGGGCCCAGAGCCGCCTCCAAGAGTCGCCAAGGAAGAGGAAATGGAAGAACGAAGGGTTGTTGTTACAACTCATAGTGCTTAGGATATGTCTCCCAAGGTATCTCCGTCGCCTTTAATTTATAAGGAGCCTTGAAGGGAAGTTCAAAGGAGAGTTTGGCGCTTCGTTACAAATCTCAAGGGGCGTTTAATGCTTGGTCACCCACCCAAAGCGACACTTGACATTTGGTCACCTGCTCTCCATTAACTCCAACGACAGTCCCCAAGCGCAATGATACCAACGTCGAGAATCCAAAAGCCGCCCACGCGTCAGGCCAAAAAAGTCAAAAGGACGCATCGGGATCTCGCGCGGAGGGGAATTAATGCGTTGACCCCGTTGGCTCATGTTCAAAACCAAAAAGTGAGAATGCGTTGGCTTTAACCAGTGTTGCCAGATGATTACATATTTAAGGAGCTCCAGACAACGACACCGGGCTAAAGGACCCTCATAGATCGGACGGGGAGAATGAAAAGGACAAACTATGAGCAAGTACAAGGATACAGAAGAAGAAAATTGTAACATTCCATATAACAAAAATAAATAAATAGAGGACACGGCTCTTTTGAGAGTACAACGGGATTTTTTCACAAAAAAATTATGAGGATCCAGTGGAAGCGGCGTCCTCATCTTCACCAGGGTGGGCATGGGAGGCCAATACATTCAGGCTCTCTTTTCGCTCAAACATGTCAACCTGGAACATAGCGTCCCCGAGAAATGAGAAGATCAAACAATCTCCCACCAACACGCGATGGTTTGCCAAAAAGCTTGTCCACCTGTGCAAGAAGAAGACCTCATTGGAAACCAGCCCCCGATACACAATCACGTCCCACTCATTACCACTGGGGCCCCTCAACATTGCAATTAAGCTCCCACACCTGAGGTCCTCAACGCGACGTCTGAAACGGCGAGGAAGGCGAAATAGAGAAGTGACGAGAAGTGTTGAAAACTATATAGAAGGACAGGAAGCAGTTCTCCGCCATTATAAACAAAAGTTAAATCCTTATGAGCCAGAGTAGTAAGCATTTAAAGTCCGGGATCTATCCCCAGAGTCTTCAATAAGTAAGTCAGTCAAACGAGGTCAAGCAAAGAAAGAGAAAGAAATTTGATCTAGCAGCTAGAGAGAGAGGGAGAGAGAGTTCTCTGAGAGAGAGAAGAGTCTAGCTCCTTAGTGGAAGAGAGTCGAGGTCGAAGTCCTCCCACTTTCTCTCTCACACATCCCTTTTATACCTTCGGGAGTCTGTTAGGCTATTGAAGATGACTTGGACGTCAAGTAACCCATTGTTTGGGCACCAAGTAAGCGCCAGCTTGGTGTCAGCTCAAACGAAACCTTCTAGTGCCTTGGTGAAGCTTGCTCGAAGATTCCCTGGTGCCTTCTATAATTTTTCTTACCGTTACTTGACTTTGAGATTGTTGTGGACATTTCTCATCCTAGGTTGTCAGGATCATGCCACATATCTAGTGGAATTTTCCCTGTAAAATATGTGGTCATTAATTTTTATGACAGAAGTTCTAAATAATATTTTCTTAAAAAATATAAATTTATATGTCATTAAAATAATGAAAAATGCTTCCCACCAAATCATTAGGTCATTTGTCTCGTCAGTGGTTACCAACAGGCACTTCTATGGAGGAGGTTAATGGCACAAAAAATAATAATAATAATAATAATAATAATAATAATAATAATAATATTATTATTATTATTATTATTATTAATATAATATAATACAATATAATAATATTCAATATAAATAGTATTACTTTCGGTTTATTATACGCCGTCATGAGATCCACTATACTTGCCTTGGGATGTGTTAGTTTATGCCTTAGGATGCTCTTGTATGCTATTTATTATCCTAAAAAAAAGAGGCGAATGAAAATTTATTTATATTTTTCAGAACAAATTAGCTGGTTATGCTCACTTAGCATTCTTCAAAATTATAAATTTAACAAATAATGTTTGGCATTCATCAAAAACATCAAATATTATTGTGTCATATTATCGATAATGGTTTAATTTTTCTAAAATATAAAAAAGTTGTGTCAAATAGGTTATATTTGGTTGCCCCACCTAAACTAAATTACTAAGATAGATATGCTAGGCCAACTAATAACCGTCTCGTCTTTGTGTGAAACTGATGGAATTTCCGCAAGTGCAAGGGTCGTGATCAAGTAGTAGAGTGAACTATGAGAGTCAAGTGTCGAACCCACAGAGAATAGATTATTAGTGTAAACTAAACTTCTATTATCTAGTCTTGTCAAAGATTTGGTGGTTTTGAGTCTAAATCTAAGGAATTAAAAGATTAGAAACAAACTTTTGAAATCGAGAATTAATTGAGAGAAAACTATAGCATGAGAAGGAGATATTTGAGTATGAGTCCCCTTTGGATTTAAATCTAAGGATACATAAAGAAATCTATGAAGATGATTAGAGATGCTTGTGCCAAGAGTTCCTAAATTATATCAAATCCCTCTCCCGAGGCGATTGGATAACTAATCTCCTAGGATTGTCTTAAGCTTAAGGGAACCTATGTCTTAGAAGAATTGTGGGATTGAATCCTATTAAAGAGTCACTCTCCTTCTAGTACCCGAATCCCTCAGCATACTCACAACCCTCTCTAATGGAGTATGTTCCTAATACAAGGAGGCGCTAGCTCTATCCCTTATATCGTACCTAAGAAATCTCTCCGCGCATTCTGCAACATAGAGAGATTACAATCAATACAAAACATCCAATAGACATTCAAGTATACATCCAATCAATCAAAACATAGAAATCAATATGTCAAAACATACCCAAGTATCTATAAGATTAGTTCCCCATAAATGGAGAACTCCAATCCAAATCAACAAGAATACAATAAACAATCGACATAATAGAGAATATTGTTGGCAGCTTTACAAGTTTGATCTCCTTCTCTATCTCCTTCCTTCTCTCTCTCTCCATGACTGGGGGAGAAGACCCCCAATCCAAAATCTCAATGATAAACTCTGTCCAAAGCCAACCTCCCCCTCCTAAACCCTAAAGCCTCCTATTTATACCTCAGCTTAGGGTTTTAGGAGTGACAATAACGCTTATACCCCTGCTTGGGTCCGCAATAAAAAGAGAGGGTTATGACATACGGGCTCGTATACGGCCGTATACTAGCCCATATGAAGCTTAGTGCCTAGTATATGGTCGTATAACAGTCAGTATACGGTGCAGGTTCGAGTATACTGGCTAGTATACGGCCATATAATACCACGTATGAAGTCATACGGGGTGTATACCATCTAAGGAGGGTCGATGTATAGGCCGTTCACTCTTGCCAGTAGCATAGGCACCCTGTATGCCTTCTAGTTTGCTCCAAAATAGCGTTGGTTCAGCCTCTTTTGCACCTCAAAATGCTTCCTTTCTCCCGGAGTGGCTTCTATATGCCCTGTTTAACAAATATGAAGCTTTTTAAGTACCGGAAGGCTATAATTCATCAAAATGGCATACAAAACATATAGGAAAATGATATGAAAATATGCTCATTTGAACACTCATCGAATATCTCCATACTTGAGCTTTTGCTAGTCCTCAAGCAAATAAAACAATTAAAAGAAAGGAATTGATGAGTATTCAACCTCCGGCTATAAAATAATTGGTTTTTCCCTATTCTAAGCTCACCATCCAAAGATGCATTCTCCTATTTCCATACCGGGACCTAGATTACATCTTGTGTTTCGGTTCCTCATGGCACTAGATGAATATCTTCACTCTACATATCATGTTCAAAAGTCCTAGCAAGATAAGCATTCCCTCAATGGACTCTAGAAGATTCTTGAGGCTCTAAACTCAATACAACCGACCCTCTATTGAATAAATAGTGGACAAGTTCGAGAAACTTTAAGTTATGTACACACAAAACCCCTTTTTTTTTCTTTTTTTTTGGGTAGGGCATCCCTAATGGATCCGACTTTCCCATGCTAAAGATCATTGGAGAATGTAGGTCCTCTTTTCTTCAAGATGCACATGCTATTTAGACACCAGAGTACCCGAGTACTAGAAGGGTTACAGCTCTACCTAGATGTGTTCATACTTAGAAGTGATTTTCGAATTGAGGAACACCCTGATTATGGGGAGGAACCCCAAACTACTTCATCACAATATGTAGCGGAACACTGTCTTTATTATTGTAGCAACTCAACTACTATGTACATACTATTTTATTCTTCTCTTACTTGTCCACTAGGTTAAGTTATGAAGGGTTAGAGGCTCAAATAGTGCCACAGATCTTCTTGGAGCCATTGAGGTAATGCTTATCAATTAAGGTCAATAAAACATGGCAATGGGTTATCTATTGTCACTAGAGAGTTTTAATTCTACAAGAATTGTCTCTAGATATCCATGGCATGTTATAGGATAATTCAAAAAAACTTTGGGTGCTAAGATGGTGCACTAAGAATAGAGTGAATCAATGCATTCTCTAACAATGCCATCATCGGTACATGCCAAACAATGCTCTTGTATAAAAAGATTTACAATGAATTCCAAAAGTCTATGAGCTACCTATCTCCACACTTAAAAATTTGCAATAACTCTTTAAGTGGATAGGTAGCCACCCATCTCCACACTTAGAATGGTGCATTGTCCTCAATGTACACAATCAAGCTCAAGTAAAATACAGAAAAGAGTAAAAAGCACGGAGAAAAGTAAACTAAGATTTCCCCGGTGAGATGATAACACCCTTGGTGGTTGAGGGTTTGATTGTGTAGAATTTTACCGGGATGTCTCTTGTTCGTGCATAATTCTGCAAAGGAAGAAAGAGCATCATAGTTCCAAGATAGATTAAGAGAATAACCATGACAGAAATGAACAATAAAGGATGAGATGAGCAGGGAGAACCCTTGCTACAAGTACACAAAATATAAAGGTCTAAAGATAGAACAAAATAAACACAAGTCTAAATAAAGTGTCTCAAGCGTCCGTGTGTGGCTGCTCATCGGATACTGGTGCTGCTGATGACGTAGGTAATGGAGAGGGGTCCACTGGTGCCAGTGGTGCCCACGTGGAGGGTGCCTGTGTGCAAAGGTACACGAAAAGCTCGAAGAGCTGATCGCTGAGATGGTGCTGCTCCAACAGAAGGATACTCTGCATGTCGTGAACCTCAGCGAGCCGTGCCTTAACCGCTGTGAGCCTGCTGCTCAGAGATGGGGAGGGTGCGTCAGGGTCAGCCTCTGATGATGAGTCCTCATATCCGGACGCGCCATCGTCCGAGCTATCAGACTCCTGGCCTGCTAGAGCATAGCGGCTGTCGGTCTGGAGGACCAATCCCATCTGAAGGAGTGTGCTCATCCCGAGGGGTGCCATGAGATGCATCTACTCAATGCCCTCTGTCCTCAACTCAATATGCATCCCCCGGATCAGCCGAGTGATGTAGGGTCCTGCACTGATGGTCTTGAGGTTGTGGCTCTTTCCATGGTGTGTAAAGTAATCGGCGATGACATGTCCGAGGTGGATGGGGATGCGCTCGAAGATGCTATAGAGCAGAAACCTGTCAGTCATGGTGACGACCCCCGTGCTCTCGTCCCGCCCCGCTATGGTCCTACTGACCAATGCATGAATATATCATTGCACCGGATCGGTCATCGTGGACGCCTTGTTGTTGGGGCGTCCTACAAGCTGCGTCCAGTAGCGGCGGGGGGATATGATATGCGTCGGAAAGGAGGTGAGGAGCTCGCCATGGGGAGTGATGATGAACTCTCGGTCGTAGAGCCCCATGTAGAGCGCCAACTTTGAATGGCTCATGCACCGCATCTCACCATAGAGTTGAAAGGAGACAGCGGTGCGTGCTCGCTCCCCTGTTGCTGTGCAGTTGACCTCGAACGAGCTGAGAACCTCCAAGGTGTGCTCCCGATAAGTGGGCTCGTTGATGATGAAGACCCGGTCCCAACCACCCACTGAGAGCAGATCGCGGACTCGGTGGGCAATGTGAAGCTGCTCTAGGGTGTCCCAATCGATCAAATGGGTACGGCTGAAAACTTTGGCCGTGACCCGTTCGAATCGATGTTGGAAGCACTCCTCATCGAATTGGGGCCCTCTGGAGGAGGAACCCATTTCATTCCTACGTCGTTTTGGATGGACCACTTGCTTAGAGGCCACCTTCTTGTTGGGCATGTCTGCGAAGGACTGGAGAACATGTTAGTGGCACTGATAGATAAGGGAAATAGAAAGAATAAGACACAATTACGTGCATACGGCCCATATGGCAGGCCGTATAGGGCCACCATAGCGCCATACCGTCCGCCATAGGCCGTATGCTTGCACAGCAAGCATATGTTGCCTTGCGGCAATACAACATGCTAATCCCTCGCAATCCATTCTAGACATGGAGGCATTCAAATACAATAGCCTCTAATTGCTACAAACGACGCATACATTCATCCAAAATCCACTCAATCACAAGCCCTAAGTTTCTAGGTATAGGATGCAAGATTTCGTTGGTGAAACGTGTAAATTGAAGTGTACTTAGGGTAATCGAGTGCTCAAACACAAGTTATGAGGCTGCGTGATCGCGGCGGCGCCCAAACGAGGCGACATCGGAGGTGAAGAGGAATGTAGAGGGAAAATGAAATTTTTAGGGTAAAATGCCCCTCTTATTCAAAATAGCAGCCTCCATACGGCCCCGTGTACTGCAGTATGGTAGGCCGTATACCCTCAGATTCATTTTAAGGAAAAGGTTGGGGGTATACGGTCCTGTGTATGGCCGTTTAGAACCTAATATAATGGTACCTGGGCTGTATAAGGGCAAGTATATGGCTGTATACATGCCCGTATGAACCTGACAATTTAAGCACATGCAAAGAACCCTCTGTACGGGCTAGCATATAGCTGTATAATTTCCCGTATGGTCCTTAGGGGCATCTATACAGCTTGCATACGGCCGTATACCCCCCAAGCATTGAAGATCCTCGATTCCGGAGGATGACACTCGCCCTATTAGGGGGAACCTCGGTATCATGCTACTCTTAAAAAGTAGAAGAGTAATGGACCCCTAAGTTAAGTAAAGTAGGGCGCCTACATTTGACTTTCCCTTTACGCTCATAGAGCCCCTCCACCTCAATCAATTAGGACCGATTGCTTTGACTCGTGTCTCCCCACACCTTGTTCTCCTTCCCCGTATAAGGCCTGGGTTAGCTTGTGAAGCCAACAACAAAGGTCATTCTTAGTTGTCACAACATACCCTAACAGGAATTCTCAATATGAGTGCTCGTAAAAGTGCAGCTAGCATGATGAGTCTAATGATGCAAATGTGGAGGACGAGATGCGTCCTCAAGTTATTTCAGACAATTCTAACTACCGAAAACAGGGTACGAAATAAAATAAGATTTTCTAAGACTTGGGTTGCCTTCCAAGAAGCGCTTGTTTAACGTCACTAGCTTGACGTACCTCGAGTTACCTTATGGGGGTTCATAAATGTGTAGATGGTCACCTGGTCTTCCCTTAGTGCTTGTTTCATAGTATGGCTTGAGCTGGTGCCCATTTACCTTGAACAACTCCCCTCCGGCCTGGCTGATGTTGACAGCCCCATGAGGGTATACCTTGGTTATGGTGAAGGGGCTAGACCAGCTGGATCGTAGCTTGCCTGGAAATAATTTTAGTCGGGAGTTGAACAAGAGGACGCGGTCTCCTTCCCTGAACTGTTTTAGTTGCTTTAAAAGTTGATTATGATAGCGCTTAACTCGCTCCTTGTACAGTCTAGAGTTTTCATAAGCTGAAGAACGCCACTCATCAAGTTCATTTAATTGAAAATTCCTTTCAACACCGGCGAGAGTTGGATTAAAGTTTCAAAACTTGATTGCCCAATATGCCTTATATTCTAGATCAACGGGGAGGTGACAAGCTTTTCCATAGACAAGTCTGTAGGGTGTGCTCCCAATCGGCGTTTTGTAGGCAGTGCGGTAGGCCCAGAGTGCATCATCTAGCCTTTCAGCCCAATCCTTCCTATTTTGTGCAACCATTTTTTCTAGAATTTTCTTCAGCTCTTGGTTTGAAACCTCCACTTGACCGCTTGTTTGAGGTTAGTACGGAGTTGATGTCCGTTGCACTACGCCATAGCGCTTGAGTATTTTACTGAATTGTACATTACAAAAGTGAGTTCCCCGGTCACTAATTATAGCTCTTGGTGTACCAAAACGAGAGAACAACCTCTTCAAGAACTTTACTACATTCCGACCATCATTGGTGGGTAGGGCTTGCGCTTCCACCAACTTAGAAACATAATCCACTGCCACTAAAATATACTTGTTCCCATGAGAGTTTGGGAAGGTTCCCATGAAATCTATTCCCCAAACATCAAATACTTCACATACTTGAGTTACATTTTGTGGCATCACATCGAGGCGTGGCAACTATCACACGACTAAGCATACAATTTGGCATCCTGAAACAGGGTGGGCCAGTAAAAGCCTGAATCAAGAACTTTTCTTGCAGTTTTATTCGCACTGTAGTGCCCACCTGCAGGTCCTGAATGACAGTCTCCCAAAATTCTCCATCCTTCTTTTCTCAAGATGCATCTTCTCACTACTTGGTTGGCACAAACTCGAAATAAGTGTGGATCGTCCCAAATATAATATTTCAACTCTGCGAAGAATCTGTTTTTCTGTTAATAGTCATAAGAGTTTGGGAGAACACCGGCCACGAGATAGTTGGCGAAGTCGGCGAACCAAGGAGGTTCGTTTTCCCCATGCATGGCTTGTGGCTGATTGGGCACCACCTACTATATAAGTGCTCTTCCGGGAATTCTTCTCTAATCTCTCCCTCTTGTAGTGGGTCTCTATTCGGGTTCTCTAATCGGGATAAATGATTAGCGGCTAAATTTTCTGCTCCTTTTTTGTCTCCAATCTCCAAGTCAAACTCCTGTAATAGTAAGACCCACCTAATTAGCCTTGGCTTAGCATCTTGTTTAGTTAGCAGATAGCATAGTGCAGAGTGGTCGGTATAGACCACGACCTTAGAAAGAAACAAGTAGGGTCAGAATTTATCAAAAGCAAAGACTATAGCAAGCAGTTCTTTCTCGGTGGTAGTTTAGTTGGCTTGTGTTTTTGTCAGACTTTTGCTAGTATAGTAGATGTGTCACGCCCCGAACCCGGATCCCGGGCCTCGGCGCACGCGACAGACGTCGCGTACTTATAGGGTCACCCCTATAAGCACACAAGGCTCGGTAATACCAGCAGATAATTAAAACATAGTTTAAATTAATACTCAGCGGAAGAAAATTAAATAAGGTTTTATACAAAACCCTAGCAGGTCCTGAATGACAACTCTCACTCAGAAAGGAATAGAGGCCCGCAAACCTCAGCTCAACATATCCCCATCACGCGAGGGTCACACCCCAGAAGCTCTCTCCCGAGTTCCACTCCTAGCTACTCGTGAAGGTCCTCGCCTAGTCCCACTTAGTCCCCATCACACTCTGAGAGAAACATCCATCAAGTGCATGAGCCAAAGAAAGGCCCAGTAGGATCGCAAATAAATTAATAAAGGTGGCGAAAGCCATTAGCAAGGAACATAATAAAAGAAGTACAAATATGCAATAGTATCAACATCACAAGCAAATAACAAGTAACTGGAATGTGGATAAATCCACATATGTACTCAATCTCTGGCATATGTGACACTAAGATGTCTACGACATCTACGACACCATCGGTATCGTCTTCGGCCTAAGCTGGGCTACGCTATAACATACATGTGCACATGGCCAGAAAATACCGCTCTCTGACTGAGCCAGGTGGCCAGATATTATACACCCTCTACCGGGGTCTCCGTCCGATGGAGCATCAAGTGCTCGTGGCCAGATATTATACACCCTCCCCTCAGAGGGGTGGCCAGATATTATACACCCTCGGCCGGTCTCAAATCATGTATCATGCCTGAAAGTAAGAGATTGATAGTACTAATACCTAACAACAGGTATACATATATATCCAAGGTAGCAACATCTTAAATATATAATGATCAGAGATCTCATCAAGATCGGAAGCCAATACATATCTAAGGAATAAACTCTACTCAAATACGCATAAGAAAACATGGTAGCAAAAATCTCCTCGAGATATAAAGCCGATACATATGAGGAAACCGATCTCGAATATGTATTGGGAACCTCTCTAGGAAATAAGAGCACAAAATCAAAGTAGGGTAGGAGGAAGGAAAACTCACAAACCTCCCGTGTGAGAGCCTACTTGGCTAGAAGCAAAACAAGCAGGGTAGGAGGAAGGAATACTCAAACCGAGTATCAACAGACTGAGCATAGCAATATCGTAGCTCGCGAGCTGAGCGTAGCGGTAAAATCATACTCAAAGCGTAGCAAATCCGGTCGAGTATACAACTTAAGCAATGCGACCAAGCATAACATGTCGGCGTAGTAGGTATCAAAAGATGGCTCCAACATCCATTTAGCACAACAACAAAATAAATCAATAGAATACTGCAGGTTAGAAATACTGCCACAAAGACTCCGGGTAAGGATATCCTATCAGATTCGTCTCCCCGTGGACCTACCCAGGTCCGAGCCTTCCACCAAGTCCTTGACCACCTCACCACGTCCTAAACATGGTAAATGTTAGGTCCACATAACATTTCATATCAAAAGGAATGCGTTACATGCATTAAATCCACCCTACTTGTGAATTTACTGAAATGTCTTGCCTTTAAATTCATGTGAATCATGGATTCGCTCTTAGACACCCCTGCCCGCACCATTTTTATTAATTTAAACATACTCCCAGAACTCCATCGGGATGATCGGAATTGAATTCGAAGTCTTTTGAAATCATTTGAGCTATAGTTCACTCTTCATTCGGCAGCTACAGTAACTACGCGTAAAACATGAACTTGGAACTTCAAATTGAAGCTCCAAACCTTCACCATTCCATTTCCAATCTCGTGTATATTATATTCATAATATTGTCTTTCATTTCCATCATAACTTGGCTCATTATCATCTCTTATACGGCCCTAAAAAATGAACAAAAATCCATGTTCTGCAGTGCTACAGTAATTTCTGCAAATTCCTTTCACTTGGTGTTCAATTCTCTTCAATAAATTTCTAAACTTGGAATCCAATACTTACATTTCTCAAACAATACATAGGCATGTTTATTCTTAATACAACAACACATTCATCACGATTTCCTTGATCTTGAAATCATAAAATTATGCACACCATCAAACCAATTTATTCATAGAGACATCTCTACAAATAGGTAATTGCATGTAGTAACTCTTTGCTACTTTCCTCTAACTCTTAATAGACTTTCAATTTAGAATTTGGTGGATAATTTCTTCATGAACCTAGCCTTCTCATGAATTAGTTACAACTTAACTCTTAGGTTACCAACAACCCCGAAACGTTAGCTTTTAACCAACAACCTTATGAGTAAAAAGACCACCCTTCAACACTTCTACTATAACTTAGTGCTTAATGCTTAATTTACCCAATAATGGGTCCTCATATTCGTATATCTATAGCATAACAAAATTTCTAAAGTTTAACTCCATCATCCATGTATTCTTCTTATCATAATCTAGCCAAAATCGTAATTAGAAAACGTGGTTCATTATTTACTTGTTTTAATTTATAACAACAACAGGGGCTATTAATAGCTCAAATTCAATTAAACCACATAACCCTCATAGGCATTTTAACAACTAGAAGATGGGTAACATTGATTTTCAACAAAATTTCGACATAGTCCCCTCTATTTCTAAGCCTCCCAAAATATACACTCATGCTCCATGCTACTCAATTTATTCATACATCTCACAACGCATATCTATACATCATGTTATATTATACATCATGTTGATTGCTTCTAGCATAAGATTTAGGTACTCATAAAAGGATTCTAAGCATGGTAACTATCATTCCAACCTCTTAAGGTCCAATGATTTCATTGAAGCTTTTAACAAACACTTGCTATGCATATGCTTGATAAACCAATGGAATCCATTACTATACAATTCTATAAGTTTCCAAAATTTACAACATTCATTCTACAACACCAAAGAACAATATGTATCTACCCAATCTCATCCAAAGTTTAAAACCATTTCACAACCAATTGCAATGTAAACTCACAAGGGTTGTGTAATCCGCTCGTCGGCGTCGGTTCCACCGGGAAATGGGAAGAGACGGGAAAGAAGGTGGTACGACACAAGGGAGGGACACCGGCCTGCGCACATGGAGGCGGACGGCCAGCCGAGAAAGACAGCCGATGGGCTGGCCCAATGAGGTGTCTTGATCGAAAGGGGCACGGGTCGCCGAAGCTGCGGGCGGCGCTTAGGCTCGCAGGCTCGTGGAGGAGACGGACCGGCCGCCCAACCACCGACCAAGCGCAGTGTAGCAGGCGCCCGGTTGCTTTCACTGAGGGAGGGGCATGGGAGGGAGTGTGAAATTGAGAATATGAAACTTAAAATCCCCTTTCTCTATCTAGGGCTTCACCTTTTAATAACCACATTACTAATAACTTCCATTATATACTTTATTATCCCTCATCTTAGGTTTTATTAGTTAAAAATATAGAAATAATTATTTTATTACTTTGGGATTATTTTGTCACACTTGGCTAAATTTCTTACCAAGCTTTTTATTTCATTCAATTGGCCACTATTTGTCACACCATATTCATTGATTTATTTTCAATTAATCAACTAATCTCATAAAAAGATCACAATTAATTAATCGATCCCACAACTTTGCGTCACATCAACTTAAATTGATATTATCTTTTTCATACTTCATCGACCAATATCCTAAAATCCCGGTCAATGATTCCTGTGTCACGGGTGTACTGAAATCTCACGGGGCCTGTCTCCATCCCCGACCAGGTCCACGTTTTCCTTGGATTTAAATAACTGTCTGTTTTTCTCAGTAATTAATTTGATTTGATTAGTACTTGATCAAATCTGGATTAATTAGCCCATTTATAATTTTCCCAAATTTCATCGCTTACCATATTAAATTACTATTTAATAAAACCTGAAAATAAATAAATAAAATTCTTATTTATTTCGGGGCGGGTCTTACAAGATGGGTTTGAAGTGTTTGTCTTTCCGATGCCCAAATACTGCTCCAACAGCATGATCACTTGCATCGCACATGAGTTCAAAAGGGAGACAACAATTCGGTGTGGTCATGATAGGTGCTTGAACAAGTTTCTCTTTCAAAAAGGTGAAGGCTGCCAAGCACTCCTTGTTGAAGTCAAACGGGGCATCTTTCTCTAGTAGCTTGGTTAACGCTTTGGAGATCTTGGAGAAGTCCTTTATGAATCTCCTATAAAAACCTGCATGCTAGAGAAAACTCCTGATGGCCTTGACTGAAGTAGGTGGGGGTAGCTTCTCAATTGTGTCAATTTTGGCTTTATCCACCTCAATGCCCTTATTCGAGATTTTGAGTCCTAAAACAATCCCTTCTTGTACCATAAAGTGACATTTTTCCCAACTTAGGACCAAATTGGTTTCTTCACATCTAGCTAACACCTTCTCCAAATTCGCCAATCAAAGGTCGAAAGAATCCCAAAAACTGAGAAATCATCCATAAATACCTCCATAGTGTTCTCTACAAAGTCTTTGAAGATAGCTAGCATGCACCTTTGAAAGGTGGCAGGGGCATTGCATAATCCAAAAGGTATGCAACGATAGAAAAACGTGCCATAAGGACAAGTGAAAGTGGTTTTCTCTTGGTCCTCGGGAGCAATGGGTATCTGAAAGTAACCCGAAAATCCATCTAGGAAACAATAATAGGAGTGACCGGCTAACCTCTCAAGCATTTTATCAATGAATGGTAGTGGGAAATGATCTTTTCTAGTAGCATCATTCAACTTTCTGTAATCGATGTAGATCCTCCATCCGGTGACGTTCTTTGTAGGTATCAATTCATTCCTCTCATTGGTTACTACGGTCATACCCCCTTCTTTGGCACCACTTGTACGGGGCTCACCTATGCACTGTCTGAAATAGGGTATATTATCCCGGCATCCAAAGGTTTGATGACTTCTGCCTTGACTACTTCCTTCATGTTCGGATTTACCCTTCATTGAGGTTGTACTAAGGGCTTGTAGTTGTCTTCCATTAGGAGCTTATGAGTGCAAAAAGATGGGTTAATTCCCTTGATATCAGAAATCTTCCAGGCTATAGCCCGTATGTGCTTGTTGAGAACTTGCAATAGTTTCTCCTTCAGTGAATGTGTCAGATTTGAAGCGATGATGACCAGGAGTTTTGAATTGTCGGCCAAAAATACGTACTCGAGGTGGCTGGGTAGTTCCTTCAATTCTAACTGTGGGGGATCCTCGATTAATGGTCTCAATTTGCTTACATTGCTACCAAACTCTTCAAGCTCCTCCCCTATAACCAGAACTTGATGGCCTTCATGAGTGTGATTAGTATCATCACTTTCACCCCCCGAATCTTGGGTGAATTCGTCTTTTGACTGCGGGGTTGAAGTGTTAAGTCCCAAGTCCCCTACTGAATCGATATCCATGCCTTCTCTTCCTTGGATAAAATGGTGACCTACAGATGGTTCCATCGGTGATAGTGAGAAAGTTAGCTCGTGAATGATGTCGAAGTCACATTGCTTGGTCACAGGTTCCTCGAACTGATCATATTCATCTTGTGGTAATTCATAACACAACTCTTCTGCAATAATGTCATTTGTCACCCAGGTATTTCCTCGATATTCCATGAGAAATTCACCTCGTTGATGATGAAGGTTACAAGTGGTGTATGGTTCCTCACAAGGTTGCATGGCAAACAATTGTTCTTGCACTAGGTTGTTGTGTTGTGAGGCCAAATTGTCTTCGATCCATTGGTCCAATATGGCCAACTTTATTAGCATCATACTCTTAGGATTCACCATGTTGTATCTCGCAAATAAAAAAATAATGAGAGGGTGAATATCCAAGAAATCAAAATAAAGAAAACAAAAATAAAACAGGGAAATAAATGACTAAAATAATAAAATCCTAGCCTAACTAGTAATTCCACTCCCCGGCAACGGCGCCCAAAACTTGATGGGAATTTCGCAAGTGCAAGGGTCGTGAGCAAGTAGTAGAGTGAACTATGAGAGTCAAGTGTCGAACCCATAGGGAATGGATTATTAGTGTAAACTAAACTTCTATTATCTAGTCTTGTCAAAGATTTGGTGGTTTTTGAGTCTAAATCTAAAGAATTAAAAGATTGGAGACAAACTTTGGAAATCGAGAATTAATTGAGAGAAAACTATAGCATGAGACGGAGATACTTGAGTATGAGTCCCCTTTAGATTTAAATCTAAGGATACAAAAAGAAATCTATGAAGACGATTGGAGATGCATGTACCAAGATTTCCTAAATTATATCCAATCCCTCTCCCGAGGCGATTGGATAACTAATCTCCTAGGATTATCTTAAGCTTAAGGGAACCTATGTCTTGGAAGAATTGTGGGATTGAATCGTATTAAAGAGCCGCTCTCCTTCTAGTATCGGAATCCCTCAGCGTACTCACAACCCTCTCTAATGGAGTATGTTCCTAATACAAGGAGGCGCTAGCTCTAGCCCTTGTATCGCACCCAAGTAATCTCTCCAAGTATTCCGCAACATAGAGAGATTACAATCAATACAAAACATCCAATAGACATTCAAGCATACATCTAATCAATCAAAATATAGAAATCAATATGTCATTAATGCAATATCCAAAGGTTTCTCATACCCAAGTATCTATAAGATTAATTCCCCATAAATGGAGAACTCCAATCCAAATCAACAAGAATACAATAAAAAATAGGCATGATAGAGAATACCGTTGGCAGCTTTACATGTTTGATCCCCTTCTCTATGTCCTTCCTTCTTTCTCTCTCCAAGATTGGGGGAGAAGACCCCAATCCTAAATCTCAATGATAAACTCTCTCCAAACCCAACCTCCCCCTCCTAAACCCTAAAGCCTCCTATTGATACCTCAGCTTAGGGTTTTAGGAGTGACAATGATGCTTATACCCCTGCTTGGGTCAGCAATATAAGAAAGGGTTACGATATACTGGCTTGTATACGGCCGTATACTAGCCCGTATGAAGCTTAATGCCCAGTATCTGGCTGTATAACAACCAGTATACGGTGCAGGTTCGAGTATACTTGCTAGTATACAGTCGTATAACACCCCGTATGAAGTCATACGGGGTGTATACCATCCAAGGAGGGTCGATGTGTAGACCATTCACTCTTGCCAGTAGCATACGGCCGTATGCACCCCGTATGCCTTCCCGTTTGCTCCAAAATAGCGTTGGTTCGGCCTCTTTTTCACCTCAAAATGCTTCCTTTCTCCTTGAGTGGCTTCTATATGCCCTGTTTAACAAATATGAAGCTTTTTAAGTACCGGAAGGCTATAATTCATCAAAATGGCATGCAAAACATATAAGAAAATGATATGAAAATATGCTCATTTGAACACTCATTAGAAACAAAGAGAGATGATCGGCCTGATGAAAGACAGACGCGTGGCCCTGGAAGAAAATAATCTCATCATTACTAACCTTCACCTATGCCATTTGCTGCCCTGCGCCACTTTTCAATAGCCATGCATGGGTGCCAAAGTATGGCTAGCATTAAATGATGGAGGTAAAAATTACCACTTTGACCATATGAATCTTGTAGCCCAAGTATCCAAGAACCCCTGGATAGAACTTATCACCTTAGAAGATAACGCCAGGTAGCCCGGAGAGAGGGCCCTGGGATAAAATGCTAAAAGGCGGTGAACAACAGGGAAATCGAATCAAGCGTATATCGAGTGTATAGATCAGAGACTCTTCAAGAGCAAAACAGCACGGCCAACATACCGGATCCACCATATCCTTAGCATACAAGTCCAAACAATAATCGAAGAATTCGCTTATTCCTTGGACTCGCCGCAAGCATACTTGGGGAGGGTCTTGTGATTGGGGTAAAAGTGGAGGGACTCGTGGCGCTCATCCACAAAAACCACGTGTCCAAATCATAGAGCATCGTGCCTTATCAAGGTGGTCCGCCTCATGATTCACCCCCTCTCCTCGGATGCGACCAAACCACCCGATAGTAAGATGCGACCAATCGACTCACTGGTGCTGCAATCCCAAAATCGTTCAGCAGACCGCTCATTCGCCCAAGAGCAGCTCATCGGTCCTACCTGTTGGAGTAAGCCAACCACGAGGAGAACGGAAACCAATTCCTCAATTCTGACTCAAGAAAGCAATAATCGCGGAGATCTAATGGATGATTAGCTGGACGCCCAATTAGCGGGCACGTGCTCTAAATGATGGCTTACGCTCCAAGAAACTCAGGCCTGTATAAGGAAGCTGCTACATTACATCAAGGGCATCTCATAAGAATCAAACCATAAAAAGCAAGGAGAAAATAGGAGCACCGCCACCCTCGAGAAGCGAGCCAGCCTTCAACCTCCATTCCCAACCTTCCATTGAGATCAATGTATCTTTCTCTCAAATGTTTGTAAGAATGTCTGTAAATGCGCTTATGATAGTGCATCTTCTCCCTCCCATGGTTTTTTTCCCCATTTATTAGGGTTTTTCCACGTAAAATCTCTTTTACTCTATGGATGTTTGTATTGTTCCTATTTTCCTCATACTGTTCAAGGGTCTCAATATCAAAACAAATTTAACCGTTGATGCGAGTTGATTCTCGATCTCGGGACAATACGATTTTAGCATCAACACAATACATTCAATAGGTTCTCAAAACATTGAAACATTTATTTAGACATTGACATTCATAACAAGTAAATAAAAGTTCACACAAAGATCCAAGGGTTCAACAATGCTCAAATACCTAAAAGATTAGTTCCCCATCAAAGAGGAATACAAATCTAATGAAAATGAAGTAGAAAACATCAATATAAAAACAAATAAGCTTCCCCTCCAATGTTTCCTCTACTGTTGGTGCCACGAATCCTCCTCCAAACCTCTCCGCCGAGAAGCCTTAACGATGAAGCTTGATGCCCTAGTTGATGGTGTAGGAGAGATGGTGGTGATGACCCAGGGAGTAGCCCCAAAGGAGATGGTCCAAAGATTCCCCAAAACCCTAATTTATCATGTATTTATAGGGGTTTACAATGATAGAGAGTGTATGCCATGTGTTCGGTCCGTATTGGTCAAGTTTGAACTAAGCAATAGTGAATATCGGGCCCAAATACGCCCTTTACTGGCTATCTTACGGGCGTAATAATGCACGTAAGGCTCTCGGGAAGGTTCTAAGAACAGCTTACGGGTTGTCTTACGGGTTTAACTTTGCCCGTATGAACAGTAAATCCTAATTTTACTGTAGCTCTAGGTCTGCGCAGTCTTCATCAAGCACTCCATTGGACAACCAAATCACCTAGGATTGATCTGAAATTTTAACTGAGTATTCTTGACTTGTTGATATTCAATATGAACAGTGGATATTTGATTTAGAGCACTGTAGCTCTTGTAATAAAATTCTTATTTTTGCAGCTCTTTCTGGATTTCTGCAGTTTCTCAAGTTGCTTCCTATTTAACCTCAAATATTATCGAATTTATTCCTTTTGATGCTTGAGGCTCTCCAATGCCCTATAAATGAGAATTAACACTAATTAAGTATCAATGGGCTAAAAGTACTTTAAATCACATGAATAATGTACAAAGAATTGATATAAAAACATGATCAATTGAACGCTTATCACAAATATCCCCATACTTAAACGTTTGCTTGTCCTCAAGCGAACAAAGAAAAAAAATGTAAAAGAAGAGAAGCTTTCAACCTCAGGCTATAAAGTATTAACATTTTGTTGAACTCAAAGTATTCACCATTGACATATGAATTTTCTTATTTCAACTCCTCAGACTTAGATCAATCACAATACACAATTTAGTATAGCTCTAGATGAGAATTTCTCTCCACTTACCATGTTCCTGAGTCTTAGAGTGGCAAGCATACCCTCGGTGGACTCTAGAGGTTCCTTGAGGCCCTGAGTACAAAACATCTAGCCCTTTAAGAAAAAAGTAAAGTTTCTTTTTGTTCTTTTCTCTTCAATTTTTCAACTTTTCTCTTTTCTTTTCATATAAATCCTGGTAGGGCATCCTTAATGGATCTGAGTTTCCAGGGGACCAAAGATTAACATATAGTGTAGATCTCCCTTTCTGAGGGATGCACATGCTGGCCAGGCACCGGAACACCTAACTACACAGAAGATTACTGCTCTACATATATGCGCTCATGCTCACAAGTGACTTTTCAGCTCGAGAGATACTCTGATTATAAGCCAAAGACCTGAGCTTACTTCATCACCAAGAGTAGAGGAGCACTATCTTGGTCTTTATTTTCATAGTCTCTATGTACAAAAATTGTATTCACTATTTACAACTCTACTTGCAAGGGCTAGAAGTTTGAATTAGTGCCACGAAAACTCTTGGAGCTATTGAAGATAATACTTAACAATATAAGTCAAAGAAACATAGCAATGAATTATCTAATGTCACTAGAGAATACATAATAGTCTTGAAGCTTTCTCTAAGTGTCCAAGATGTTTCATGGGAAAAATTAAAAATTTTGCTCAAATGGTGCAAACTAAGAGTAAAACAAAATTGAATACAATTTTTCAACATGCCGTCATTGGTGTACAGTAAGCATGTACTTCAGATAAAAGATTTACAATGAATTCATAGTGTACTATCCCCACACTTAAAGATTTGCAATGAATTGAATTGTAAAGATATGCAATAAATTTCAAGGCTACACATGTGTACTCATCCCCACACTTAAAATTTTGCATTGTCCTCAATGCAAATAATAAAGCAAGTAAATGATAAGACAAGAATAAAAAAAGGAGATGGGCAAACTAAAACTTAGCCGGTTAATTGGTGATGCTTCCAAATTTGAAGTTGAACTCGGGGTGGTCATCAGTTTGGGCCAAAATGTGTGCTCTCTCAAGACCTGCGAAGTAAGGTGAAATCAATATAGCTTAAGAATAATAAAAACAAAACACAGAAGTTAGATGTAAACTAAAAGAAAAGATGAGTCATGATCCTCGAATGTCTTGCTTGTCCTCGTCAGATCATTAGTGACCCAATCAACCAAATTCGGACTAAAATCAGCGTAAAATTGGGTTAACTCGCGTCTGACCGCGCGACATACGGGCGGTCTTATGGGCATAAGGTTGCCCGTATGTAATTCTCCAGATTAGACGGTTGATGATATAGTCGTATGATTACCCGTGTAGCTCTTTGTATGTTTGAGGGGTGTGTGCTCAGAGCTTCCACACGGGATACTCACGGGCGTGTGGTTGCCCGTGACTTTACTTCATCTTACGGCCGTAAGCTAGCCCGTATGACTTCACTGAATTTTGAGATTAGCTTCGATTTGATCTATATTGCTTTTGTTTGGCTCTTGAAGCTCGTCGGTGCCCTGATAATGAGCCTAATGGTGCGCTCGCATGGTATCCCGCACAACCCTCTATTAACTAGAAATTTCTGAAATCAAAGCTCTAAAGTTGACTCTAAATTGAGGAATAAAAAATTTTGGATCAAGGAATGCACCAATTTATTGGAAAAACTAAAACCAAACTAACCAATGAAAACTAAAAATATTTTCTTAAAACCTTGGCTTGCCTCCCAAGAAGCGCTTGTTTAACGTCACGAGCTTGATGTACCTTTTCCTTACCTTATGGAGCTTGAAAAGGGTGTATTCTTCCCGGCTACACCTTGCGTAACTACTACCATAAAATATAAAACATACCTGCCGGGGTGTTGTTGTGGTGGAGGTTTTGGTAATGCTACCTTTAGGCCTCCTTGGAAATAATTTGGCCCGGGAATTGTTCAATCTTGGCTTGGGCGGATCCTCGGATTGTTGAATCATCCTCATCGCTTCTAATGTTTTCCCGGATATTTCTCTTCTATGCTCTGTGTGCAGGTTAGCTTCAAAGTAGAGAATTTGTTCAAGTGGTGTCAGTTTTGCTTTTTCCACCTTGTCATCCTTGTCTATACCAACCCATCCTTTCACCTCTTGTTCACAACTCCATTGCTCATCAGAATTCATTTGAAGAGGCTCTCCCAGCTGGTTTGGTTCTCAAGCTTGTGAAAAGTGGCTTGTAGTTTTGTAGTTCTACCATCAACAGCTTCAAATTAAGCCTTTGTTTGTAACTTAAATTTCACCAACTCTTCAATGAATGTGGAGACTCCCTCTTGTAGTAGTGGTAGAACTGACCATTCTTTTGCCACCAAAGTATGAGTCAAGTTAAGATCATCCTTGCAATTTTCTTTCTCATGACTCATTTCCATATCCCTATCAATAAGGACGGTCATGCCTTGAATTTCTTCTTCAACATCGAGAGTGGATTGAGCATTATTTAGCCCCAGAAAGTGTTCTTTTTCACTTTCCACCAAATTGCCAAAGACATCTTCAAATTTCACATCCTTCGATGCCTCTGGGTGGGCTTTCTCCATGTATCTTTTGAAGGCTTCTTCCAAAGTTGGTCTCCCACATTCTGGCGATTGGTAGTGAAGATTTTGAGGGAAATTGTGTCACTGCTCTTGAGGTGGGGAAAATTGAAAAATTCTTTGTTGAGGAGACTCCCATTGTGATTCATACTGAAAGTTTGAATAACTTGGTTGTCCTCCCCAATATGGTTGGTAAGCATTGCTACACAGATTTCTTCAAATCTGTAGGCTGCTTAAAGGCTTGTCAACCCTTGCAATTGAGGTTCTTTCTAGCTCATTGACCAATGCAGTAAAAACAACAATCTCAACTTCTAAATGTGACCTTGTGCGGAACATTGTATCTTGCACAGAAGAAAACAAAGAAAACATGTCATATATATATATATATATATATATATATATATATATATATATATATATATATATTCTTTTTATATATATGAAAGAAAAGTAAAAACCTAAAACTAATGACTAGATTAACATATTTCAAGTATTCCTAATAATCTCAAGGTCCCCGGTAACGACGCCAAAAACTTGATGATGCGTGTGTTATATGATACTAGACCGCAAGTGCACAAGTCGTATCAAGTAATAAAGTGGACTATAAAAGTCAGATGTCGAACCCACAAGGACCGAGATACTAGTACTAACTTTTTCTCTATTATCTAGTCAAAATGAAGATTGGTGAAGGCTTAATCTAATCTAATGTGTAATACTAGAGAATAATATAAAATGGAATGTGATGAAATCGTGAGGGAAATCAATTAGGAGAAGAGGTATCTGGGCAAGGTATCCCCCTTGGGTTCTTGTGGATAATGATTTGTATGGATTCCTATTTGAAGAATATTAGTTTATGGACCAAGAATTCCTACAACGCTTTCACACCCTCTTTCGAGGTGAGTTACTAATCTACACTCGTGAGTAGTTCTAGGGAACACATAATCTTGGAAGAGTTGTGGGAGTAATTCATTTTAAAGAGTCTCTCTCCTAAACACCCGATCTCTCTGCGTGTTCACAACCCTCACCTATTGAAGTAGATCTAGATTATATAGAGGGAGCGTTATTGTCTACACCTTCTATAGATCTAGAATGACACTTAGAGCTATCACAACGTAAAGCATCAATACCATACAATACATTCAATAGGTTCTCAAAACATTGAAACATTCATTTAGACATAGAAATTCATAACAAGTAAATAAAAGTTCACACAAAGATCCAAGGGTTCAACAATGCCCAAAAACCTAAAAGATTAGTTCCCCATCAAAGAGGAATACAAATCTAATGAAAATGAAGGAGAAAACATCAATATAAAAACAAATAAGCTTCCCTCCAATGTTTCCTCTATTGTTGGTGCCACAAATCCTCCTCCAAACCTCGCCACCAAGAAGCCATGACGATGAAGCTTGATGCCCTAGTTGATGGTGTGGGAGACATGGTAGTGATGACCCAAGGAGTAGCCCCCAAAGGGGATGGTCATGGTCCAAAGATGCCCCAAATCCCTAATTTATCATGTATTTACAGGGCTTACAATGATAGAGAAATGTATGCCACATGTTAGGTCCATATTGGTCAAGTTTGGACTGAGAAAGATTGAATATCGGGCCCAAATAGACCCTAATTTGTGATGGTAAAAGATTGGAATCGCATAAAGATATTTTGTAGATACTCAAAAGACAATACATTTGATTATTACGTAAATCACATTATTTTATGAAATCTTTCATTGAAAAAATATATATAAATATCTTCCTACGTACCATTAATATTTTGAGTATCAATATACAACCTTTCTTTGAATAAAAAAAAAACATTATCAATTACGGGCTGTCTTACGGGTGTAACCTTGCCTGTGTGAACAATAAATCCTGAATTTACTATAGCTTCAGGTCTGCGCACTTTTCATCAAGCGCTCGATCGGACAACCAAATCACCTAGGATTGATTTGAAATTTTAACTAAGTATTCTTGACTTGTTGATCTTCAATATGAATGGTGGAGATTTGATTTAGAGCCCTATAGCTCTTCTAATAAAATTTTGATATTTGCGGCTCTTTTAGGACTTCTGCAGTTTCTCAAGTTGCTTCTTATTCCGCCTCAAATGATGTCGAATTTCTTCATTTTGATGCTTAAGGCTCTCCAATGCCCTGTAAATGAGAATTAACACAAATTAAGTATAAATGGACTAAAAGTACTTTAAATCACATGAATAATGTACAAAGAATTGATATAAAAACATGATCAATTGAACGCTCATCACTTGGGACTTTGCTGACCTTTGGGAGGTTGGTGATACGCGCAGGGGATGTGTTATCTTTCTTTGCGTGTGAGGTTTATGAACCTTGTTAGATTGTCTTGTATTTGAGGTTGTATTTGATACACGATATGTATCGTTGTTTGTTGTAGGGTCATGTAGAACCCTTTTATACTTCTGCTTATTATATAACTGGTTATCAGTATTATTATTGTACTATGTGAATTGTAAACATGTTCATATACTTTTAGGCCTTGCATTCGGGCCAGGGCCCGTTCTTGGTTAGGGTGCGGTCACTCTACCACGTACCCGTGGGGCCGGAAATCGGGTTCGGGGCGTGACAATTTTAATTTTAAAAAATTCTAAAAATTCAAAAAACTAAAAATTAAAATTATGTTAGGATTTGGAATTTTCTCATAATTTAAATATTTTTTTAATTTAATAAAGCTATTAAATAACTTTCATTTTAAAAATTAAAAAAATCAAAACATTAGATTTGACTTTCAAATTTTTCCCGAAATTTGAATTATAAAATAATATAAAGAATGAAATTACCAAAATAATCATTAAAACACATTCTCACAAAAAAATAAATTAATTTTTAATATAATTTGTCACGCCTATAGATCTCAAGGTCCTAGGCACGTGCACAGACCGGCCGTACCCAAGCAGAGGCGCACCTCACTCGGATACAAGGCCTAAGTAATACAAGAAAAGATAACTAAATCCAAATAATGTCAATAATAACTCAGAGTTATACAATGAAATTTAAAACTTAACTATACAAGTTATGGCCCTACAAGGGTCCTAAACAAAATACAATCTCTCACACAAGTAGACCTGAGATCCTTGAACCTCAAGTAAGATGTGCCCTTTTCCACGCGCAGCTCCTGAATCCGAGATAACTATTCTTTAGAACCTGAAAAGGAAAGGGAAGCAAGTGGAATGAGCTTTTGGAGAAAAAGCTCAGTAAGTACCCCCGCAAAGGAATGCAATGAAACCAAGGAGGTTAGTCAAGAACCAATAATCCAACGTAACATAACACATCAAAAACAAGGTCAAACACAAGGATCACTTTCCAATAACCACATAACAAATAGTACAACAAATAACAGACAAGGAAACTTTCATATCATCTCCCGACGCTGATCGACCTCAGCTGATCATCAACCTTAATCACATCCAGACCCTTGAGTCTAGTAGCGCTCCTACCTGCACATATATGGTCATGGTATCATCCCACTAATGGGTGGACATCCAGAGTTTTCTTCCCCTGGTAGGACTAGAGGACGTTCAGAGTGTCCTCCCCCTGAACCCCCACAACTTATTTGCACCAAGTGGGAGAATCTTCAACACAAGAAGAGCTAAAACACCAACACAGACGGAGCACAGGCTCACGTGTTTCCATAGCCATGTGTCGATCAACGAGAAGGTATATTCAACAACAAGAACAACCTACACACACACACCCAGACGGAGCCTAGGCTCACGTGTTACCATGGCCATATGCCAATCAACGAGTGAGCATGATCAGCGACCATAAGCACACCCAACAATACCAACACATCAACATGCATACACTAACATGGAATTTCAACAAAGCAGGAGAACAAACATGTGTATGCAAATCCAAGAAAATAGGATACCAAAACATGATAACATCAAAAGCCAATAAGTACTCAAGCAGTGAAGCAAAATCAAAAATACAAAGCCAATAAATTATCAAAAAATGATAGGGGTACTAGGCGGAAGTACTTACATTTATCAACGATATCTGGAATCCCACAGGACTTCCTCGTGATGCGTCTCAGTGCTCTACGTCGATATCTGATAACCATAAAGCCCAAGTGTCAATATAAGCAGCCTAAGCTTGCTAACTCATTTCTAATCTAAACGAATCACTACTGGAGTCTAAAGGTCCCATATAAATTGTTAACCCCACCCATTGGAGCTTGGTCCATCACTTGGGTTTGGCCCAACAAACAAGGCCCATACTTAATCTTTCTCAATATTAAATACTCTTAATGTTTACACAAGTCCATTGGTGACTAATTATGTAATGGGTCGGAGCCCGTTTCGAATTCCTTTAACAAATTGGTATTTCTAATTGACTCAACCTATTAACTTGTTTGGACTTGACTAAATCCAACCACTTACTGCCAAACCAACTCATAAGTTATCAGGCTATCAACCACTCATGCCCATTCTTGATTCTTAAGCCAACTAAATAGAAAATCATCATACAACAACCCTCGTGCACACAAGCTTTTGTAATATTCCATTAACTACTCTCTGAACTTTTTCAAGCCATTAACCAAACTCCTCTTTAAACATGTATTCTAATGATCCATTTGTAAATAACAACAAACAAGATTATTGAACAACCTTCAGAAAATTATTAGGTCTAATCCCATACAAGGATAACACTAACTAAGTCCCATATCCACTGCCTCCTCCTCATAAATCTCAATGGACCATACATGTATTTGCTCATAACTCAAAGTAAAAACTGATAACTTGATTCAGTTGCAAATCCAGGAAACTATTTACCTGAGTCTAGATGGCTTGCGGTACTCTAACTCAGTACTCCGACGGACTTCTACGGTGGGGACTGTCCAGCCCCGTGCCCCCTCTCTCTTCCTCTCCCCTCAACGATGGTAGCTACGGCAATGTGGGTCGCGGACAAGGGGCGACGATGCTAGGTTTTTCGAGGTTTGCTTCTCTATTTATAGGGACTCAAAAGGAGATTTCAGATAAGCTGGAATTGTTGGGATCCGATCTTCTCTACAGCTGGCGATGCATGATCAACGGAGGATAAGGCTTGGTCCTGGAATTAGCATTCCACGAGGCGGTTGTCGATTTCTCCATGCGCAGATGGGCGGTTGCGAATGACCCGGCCTCTCTCTCTCACACGATTTCTGATTCAAAACCAAACCATGCATGCTTCTTTATGATGATAATTCTCTCTCTATATATATAGGTATATGAATATATTTTACCATATATCTAGCATCTCACATGAATCCCATCAACGCGTTTTCCCACTACAAGTTGCCAGCGCCTGCATGGGTTTGAAACTCTAACGGGTTGTTTATTGGTTTTTCCTTTTATTATTATTATTTTTTTTAATTTCAAAACAATCTCATCTATGCATATATTTATAAATTTTTTTTATCTTATATGAAGATAGATTAAACATATCACATCCATCACATCACTCCATGTTTTTAACATTTGAATTTCTGTGAAATCGTCCCATCCGAATCTCATCCAAATAATATACATATATATAGTAAAACACGTATCATCAATCTCGCGCAACACATGGCGCCATCCCCTCAAGCCGCTTGGCATTGTGCTAAGCTAAACACCTGTCAGAACGATTCCGACCTTCCACCCTGTTTTCCCAAAGCAAACTTCCCCCCTGATCAAAGAAGGGAACGAAACGTCCATCTTTCTTTTGACAAAACCGACCAAAGTCACAGCAAAACTACAGAAAATATCTCCTGTCAGAATAAATCCAACCAAAAAACCAAAACGCCATAAAACACTATGAAAGACGACGGGACAAGTATTTAAGGCAAGAATATCCACTTGCCCAGACACAGTCCACCTACACAGGCAGATATTTCCAACCGCCTCAATTTTAATAATAAGAAACCAAACTCAAGAATTTTTCTGAGAACTCTATAAAAGGAGGAGGAATTCAACAGAAAAGGCAGAGACTTCTTGCTCTTTCTATCACAACACTACATCCATTTCTTATCTACTAACTTGACCGTCGGAGTTAAATCCCGGCAAAAAGGCCCAATTCCGATCATTTTCCGATCTTCCTTTCAGGTTCTACATCAGTTCACCAGAATCCAAATAAGCGTCCATACAAAAAATAAATCTCAACTATTGACAGAAACCTGGACCAGATCACAAGGCAGATCCAGTTTCTAGCATCAACAATTTGGCGCTGTCCGTGGGGACCTTACAAAAAGCCAGATGGCGACTACAAGAAAATCAAAGCATATTCAGGAACAAGGAGTACTCAGTAATGAGACCGGAGCACCAGGTGAAGTCCAGGCGAATGGAGGAAACCTGCCAGTTTCGCCCCAGGGCGAGGTCATTCAAGAACAATACCGCAGTATGGGGCGACAGTTGGAACATCTAACTCAAGTTGTTCAAAACATGAATCATCCCCCACCTCCAGCTCCACCTCCTCCAGCTCAAAACCCTCTAGTCTTCCCAACCGTCCATCCAGCAAATTCAGAAAGCAGGGGACGTTCAACCGCTCGCACCCGTAAAGAAACTCGACCAGGAAGAGAACACAGAGAGAGGACCCTCTTCTCCGCCAGCTCAGAACCTCCATCAATTCGGCGTCGAAATCAAACTCCACCAAGAACTCAAGGATACAGTCCATCTTCTGACGGAAGAATACAAAGACAGTTTTCGTCCCTCAGGAATCAAGAACCAAAAAGATACGCCCCTCATGTAATTTCTCCCTTCATAAAGGAAATACTTGAAGTGCGGGTACCCGACAATTTCCGCTCCCCCACCATGGCTATTTATTAGGGAAAAACCGATCCATCCCGCAACCTAAAATCTTTCCGATCGAAGGTGCTTCTTTCTGGGACAACCGATGCCCGCATGTGTCGAGCCTTCCCAGCCACTTTAGAGGGGAAAGCACAAGACTGGTTTATGGATCTCCCATCTGGGACAGTTCCTTCGTTCCAGGTATTAGCAGACCTGTTCCTTATCCATTTCGCCAATTACTCAAAGTAGAAGAAAAATCCATCTACCCTTATGCGTATCAAACAACAAGAAGGAGAAAGTCTTAGTTCATATCTTGATCGTTTCACCGAAGAAGTGTTAAACATCAAAGACCTAATTCCCTGGATGGCTGTTATCATTTTAATGGAAGGCCTACGAGAATCCCCCTTTCGTTTCTCTCTCACCCTAGATCCACCAAAAACCATGTTTGACCTCGTGAACCATGCCCAAAAATACATCAATTCCTACGAAATTCACGCGGGCTGGGAAGAAGAGGCTCGACAAAAATCCAGAGAAGAGTTGAAAGGAAAGGCGCCTCGAAACCCAGAAAGGAGACTTAGAGAAACCCGACAAGAAGGAACGCGCAGGGAGGTCAATCGAGGTAGGGAACCTCCACCTCGCCCTCGACATTACATGCTCCAACCATGAGATTCCCCAAGAGTTGGAAAGATAGTAAGATATGATCACCATACCCCTTTAAACCAGACCAGAAGCCATATTTTGATGCAGATCCAAGAGAAGAAGATCCTAATGTGGCCAGAACCAACAAGAAATCCCGACCACCAAAAATATAGTAAAAGATATTGCAATTTCCATCGAGCTCGAGGTCATGATACAGAAGAATGCATGCACTTGATGAATGCGCGCGATTGAAGACACCGTAAGAAGGGGGAAACTTGAACAGTATATTGATCTCAACCCAAAAGAAGGAAGGCCACAATCCCCAAAACCAATCGAAATAGAAAAAAAATGGTCGGTGTTATTAGTGGCAGACCAGGATGCGGTGGAGAAAGTTCCGCCTCCCGCAAGACCTATGCTAGGATGGTTGGAGTCACTCAAGAAATACAACACTCGAAGAGATCCCGACCAACACCCCATTATTTTTTATGATGATGACACTGGCAGGGTCAGCCATCCTCACGACGACGCTCTAGTCGTCGCCATCACAGTTTCTAATTTTCAGATGAAAAGAGTTCTTATTGACAGCGGAAGTTCGGTAGACATACTTTTTTGGAGCGCCTTTAAAAGAATGAGGTTCGACGCAGATAATTTACTCCCAGTAAAATCCTCCCTGGTCGGATTTTCCGGAGGAGTGTTCCAACCTGAAGGAATAATATCTCTTCCAGTCACCGTTGGAAAGTCACCTAGATCATCCACAGTAGTGACAAATTTCCTGGTCGTTCGCTGCGCATCTAGCAACAATGTCATTCTTGGCAGACCAACTATCAATAACTTGAAAGCAGTGATTTCCACCTACCACCTCCTGCTGAAATTTCCGACCAAAAATGGCAATAGAGAAGGGGAGATCAACCTTTGGCCCGCCAGTGTTATGCCTCCACATTAAAAGGCAAGGATCAAAGCAGCAAAAAGCCTCAGAAGCAATGCTAGTTAATGGAATTAAGGCACAAGACAAAAATGAAGAGCTTCGATCAACTCCAGTAGAAGAGCTGCTCACACTCCCATTGGATGAAACAAAACCCGATCGAACGGTCAAGATTGGCACAGACTTGACAATCGCACAACAAAAGAATATCATGGCAATACTATAAAAGAATTCAGACCTCTTCGCCTGGTCTTTCGAAGATATGCCAGGCGTAAAACGAGACATCATCGAACACCGTCTCAGCATAGATTCATCTTTCAAACCAGCAAAGCAAAAAAGAAGAAATTTTACACCGAAAAGGCAGAAGGCAGCAGAAGAAAAAGTGGCCACACTCATGAAGGTAAAGTTCATCAGGGAAGTGGATTATCCCGATTGGCTAGCTAACGTAGTCCTGGTCAAAAAAACCCACCAGAAAATGGAGGATGTGCATCGATTTTACAGACCTAAACAAAGCCTGCCGAAAGGATTCCTTTCCTTTACCTTCAATTGATGATCTGGTCGATTCCACAGCAGGACATGAAATATTGAGTTTTTGGACCCCTTTTCAGGCTATAATCAAATCCGAATGGCCAAAACTGACAAAGAAAAAACATCCTTCATCACCAGCAAAGGAACCTACTACTATAAAGTAATGCCGTTTGGTCTAAAGAATGCCGGAGCCACCTTTCAGAGACTTGTAAGCAAGGTATTCAAGGAACAGATTGGAAGGAACGTAGAAGCATACGTGGATGATATTCTAGTAAAAAGCCAGAAGACAGAAGACCATCTGACCGACCTACTAGAAGCCTTCCAATCCCTTCGGATTTATGACATGCGCCTAAATCCCAATAAGTGTGCGTTTGGCGTCCGCTCAGGAAAATTCTTAGGCTTCATACTAACTCAACACGGCATAGAAGCAAATCTTGGAAAAATCAAAGCTATCCTTGAAATGACGTCACCCAAGAACCTCAAAGATATCCAACGATTAAATGGACGTCTAGCAGCACTCGGACGCTTCATCTCAAAAGCCGGAGAAAAGAATCTTCCACTCTTCCAAGAATTAAGAAAAGCGCCGAAAATAGACTGGACTGAAGAATGTGAAAAAGCCTTTCAAGAACTCAAGGACTATCTCAAGTCACCCTTGTTACTGGCCAAGCCAAAAACTAGAGAAGAGCTCTCTATGTACCTAGCTACCGCCACCCGAGCTGTCAGTGCAGTTCTTTTGAAAGAAGAAGAAGGGATCCAGAGGCCTATCTACTATACAAGTAAGATCCTTAGTGATGCTGAGTCAAGATATCTCCCTCTCTAGAAGCTAGCCTTCGCCCTTGTCAGCTCAGCACGACGATTGAGACCTTACTTCCAATCTCACAAAGTCACGGTCTTAACCGATCAACCTTTAAAGCAAGTCCTTCACAAACTAGAGAATTCCGGAAGACTGGCCAAATGGGTAGTAGAGCTGGGAGAATTCGATCTTACTTATAAACCGCGGACGGCAATCAAGGCTCAAGTATTGGCGGACTTTATTATGGAATTAACCAATCCTGCAAGCGAAAGTCCGCTATCACGTGAAAAACCGGATGAAGAAGATTCTCAATCCATTCCATGGACTCTATACGTAGATGGGTCGGCGACTGAAGAAAAAGCAGGGACAGGTTTTGTCCTATATTCCCCCTCAAAGTGGAAGACTTCTACTGTTCTTAAATTCCGATTCAAAGCGACCAACAATGAAGCCGAGTACGAAGCTCTCATTGCAGGACTGTGCTTAGCCCAAGGACTTGGCATACAAAACCTAAGCGCCCATTCACAATTGGTTGTTAGCCATACTACGGGAAGCTTTGAAGCTAAAGAAGAAAATATGATCAAATATCAGGCAGTAGTGAAGAAAATAATCCCATACTTCGCCCATTTTCAAATCAAAAAAATCCCCCGAATCCAAAATGAAGAAGCCGATGCACTCTCCAGGGAAGCAACTTCGCTCAGTAACGATCCAGAACATTCCTTCAACCTTCAATACCTCCAAACAAAAACTATTGAAGAATTGGAAGAAGAGGTACAAAACTTGGAAGAAGAACCATGTTGGATCGATCCCATCAAGAATTATCTTCAAGGTGGGCCCGCCCCACCCAACAAAAAAGAAGCCCGTCGCATCTCCAACAAATCCGCCCATTACAGCATAATTCACGAACATTTGTACAAACGGTCGTATGCTCAACCTCTTTTGAAATATTTACGACCAACAGAAGCAAATTATGTCCTTAGAGAAATTCATGAAGGCATCGGAGGAGACCACCTGGGAGGTAGAGCCCTAAGTCACAAAGTCCTTAGACAAGGTTATTACTGGCCAACTTTAGCTCAATAAGCAATAGAATTCGTTCGGAAATGCGACGCCTGCCAACGACATTCCAAAATAAAAAGGCGACCACCAACTCCCCTCACTCCAATCATAAGCCCAAGACCATTTGCACTTTGGGGAGTTGATCTCTTAGGACCGTTTCCTACATCAACTCGGCAAATGAAATTCCTGATCGTCGCCATCGACTACTTCACCAAATGGGTGGAAGCTGAACCCTTGGCCAAAATAACAGAAAAAGCATTGCCAAGGATTCTTATGGCGAATAATAATCTGTCGATTTGGAATCCCAGTCGCCTTCGTCACTGACAATGGACGTCAATTTGACAACAGAATTTTCAAAACTTTCTGTTCCGAGCACGGGATTGAATCAAGACTCACTTCAGTAACGCATCCCCAAGCCAACGGCCAAGTAGAAGTAACAAATCGCACTCTATTACAAACTCTTAAAACACGAGAGTTGAGGGAAAAAACAAATTGGGTAGAGGAAATTCCGAGCGCTCTCTGGGCCAACCAAACAACTATGAGAACTCCAACAGGGGAAACCCCTTTCTCCCTTACCTATGGCACTAAAGCAGTTATCCCAACAGAAATAGGAGAGCCTACCCTACGAACACAGAATTTCCCGCCAACTGACAATGAAGAAAGACTCCGAGCAGATCTCGACCTCCTCGAAGAAAGAAGAGAGACCGCCGAAATCAAAGCAGCGTCATATCGCCAAAAAATGAAAAGATTTTATGATTCCAAGGTGAAGAAAGTTTATTTCCAGATCGGAGATCTCGTCCTAAGAGAAAATGAATTCCAAGGCAACAAAAGTCAGACGGGAAAGCTAACCCCAAACTGGGAAGGTCCATATATTGTGAAGAAAATCGTTCGGACAGGCACCTACTGGCTTACCAACATGGATGGAAAGACCCTCAAACGCCCATATCATGCGGAGCATTTACATCGCTACTATCAGTAAACACTGTAGAACGTCACTATTATCAATAAACACTGTAGAAATATCTAAGCTTCTTAAAGAAAGTTCCTTCACTCAGAAATCTCATCTCCAAAAGGTGAGGCAAAAATCTCATCTAAAAATCAAAGATGAGCCAAAAATCTCATCTACAAAGCGAAGATGAGGCAAAACTCTCACCTCAAAGACAAAAATAAGACAAAAATCTCATCATACACAAAGTCGAGGCAAAAATCTCGACTAAAAGTCCGTCCACCGGGCCGAGCCAAAAAACCTAGAATTAAAGTCCCCTCATCAAGGCAAACTACAGTCAACCACCATGCAAGGCAAAAACGCATCAAAGGGGATTGACGAACAGTTCTTATATCTAAGACGCGGAAAATAAATCGCCATCAAGAAAAAGGTTCGGCTTTCTCATTGCATTTCAAGCTTGAAATTCCATTACATAGCAAAAGCGAAGTACAAGGACAAAGGCAAAAACCAAGACACTTATACAAAGACCAAGACACTTATAAAACTAAAAACCAACTATAAAATGAAGATACACTCTATGATATAGTAGAAGCCTCCGCTCCAACATCTTCCACCCCTGTGTTGACATTCGCGTCATCTTCACTAGGAGGACAATCTTCGCTCCTTCTTGCATCACTCAGGGGAGGATTCGAAGCTTCAGTTTGAATCCATTCGCTCGGAGGATTTGCCGCTTCAATCTGGGACTTTTCACCAGGCAATTTATCTCTTATCTTTACATCAGCCTTCAAAACGGAAGGCAATCCCATAGATAGAACCATCCTAGGAGAGGTATGCCGACCAATAACCTGAACAATCGAATAAATTTTCGTCGCCGCATCCTTCCTCTCCGCCTTCAACCGTGCAATTTCACTCTGCAATTCATCCACTTGACCCTCAAAATCTTCTATCTCTTGCCGGGCTAGTTCTAGAGCCTCATTCTCAGAAGACAAGTTCCTCTTGAAACTATCTCTTTCTTCCTTAACAGTTTCGAGAACTATCTCCAAACCCGTCACAGTGTCTTGAAGTTTTTTCACTGTTGCTTCAGCGGTTTGAAAGGAATTCTGGAGGCAAGAAAACTTCTCTGACAACTCGCTCTTCTCTGCCTCTGCAGCAATAAATATTATGAGGAGATCATTTTTCTCTTCAGTAACCAGACCGGTTACCTTGAGAGCCTTATCTTTCTCCTGCTCCAAAACAGCCACCTAGCTTTAAGGCAGGAAATTTCCGCCTCACTTTCTTCCATCATTTTTGAACGGGAGTTATCAATTGCAATTTCCTCCCGAAAAAGACGACCAGCGCGATCCGCCCAATGAGCAGTCTAAAGCAAATGAAAGAAAATTAAATTACCGAACAAGAAAAAATGGCGAGCAAAAACGTAAAGGAACAATACTTACCATCATAGCAGAATGAAGAAGTTGAATAACAACATCCTCTTTTCCGGCCTTTTGAAGCCGCTTAGTGACCCTTTCCGGCCGCAGGGCCTCCAAAACATCACCCACAGACATGTGATCCCGAAGAGGAAAATCATCTGAAGATGACCCCTTTTCAGTAGTTGACGGCCCTCTTGGGAGAGACAAATTGCTATGTCTTGGTGGTAATTCCGCTTCTGCCGCATCCCCCTAAAAAAGAAAAATAATGAACTGATAATAATAAAAAAATCATGAGTCATTTTAAAACCATCTCGATCATAAATTGTATAAACTTAGAAATCAAGACTTTACCGATCTAGGAACAGAAAGGACCAAAGCTGGGAGATCAGGACAAGGAGAATCCCTAGAGACAAAAGGACCCAAAACTGGGAGATCAAGAGTAATTTCTTGACTGGGCGAACTCACCTGATCTCCCGTGACTTTCTGACATGATTTGTCCCCGGCTTTGTCTTTCTTCTTTTCACCCTTCTTAGGAGGACCCACAGTAGGATCGCTCCTAGCTTTCTTTACTTCGGAAGGACCATCATCCTTTTTTCCCTCCTTTTTCCTCTTTTTCCTCTCTTCCCTAGAGGTACTTTCCCCTCCTTTTTCTTTCCCCGAAGTACCTTCTTTCTTCTTCCGTCCTCGCGGTAAAGAAGCTTCAGTCGCACCCTCGAAATCCGCTAGAATACCCATTGCAAGGTCCAAATCACCCATTGGTTCGTCTACAAGAGCATGGTGAAACTCTGTCATCATCAGAAGCTCAAAATTTATGGAATAAAAGTACAAACAAGTCCTACCAGCAGCAACAAACAAACGACATCTCAGAAGAATTTCCTTCATCAAATAAGAATCCACAGAAACTCGGGAAATCCCTTTAAAACGTTCGAAAAGGGACTTCTCTTCAGTTGTCATCCCTTCCCCACAAATATTATCTGTCCGAGGAACTTCCCATTTAGTCCGGTTGTCCCACTCGGATTTACTACTTACAAAAAAGAACTTACTTTTCCATCGCTTGATGGATGAAGGGACTTTACCTAGAAATTTCTTCTTAGAACAAGCCGAAAAATAATACCAATCAATATCCGTTTCAAGATACAAATTAAACAAAAGAGGAAACCAACGAAAGGTCGGTTTTACATCATAATTGTTGAGAACAATAACAAACCCGCTCAACAATCTCCATGAATTCAGAGTCAACTCGGAAGGGCATAACTGATAGAACTCTAAAATTTCCTTAACGAAATCAGAAATAGGAAGCTTGAGACCACCTAGCAAGGAGTCTTGATAAATAGCTATTTCACCCTCCTTAGGCGAACTAGCCCGTTCTCCAAAACAGGGTACCCTAACCGAAAAAAGAGAGAGATTGATCTGAAAACGATCTAGCAATTCATCAACCTTTTGCTGATTTAAAATACTTAAAAATGTTTCAGACCCCCCACCCTCTACCCTAAAAGAGGCTGGATGAACCCTCAAACCCTGGACTAATGGACCCCCATCGCCACCTTGCATCGGAACAGGAATAGAAGCAGTAGAATTGGAAGGAGACGGTGAAGGAGGAGACTATAATGATTGCGTCGCAGAAGAGTCATGAGAAGAATCAGAAGGTGTGGGAATCCTAGAATCTATGGAATTAGTCTCCATTACCTTAAAGAAAAACGTCAAACAAGGGACACCAACCGGAAAATCGCCGGAGAAGAAGAAGAGAGAACTACGAACGAAACAGAGAGAAGTCGTGCGAAGATGATACAAAGAAAAGAAAACCCTTGATCCTCATTCATAAAACCAATAAAGAAAATCTTAACCGTTAGATCACAAGGGGAAGGCCAAATCGAGCCCTCCAAAAAACACGCCCTGCGATTAGATCAAAACGTTCACACCAAACGTCACATCGAATCGCACCGCTCATAATGGATTATCAAGACCAAAGGCCATAATTCTCTTTTGAACGGTCACGATCTTTCCCTCAAACGGCAGCCCACCAAATGCCTGACAGCCTAGGAAGTAGGGTACCATGCCGCCTACTGTCACATTGACCCATGCGTGCCACGCCACTCCTCGCCTTAAATGAGGAATAGTATCCGCCTCACTTGGGAAAAAACGCTCGCCCAGTAAGTCGAGCACACCACCATTCCTCAAGATACATCATCATTTCACGAAAGAGAAAGCAACAACACGCAAGTTCCCAAACCCCAGCTTTATTCATATAACGACGTAGATAATTACAAACTACTAAACCAGTGGCCAATAGCTGACCAATGGCAGATCAAAAAAAAGGGAAAGGAAAGAAGTACAAAACAACAAAGAACATAAATGCTTAATCTGATGACTCTCCAGAATTAGTCTCTTCATCTTCTGTCCTTTCGTTTTCATCTTCAGTGGAATCCGGATCATCATGAGAAGGAAAAGCAAAGATGGGCCAATCCTTCAGGCATTTATTCCTCCCAAAAATTGTCACCCTGAAGAAAGCCCCACCCATATAAGTAAAAATCATCAGATCGCCAACTTGCACGCGATGATCTCCCAGGAAATCTAACCATCCATCCCCAAACCAGATTTCTCCCTGAGCTTCATCTCGAATTAATGCCGCTCTCCATACGTGCCCGCTAGGTCCCTCCAAAACAATACCTTCGCTATTCACCTGATTCATAGTTGTATGAAATGCCGACGAAATTTTAAGCCTTCTAATAGAACCCCTCAAACCAAACACTCTATAGAAAGAACGATGGAAAGGAGAAGCCATTAGAAAATAACCTAAACGAACTTGAAAATACAGATATCTTACCCCACCATCCGTTTATAAAGGAACCTCACGGGGTTGTTCACCCTAGGTTCATCCCCCCCTAGGTTTACCCCCCTATCCCTTGGGAAAAGACAATATCTATTTCCCACGGTAATGGCATTTATTATAAGTTGGACTTTTAGGGACCTACGTATGCCCCTTTTCTTAAAGGGTTCAAGGGTTCGATTTCCAAGACTCAAATTAACACAAAACAATAATAGATTAAAAAATAATAATAATAATATATTACATTAAACAAAGAAGACCATAAGAAAAGCAAACCTACAAAAAGTTATACAAAGAAGACCATAAGAAAAGCAAACCTACAAATAGTTATACAAATAGTTACAAAGATAGTTACAAAGAAAGTTACAAAGAAACCTCAACATAAGTAAGAAATTCGTCCATCTACCAAATCGATCCAATAGATGATCCAGATGAGTCACAAGGAAGTGACTCGGAAGTAACACACGGACTTCCCCCACCAGCGCTGTCCTCAGTACCACTAGGAGTTTCAGCCTGATCACGGGGTCGACCGTCCTGGTCTACCTCTTTGCGACAATAATCCATCCCAAAGATCTCCACTTCAAATTTTATACCTCCTTGATGAGAAAAAACTAAATAATCTCCCATAGCTAAAGAATGATCCATATGAAACTCCCTCCACCCCTGCTCGAACCGCATCTCATCCTCATCCTCGTTGATATCAAGTAAAACCAGCCACACACAACCATTCGGACCAGCTAAATTGATAATCCTCATTCCCAACGCTTTTAGACGCTCGCAAAAGGAAGAAGGAATCCTTATATATCGCACGGAAATATTCGGGAGAAAAACCTTAAGAAAAGATGAGCGATAATAAAGAGCCATTATAAGCAAACAGGAAAGATGAACGGTATAGCTCACCCCCACAATGGCTTAAATAGATAAGAATACTATCAGAATAATGAACCCTCATGGAAAGAAGATTCAATGCACCCACCCTTTGATCCAGACTAATGAAAAGACATTTCAAAATTTCGGATAAGATGAACAGGTGTCAACTACCCACTAAAACGCACGTGTTCTATCCTCTCAAGATAATAGTATTCGTACCAATTGAAAATTAGTTAACAAAAGGAATTGTTCGTTCTCAAGCCGAGCGAAAAACGAACCCCGTTCGCTTATCATTCAGACTTATCAACAAACATACTTGGGGTTGGGGGGAATAATGATATGGGAATATCTAGTAAAACACGTGTCATCAATCCCGCGCAACACATGGCGCCATTCCCTCAAGCCACTTGGCATTGTGCTAAGATAAACACTTGTCAAACCAATTCCGACCTTCCACCCTGCTTCCCCAAAGCAAACTTCCCCCCTGATCAAAGAAGAGAACGAAACGTCCATCTTTCTTCTGACAAAACCGACCAAAGTCACAGCAAAACTACAGAAAATATCTCCTGTCAGAATAAATCCAACCAAAATGACAAAATGCCATAAAACACTATGAAAGACAACGGGACAGGTATTTAAGGCAAGAATATCCACTTGCCCCGACGGGACAGGTATTTAAGGCAAGAATATCCAATTGCCCTGACACAGTCCACCTACATAGGCAGATATTTCCAACCGCCTGAATTTTAATAATAAGAAACCAAACTCAAGAATTTTTCTGAGAACTCTATAAAAAGAGGAGGAATTCAACAGAAAAGGCAGAGACTTCTTGCTCTTTCCATCACAACACTACATCCATTTCTTATCCACTAACTTGACCGTCGGAGTTAAATCCGAGCAGAAAGGCCCAAATTTCGATCATTTTCCGCTCTTCCTTTCAGGTTCTACATCAGTTCACTAGAATCCAAGTAAGCATCCACACCAAAAATAAATCTCAACCGTTGACAGAAACCTGAACCAGATCACAAGGCAGATTAAGTTTCTAGCATCAATATATATATACATATATATATATATATATATATATATATATATATATATATATATATATATATTAAAGTATAAATTAAAGTATATCCATTCTATTATATCTTTAACCATTATTATAAAATATTTATCATAATCCTTAAACATAATAATACCTATATATCATCAAATCGACTTTTAATCCGGTTCATGTATGTGTGTATATAATATCACCTATCAATTCAATTTCTAATGTGATTCTTATCCTTAACCACCAATAAAATACTTGTTTGTTTATACACATATATAAATTTAACAATTTTCTAATTAAAGAATAATTCAAAACTTTTATTCCAACCAAAATTTCAATTAAATCCAACCTTTGGAACTTTCTGATTATAATTCCCAGATTTTAGGAAAACAGTTAGAAAATTTATAACCTAAAATCTTCTGATTTTACATAATTAATCACTTGATTCCCAATCCTTTAATAAATTCAGATGGACCACTAAACACAAGCAAATAGGATCATGCAATAGGGTTAACTGTATGCTAGAAGGTTTTCGGTGTTGTGGCGTATGCTAGAGAGTTTGAGTTGTTGTGAGAGTCAATAAAGAGGTCATGGCAGGTCATTTTGGGAGCCACTTTTCACGACCCGAGCCAAGTTGGAACGTCGCCAGACCGGCAGCATATATATGGCGATTAGCCCCACTGCGTATGTAAGGCATCATAACCCGTTTATAATTACTACAAATGCCTGAAATATATAAATTTTATTGTTAATGCTCAAATGTTAAGTCCAACATCCAAACTATATAACATACGAGAAGAGTCTATAAAAATAAATCAAGACAATCTAACTTATTCATAACACAAGATAAAATCAATAGTACACTAATGATAGGGTCAGGCTCTAGTACCCCATCTACTGTAATAGCCACCCCGAAAATTCGGTAAGATTTTAATTATTTCCATACCAAATTTATAATGTCCGAACAAAAATTTGAAGTCGGGGACTTGCTATAAATTTAGGGGAATTGATTGGGATATTTCAAATTGTTGGGAAAATATAAGAACTAAAGAGTAAATTGGTTGATGGATATCAGAAGGTGAATTCTAAGATACCTTGGGGTTACCCCAAGGTATCTTTACTTGGGGTGTTGTGACCGGTATTGACCGGTCACAAATAAACTTAGTTTAAATTCTCTTAAATAAAAAGGCTTTCTTCCACCCTCTCTTCCTTGGTCTTTCTTGGCCGAAATTTTGGAGATCTCTCCGGCGAGGTCCTCGCTTGTGATGCCTTCGTTGCTGGAGAAGCCAAACCATGCATTTATGCTCAGTCTTTCCCCGTTAGATCTCCCCTGCGAGGTCCTTTGGTACACTGTAATGGCTTCACTGTTGAAGAAGTCATCACATACGTCTCTGCTCAGTATTTCCCCTTTAGATCTCCCCGGCCAGGTCTTCCGATGCACCGTGATGGCTTCGTTGCTGGAGAAGCCAACCAATTTTTGCCGTGTTCGTCTCATCGGACACTGCAAGCGAAGGAAAGAAGAAAGCTGAGGACTTGAAGTGAGCAACCAATCTTGATCGGAAACCATGTCCTCTTCGAGAAACCGGCTCGTAATGGACGTCAGGAAGCTGTGAGTCTCTTGAGATCTTCTCTCTTTGTGTGTTTCTCTGTGATTTTTAAATTTATGGGATTTTCTTGGTGTAGAATGATGGCATACAAGGTGGAGTTGATCGATGATGAAATGAAGAACTTCTATGTTTATTTTCATGGGCCCAAAGATAGTATGCACTATTATCTCTTTTCTTGTTGATTTTGCAAACCAAAGTCTTGATTTTTGTTATATTAGGTTCATGGGGTTTGTTGCAAGTGAATGTGGTTTAATGTTGCTTTTTCAAAAAAAGAATATGGTTTAATTTTGTTACTAGATCATTTATTTATGATAAAGATATGATATTTTCTTGATTTCCATGTCAATGTTATGGAAACCAGAATGTGGTCATTATTGGGTTATTTGGATTATTGAGTTAGGGATTTTGATGATTCTGATCTTATTTCTTGGATTTCTTTTGGTGATTTTATTTATTTTGTTTTTGGATTTTGATAGGTTTGTATCAAGCTGCGGACTGTGGAAGTTGGGAGTGTAACTACCTGATGATTATCCTTACAAGCCTCCATCCATTCTCTTTACCAATAAGATACATCATTCTAATGTTGATGAAGAGTGAGTTTTTGATGGAAATCTCACAGTATTTCACTAATGTGACTAAGATTTCAGAAAGATGATAAATTCGATACTCCATAATTTCTTGATTTCCCTTTATGTATGAATTTCAGATCTAGTTTGATTTGTTTGGATGTTATCCATGAATCTTCGAGCCCTATGTTTGGTGAGATAATTTTATTAACCCCTGTTTTGCACGCAGGTTACATAGATAGAACTTGTCAATTTTTTTTCTTCTGATCATTTTAAGTGTTTCTAATTGTTTCTTTCTTACACCTATCAGGTCTTCGGAATGTTTTCGAAGTGTTCCTGCCACAATTGTTGTTGTATCCTAATCCTTCGGATCCATTAAATGATGAGGCTGCAGGCCTTATGATGAGTGATCTACCTGTTTATGAGCTAAGGGTGAAAGGTGAAGTTTAAATTTGTAGTTTTTTTGTTGCTTTGTGTGTAAATGATGGTAAGTTGAGCATACCATGTTTGTGTCATTTTTGTATGATAAATTTTTTTTTATGTGTCATTAAGTGAATTAATTGAACATAACATGATCATGGATGCTACCAGTGCATTTAGACTTAATCATTTTCCAAGTCACTATATGCAAATCTTGGTAATGTACTTTGTTGTAGAAGAGCCTCTATTTATTTATAAGTACAGTAATATCGAAAACTTGTGTTGAGCTTTGTGCATACATATTCTCTTTGGGTGCAGATTATAAGTTGGTGAATTGGCATTAAGCTTTCTCAAAGATTAGTTTAATGTAGTTCAGGGATTTGTTTATGTTCTTGTTGACTTAGCATCAGTCTTTGAGATAAAATATATCTGTAATACCAAAGCAAAATTTTTGAATTTTGAGGAAATCTTCGTCGTTGTCTAAAATGATTAGCTTTAATTGTGATGCTATGCTGTATTTTAAACCTGCCTACACTAGTATTGATAACCATATTTGGTGATTATTAGTTGACATTGGATGGTTTTTCTTTCTTTATGGGATTGGAACTTCTGAAGAGATGTTGATTAAGTTTGTACATAATTTGTTTTACATTCTCTTTATTGTCAATTTGATGACAAGTTCATTTTATGTTGCTGAGGGAAATTCCAAATAAAAAAAAAACAATGAGGTTTATTCAACCATGGTGCTTTGATCTATATACTTCCTTAAATCTGCATTACTTGGAAGAAAAGCATAAAGAAATTTGTCATCTCTTCTGTTCCTAAGCATTGATGTCCTCACATTCTGATTCATGTTTTACATTTATTACTTTAGTAAAATAAAATCTCATGGTTCATATTTTACATTCCGTTGTTTGATATGAGAATGAATGGAATTTGGTGGCATCACACTCTCTTCAAATTTCACAAATTGGAAGCCTGGTTAACTCATGTATCTTTCCTCATCTTTTATCAAGTTTTTGCCGATCATGAATATAGATCTTAAGTTGTTACCAGATGATAGTGCATCATACTGGTTTCATTTTCAATAATATATGAAACTATAATGTTGCTGACAGTCAATAATTGAATCATATTATTGCTGAAAAATTTGCCTATGCATTGTTTGTGCACCATATTAGATTGAAACAACACATGATTTTTACTACTCACAACTTGTGAATTCTGCTTATCAGAAAATTCAATGTGTTCTTATATGATAATGCATTTTTGTCCGTATCATCGCGGAAAAATACACAAAGCCGGAGGATGAAGCTGTGTCCTCAGAGGAGAGAACCACCGACGAAGAGTTGAGTGAAGCCGACGCTCATTCCAGTTGATGAGATCTGCCACAAAGAAAACCGTGATTTTTAGCTGCAAATCATCCTCCCTTGTACATTGTGATTCAGTTTTAGGAAAACCTGGGATCAATTTCTCATTAGATGTACCTTCCTACATTATCAGAAATAATCGTGCACTCTCCCTTTCATGGTATCATACATGTACTGTGATTCAAGTTGACAAACTCCTTATAAAATTCCAATTTTTGCAAGATCATGTGCATATTGTCATCCATGCTATTCTTTACTCTAAACCTCATTTTTGTGGTCTAGCATATTATGAAAAATGTTTTTTATTTTTATTTTTAATAAGATGATGATTCCTACTTTGAACCTCTCTTACTCTCAAACATTTTGATTAATGATAGAAAGATGATAATTATAGGTTTTTTAACCTTTAGTAAAATTTCGCCTTTCATATGCACTCTCTCATAGTTAATCATAAGGTAATATCCTATTTCTGTATACATGTCTTATTAAAGACTCTTCTACCCCTGTCTCTGCACTTGTTTCTTGGATCTTTTCTCCCCCTTCTCTTGTGTACAAAATAGGTAGACAATCAAACTAACAAGATGATAATCAAAACACACACACAATCTTAGCGTGTAAACCCCTTCCAATAGAGGGAAAAAACCACGGGACTCCTTAGAGCCTCTTAAACCCTTTCAACTATATTGATTTGGTCTTCTCTAGCTAACTAGAGGAATACAAGGCAAGGGACATCAACACATACAAGAGAAACAAGCTTTCTCAAGCTACACATGCCATCAATACATGGATGGCGATAACAACAATGAGAAGAGGGTAAATAGAGATCAAACCCCACAACTTCGGAGAGACCCTCACAATGAACCCTTCACCCCAATCTTGAGCAAAGTCCTGTACCGATTTGCCTATCTTCTTGCAAGCCCTAACTTCTCCTTCTTCTCCTCCTCTCTTCTTCTTGTTGAATGAGTCCTCCAACTTGTGGTTTAACCTAACCACATAACTCTCTTAATGTGGTGGAGGCCCACATCAAGGAACTTGAGTCAAGCCCAAATGGGGTTGACCCAACCCAACAATTCTCCCCCTCGGCAACATTTGGGGGGCTCAACCAAGCCCGCTCTTTGCCTACATTCTTCAAGCTTCTCTCGAGGCAAACTCTTTCTCAACATATCTGATCTATTCTTACTTGTGTGCACCTTCTCCAAGTACAAATGTTTGGCTTCTAAGACATCTAATCCTCTCCTCAATTGTTCTGTTCATCCTTTCTGCCACACCATTAAGCTGAGGTGTCTTGGCAGGTGTCTTCTCAAGCCTGATTCCATGGAGTTTGCAGTAGCTCTCAAATGGACCTCTATACTCACCACCATTATCTGCTCTGATTACTTTCAACTTCTTTCTTGTTTTCCTTTCAACTTTAACATGAAACTCCTTGAAAGCCTCAAGAACCTGATCCTTGGTCTTCAGAGCCATAACCCAAACCTTCCTTGAATGATCATCTATGATGGTTACAAAATACTGTGCTCCTCCAAGTATCTTCTCTTGCATAGAACAAACATCAGTATGAATCAGATCCAGAATATCTGATTTCCTGGATGGAGGATGCGAGTGAAAGGCCACTCTATGAGTCTTCCAGGCTAAGCAATCAACACAAGATTTGGGTGTCATCCCCTACAGACTTGGTAAACACTGTTTCCTAGCGAGAGTTTGCAATCCCTTCTCACTAATGTGGCCAAGTCTCTTGTGCCACAAATCAATGTTTCCAACCTTCTGAACTGCATTCAGTTGCCCTTTGTGTAACTTAGCTTGCATCACATATAGTGTGTTCATCTTCATTCCCTTTGCAATCACTAGGGAGCCTTTGGTGAGCTTCCACTTACTTTCACCAAAGCATGTAGAAAAGCCTTCATCGTCTAGCTTTCCTATGGAGATCAAATTCAACCAGATGTCTAGAACATGTCTGACATCTTTGAGCAGTAGCTTGTACCCTTGATTGGTCTCCAAGCAAATGTCACCAATTCCCACAATCTTAGATGAGTCACGGTTTCCCATCTTGACACTTCCTAGGTGACTACCAGAGTATGAAGTAAAGAGATCTCCATGTGGAGTAACATGGAATGAGGTTCCTGAGTCAATCACCCAATCACTCTCCCCGGGCACTCAAACTCCATTACGTGCCTCTTCACTTGACATTCTTCCTGCTCTTTGATCTGGCCCTGTATGCATCCTTGTTGCCATGACCCTGGGGACGCCTACTATTGCTTCTCCCACATCTGTCTTGCTTTTCTAAAACAAGTGCCTCTGAGGAGGATTCACCTTTGTCCTTCCTTCTGGCTTCTTCACTTAGAAAACTTTCCTTGACCATTTCCATAGTCAACTCCACCACCGTGCTGAAGTGCTCAGAGATACCACCAATGTCGATGGGTATTACAAAGGTAATACATTTCTAAACAGAATAAAAATATATATTTACAAAACCCTAGATTCAAACAACATCTATTGTATTCCCTTAAAGGTTGACGTTGGCTTAAGAAATAAGTGTTGGGGAGAAATATACTGAACAAACAACCAGGAAAAAAACCAGCACTTCACGTGCTTCACAACAGAGGAGTAAACGGGCCCGAAAATCAAGGAGACGTAAATCTCGCACACAATCAGGAAGGTCTCGCACACAATCTCTAGGTGTGCGCACACGAAAAATAAAAATTTGTGTGCCCTTTTATCAGATGCTACTTGTGTGCGGTGGCCCGCAAATCAAGGAGACGTTAATCTCGCACTCAATCAGGAAGGTCTCGCACACAATCTCTAGGTGTGCGCATACGGAAAATAAAAATTTGTGTGCGAGCCTTCACAGATTGTGTGCGAGTCTTCACAGATTGTGTGCGGTGGCCCGCAAATCAAGGAGACTTTAATCTCGCACACAATGAGAAGGGTCTCGCACACAATCTCTAGGTGTTCGCACACGGAAAATAAAAATTTGTGTGCGAGCCTTCACAGATTGTGTGCGGTGGCCCGCAAATCAAGGAAACTTTAATCTGGCACACAATCAGGAGGACCTCGCACACAATCTCTAGGTGTGCGCACACGGAAAATAAAAATTTGTATGCGAGCCTTCACAGATTGTGTGCGAGGCTTCATACTTTGTGCGGTGGCAAATCAAGGAGACTTTTAATCTCGCATTACAATCAGAGGGTCTCGTGACACAATCTTTAGGCGCTAAGCATGAAAATAAAAATTTGTGTGCAAGCTTTCACAGATTGTGTGCGAGACTTTACAGCTTGTGTGCGGTGGCCCACAAATCAAGGAGATTTTAATCTCGCACACAATCAGGAGGGTCTCGCACACAATCTCTAGGTATGCGCACACAGAAAATAAAAATTTATGTGCGAGCATGTATTTAAAAATATTAAAATAGCATTTAGTATAAAAATATTTAATATTAATAATTAATTTTAATATAATAATAAAAATATGAAAACAAATATTAACTTCTATGTGGTTTATAATCAAATAATTTTATTAAATTTCAAAATATTATATTAATCTTTTAATAAAAAAATAAGTATAAAAGTGTTGTGCAACACCAAGATATTTTAGAACGCACCATATAAGATGCATACATGCAAAAGGCAAAGAAAGCTGGAGGAAAACTCACCTTCTCTCTGTACTCATCTCTCTCCTACTTTTGCTGACACCTTTTTGTAGCCTTTGTAGCCTTGATATGATGGCTAGGCAGGACTCAAATGCTAACACCAATGGAAAAGATGTCTTCTTTAGGAAGACATTGGCTGGGCATTTTGAAAGAACGAAGGCTTCACAGTGTGGGCTTCTTCGTCATTTTGGATTTTATAGATCAGAAGATAGATTTGGGAGTTGAAGACGACGGAGAGCTCAATCGGGCCGATAATCAAGCTCAGAGGGCAACCGTGATGAGAACGGCATCTTTTCCCAATGTCACGAGCATAACATCACTCCAAGGTCTGTAGATCTTTGCTTTCTTACTGATTTTCTGTAAATCCTTAGGCCTTGTTTGATTTGCCTTGATTTTTATGGGGTGTTGATACTCTGTGGAGAATGGATTCCGGTTGTTTTATGGAGTAAGAATCCACTTCTTTGTTGATGCCGAAGGAGCAAACCCTCTCCCACTTTCCGGTTGTTCTTCAAGTATACAAGGCTTGTTCTAGAATGATAAGAGTATTGAGGCTAAGATATGGACACCGATCAGCAGCATTATAAGGGGAAGGCGAACTCTTTGCTTGTTGCTTCTCATGCTATAAGTTCACTACTAAAGGTGTGATCTTTTATCAAGTTCAATGGCCGTTATTGTTAGCTTTACTTTCATGGATTGATCTTGTCTTGCTTCAATTTGTCAGGATTTCAATTTGATAGTCTTATTGGATGGAATGTCTCTGTTGAGATGTCAATGGGATTTGATGACAGGATTTTAGTGTTATCTGTTGTCATGAGTTGCATTGCCTTTCTAGTCCAATATTCTGATTGATTGTGATTAATAGTTGATGTAGTGGAATGCAGTTATAGATCTATGGGGTTCAACTTTAATATATGAATCTGTAGATTTTGGAGGAGTATAACAATGGTTTAAGGCCATAGTTTACATGCATAGATTTGTGTAAAATTACTGCAGTTTGGGTGCATAAGCAAGCGTTGTATGGCTAAAGTTTACATGCGTAGATTTGTGTCCAACTACTATAGTTTTGGTGCATAAATAAGGGATTTATGGCTACAGTTTTTTAGAAGTGCTTGAATTGATGTTAGATCGGTTGATTTAATGAATGGTATATGTGTGCTCGATGATTGTATAATGGAGTAACCCTAGGTGTTTTGCTATGTAGGGGTGGTGATTTGAAGCTTGCACTTGAGATGTTTGATGAAATGTCTCAAAGGGAACCTGATTTCTTGGGCTAATTTATTGGGCTGATTTGATTCATGGGCTTGGTTCCAGGATCCTTGGGTTTTACCTTTGCATCTACTACTTTGGAATCTTGAGCTTTTGCCTTTGTATTGGTCATGTTGTGAATTCTTAAGCCGTTAATGGATTCAAGTTATCCATTTTTCATACAACAGCATGGTTGGATAGTTGTTGAAGTTTAGTGCTAATACATGGAACTAATGGTCAGTAGGGCTGCAATTTAAAACTTGGGCATTGGTAATAAATAACTGCAGTTGAAATTTATACCTTGAGGCTAAGGTGCTGCACATTTTCTGAGGAAGATCACACCAATAGCTAGTAGAATTACTGTACACTTAGTTAAGAATGTTATTATCTAATTACAACAGTTTGATGTGAAAGAATTGGTTGTGGTTTGTTGGAAATGGTTGTTAGAATTTATGTGAGGAATCCAGATATTTGATGATGAAGATTAGAAATTTATTTAAGAGATTTGAACTCCATGGAATTCTGCAGGAATTACTGTAGTACCTGCAAAATATTAATTTTGTTATCATTTTTAAGGGCTATATAGAGGTGATAATTAGCCCAATTATGGGGGAAATGAAAGATAATATTGGAAATTAAATGTACTAGAATTTTGGGGAGAAATAGTGTAGTTTTTGGGCTTCAATTTAATGTTTTATTTTTGGGATTTTCTCAGTTACTGTAGCAACAAATGCATGAGTAAACTAAAATTTCCAATATTTCAAAAAGGCTTGGAATTCGATTTTGATCATCCTAATAGTTTGAGAGTGTGTTTAAACTAATAAAAATGGTTCGGGCAGGTGTCTAAGAACCCGAATTCGTCAGTTATGAATTTAAAAGCCGATATTTCAGCGAATGCATAGTCAAGGTGTTTAAATGCATTCCATTTATTATGAATGGTTGGGCGATGAACAATTACCATGTTTAGGGCGTGGTGAAGTAGTCTTGGACCCAACTAGAGGACTCTGACCAGAGTAGGTCATAGAAGCAAAGAAGGTGGGTAATCATACGGAAAAACGCACGGTATGTGCTTTATATAAATTTTGCATGAAAACCTTTTCATAGTAAAGGTATTATTATTTTCATGTGTGTATGTATGGAAATGAATTTTCATTGTACGTGGTTTTATTAAACTCGATTGGGTCCTATTAGAAGGTGTTCAAATGGGGGGGCATCTTTTAATACCACTGCTGAGTTTGAGATTTTATGTGCATATTCGTGTTTTGAGGCTCGACTCGATACAGGGAGTGGATCAATAGTCGTATAGACTCAATCCACCCGAGATCAGGATTCGAGGGTAGACTCGATCCATATACGGATTGGAGTCGGACTCTATCCGTAGTGAGAGCCACTAGTCGAGTAGACTCGGCCTACTGCAGGATCTGAGTTAAGACGTGTGACAACACGAGCTTGAATGCTCCATTTGACAGGGTGATTGACCAAGGGTTGCACGGGGGCTTGAGCAGCCTTCGCGGGTGTTGGAAAGGGCCGTGAACCGAGTGGCCACTCGGGGATCGACAGTGTTTTATGATTTGAGCTGTAAGCTCCGTGCATGTAGATATTTTGGGTCGTGGGCCCTGCAGATATATATCTATACTGATGACGTTTTGGGCCGTGGGTCCTACGTTCATATTTACAGTTGTTTATAGCATTGTCATTTCTTATGCACATGTTTTGTATATGGTGCCTACTGAGCCATACTTAGTTGGCTCAGATACCCAATTGTTTAGACGAGTAGAGAAGAGCCCAATGAGTACTATGAGAGATTCACCTGTTAGGTTGGGGACTTTGCTGACATCCCGACAAGGTTGGTAGTACTATAGAGGGATGGTTGTTTATCATTTGTGTGAGAGTTGTATTCATTTTATATTAGTTGTGAGACACTAGGGGTTAGAGTTGGATTTTGGGCCCTACCAAGACAGCCCAACCTGCGTATTATTTTCGTGCACGGCACTCAAGATTTAATTAATTTCGCGTGCTGCTTGGCATGGCACGAAATGTTTTACAAAGCTTGGCTCCAAGATTTTGCACGCCCATCCTCGTCAATACGTGGCCGGCCGAAGTCGCACCGTCAAGCATGGCCCATTTATTAAAATATTATTTAAATTTAAAAAAATCTTAAAAAATATAAAAAAAATCTAGAAAAATCTAAAAAAATTATAAAATAAATCTAAATTAATCAAACACTACTGAATAAAAAAAGCAATGAAAATCTTTTTATTTGATCAAAGCTTCAACTTTATGTTATTTAATACTTCTTTTATTAATGTTTTGTTTGTACATGATCATGAGAAACAAATCACAAGCTTATCTACTTCCCAAGATTAATACTACTATATATAAATCTTTTAAATTATATATATATATATATATATATATATATATATATATATATATATATGTTTATATTTACATATTAAATTAGTTTTTTTTTCATATCTAATGGAACCTCTCACAAATTATAAGCATTCATCATGAGCACCACAAACTCGGTACTCCTTAGTTTTACATTTTATCTAAAACATATTACCTCTCAAGATTAGAGGTTACATTTAAAATTCAAGGTAAATTATAAATAAATCTGAAACAGGGAGCAAAATGCCAAAAAAAGAACAATTTAAGAGAAAATTAAAACTTGTTCGTGGAGAGTGTGGAACCGAAAGATTAATAATCGAAGAAAAATCAATATAAAGTGATTGTCTAACACCTAATTAATTTTAAGTTTTAAATTAATAAATTTAAAACATGTCAACAGCTCCATTAGAGTTGCCCACTTTTTAAAAATAAAAAATAAAAAATTTAAAATCCGCCACGTGGCAAAATATGGCATTGCCAATGCGTCGATTTTGGCCGTCCCGTAATGGGGTCGTGGGCTTTGGCCCTAAGACGCATCGAACGCCGTACCGCACGGCCCGGTTATCGCTCATTCCGGCCGCAGCCGGCCCTCCGATACGCCCAAAATCCAGCTCTACTAGGGGTGACATATATATTGTACGGGGTTGCGTAAACCCCGATTTCATTCTATTTATTTAATTTCGTTGTATCTCTGTATTGTGTTTGGTACTCGGAAATTATTCAGCCTTGCTTACTTGTGGGGGACCACCCCATAAGTAAGTTGCGTTTGTAGCATGCGCTGAGGCCTTGGACCTGGTTCGGGGCGTGACATCTACCCACCAACTAACTAATGTTTGTGATATGAAAAAAGAAAAGAAAAAAAAAAGATCCATAGATTAATGAGCTTTGGAGCTCACCAAGCATCCTCTAAAATTAATGAACCATGCAGTGTTTTAATATCATAACTAAAGCTGAAACAAAAACAGTAAAAGAAATAATTCTGAAATAAGTCAATAAATTGCAAGAATTATAATTTTTGAAGATATCATAAAAACATACTAAAGGTTTGTTTTATACTCAAAATACCAAGGTACTCAGACTCAGACCAGCCAGTTCAACCGCAAAAACCAGGAACCGACCATGTGGCCAGTCCGAGCATACCCCATAAACCCAAATGTGGGTTGACCCAGCCATAACCCGGTGATTCTGTCGGTTCAACTGGGAACCAATTGAGCCGGTGGCGTCAACCATATCACAGTGTTTAGGTTTAAAGTTTAAAATTTATATTTTATAATATCTCATCCAGGTAAGTATGGTGTTAAGTTGGCCCAACCAATTAAGTTATACTATCTCATCTTATTCAAACTATTCAACTGGCCGATATGGGACTATTTTTCAAAGTCTTTGGCCTCCAGCCATGTAGACATGTATCCCTTATTGGGCCGGCGTGGACCATGACTTGGTTAATTTAGAATTTGATAATAATTGGGCATGTCTTTTCATTAAAATATGATCTTAATTTTTTTTTAAACAATCTAAAATTAAATAAGAATAAATAACTATGCAAAAGTGAAAAAGGATTTTAAAAAATGGATCTATTTTAGGGAAAACCGGTTTTCCAAACTCCGGTAAAATAGAATTATTATTATTTTAAATAAATGGTAAAAAAGTTTACTTGCCATTTTTTATTTTTTATAACTAATTGTATAAGTTTAAATTAAAAATATACATAAAAATTAGGTCCTTATATTAAAAGTTGATTTAGTTGATAAAAATAATTTAAAAAATCTATAATTAATTTAATGTAATCTTCATATTTATTTAAACTTTTTAACCTAATTCTCATCTATAATTATTTTTTAATATTTTATTATTGACCAGGTTCAACCTCAGGTTGACCTCGGTTGAACCCTTAACCCCTAACCCCTAGGCTTGGGCGTGTCAATGCCCTAGGTCGGGTCTGACTACCTTTCAAAAGACCAGAGTCTCCCAAATATGCTATGACCAAAAACAACCCTGGTGGAACGGGTCGGAAACAAAAGGCTGTTATTATAATCGATAGCACGAAAAATCAGAAGGCTACTATTGTTACCGACAACATGGTAAAACAAAACGCTGCCATTATAACCGACAGCGCGGGTTGAACTAGTTCATAACAGATATGTGTCAACACGGTCAATGTTTAACCCTCATTAACAAAGGTCAAAACACAGACAGTTTGGATACGTACACGAAAATCAGAATAAATCTCACGGAATAATAAGTCATACCAAAGATAATAGCTATATATGAAAGTGTTTCACGCAAACAAATATCAATAGTTCTAAACCGAATATATATACATGGTTCAGTTTTGTACTTAAAATAGATGGCTTAAAGTTTTCTTGAAATATCAAATAAATCAATAAATAATTCATTTATAATGAAAATAATTTCTGTAAATCTATATGAAAAACTTTGCTTAATTTATAGGTGGAATACTTACCATGGATTCCAATAGCAAACAATTATTTTCCCTCCGAAGCACTTCCAAAATCATCCTATAATAACAAAATTATAAGGTTTTATCAATCCAATGATCTAAACTATTTGAAGTCTTATAATTTATACACTTTAAACAATTTATAAGATCTAGATAATTTATAGGTAGATCTGAGGTTTTTAGATTTTCCTTTCACCAATTTATAGATTCTCAAATTTTCACAACTTATCAAAATTCGGATTACAAAATTTTACAGATTTTCCTACCCTCCAAGATTTATTGATAATTTCTATTCTACTAATTGGTGTTTTTGATGAAGTAAAATTCATTAGATTATAAGAGAAGAGAAGAATCGAAATATAAAATTGTAAATTAAATCAGAGAAATAATCATTCAATTCTACAAAAACCTCATATCTATAGGTTTCTGTGAGGTTTTAGTAGATCAGTTGTATCTTTTAATCCAAAAATCGGATCGGATTAAAACAAGATTCAATGGATTCTTAAGAACAAGAAGAATCTAAATAAATTTATTTGAATTTGATAGGGAGACCAAAAAGGTCCTAAACATGTCAAAGTTCCCTGTTTTCGGTTCTATATATCAATGAGATCATCTCTAATTAATCAAAGCTTCTAATCTCAAGAAATATTGAATGAAACTCTAAGAATCCTAGAGTGATGTCTAAAATAATCCATATATATAAAAAAAATATATAATTAATCAATACATGTAAAGGCAAACCTGGAACTACTCAGAGACTTAAATATGAGGAAAACTCTTATAGGGATGCAAAAGACGCTCCCCTTTTTCTCCCTCATTTCTCTCTTGACCTCAACCGCCGCCGAATAGAAACAAAAAAATAGAACATAGGTGGCTAGGGTTTCAGTTTTATTTAAACGATATTATAATGGTTAATTTGCATAAAACCCCCTGTAAGAATACACAATTATATTAAGGCTCTAAGTGGGGCTTTTTCAAAATTTCAGGATATTACACCACTGGCCTCCATTGATGGATGAAGACGGGTAGATTGGTAGAACCTGCACATGTCACAGTGGTGAATTTTTTTAGCTTTCTAATGTTTTTGAAATTTATGATTTGTGATTTACTCAAACTCTTAATTTATTAACATTGATTTAAAGTTTGCTGAAATTGAGACACAACTGATTAAATTGATATATACTAACAAAGTCATCACATTAGTCATGATTTATTTTTTTAAATTCCTAAGCAAATAAGAAGGGTCATTTGTTACTTTTTTTGTCTAATATAATTATTTTATCAATTATATATGGTGAGAATATTTTAATTAATGCATCATGATTTAATTAATTAATTAATTAGTTGAATACAATGACTTTTACTCATCCAATGCATTTTTTAAACTAAATCTCCACAAACAATAAAATTGTTCACTTGCAATATAAAAAAAATTTAAATTGCTCCATCTTAATTAGGGTTTCGCAATTTAGGAAGCCACTTCATACCTAGATATTTTTAAGTAATAAATGGAATGTTCAAGCCACTCATCCGAAGGCAATTATAATTCCTTGCTGAATATGTAAATTGTTGAGACAAAAACTGGTCTCACTTGAAGATCAATGTTGGTCCTTGATCAACGGTTGAGATTTGTAATTATGGGAGACATCAACGGTAGCTAGAGAAGAAGATATGGAGTTATTTTGGTTCGTCGAGGGACCTGCACTGGGAACAAGGCGGAGCGAGGCCCACTTAGTGCCCTAGTGTAGCTCTGACGGCAAAGTTAGCAAGAGAAAGAGTGTTTTGAGCTGGAATAAAAGGATCCCGAGTTCAGAGATCGGATTACCAGATACCTTATTTGCCTTCCTTTCCTTCCTCTTATCTTTCCTTCTTGGGTTCGACAGTTGTCCCCTCGATATCAGAGACTTGTGCTTATCTTTGACATCTTATTTCTTTCGACCATACCTTTTCCTATCATCCTGTCCCCTTTCTTAACTTCTATGGCCTCCCACTTGTTTAGGGCGGAGGGTGTCTGAGCTAAGAACTTGTATTATTTGTGTGGACATTTAGGATAGAGCCATGTGGACACTCTAGATAAGGCCACATGTCAATCCGAATTTAAACATATTACTTGCCTCCCCACCCCCTCATGCGATTGTTGTAGAGGCCAACCTAAGGTTGGGTTATCCCAAGGCTTGGGTCGGTTGAGAAATTTGGGTGCGAGGTTGCTTTGAGTCATAAGGTGCAATAGTAGAGGTATTGGTCCGAGTTATGATGTATACACCAACATGTTAAATAGCATGAGCTTGTAGTGATGCCAAGTGTCTGATGCGCTAGTCATAGCCTGTAATACATGTTTCATGCACTGAACCGCATTTATTGCTAAGCATACCTTTGTGCCACATCTCCCCTTCAAAAATATTTCGTCCAACAAGGTGTGGGGTGGAGTGGTCGGGTTAATGATCTCTATAGTCCACATGTCATATATCCGAAATGGTATCATTTGGCGAGGCGATCTAGGCCATCAAAGTCGATCCGACCATTTGGCAAATCATCATTTGAGATTCAAAAAGGAGAAAAAGGGAAGCTTGGGTTTTCTTCTCCTCACGTTACACGCTTACTTCGCCTGTTTATTCTGCGTAGGCTGCCGTGAGAGTTTTTTTCTTCATCCCCAGCTTGCTTCGTGGTTGTTTTTTACTAAGGTAATGGAGGTTCAACCTTTAGTCTCTAGGGTTCCCCCCTCATCCTCTAGGTTGTCGAATATTGAGTCTAGGGCTTTCTAGAGTGCTCTTACCCCCTGTTAAGATGCAGGAGTTAGTAGACCACTACTCCATTTCCTCTCCTCTCTTCTCTTATAGGGTTCCTTCCCCATTCAAACAAGCCAGTTCACCTTCGTCGAATAGGGACATAGCTATTTATCCTGATGCATGCACAATTATGCGTGACACCCTCCCGCAAGTATACGGTGTCGATCAAGTAGTAAAGTACTCAAAGGTAGGATAGTCGAATCCATAGGGACTGGACACTAGTACTAATTATCCTTTATTACCTAGCCTAAACTATACCAAGTATGATGATAAGATATCTGAAACAAAAGACTAATACGAACTATATGGGAATTGGGGTCAATCAGAAATGAGATATGGCACCTCAGATCACAGTCATCCTAAGATTCCCTTTCTAATGAGTGATTCCCTATTACTAGCTAACTACTAACAACTCTTGGACGATGTAGCAATTGTACTTCTTAGTACAACACCCAATTTCTCGTAATGCTCATGCACACCATAACACCTATGTCCGGCTACAACCTATCTAGATAAATTCCTAGGCTAGTGCAATATTCTAACCGTTCTGAATCATCCACACAAACACTGAGGGTGTTGGATGCTCTATCCCAATAGGGTAGATAACTCAAGGCTTATGTACAAGAAAACCATACAAGGATATCTAGAACGGTAACAACTCTGGGCTAATGCAATAATAACCACACAACCATCCAACACAAACAATATCCTACTAAAACTATCTCCTAAGGAGATAGATGATTGGGCTTATGCAAGTAAAACCACACAGAGTTGCAAATACAAACAATTAAGATGCTCGAACATATTAAGAAATCAATCAATAAGTTCATCCTAAGATTCATGTATCCGAGGCACCACAGAAGGTTTAGCCTCTCATGCTATAGACTACCATAACTATGATACAAGAGGAGACATAAAGATAGGCATAATAAGCTTCCCTGGACTATCACCTCTGCATTCAATTCCTCTCTGGAACCCTAGCAACCAAAGCAAGAATCTCCCAAGACTGCTCCGTGAAAAGTTACTTTCTACGGTTACGCGGCGGCTATTTATGGATTCTTAATCTCTGAAGCACGGCCGTGTTCATCTGGAGCACGCCCGTGTTTGGCTTAAGCACACTCGTGTTTGATATATAGCATGCCCGTGCTTTTCGTAAATATATCGTGGCTGACACTTCTTCATCCAGAGAGTTGCACGATCTTGAGTTCGCTCGTACTTGATAAGTACGGCCTTGTTTAGTGAGAGCACGGCCATGCACTTCTTTACAAGTGTGGTCTTTTACTCTTTTTTGCTTCGCTATATCCTGTTTCTTGTTCCTTTTACCCTGGTTGCCTGTTTTCCTTTCCAATCACAAGGGAATACCCATAAAAGTATTTAAATAGAGAATTGTTGCCCGGAAATGGGATAAGTGCATATGAAAATGATACAAAGAATATGTATAATAATGCACTTATCATCTGCATGCAGGTCTTAGGATTCATTTCCCTAGGATCTTCCTGAGATTCTTAATTTTCATGACCAATGCCTCAGCCAAAGTCTCTCGATGCCTCTGTGGGAATGACATAAGCTCGTTGTGAATGCACGTTGTCTTTGTTGGTGGAAAGAATTTGAGTAATAATTTCTTCCTCAAGTTATCCCATAAGGTGATAGATGCTGGCGGGAGAGAGTAAAGTCATTCTTTTGCTTGACGCCTTATGGAGAAAGGGAATAACCATAACCATACTGCATCAGAAAAGACCCCATTAAACTTGCACTTGTCACTGATTTCGAAGAAATTCCTCAAATGAATATTAGGGACTTCATTGGGCAATCCAGAAAATTGCTTGGCATTCTGTAGCATCTGTATCATCGATGGCTTAATCTCAAAATTAGCTGCTTGGACATTCGGTCGCACAATACTTGACTGATGCCTATGTGAATATGGAATGGAGTACTCATATAATGGTCGATTATCTTCTCTATTCTCCATGTTGTTCGAATCTGAAGAACCAGGCACTTCTTGTTGATGCCTCTTCTCATTCCTCAATCCTCAAAGTGTTTTCTCTATCTCAAGATCAAGATGGACTAACTCACTTTCACTCATGCACTGAAAAGCCAAGAATAAAAGCTTAAAGTAAGCAAGAGTCTAGATAAAATCTAAATACAAGTATAGAAGTAAAATAACTATTCCTAACTATGAACACCAAAAAACTATCAAGCTCCACAAGTAAAGATTATAAACAAAAAAATTATCAACAAAGCAAAGTAAAAAGAAAAGAAAAGACTGAGCTAGCCTTGCTCCTATTCCACTAATGTCAGAAATGGCCTAAACCGCTCCCTGACAATAGCGCCAAAAATGTTGTTGACTGGTATCTATGAGTGCAAGCACTCAAGCCTCCGCAGCAAGCTTATGTGGTCGTAGGTAATAAAATACCTTGGGAGTCCCTGTTCGCTCCCTTGTTTTAGGCAGCTAAGGCCTTACCGGCTTCCTGATTCAAGGCTACTTTCGTTCAAAGTCGTCGCATGTGAATGCTTCTGAGTGGTGGAAAGCGCCTTACTGATGTGAGGGCGAGGCACAACCCCCTAGGGACCTGTGTCCCCTTGGGCTATAGGGGCTCTATCCCAGCGGAGAGGTTTCCCTTAGGAGACTTCTCTTTACCAAGCTGATCCCATACAGGGAGCTTAGAGATGCCAGTCTCGTGGATCCACAACTCCACTGGGTCACAACTTCGCTCGCACTCGGGGTCCTCTTCCCGACCATCAGAGAGCGGCCATCCCGAGATCCCTTACCAACTATAAGCTTATTAGCTCAAGGTCCTGTAGCCTTTGGTTCTGTTGTGGTCTCAAGGAGATAGTCCTTGTAATCCGTTAGCAACAAGTCCGAGCTTTGTTATGTCAGCCCAGCATTCACAAATAACTATTCTCCTATACCCACGTCTAATTTCTGAATAAACTTTTCTGTGAATCCCTTTTGTTGTTATTTCTGTGTCTTGAGAAGCAGTCTAACTGTTCTACCTGTAATAGGTCTTCGATCTGCGAGAAGACTTCTCCTCAGGCCTTCCTAGATGTCATTTAAACTTCCTCTGGGAGGGAGAACCTTACTGTAGGAAGCGTTCCTTCCTGTCAATTTTTATGACCATCATTTCTACTCCTAGCAAGAGCGACGATACGGCCTCAATAGGTGTACCAGTATCCCGCTGGCTTTGTTGATCAGCTTTGCTACTCTCGTCAGGTGACGGTTTGATCACATCAGGGTGGATACATGCCCCCCAAGTTTAGAATTTCATCCTTTCTACTCCCGTTGAGAGCGATATTCCGACCGGTAGGTTGGTAACTTTCCTTGTCAAGCTAAGGTTCAGACTGTGTAAGGCTCTTTTTTTATATTTTTCTGAACGATCCTCTGACTTGTGCAAAGAATCCTCACCTGTTCCACCCCGATCAGGAACTTTATGAGATCTGCTCCGAGCACTATCATGCCCTGACCCGGTTCCCAGGGCCTCGGGCACGTGCATAGACCGGCCGTATCCAAGTGGAGACGGGTCCGGCTCGGATACAAGGCCTAAGTAAACTAGAAACAGATAACAAAATATCAAAACAACTCACAATTTGTTTATCAGAGTTAAACGGAATTAAAAACAAAATTTATACATCCTACAATAAACTGGCCCTACAGGGGTCCTACAAATCAAATCTAGTTGGGATCTTCCAACCTCGGCAAGCTGTGTCCTAACCCCTCACGCCGCTCCTAAATCTGAAACAGCTATCCTTTAGGACTTGTAACAAAAAGGAAAGCAAGTGGGATGAGCTTCCTGAAGGAAAGCTTAGTAAGTTCCCCGCAGGGATAACAACAAAGTCAAAACCTATAAAAGTATTCAACCGTCAACAAGTCAAACAACCGGGGTCATGCCCCGCACAAGTAAAGATCTAGGAGGCTAGGAAAGGAGAAACTCCTAGATTAAGAAACAGCTCTCGAGCTCAACAAACTTCTCTCGGTCAAGACTCAAATTTTATTTGGAATCGACTCGGTCTCTCGTGCGTTTCGATTACGCCAAGATATCGTCCCACTGACAAGTTGGACTACCAGGGTATCCTCCCCCTGGCATGAAACTATCAGAATGTCAGGGTGTCCTCAGCCCTGAGCGCTCCACTTGAGCATCTACTCCACTGAACGGGCAGAATAACGAACCATCTAGCACACACCTGCCTGGCCAGCACATAAGATCATGGGTCCATGATCAAATGTCGATCACAGGGCGGTGTGCCCAACAAACGAACCAAACAACAAGCAATGAAATAAACTCTTGCACATCAACCATGCACATACAAAGAAGGAAACAAATAACAGGTATGTGCACGTATTCCAATAAATAGAAAAGCAACAGATATGCTAAAAAGAAATAGCACAGTAAAATTAAGAAACCCGATGATGGGTGGAAACTAGGTAGAGGTAACTTACCTTTGTAACGATGTCTGGGATCCTCCCCAGGAGCTCCTACTTTTGATGTGACTCAACGTCGGTATCTGGAAACAAAGTCTAATTTTTAATAACGGCATCATTTTAAAATTTCTAATAAAACATGCATAATGCCCTAGTTTGACCCAAGTCCGATTTATGGGCCTTTTATTTTCTAAGCTTTTCCCCTTTTATTAATAAACTTTCTTTATTCATCCCAAAAGAACCAACTAGCATAGTAGTTAAGGCCCACCAACCCCAAAAGGGAGATCGCTGGGTCAATCCTCCTTCTCTACTCCCTTTTTTTTATATTTTTGTTTTGATGGTCTTGGTTCAACATGATCAGACCTAACCTCATTAGACCCTAGCCCGATTTAACTGGACTTGACTCGATCCGATCAGCTTGATTTAATCTGGACTTGTGTCTGAACCCAATCAACTTTGCTCAATCTATTATTTCTCTCATTACTCACTCAATCCGGTTGAACCCAACCATCTCAAGACTGGTTCAAACCCAACTAACTTGACTAAATCAAATCATCTAACTTAGAATTAAATCCAATCTGTTCTTTTAAACTAAACCGGACCCAATTCACTAACTGATCAATTATCAAATGTTAACCGATTCAACCCCACCCAGTCTGAACCAGACTCACTTAACTTAAATTAAAACCAAACCCAACTATTTACTTTTAACACAGCCTGGACCCGATTGGATTCGAGCCAAATCCAAACTTGTCACCTGCCTCCAAACAGCATCCTATCGGAGGGGAACCGTGGTGATCACCCTTGTACGGTGGTTGCCGACAGGCATGTGAACAGCCGAGTCCCTCTCCCTCTGAGATTCATGTTGTCTAGAGGTGGTGCAGGCGCCGTGAGCGCTCTCCAGGCAGGGGCTGTCAGGCTTTCACCTTCCCTTTACCGGTGCACTCGCCCTTCTCCAGCGCTCCGCTGCACAGCAAAGGACAACGAAGGTCTCTGCAATCTTTCTCCCTTTCTTTCTCCCGGTATGACAACTACTCTACATGTATGCATGGCTGTTAATGAGAACGGATCAGAGAAGAGAACTCACCGAAGAATACTTTCCCGTTGAGCTCTACACGGTGAAGCGCTGATGTCCGTTCCACCGCCCCCCCCCCATAAAAAAATAAAAGGTGGTGACGCTAGTTCTCCAACGATGGTGATAGGGTTCACAAAAGCTCTTCTCCATTTATAGAGATCAGAAGGTGTATATAGATAAGCTTTTGTTTGATCTTTGAGTTTATCTCGAAGTTTAAATTCTTGTTTATCTATACTTTGAATTTTTATTTTGCAGCTTCCAGTGAATCAGATGAGTTCCGCGGCGACGCACGCGGCGGTGAGGCGCTGGAGAAGAACTTTCAGGTTCCTCGCAATCTGGTTCCGTTGAGCAGACGACTCTGATCAAGCGTAAGCAATCCTACGGCCGTCATCCAATTTCGTGCCTCGGATCTAATATCCCTCTCAGATGAATGAACAGTGTTCGCTCTCACAGCGAGTGAAGGAATGGCCAGATCACTTCCTCTTTACCTCGAACTTGATCGAAATCTCCAGATCTTATGATCGTGGTCGTCAACTCCTTTTAAACACTTCCCCTGCATGGTTAGTTCGTGCAATTGCAAATAAGTCCTCCCCTCTTATTTAATTTACATGCAGGCCCCTCATCTGAGAGAGGTGCGAGATTCTCGTTAGGTCCCTGAGTCTTTCGATATTACAAATAGGTCCCTGGTCCAGAGAGGGACACATTATCCTTCAGTTCCTGATCTTTTCTAAAATTACCATTAGGTCCTTAATGACCCCAATTAACCCTAATTAGGGTATTTTTCATTTTAAGCCCTCTTTCCATAAGCAAACATTAAATTTCTAATCATGATAAGCTTCTCAAATTACATAAAAAGATAAACAAATCTTTATTCAAATAAAAATTTAATTACATCCTATCTTAAGGACTTCCAATGTACCAAAGTAATAAATTAATGTAAACACATTTATTCTTAAATAAAATAAAATAAAACCCTAAAAAATCATGGACCCTACAACGTGATCGTGACTTGTCCCTCTTCGGGACTTCATTGCCGAGTACATGGTTGTATCTCGATTCGAGCACGTAAGCGTGTATCGGCCCTCTTCGGGACTTTGTTATCAGGTACATGGTCGTATCTTCGACTCGAGCACGTAAGCGTGTCTCGGCCCTCTTTCGGACTTCATTGCTGAGTACATAGTTGCATCTTGACTCGAGCACTTAAGCGTGTCTCGGCCCTCTTCAGGACTTTGAATGAGAGCGCGAGGCGCTTCTCGGCCCTTGAGCAGGACTTTGAATGAGAGTGCGCAGCACTTCTCAGCAAGGGAGCGGGGCTTTGAACAAAGTGTGAGGCACCTCTTGGCCCGAGAGCAGGACTTTGAACGAGAGCGTGAGGCACCTTTCGGCCCGAGAATGGGACTTTGAAAGAGAACGCAAGGTGCTTCTCAGCCTGAGAGCTGGACTTTGAACGAGAGCGTGAGGTATTTCTCCGCCCGAGAGCGGGACTTTGAATGCATGAGGAACATCTTAGCTCGAGAGTAGGACTTTGAGATCAAAATCAGTTTAGGAAATCCGAAAATGATGCGTATATTCATACACCCTTTGAGATCGAAATTAGGCTCTTCCTCCCGCTGGGTCTGGTTAGCTTGACCGGTCTTCTCTTTGCTCTATGCTCTTGACTCCCTAAGGAGGGCCACGTAGCACATCCACGTAACCGACTCGTCTCCACGAAGTTCACCACATCCATGCTTAGTCAGGAACTTCATGACAAAGTGGTATGTCGATACGGCTGCCTGGAGCACATTTAGAGTTAGCCTTCCCAATATAAATTATAGTTAGAAAGGGATCGAACCACAAAGAATTTTGTGGTCACTACTGATTGCCGAGGGGAGGTTCCCACTGTGAGCTTCAGGATGATGATCCCTTCGAGATGGATTGCCCCTCCAGGAAAACCGACCTGTGGGGACCTCACCAGGCACAGTGTTCCTTTTTTTAATTTGCAGCTTTCCGTATGCGTCCCAAAAAAGAACATCAGTCAAGCTCCTATGATCCACGAGGACTCTTCGGACTTCATATCCAGCGATGTTTACTATTACACCAACGCATCGAAATGGGGGTATTTGGCGTCCTTTAAGTCGTCGTCAGAGAACACATTAGGCGACTCAGAAAGACTTCTTTTCTCTTGTAAGTTGTTACATCGGGACATTCGTGCATATCTCTTTCAAGACAAGTTGCCCCCCACCACCACCACCACTCACGAGCCCTCCCACGATCACGTGAATCACCCCTATAGGCTCCTATCTCCTTGATGAAGAAGAGGGGTCCTTTCCTTGTTGATCCTTCTTCAAATATTGGGTCAGGCATCCCCTTCCGACTAGTTTCTCTATCTCATCTTGAAGTTAGATGCATTCATCCATGTCATGCCCATAGTCTTGGGGGAAGAGGCAGTATTTAGTATTATCCTTTCTTTTCCTCGAGTACTTTATCTTCTCGAGCCACTTGAGTGCTTTTGGGTCTTCGATGCTCATGAGGATCTCGGCCCTACTAGCGTTAAGGGGTGTGTAGTTGAGCCTTGATATATGATGCCTGAACAGACACAGTCTACCATCATGTATGCTGGATGATCAAACCCCTCGGGTATCCTGCACCTGGCTTGTCGTTATCTTCCATAGCAGGGAACCTTCTTCTGCCAAAAGGATTACAATTTCTGACATGGGATGCATATCTTTCTTGGCCTTCTTCGACCGACTTTCTTCTTGTTTAGCGGCCTGGACTTCCTTCGCGTTGATATACTTCTTGGCTGGTGCGAGAAGGCCTGGTAAGTCTTTCGGTGACCTCCTTAACAGAGAAAATTGGAAAGAGGATCAGCATAACCCCTTTGTAAAAGCCACGATCGTGAAGGCTTGGTCCATGGCAGGAATTTCTAGTAACTCTATATTGAACCTATGGACATAGCTACGAAGGCTTTCCCTTTATGTTGTTTGATTCTCATGAGCATGGCTAAGGTCTTTCGCTACTTTTTGTTGCTCACAAAGTGGCTTACGAAAAGCTTGCTCAAAGCTCCAAAAGACGAGACGGATTCGGGCCTGAGGTTAGAAAACCAGGTTTGGTCGAGCCTCGTGAAGTTGCCTGGAAGGCACGGCACATGATCTCGCACCGGCCTCCATGTAGGAGCATTACTACCTTAAAAGCTTCGAGGTGTTATACGGGATCCGAGGTACCCTTATACATCTCTATTGGGGGCATTCGAGATACTGGAGGTAGGGGTACCTACAGAAGGCTCGAAATTAACGGGGAGACGACGTAGGGGGCGTACCTCTCACGTCCCTTAGCTTGTTAGGTGAGGAGCTTACATCGTAGATGAGGTGGGTCCTCGAAACAAACTCTGGACCGTGTGGACCCGGTACTTCTGCTCGAGAAAGGACTCCCCTTTTCTTCTTGCATCTAGGCTCGACGACCGAGGGTATGTTGCATCATCTTCTTCTTCACGTCGGGTAATTGGATCTCTGAGCCCCTCGGTTATGCTGGAGTCTGAGGGATTCACCCATCTTTCACGTGGAGGGCCTTGGTAATTAAGCACCTCCAATTATTTCTGGAGTATCTAGATCCAGAGATCACGGGGAGTCCTCTTCCAAGACCATGGCTCGCTCAGGAGGAGAGGTTTCTTTTGCGGGCTTTGCTTCTCCTCCGGTGATTCCTTCGTCGGCAAGAGGGGGACCAGATTCTTCTTGCCTCTCGCCATAATCAAGGTTATCATAGCCTTTCAATTAGGATCCTCACATACGGTGCCAATTGTTGATGCCAGAAATTAGCTCCTCCTAGGGATCATAGTCAATTTGGATCAACAAGTAAGATTTGTAGTTAAGGGGGATTCTTGGCGGCTTCAGTTGTGGGATGGTCCGTCACTGGTAAGAGAGTTAGGGCCTCTAGTCCTTCTCGGTGGACACAAGAACGGTCCCTCCTTCAGCAACAAAATGCATAATAGAAGTCCAGGGATCTCCTCCCCGAACCCTTCGATAGTCAAGTCAGCCAACTGATAAGAATTCAAATGATCATCTTTTCTATACCATTTTCATACACATTTTATATGCAATCTAGAGCAAGTATAGTGATGGCCTACTACGTGTGCTTACAACCGCAAGTGCACGGGTCGGATAAGTAATAAAGTGGACTCGAGAAGTCAAGTATTGAACCACGGGGACTATGAGAACTACTAGTACTAACTGATCCTCTATCATCTAGTCTACTCAGGAATTGGGGGTTTGAATTTAATCCTAAAGTGACCTAAGAGCTGAATTCTAATGAAAGCTAAGATTAACTAGAGACAATCAATCAGAGGAGACGATACTTGGGTAGTGAATCCCTCTAGGGTTCTTAACAGAAGATCATGACAAATACATCTACAATGTTAATCATATAGGGTTGGACCAAGGATTCCTAAAATACATGTAATCCCTCTCTCGAGGCGACCAATGTCTAACACCCTTGTTGCATTAGGTTTTAGGGAATCTATGGATTGGAAGAGTTGTGGGAATAATGCATCAGAAGGAGTCGCTTACCTAAACACCCGATTTCTCGGCGTGCTCACAACATTTTCTATTGCAATAGTTCTCATATGAGGAGGCGTTAGCTTCTTCCCTCAAATAAACCTATTAAATAGTTGGGTTGTCGCAACATAGGCATTCATTACATCAAGGCACATTCAATAGATCTCAACCCAAAACAAACATTAATTAACAAAATAGAAGTACATGTCAAGCATTAAGCCCTAACCCTAGAGTTCATAAAACCCAAGTATCTAAAAAGTTAGTTCCCCCATTAAAGGGGAACACAAATCCATTGCAAAAGAGCAAAATAAGGAAACAAACATGCCATGAGACACCATTCCCTCCACCCTTGGCGAGGACGTTGGCAGCTGTAAAAGAATGGACCGTCGATGATGCTTTGTCTCCTCTCCTTCAAGTCTCTCCTCCACACCCTCTCCAAGGCTTAATAAAACAGTGGTTGCCTCTCTCTTGGATGGTGGAATCCCCTCTTCCAACCCTAGAAAATACTATTTATACTCCTTTTCAGATATTGGGGGTGTAGGGACTTGAAACTGTGTTGAAATGAGTCAGATGCGCGCCAGCCACGATACAAACGGACCCACATGATAGGCCAGACGGGCTCATCTCGCTCTCAGGTTTTATTTGATGACTTACAGTTCCTGAGAGCGTGACGCAAACGGGCCCGCTCACTATGCTAGACGAGCCCGTCTTCTTCTCTGTTAGATCTCTGAAGGCACTCCATCATTACTCACGTGCTTGTATCTCCTAGAAGGGCCCGTTCAACTCTCTATACTGCTGCAGTTTAGCTTCAAATCATCGTTAACACTCTCCAATTTCTCGGGTTGCTTCCTATGTGCCCTGTTTATCAAAATTAACACTTAATAAGTAGTAATGGGACACATTTTCACCAATTGGCATGCAAAATACACATAAATGATATGTGAAAATGTGTAGAATTAAACACTTATTATATAGCCCATTGGTACTTAATTTGTGTTAATTTTCATTTACAGGGCATTGGAAGGCCTCAAGAGCAAAAAGGAAGCAGTTTGACATCAATTGAGGCAAAAACAAGGCAAAGACAAGCTACACGGGCATGCACACGGATACACGTGCCCGTCTGAAAACATAGGATGAGTTTCCAGGTTACGCGAGCAAGTTCGCGCCCGTATAGACTCCTGTCTGATCGACCTTCCCGAGAAGTACACAGACGCTCAGGCACCCGTGGGGTGACTCGTCTGGATCTCTCGAGAAGCGTGCAGAGCGCTCAAGCGCCCCGTGTTACCAGCCGTTTGAACTTACAGAGGAATACACGGGCACTCAGGCGCCCTTGTGACCGCCAGTGTGAATCGAATTGCAAACGTGACCAAACTTATTCTACTCCAAATCTAGACTCTTGCAAACCAAGTTCGAACCATACCTCTCAAAACGCATGAGAGATTATAAATACCGTGTTTTAGGGTTTTGAAAGTGGGTTCAAATCTCATTGATCATCCTTGGGAGCTCTTTGACCATCTACCATCATTCATCCACCTTCTAGGGCATCAAGGCATTACCTTGTTATGATTCCCTTTGTTTTTATCATTGTATTGGATTGTTGTTCCCCTTTGATGGAAAACTAATTTTGTAGGTATTCGGGCACAATGAACCTTTGGGTGTAGTTTAACTTTGATATTGGATGCTAATGATTATTTAGTTGCTTTTTTTTTATTTGAGATCTATTGAGTGTCATTCCTTATATTTGGTAGTCTACGTTGCGACAACCCGAACTATTCAATCCGACGCACCGGGGGAAGAAGCAAACGCCTCTCTATGTGCAGGCATACCTCAATAGAGGAGTCTATGAGTGCGTCGAGAGATCAGGTACTAAGGAGAGCGACTCTTTAATATGCATTGTTCTCATAGATCCTCCAAGCAATAGGTTCCCTAGAACGCCTATCCGTGAGGGAACTAGGTTAGTAGTTCACCTCGAAAGAAGGAATGAACACATTTTAGTAATCCTTGGTCACAAATCATCGTAATTATTAATCTTAGCATTCATTATCTATCTTTGTGAGAACCCAAAGGGGATTCATTGCCTTGATACCCCTCTTTCATGATTGATTAATGCCTTACGATTTCATCACACCTTTGTTTAGAATTAATTTCTTGTTTTAGATTTAATTCTTAGTTTAACCTAGATTTCCGCCAAATTTTCTGATTTGACTAGATAATAGGTGAATAGTTAGTACTAGTATTTCTCACAGTCCCTGAGGATTCGATACCCGACTTCCATAGTCCACTTTATTACTTGTCGACCAGTGCACTTGCGGTAGTGAGCACACGAGTGCGATCATCAACCGACTTCGAAAGCGAGGAAAACAAGGAGGCAAGGGTAGTTTTCATGGTGGCTAGGAAGAGAGAAGGAAGAACAATGAAATCAAAGCATAAAGGGGGGAGAAGGGGGGAGAAGGGGAGAGTCCCTCTAGAGTTTGAGAGTTAGAGTAAGGTCCCCTTTTCACTCCTCTTCCCTCCCTTTTTATATCTTTTCGTTCACCCTTCGTCGTTGATTGCTTGCCGCCCAAACTTCCCCTTGCTTGGGCGCCAAGTAAGCACCAACGGAACTCTAGCTGGGTGACAACTAGGCACCAGCTCAACCAGAGACTTCTAGGGGCTTCGTCAGAGTTCCGAGCACCTGCCAGGGATTTTTTTTCTGGTTCAGTGGTTACTGGAATTCAGCCAAATCAGCCCAACCTGCGAGTTTCTCTTTGAGTCTGCAGGATGTCGCCACTTGTAGCTTTATGTTGAGCTACTCGGATTGTGCCATGTGGCCAGCAGAATTTCACCCACGACAACTTTAAACCCAAACGACCACATGTAGACCAATTAAATAAAATTATAATTATAAAAAAAAACTGTTTTTAACTTTTTATACAGGACCAAGGAAAACAGTCTTTCCTGTGTAATTCTCGGATCTCTTGCATCTTCGGATCAAGAACCGAAAGTCCGAAGCTCCTAAACTTATCTAAAAAGTCCCGCTTCACTTGCTATCCAGACTCCAGTGCATCAGAGAGACGGGCTCTCCAGGATCCAAGCTAGATCCCTCTATGCCATGGCTTTCAGCGACTGGGACGATCTCCGCCGCGAGGCCCTCCGCCTCGAGGGCGACCTTGACGTCCGCCTCTCCTCCTATGCCAAGCTCGGAGGTCATCTCTCTCTCCTCTCCTCTTTTTGGTATCTTCCCCATTATCGTTGAAGCTGCTTGTACTGATGCGCAGCGGGATATTCGGATCCGAAAACTACCATCAGCGAGTCGCACTGGAAGTCGATGGAGATGGAGATTGAGAACCTGCTGCAGCGGCTTCTTGAGGTCAATGAGGCCATGAGCCGCTGCTCTCCCGCCGCCGCATCCTCCGCCGCCGTCTCCCAGAAGCTCACCCGGCACCGCGACATCCTCCACGAGTTCACTCAGGTTGCCATCTATTGATTTCCCCTTCTCCATTTCATGGCGTGTACTCCAAGTGATCTTGGATTAGTCTTAAATATCTTTTCTCATCGATAGCATCATAGTAGTGGCCTTTAGTTGAAGAGAATTTCGTGAATAGTGAGTTTCTAGGCAATGCATTGTGGTTGGAAGATAGAAATGAATTGCCTGGAGATATTGGGTCAATGGAGTGGGCATGAGATTTTTTTCATGCTTGCCGTTATTGTGGGAATTGCAAATTTCTGGCATTGTTTTACAAGTAAAAAGCGTAGGATAGTGGTATTATGATTTGAATACAACTAAGAAATTCAGCACTCTCGTCCTATGCTACTTCTGCTACCATTCCATTACGTCAAAAAAATTGTTATATTTCTTATGGTTTTTTGCTATTTATATTGAAGGTTTTTGCTAGTATTGTATCTCGTTGGGTTTGATGTTATTCTCTTATGATTTCTTTCTGGTATGTCATCCATCAACTAAAATTTATGATATTTTCTTGGGGGTTGTTCTTGAAAGTAATAATTATAATTTAGTTGGATTTGTGAGAGTATGTGGATTTGAATTTTAGAACTCTGAGTGAAATTCAAAAGATATTGGTGCTAAAATTAACAGGAATTTTGATTTTATTTTTTTATTTATTTATTTTTCTTAACTGTGGTGAAGTTAACTGGTTATTTTTAAGTAAGTTGAATTGGTGACATTGATTTGCAGTAACCTGCTATCCGCCTCTTGAAAATAGAGACTTAGAATGAATGTAGAGGCCATATAATTTCACGAATTGCTTAACTTGTAAGAAAAGTTGGGGCAGCAGGAATGGCTGTAGTGATTCCCTTTTTATGGTTGATCCTATTTCCTTCTTATCTGCAATGTGATATATTGTGAATTCAATAACATAGTAATGAATCAAATTTCTTTTCTCCTCCTGTTAGGAATTTAAGCGCACCAAAGGAAACATATTATCTATGAAGGAACATGCTGAGCTTCTTACTTCAGTTCGCAATGACATAAATGAGTACAAGGTATATTTTGTGTTGTCACTGGAAATTACAGAATTTAAATCACTGTTAGTAATAATGGACCATTACAGTTGTTGAGTAGTTCACAGCTGGTGCCGAATCTATTGAGAGAGCGTGCAGCCATACATGGAAGTATTTCTCAGGTGACATTATCTTTATTAAATTTCACTTACGAAAACTTACTTCTGCTAGGAAAGAAAGTTTAGGTTGTGTTTTGCAGATTGATGAAGTGATCAATCAAGCTGAGGCAGTAAAGGGAGTATTGACAACCCAAAGACATAATTTCAGTCAGATTCAAGGAAAAGTGAAGCATTTGAGTGATAGGTTTCCTGTGATCCGAAGTCTCTTAGGTTTTTCATTTCCCTTGATTCACTTTTATCGGTTTACTGGATAATAGTTATGACTTTCTATTGTATGATACATTGTAAAATATGCACACTTCTCTGAGCATGGACAAGGATTTATAATGGTTTCTAAGAGAAATATAAGTGTACTAGTTAGTCACAAGCCCTATACTATTTCCTAAACCATCACTTCGGTTGTTTCAGATATATTGGAAGTTAATAATCAGTTTGGATTCTGGTACCTTAGCTGCTAGCTTTTCAATTCCATCAAACTTAAACTTCCTTATCTATGTTTTTCTCTTAGATCCTATGATGAAGAGCCTAGATATTGTAATCAAACCAGCAATTTTTTTTTCATGTGAACTGAAATCTGATAGACACATCATTTTTAGAGGTGTTCTTGAGTGACTTCTTTAGGGTAGAAATAAAAAAATTTCATTAACTAGAAAATTATGCAACAAGATTGAGACAAGTTATGAATTAGATCTTTAATGAGTCTTCTGATTTCTTTGTAGGGGCTATCAAGCGCAAGAAATCAAAAGACACTCTTATTCTGTCAGCTGTGATTGCTGTGTGTACATTGTTCCTTGTAGTTTATTGGATCTCAAAATGATGATCTTGAAATGACCTCCAAATCAAGGTGGCTGTGTCATCTATTATTGTTTGATTCTATGACTTATTTCACATTATTCACATTTCATTGCCTTGATAACTCAGGATTGATCTAGAGGAAGCAACCTCTTTAAAAAATCCCAACAGCCAGATTTAGAAGCATGTACAAAATGGTCCTCCATAAAGCTGAAAGTCGGGAGGGTGGTTCTGGAACGTATACAAAGTTTACTGCAGCAGAGTTTTCTATTCTTTAACCATGGAGGCTTCACATTGAGTTTCTTTAGATACAACAAAAATTTGCTTCTGCAAAATACGGATTCTTACATATACTTTCCAAATCCTGTGGTGCCCAGCACAGTATTTAAGTTCGTCATCACCAGGTTAAGGTGAAATTGCACAGGGATAATGATGTCTGCATATAAACCATTCACAGTGGGCGGCTTTCATGGTCATAGCTACTGGGCATGTTTCACCGAAGTTTAATATTTTCAGATTATTGCCACGATCAATACTAGAGGATTATTTAGAGACATTGCTTAAAATGCAATAGTCTGCATAATTCTGTTCTGATGGTGATTTCCTTTTATATTTTCTTGTACCCTGGAACGTTGCAAATGATTCCGGGAAATGCATTTGTGATCTTGTTAGTGTAACTGTTTGTTTGTAAGTACAACAAAGTGTAGGATCCACATCTTTTTTTCGAATTAGTCTGTTTGTTTGTTTTTTATGCCAATATTTCCATTGAAATATCAGCTAAATTCTTTTACTAAAATGAACTGTACAAAATTAGTTGAAAACCTGTGCCCGTTCTAAAAATGTGTCTTAAATGTGCATTTGGACATCGAACACTTTCAAGAAGCAGATTTTAGTCCATGGCAGAAGCTAAGCTAAAAGAAAAATTAAGACCAGACTTGTTAGAGACTTTGCAAGAAAAGCAGATAACACACTTTACTTCAATGAAGATTGGAATGAACAAACAACATACATAACACTAAGGATCTCACCCCTAACTACAAATTCTTTTCTTTACATGCATTCTCTCTACAGAATAAAATAAAAACAATTAATGAGAATATAGGCAAAAAAATAAAAGAGAGAGAGAGAGAGGGAACTGAGATTTGCAAGCCCTATACTGAATGGTAAATAAAAAGAATTACATCAAAGGTAACTTTAACGATGTCTTGTATTTGAGCTACGTATGGTCACACCATGCAAAAATTTCATGTAACCAAGAAAGCTTAGTTTGCCATCAGATTGTCTAATCCAATCAGTAACCATGGAATAGGACGCCGGAGCAAGGTTCATCTCCTGCAAAGGCCAGTTTGTCATTTTCTATCAAACAAAACAAGACTTTGTGAAACAGATTGAAGGAAGCAGCATTAGTACCTGCGCCAGTTCCTCAACTAACACAACTCGATTGCCCTCCTGTTCAAAGTACTCAAAAGCTGTGCTTGCAATCTGTTCCCACTCTTCCAATGATTCCAGCTGATAAGGACTAATTGCAGCAGCACAAAACTCTTCAAAATCCATCCTTCTATAAGAAAGTGGCTCAAGCTGAAGGAAAAAACCATCAGAATTAATATCCCATGTAATATCTGATGATTCACTACATACAACAACAATATATACCAATATGATAAAAGATGGCATGACAAACTGTTGAGAAAACAGCTAAGAGATCAGGCAAAGTTCTGGTGAAGCCCCAAACACGTGAAAGATGTTTAAAACAGAGTCACAATTGTGTTATTCTTACAAGATTTCACCAAAGAATGTCTCACTATGTGTCCACAGATAACCATGTTCATCAAATACCCCTAACAATTAAAGTCCAACCCGAAGCATTGCCAACTTAAGCTTTCCCATCTTCAAACTTCATTACAAAGTTACACAGTTTTTGACAATCAAGGATCCTCAACAGCTTTTCCATTGGATAAAAAAATGCACCTCGCTAAGGTCATCAAAATTCCCAAACCTGTGACTATGTTCTATCAAGATATGTTACACATCAGCGAGCTAGACAGTATCAGCTATTAATTTTCACCATGAACATTTTCATGACTGCCTGTCAGAAAGGACTACAATGTGTTTCAATACCTGTCTTGCTCAGTATTACTTGCTACCCATGGAAGAACACTCAAGTTCAACCAAAACATGCAGAAAGTTGTTGGATGAAGTCAGATCCATTCTATAAAATTTCAGACTCACTATAATGTTAAGTCCATAAGCATAAAAGCAGGTTAGTTATTATTAAACTCCAAAATTCACTGAAATAAATCACCTATTGCTAGTTAATATAGAAATTTTTCCTTCTGACATTGAAGTTTTGCTCCTTCCGCGAGTGCGAATACATTAGTAGTTATGACAAGGATTTTCTTCAAAGTGACTTTTTTCCTATTTATTTCTATTTATTCTGAACATGGCCACAATTGCCATTACAAACAGTCCCATTGACCTAAGGCAAACCATGTTCATTTTCTCTTCCTCTTTCACTTATCCAATTTCTTACTTTTTTTTATATTTCTACAAAATTCTGCGCCTAGCTAAGTTAAAAGAACAGGTGGCTAAACCAAACCACAAGGTAATCTTATGCTCCCATAAGGAGTATAAGCCAAGAACTACATTAATGACTTATCTAGTCAATTTCCTCATGTGAAATTCCCTGCTCCAGTACTTGAAAAATGCTCAGGAAGTATTCCCCAATGCTTCCACCAGACTGGATCATTTGAGCTCTTGACCAGAGATGCCCAAATCTCAACCTCCAAGTAAAATATTATCATCATAGCTATTTTAACTTGAAACAACCCAACTATGGCCCACAAACACCATTCTAGGGTGATGTCTTAGGAGCCATTTGAAGATTAAACATTTAACTTGAATATTCACTAAATGTGATATTGGCATAGAATTCTCTACCCTAGCATATTCTAGCTTATGACCATAAGAAATTTCTTCAACCTCAGAACACCACTATTGTCTAAAGGTTACATGACATGGAGCTAGTTAAACATGGCAAAGTGAGTCCATTCATAACAAGAACCAATGGAAAGAATACAGCCAGTTAAATCTTTAACCAGTGTAGAATCTGACAATCAAGACCTTTTAACAAGGTAAGGGAAGAGGATGCTTCTCATTAAAATTCAAATTGCCATGAGCCATGCTTTGATAGAACAGATGAAAATTTTGTGAGAGCAGCATAAAATGAAATTTAAGGTAGAAAGTTCTCAATAAAAATTAAGGTTGTGAAGGTGGCTAGACAGTACCCAAGGCTTAACTGCCTAGTGATGTAGGTGGTGATGATTTAAGAAAAGAAATAGAAAATTATATATATGAGTTTGTAAACAATATAGACAAGAATTATTAACAAATACTAACATATAAAGACAACCAAAGGCAACAAAAGATGCTACAAAACTCAAAATGGATCATCCATACAAATATGCGTGATTTAATGTCCTTTTTTAAACATGACACTTTGTAAGTATGGGTATTACTTTTGTAATCACATGCAAGTACATAACATTCATTACATATCACAGGTCTTGGTTTAAATTTTGTTATTAAATGGGTTTAGATTGGGCTAGATTGAGCTAAATGAGACTAAACTAGAACAAAGTGAGATATTGATTAATCATCCTAAAATACTACACAAGCATTAACCAGTTAGTCACCCAGGCAACAGCCGAGGGTCCCAGACAGATGATTAGTATCTCAATAATTAATAAGCTAATGCTAGGTAGTCACAAGCTCAAACCACTTCGCACTAAGATAGCTAGTTTTAACAACAGTGCTAAAACAAACAAGTAAAAATCTATACAATAATAATACTGATACAGAGTAGAGGCCATACCGCTTTTAAAATGTCTGGAACCCTAGAGTCCTTCATAGCATCAGTTGCATTTTGCATTAGGGCCTGCATTTAATTGAGTATATCTTTAGCAGCACACACCACATAGATAAACAACCATACTTAACATGGAAAAATTGTGAAAAGAGGAAGCCAAAATAAAAATAAGAATAATAATAATTAAACAAAAAAACCCTCATGCTTAATTGAATCAAATAAGATATTAAGTGTGAGGTAAGGAAGAAAAACAAACCATTCGAAAATTCTCAAGTGAAACACGGCCATCTTTATTTGGTTCTAATAGATTGTACTGAGACCTGAGATACAAAAGCTCGTCCTCTGTTAGAGCTTTGGAGAGGGCCTGTAAAAATTTGATTTACCTTATTAAGAATGATAGCTTGATCAGAATAATCCATCAAAAGCTATTCCTATTCATAAACCAAATATTTTTAAATTGAAGAACCTAGAATGAATCCATAAGGGGAAAAACAAAAAATATCTATTTAGTATCTTTATGTTACAAGAATCAACAATAATAAAAAAAATTGTGCTGAAGTGTCATTCATGTTGTAGAAAACCTTTAATGCTAGTATTCAGCATAAAACAAGTTGTTTAGATGCATGAGCTTATGGTAGTAATCAATAATGTAGAAATATAGAGTAAAGAATAATAACAAAAAATAATGCAGAAGTTCTATGGATCCCTGAACTGAAAGATTTTGTTATCACTCCTGGATAGCACTCCAATTACATAGCTTCTGACTAGCTAATATTACAACCTTCTGGGTTGAAGTAAAATTAATCTCAGTAGGAATCAAGTCATAAAGAATATCAAGCCAAACTGCTCTATATGACCTGCATGACATAATTTTTTTCACTCTATAGCCTTATCTACTAGTTAGCCAAATTAAATAAATATCACTTCTAGATATTAACCATGGTCATAATTTGAAACACCTAAATTGAAATTGGGCATTTCATCCAATTAACATCTATATCATCTTCTTTCATTATAAATATAAATCCATAAAAGAAATCAAATACAATTTTATACAAATAAATGCTATATATATATATATATATATATATATATATATATATATACGATATACTACGCCTATTATTATCGCAAGTCTTGTCGCTTCTATTTGACCCACTTGCACAAATAAGTTTTGAGAAATCCAATCAGATGGATGGAAAGAACATCGAAAAATAAGCTAACATGTCAATACAATTAAACTTGTAGAGTCTTCATCTTGACGGGTGAAAATCTAAACCGGTAGGATTTCTATAAATTTTCACCCATTAAGATGAAAACCCTACAAACCCTACAAGTTTCCAAATTGTATGAAAATTGACATGCTAGCTTATTTTTCAATGTTTTTTCCATCCATACGGTTGGAAATCTTTAAAACAGGCTCCAAGGGCCAAAATGGGAGGCGATCTTACCTTATCGCCCCGTGTGTATATATATATATATATATATATATATATATATATATTATGATGATATCAGTAAGGAAATAGAGATGCACAAAAGGAGAATGTTAGAATGTCACAAGATTTCCACGGTAATCACTATTTCATGAATGCTTGACTAATCACCAATTTATTCACTAAAATTTTAGTCATGAATGCTTCACCGGTGCCTCGACCAAGAAAGCAATATGCTACATCTAACTACATTTTTTAGGGTTAAATCAGGTTTGGCTGGTGGGCTGCATAAAAAATGACACTCCTACATCAAGCAATAGAACTACAACAACCAACCAAAAACATGTAGATGAAATTTAACTAAAACAGTTTATTTTGAATTGCATTTATAAACATAAGATTCGAATTTCTGGATATGGCTAAAGGTTTTTGAATGCCAAGTGATTTACAAATCAAACATTTGGAGATTTATTCGCAAGTACTACTAATTCCATTTCCCATTAAAAGTAGACATCTAAACTCATCAATTTTGTAATGTGTTCATTTTTTATTTTTTATGTTTTATTGTTTTTGGCATCATTTTCATTTCCTATATCCAGTTTATTGTTTACCTAAACATTTTATCTCTATTTGATACTTCTTTTATTTTCATTTTAACGTATTTTTGAAGTTTTAAAATAATTTTTAGTTTTAATGAATAATATGCCCTTATAAAACAGAAAAATAAAACCAATTTCCTAAACACACACATCCTAAGAGACTTTTATATAGATATATATAAAATTAGAGCTTGAAAGATCATATTCCAGTCAAAAAATGCTCTCCTGCAAGATGTTCTCCATTGCTGGGAGTTTTGAGAACTACCACTAGCTATGCTGTACTTATTATGTATATGTTGCTGCAACAACACCAACCAACCTCCCATTTTCCAATTTTAGATTTGGAATGCTAGAGATGGCCATTCTCCAACATTTTGTGCTCCCCTGATCAAACTCAAGTTCTCCCAAATCAAGGAATAGGATCACAATTCACTATATTTTGAGAGAAATAAGTTACATTGCAGATGTCTGTTACTATCATAGAATATGCTACTTGTAAAGCAATCACTGTCAAGAGTACATTGTCTTTCACACAAAGAACAAGAGGCTGCTTGGCTCATCATCTACAAAACAATATATGAATTTAATCTTCATTTAATAAAATAATATCTATAGTAATGCCTGCCAGTAAAACTCTCCAATAAGCTGTCCATGCAATGCAATTGTGCAAGTAGATTGAGCATGTCATGCTCATCTGTTAGCTAGATAGACACCTACTATCTGACATTTCTTTTGCTAGGATAACTTGAATGTAATTTTTTGCTTGGGAAAAACTTGATGCATGGTATAAACTTTTAGTATCATTTTGTACAAGTCGTGTAGCAACTGTAAATAAAGGAAAAAAAAACTAACTTTAAATATCTAACCTAAATATATTATATGCTAAATGTTTAAGTAGGTATATATCCACAACTAAAGTGACAAAAAAAGGAGTATCACATAAGAGTCTATACAACATATATGGTGAAAGTGGAACCAGAAGATAAAATTCAGTGTAAATTATCATGGAAATTCAGGATCCTTCAAAATGAAAAAATCCCTAAAGAAATAAGGTAGGACCTTGAGGGCTGCACGCTTCAAAGGAGTTGCACGAAGGTATGACTTGATTAACTTATAAATCAATATATCCAGTGGAATTTGCCTCTGATCATCCCGCAACCATGGGTGAGCTGCCACAAAGTAGTCATCTTAGTTTACGGTAATAAACTACATTCAAAAAGTCTCAAAGTGACAATTGGCAGATACACCTTAGGATCCAGCATCAATAGGGTATCAGAACTTTAAAAACCAAAACTCGGATATGTAGTAAGATAACTAATTGATGACGGAAAATCATTTAGATGCTGCATGATTTAAAACAAAAGGAATTGATGGAACAGAGACTTACTCAGAGCCTGTGTTGCAGTCATTCTTTTCCTGTAGTCCTTATTCAAAAGCCTTTTAACAAAATCTTTAGCTTCTGGTGATACCGAAGGCCAAGGTGTGTCATCAAAGTTTGGATCAGCTCTCAGTACAGCACGAAAAATTCCTGATTCAGTCCGAGCCCAGAATGGTCTGCTACCACATAATAATATATATGTTATAACACCAATACTCCAAATGTCAGCTTCCATACTGTATGACCTATGTAAGACCTCAGGAGCAACATAGTATGCACTGCCGACAATGTCATTTAGTCTTTCATCTGTAAGAGTAGAACATTATCTTCCAAGTTAATATGATGAAGTCACAAACAGAGATACAGCGGTTTTGATGAAGTAAAACTCAGTGAAGCTGAACCTAGACAGAAAAACTAACAAGCAAAATCAAAGCTCAATTTGTATGGAAGTGGCTCAACACATGGAATAAAGATATATGAACAACCAATCATCGACTTGATACAAACACTAAAAGTTGTATCAATTATAATCAAGGGGGTAAGAGACAAAACCTAGAAGGATAGTTTGCTGATAGATAGCTCAACTTGTTTGCTCACAAACTTATGGATTGGGTAAGCATACTAAAAGTTTATGTCGACTAGGAAAAATTACAAACAAAAGGAGTCATCTATGATAAAGATTACAAACCAGAAGGAATATAGGAACACATTTGATAGGAGCACCAAGAAGCTAGTACTACTTCAGATTATAAGAGTAAAAATATTGTAGAGTAAACCCTCGCCTTATGAAGAAACAGAAGTATCTATATGACACTCACTTCTAAATCATAAGCCAAAGAATTATTCCACTTTTGGAAGACCTGCATTATATCTGTCTTTCTATAAAATGCAATCCTTGATAAAGGATTTTTCCATATTAGGTGTGAATAGTTGCGCTATATTTGCCAAATAGGGACCTTTAAAGTAAAATACCAACAAAACAACTATCATTTGAATCATATACTTTAATGTTTAGTATGTTTGAATAAGCATATTTTCACAAATAAATTTTCCAAGGCTTAATAAATAAAAAAAAGGAATGCCTCCACTGACCTAAAATGCAGTACACTACCAAGAACCATACAATCTATTAATGTGATCCCTGCAAACTCATGCCATGAATACATACTGTACCCAGAAATATCCACAAAACAGAAGTACATACAAACTTGGCTGTGGTAGCCTGAATCAGGCAGAAAACAACAGTGTAAAGGATACTTAAAGCAATAAAACAAGCAGATACAAATACCGCATATTAAAATTTTAACCATGAAGTCATAAAGTACCTACAAAATTACCAACCACTGATGTCACAAGACAGATATAATAGACAACAACTAAATAAAAACAAGTAGCACGTTGAGAAATTGGGCCATCGCCATGAATTGTCTAGCATTATTAGTTAGAAGTATTGATTCAAGTGCAATGATGATGAGAATCTCATTGAGAAGAACCAGCCCACAAAAATACCTGGTCTGATAAAATCAGAAAGACCAAAATCGATAAGCTTCAAATGAGCATTTTCATCGCTTGTGGAGAAGAGAAAATTCTGTTACGATGTAAAGAGAAAAGGAGTCAGCAACAATGACAGGTCTAACATACTGAAGACATAATGCTCATTGAAGCAGACCTCTGGTTTTAAATCACGGTGCACCACACCTTGGAGATGACAAAAGGAAACAACACTCAAAATCTGGACGACAATTGCTTTTGCATCTTCCTCTTTGTATCTTCCACCTCTACAGAAGATCAGAACAAATAAGAAACATATGGTAATTCTATTTCTAATAAACAATCAGAAGGGCAAGTGAAAACAGAGATTGTTACCTGGATAATATTCTATCCAATAGTTCCCCACCTTCACATAATCTGAAAAATTACTCGAAAGGATTACGAAATGTAAAAAGCATTTGGAAAAGGACAATATTTAATGTACATCTATGCTAACAAGATAATAAACAGCCCTACTCATGCAGAAATATTAGATTAAACATGGTCATAAAAGTGGACAACTTGTGAACACAAGCATAAAATACATATCCATTTGGAATTACCCAAATCAAGAGTGACCATTTGAATATGCAAAGGTTGAAATCAAAGGCAATTGGGAACACTGACGCCAAGTACAAGGTCAAGAGCAACCAGAAAATATATTATGTCAATTCATGACTAATTATTTGATGAGAGAGAAGCACAAAGAAAGTATGTATAATAGAAACAGAGACGTACTCCATGACTATGTATAATGCTATAAGGGTATCCTCAAATGCATCATAAAATTTGACAAGATTTGTATGCCCGGACAAAGCTTTTAGAATCTTCACTTCTCGTCGAACATCTTCTATGGATATTGGTGTTGTCATCTGCCAAAGTCGCATATAATTATGATGAACAAAATGGTTCTCAGATTCAAGAAAGAAATTTGAAGCAGAAAGTTTCGCATACCAACAGCAGGAACAGTAGAAAACTAATTCAAGTAACCTACGCAAACAGCATCTAAATCCTGAGTACATTCCAAAGTCTCAACTAAAACATCTTGTACATCAAGTAAAATATTCAAAAGAAATTTTTAGAACATCAGCCAAACTTCCTAAAGAAAAACTTAGAGGTAAAGGATTAGCCTCATGACTCTAGTCTTAATAAAACTAAACTGATGAGTAAAAAATAGCAATAATAAATAAACAATGAGAAAATCTAAGATAAAAACAAAGTAACATCAGCTGTCATTTGTCGCTTATGGGAAAAAGAAGCCGAGTCCCATTCCCAGATCTCTGAGTTCTAAAGGAATTTATCAACTAGTAGGTCAGATTGGTTAGGATAGATCCACATGCCTGCACCTGAGTTTAAACTTCATGTTGCATTTGCATCTCTCTCCAAGTTATAACCAGAATTGAATTAGAAAACTTAAACATTTGACAGGAGAAAGGTCTATGATGCAACTAAAATATAACACGCAAAAGTGGGCGAACTTTCTTTCCCAACCCTAGAAAGCTACATGTTTGTTGACTGTTGAAGGGTGATCAAAATGATTTAGTTTCTGAACGATAAAATCTAAAATTTTATGCAATTAAGATGATCAACCTTTCCTATAATAAATAAATCCAATTGTCAAATAAAAATGATTTTTATTTTTATTTCTTTAATCATGATATAGACGGTGAGAGATCAGAAACACGAAGAAAGATCTAAAGAAGAAAAGCAGACGAATCACTTTGAGGACATACAACCGCACCTTAGCTTTGGAGATGATCTTAACAGCAACAAGCTGGCCCTTCATCTCGCCCTTCTTGGCTACCGCCGAGCACGTATGCCCGAAATGCCCCCTCCCAACCTCCTTTCCGAGCTCATACTTGGCGCCGAAGTTCTTCCCATACCCAAAGGTCTTATCCAAAGGGCGTTCTGTCTCCCCTCCGCCATCCTCCGGGATGGGACCCTCCGGCGGCTTCGGCGGGCCAAGTCTCTTAAGCAGCGACGCCTTGATATGCTTCGCCGGAGAGGGAGGGGGGAAAGGCCGGCGAAAGAATCTACGCGGAGTGGACCGAGCGGGGGAGGGAGAGACACCGGCGGGGTAAGGGCTAGGCCAGGGACTGGCAGCGGCAGAGGACCGGGCAGGGGTGGCGGCGGCGGAGCCTTTGCGGGAAGGTGTAGCTGCGCCGTTGGCGACGGCTGTGGCAGGCGGCGGTGATTGGACACCGCCGGCACCAGCGCCAGCACCGGCGGCGGAGTCCCCTGCGACGGCAACGTTCTTGCCGTAGCAGAGCCCCATTGGCAAGGGTTTGGCTTTGGATCTTTGATTCTATAGAGAGATCGAGGGTGCGTATTCAGGGAGATTTGGAATCGATCGATCGATCGAGAGAGAGAGAGAGAGAGAGAGAGAGGCGAAAGATGAGGGCGTTGTTAGGGGAGCCAAAAGGGAGCAGGTGGGCAGGTCAAGAACAGAGATGGAGAGAAATGGTGTCTTCTTTGTATTTGGTTTGTTTTATCATTTTATAGACAATTTTTGCATGAATATCCCCGCAAAACTCTTAATTTAGGTCTCTCCATTAATGTAAATTTTGTCAATGTTTTCCAATTCCAGAAACCTGGAATCGCGTCGAATTCTGTGTATTTATGAAAATTTTTATTTTACATTTTCTTCCTTTGTAATAAATTGTACATTAGACCATTTTCGTAATTTTGCAGTCCATTGGGGTTCTTGTAAATTTTACCTTTCTTTTACTCTGACAACCCTGAGATTGCTTCAAATTCAGTGTCTTTCTAACAAAACTAGAGGACAATTGATGGAAATTGGAAAATCTTATTTTTATTTATATTTTTTTAATGAATAATAAATTTCAAATTTTTGGAATTTGATTTTTTTATGTAATTTTTTTTTTTGAAAAAGTGGATAAACCACATCTATTAATAATAAAAAAAAATTTCCTTTTGGTGAACCATGTTACATGGTCCCTGGCTCGAGCCAAATTGGGATACATTTTACAGGTAGAGTTTGAATTTAAGAAAATAGGTAAAAGTTGCATTGGTTGTCACTTGTCATGGTTGTCAACAGTCCTTGTTCGTTGACCTTATTCCCTTGGGCTTACTCATGTTACTCCTTATCCTCAAAGTCGATGTCGGGTCAAGTGGGCATTACTAGGCCTTTCCAGGCTCCTCTTGATGATGGATTTTATTGTCAGCAGCTTTGGTTCTTTGTTGTGTGCATGAGCCGTGATCAAACCGTGAGAGAGTATAAAAAAATAGATAAGACAGATTAGTTTCGTGTAAACATGGTGATTAGTGTGGAAACATGATCTCCTGTTTCATTCCAGCTATACGCTCCAAGTTATTGTCATTACCACTAGATTCCACCCCTTACGGGCTTCTCTTGCCAGTCTTTTGGCGAGTGTGAAGTCTCCTGATAAGTGTTCATTGGAGCATAATTTTATACTATATTCCTATATGCTTGGTATGTGATTATGAAGACTTTTAGCCCACCGATACTCAAAATGCATTTATTTTCATCAACAGGCCATAATATGGACCCCGGAGGAAAGAAAGCATTTTGGGAGAAGCCGGGATCCCAAAGCACCCAGAAGGATCCATATGGGCTAGCATACCGGCTGACATATAGCTGTATACTAGCCCTAGAGAGGATACGGTCAAGATAACGCCTGCATAATAGTTGGCGTGATGATTGGCCCATATACGGCGTATACCTACCGTATATGGGCCCGTATAAGGTGGTCGCCCAATATACGGGCCGACATACGCCCATATACGCACTGCATATCATTAGATTTGGGCGAAACTGCAGACCTAGACGGGGGCAACTTGGTAAATCTCACCCAAAAAGCCCTAGGGATATAAAAGCCGACGAGAAAGGGTTTTAAAGGGCGACCAGCAGCTAGGGAAAGGGAGCAACCCTTGGAGAGAGCTTGGGGATCATCTCCTTCAAGCCATTGGAGCAAGAAGAGGGAAAATCAAAGGAGGAGGATCAAGAAGCCACCAACGGTGATCGCATAATCTTTTATTATTATGTCTTTCTTGATTACTTTCATCTTTGTTGTGGATTGTTGCCCCCCTTTTATGGAGGGCTAATTTTGTAGATGCTTGGATGATTGGTGAACCCTTGGACATGTTTTAATCAATGTTATTTCTCTATTTTAATTGCTTGGTTACATTGTTGGAGTCTATTGGATGTTTTAATATGAGTGAATCCCTCTACGTTGCGAAAACCTGAAAGGATTTTCATAGTCCATATGGGGGAAGAAGCGAACGCTTCCCCGTGTGTAGACCATCTCCAATAGAGGGGATTGTGAGTATACCGGGAACCCGGGTACTAAGGAGAGCGAGTCCTTTAGATGTATTATTCCTATAGTCCCTCCAAGACATAAGTTCGAGAACATAACCGTAAGGGCACCTGTGATTAGTAGCTCACCTCGGGATGAGGGAGTGAAAGCACGATAGGAACCCTTGGCCAAGAATTAACCAAGTGATTGAGATAGAGAAAGAGCATTCATCCTTTAGAAGTTCAAGGGGGATCCAATTATCCGAGCATCCCCTTCTTATGATCATTTAACTTCAAGAGTACTCAATTCGCTTGTTTGTGTTTCAATTTAATCAGTTTAGAATTAACATAATGAACCACTTCTTTGGATCGACTAGATAATAGATAAATAGTGGGTACTAGTACTTTCATCTCCCTGTGGATCGACAACCCGACTTCTATGTCCACTATTATTACTTGATACGACCCGTACTCTTGCGGATTTTACGCATCAAGTTTTTGGCGTCGTTGCCGGGGAGAATTGGATTACTAGGAAAGCTAGGAGTTTACAACTTTAGTCATTTTACTTTTATCTCTTTACTTTCTTTCTTTGTTTTGTTTTTCATTTCATTGGAATTTTAGATACTAACCTTCATTTTTTTTTAAATATCTTGCGAGGTATAAATTGCATGACCCGGAAGAATTCTAAAGGAGTGCTTGAAGTTGATAGTGAGATTGAGAGAACCTTGCACCGGAGACTAAAGGAAATTGAAGAAACGCTTTCGGGATTCTCTTCGGAGTCGGTGAACTTCATTCCTACAGAAATTATTGGTGAAGCAAGGGAAATACCAATCATGGCCGAGAGAAGAAGGACATTGGCCGAATATGAGAGATCTCATTATACCGGGGAGGAGTTCAGTGTGCACCCTCCCAATGTCAACATGAACAACTTTGAGATCAAGGCAAGCACAATGAGCATGATTCAGAATACAGCTCAATTTGATGGGAGGCCCGATGAAGATCCCCATGCTCATTTAGCAAAATTTATTCAGATTTGCAACATGTTCAAGATCAATGGGGCTTCCGATGATGCAATTCGGTTGAGACTTTTTCCATTTAGCTTGAGGGAAGGTGCATATAGGTGGCTTACTTCATTGCCCCCTGGATCCATCCGTACTTGGACCGAAATGTTAGACAAATTCTTGGGCCTCTACTTTCCACCAAGCAAGGCCGCAAAGCTAAGGTTGGACATTTTCGCTTTTAAGCAAGGGCCCGCCGAATCCTCCTTTGAAGCTTATGAGAGGTACAAGGAGTTGCTACGGCGTTGCCCACAATATGGTCTAGACCCCTGTGCTAAGGTGAGAACATTCTACAATGGTTTGAACAATTCGACTAGGCAATTGTTGGATGCTGCCGCAGGCGGATCATTGGGGAACAAATACCCGGAGGAAGCTGAGCAAATCTTTGAAGACATGGCCGGTAATGAAGCCCATTGGTCCACTAGAGACAAGCAAGTGAAAAAGGTGGGGTCTATAAATAAAGTTGTAATTTCTGATCCAATTCTTGGTGAAAAGCTTGATATGTTGACAAGGAAAATTGAGCTATTGACAACCGGTAGTAGCTCAAGATCGGCCACGGTGATGTATTGTAATATTTGTGGGGGAGGTCATGAGGCATCAAACTGTCCAATAGCAAGCACGGAAGTGATTCCCATGGAGCAAGTACAGTATATGGGGAATGCTCTAAGGCAACCGGATGATCAATATCGACCATATGCTCCTAAATGGATCCATTCGGCCTTGTCTTATGGAAATCCACAAGTAGGACAGTACCCTCCCGGGTTTCAACACCCCCCAAAGCCTCAAGAGAAGAAGTTCAATTTGGAAGAGGTGATTGTAAAGTACATGCAAAGCAATAATTCTATCATCCGGAATTTGCAAGCTACCGTTCATAATTTGGAAAATCAAGTTGGCGAAATAGCAAAATCACTAGCCAAGAGACCACAATGTAGTTTGCCGAGCAATACGGAGGAAAACCCTCGGGGTGAACAAAGCCATTTCTTTAAGAAGTGGTAAAGAGGTGGAACTCCCGGTTTCAAAGCCTCAAACAAACACCCCCCTCAAAGTTGAGGACTCCGAACCCGTTGTTAATTTCTGAGGAAGGAAGAAAGGAGAAGAAAAAAAATGGAGATGCACCGCCCATACCCCCTTACCAACCTCAAGCTCGTTATCCTTCGAGGTTGAAAAACGACAAGGAAGAAGCCCAATTGATGAAGTTCAAGGGTATGTTGAAGCAACTACACATTAATATGCCTTTGGTGGAGGTCCTGGCCCAAATGCCCAAGTATGCAAAATTCATGAAGGATCTCCTCTCCAACAAGAAGAAATTGGAAGATGTAGGTACGGTGATGCTTAATGCCCAATGCTCGGCCATTATTCAACAAGCCATGCCAAAGAAGCTGAAGGATCCGGGTAGTTTTGTGGTCCCGTATGTCCTTGGAGAAGGGGTAAAGAAGAAGGCATTGGCGGATTCTGGGGCAAGTATCAATGTAATGCCCTATAAATTGTACATGAAGCTCGGTCTCGAAGACCCTAAGCCCATGGGGATAACACTACATCTGGCCGACCGATCTATGAGAAGACCAAAAGGGATAGCTGAAGATGTATTTGTCCAGATTAACCAATTTGTTTTCCCGACAGATTTTGTGTTGTTAGATGTTGATGATGAAGTTGACATGCCCATCATTCTTGGGCGACCTTTCCTCGCCACCTCTCAAGCTCTTGAAGATCATGCACAAGGGAAGCTTGCTTTGAGGGTTGGAGATCAAGAGGTTACTCTCAATTGCCCGATGCAATGCGGCACTCAATGGCCCAAGATGACACTTCATATTGTCTTAACGACGTGGATGTAATCACTTTTGAATATGTTGAGGACTTGCTCTTGGTAGACCCACTATACCCCTATTTGGGGACACAAGAAAGGCACTCGGAAGAGACCCAAGAGAACTCCTCTTCATCAAAAGTGGAAATGGTGCAAGTCAAGCAAAAGAAGCAAAAGTTCAATCTTTCTTCAACATGTTGGAAGAAGGTGAAGGAGAAAGGGGTAAGCATGAAACCTTTGGCTCACAATACTTCCAAGGGAAGCCCAGGCATGAACAAAACTAATTCCTTAATTTATACCAACTTGGGATTGCGTTTATTTGGACAATGCTTTAAAGGAGGTGCCAATGAGAACTACAAGGTATTTGAACCCCCGTGAGATAATAGCAAGGTATATACGTCAAGCTAGTGACGTTAAACAAGCGCTTCTTGGGAGGCAACCCAAGCTCTTGAAATTCTTTTTCTTTCATTTTAGTGCAAACTTCTTTAGTTAGATTGTGTGTGTGAAATAAATGATTGAGATGTATCTTGTCCATTTCTATGATATTTTATGTCATCATGTTGGTTGTCAATCCATTCATAGCCCTAGAATACATGATTGCCAATAGGGAGAGCGAGAAGAACTCGAGTGGTGTCCTGGATTGGCTGTATAAGCCAAACCCTGGCCCATACGGGCATCCATACGGCCTTTCATACAGTCGTATGGAGCCCCAAGTGGTGTATACGGGCTGTCATACGGCCAGTATACATGGCTATATGACACACCCAGTGCCGTATACGGGCTGTTATACGGCCCATATACAGCCAGGTTGGGGCATTATAAAGGGGCAAATCTTTTCTTCATTTTATCACAACCTAGCCGCCCCACTCCCCCTCCGCATAGATCCGAGACCTCTCATCACCGAGGCGACCTCCCTCTTCGATTTTGGGCTTCATTCTCCCCTAGGTATGCATTCTAATGCGTTGATTTGTCGACATTCTCCATCTTCACCATTTTAGAAACCTAGGGATTCAATGGATGTATTTTGAATGGATTTATGTTCTTTATGTCAAATTCTTGTTTATATGTGTTGATCTATGGCATGTCTAGATGCTTGGAAGGGGATTAGGATGTGAGTGGAGTGTAAATGAGGGGTTGTAAGCCATAGGGGTCGGCGCCGTCGCGCCCCGACGCATTCGGGCCGTATAGCAGCCAGTATGGCCCCCAGGTGCCCCCATACGGGCTGGTATATGGTCCGTATAAAAGACCGTATAGGGCCCATTGAGGTCCATAGTGTGCATTAATCTGTTAAATTGTCACAAACTTTTTATCGCACTAACATCCTTTTCGATTATTCTTTTTAGATATGCCGAAAAAAGTTGTTACATCAAAGAAGAGGAGAACCGGCGAAGGATCCTCTACCACCCCTCAGTTTGAGGAGGATTGCTTCTTCCACCATTATCAGAAGCTGGCCGCCAAGCCCTTTGGGCGAACGCGGTATATAGATTGGGCCGTCGTCACCCAGTTGGGGATCGCGGACCGGGTACAAAGCATGCTCGGGGTTGGTGGATTGGACAAAGTGTTCTCCATCAACCATGAGACCTTTCGAGAGGCGACTTTGGAGGTCCTCAGTACGTTCGAGGCCGATCGGAGTTCCATACAGGAGAAGTCTCTCACAGCGATCTCCTTCCAGCTCTTCAGGGAGAAGAGGACTATTAGCTACACTCGGTTCGCCCTGCTCGTGGGCTTCTACTACAGGGAGGCCCTCCACACTCGGGAGCATCGAGAGCTCCTCACCTCCTTCCCCGACCATATCATTACAGTCGCGTGCTATTAGGTTCAGTTGGGGGGCGCCACGGGAACAACAAGGCGAGCCTCATGTCTGATCCGGTCCACTGTTTTATCCATGTACTCGTCAGCCGCTCCATCGTGGGACGAGACGACAGCACCGGGGTGGTCACGGTCACCGATCTCTTTATCCTGTACAGCATCTTGGAGCGGGTACCTATCCATCTAGGATACGTACTCGCTGATTACTTAGTGCACCAAGGAACCCACACCCGGCTGAGGACGATCACTGCGGGGCCCTATATTACCCACCTCATCATCAGCATGGGCCTTGAGGAAAAGACGGAGGACATGGAGCGCCTTCAGCTCATGGCGGCCTTGGGGATGAGCACATTATGCCAGATGGGGCTCGTCAGGCACGCGGGAGGCCGCTACAGATTGGTTGGCCAGGGCGTCGACAGCTCTGGTGATGATGAGGAGTCCGACTCTGAGGACTCCGACAGCCCATCTCCCGCCGACGAGCTTCCATCTTCCGCGAGCCGGAGCCGAGTCGCGCACCTAGAGGAGCAGATTGCGGACATTCGGACTACCCAGGATACGATTCTCACGGAGCAGCGCCGCTTGGGAGACCAATTCGCGGAGCTATCTATCTTTATCCGTGGGCACCCAGCATTTGCACCTCCTCCAGCACCGGCACCGCCAGCAGATGACCCCGCACTTTGAGGATTTGAACACATCTCTTTCATTTGTGTTGATGAGACTTATTTCCTTATGCACCTTTTTATATTTCTTGCTTTGTGGACTTATGAGTTTATTTGCGCACCGTGTATGGCTAGCAAGGGCATCGCCCTGCTACACTCATTCTCCTATTTATCTTGTATAGACTCATGTGCTTTCCTCTTTTCTTTTGTAGAGCTATAATGATCTTCCCTTGCATTGCAGAAGTGGAATTTGAGTCAACACTCCCGGTAGTGGCCACACACCAACTTCGTGGAAATCAATTGGCACACCAAAATAACAGGGGAAGTTCTAGTTCACCTTTCTCCATGCATGTTTCATTTTGAGATTATTGCGTACATTGAGGAGAATGTACAATTTTAAGTGTGGAGACGGGTAGCTACCTATCTTTTATATTTGTACACTCATAGCAAAACTTTAAGTGTGGAGATAGGTAGCTATTATTGAACTATTGATGAAATTGCAAATTTTTTTTTTATGATAGCATGTATGACATGATTTTGTTCTTAGTGCACCATCATAGTACTCAAAATTTTTTGAATTCTCCTATGACATACCATGGACATCGAGAGAAAATATTTGTGAAATTCAAAATCTCTAGTGACAATAGGTAACCCATTGCCATGTTTTGTTGACTTCAATTGTTAAGCATTACTCTCAATGGCTCCAAGCGGCTTCGTGGCACTAGTTGAGCTTCTAACCCTTCATAACTTAGCCTAGTGGACAAGTAAGGGAAGAATAAAATAGCATGTACATAATAGTTTAGTTATTAAAGCAATAAAGACATCTTCCGCTACTTATTGAGAGAAGTAGTTTAGGGTCCCGACCCTTAATCAGGGTGTTCCTCAATTCGAAAAGTCATTCTAAGTATGAACACATCTAGGTAGTTTGTAACCCTCTAAGTACCCGGGTGTTCTGGAGCCTAAACAGCATGTGCATCCTAAGGAAAAGAGGACCTGCACTCTACACTGATCTTTAGTAAGGGAAAGTCGGATCCATTAGAGATGCCCTACCCAAATAAAAAAAAATGTGTGTATAGTACATTCAAAGCTTCTTGAACTTGTCCACCATTTGCTCAATATATAGAGGGTTGGTTGTCTCGAAACTTAGGGCCTCAAGGATCTTCTAGAGTCCATTGAGGGTATGCTTGTCTTGCTAAGACTATGGAACATGGCATGTGGAGTGAAGATATTCCTCTAGAGCCACGATGAAACAAGACACAAAATCAATCTAGGTCCCGGTATAGGAATGGGAGAATGCGGATTTTGATGGTGAACTTAGAATAGAATTCATGTATAATTTCTATAGCCAAGAGGATGAACACTTATATTTTCTTTTGATGATTGATTTTCTTTGCTTGGGGACAAGCAACCCTTTATGTGTGGAGATATTTGATAAGTGTTCATTGGAGCATAATTTTATACTATATTCCTATATGCTTGGCATGTGATTATGAAGACTTTTAGCCCACCGATACTCAAAATGCATTTATTTTCATCAACAGGCCATAATATGAGGACCCCGGAGAAAAGAAAGCATTTCGGGAGAAGTCGGGATCCCAGAGCACCCAGAAGGATCCATACGGGCTAGTATACGGACTGACATACGGCCATATATTAGCCCCTAGAGAGGATACGAGTCAGTATACGGCCCGTACAATAGTTGGCGTGATGATTGGCCCGTATACGGGCGGGTATACGGCCCGTATATGGGCCCGTATGAAGGTGGCTGGCCCGCATATGGGCTGACATAAGCCCATATACGGGCCCGTACATCGTCAGATTTGGGCGAAACTGCAGACCTAGACGAGGGCAACTTGGTAAATCTCACCCAAAAAGCCCTAGGGGTATAAAAGCCGACGAGAAAGTTTTAGAGGGAGACCAGCAGATATGGAAAGGGAGCAACCCTTGGAGAGAGCTTAGGGATCATCTCCTTCAAGCTATTGGAGCAAGAAGAGGGGAAATCAAAGTAGGAGGATCAAGAAGCCACCAACGGTGATCGCATAATCTTTCATTATTATGTCTTTCTTGATTACTTTCATCTTTGTTGTGGATTGTTGCCCCCCTTTTATGGAGGGCTAATTTTGTAGATGCTTGGATGATTGGTGAACCCTTGGACATGTTTTAATCAATGTTATTTCTCTATTTTAATTGCTTGGTTACATTATTGGAGTCTATTGGATGTTTTAATATGAGTGAATCCCTCTACGTTGCGAAAACCCGAAAGGATTTTCATAGTCCATATGGGGGAAGAAGCGAACGCCTCCCCGTGTGTAGACCATCTCCAATAGAGGAGATTGTGAGTATACCGGGAACCCGGGTACTAAGGAGAGCGAGTCCTTTAGATGTATTATTCCTATAGTCCCTCCAAGACATAAGTTCGAGAACAAAACCTGTAAGGGCACCAGGATTAGTAGCTCACCTCGGGATGAGGGAGTAAAAGCACGATAGGAACCCTTGGCCAAGAATTAACCAAGTGATTGAGATAGAGAAAGAGCATTCATCCTTTAGAAGTTCAAGGGGGATCCAATTGTTCGAGCATCCCCTTCTTATGATCGTTTAACTTCAAGAGTACTCAATTCCCTTGTTTGTGTTTCAATTTAATTAGTTAAGAATTAGCATAATCAACCACTTCTTTGGATCGACTAGATAGTAGATAAATAGTGGGTACTAGTACTTTCATCTCCCTGTGGATCGACAACCCGACTTCTATGTCCACTATTATTACTTGATACGACCCGTACACTTGCGGATTTTACGCATCAGATATCTACCAACTCAATCTCTTTTAGGAGCTCATATTTTCTCCCAACATGGCTTAGAGCCATTCCCTTGTTCCACTTTTTCAATCTTCTTCTTGTGAGGATGATCTTCATATTTCAAAGGAGCGTCCTCTCCTTCTTGGCCCACTCCCTATTGAATCTGAAGGGATAGTGCTTGACGTCATGTGGGGCACATTCCAAGCTTATTGGAACATGATAGGGGTATATTCGAAGTATGGCCTTTTGCCAAATTCTTGAGAAGATGATTTCCTATTTTGAGAAGAGGAGGAACATGTCTAGGCGTACGAGGGTTAGGGAGACCCTTTTGTTCAACTATGTGTAATTTGATTGAACCCCTACTGGTCATTATTGTTTTAGGGTCCCATGCTCTACTCCTCAGCTCTGGTTGAGTTGAAATCACCCCTACAATACAGGGGCCATCCCACAGGTTTTTTATGTATTGTAGTTCCTCCCAAAATAACATCTTTCGAGCTCTCTTACATGGTCCGTATACTGTTATACACATCCACTCTAGGCCAGTCGATTTTTCTCTAAAGATTGATGTGATTGTAAAGACCCCTATGTAGATGTTGAATATGATCATGTCATTATTTTCTATCCTATGCAACATCCCCCTCTTATGTTTAAGGTGGGTAGTATCAAATGCTCATTATAGGTTGCTCCCCCTATTAATCTTCACCTGGTCACGCTGTTGACCGAGACTAATTTGGTCTCTTATAGATATAAAAAGTCAGTTTTCTGTACTTTGATGAAGTCCCTTGCGAGGAAACAATTCTTCTATTTCCTTAGACCCTTGACATTCAAAGAAATGACTTTCATTGTCAAACATGGAGTTTTACCCTTATCATAGGAGGGGTGGGTCGTTTAGTTGCTCTCTCTAGCCCCTATGGTGCGCTTACAATCCTCTTCCCTTATGTGTATAAGGAAAGGTATCGCACCATCTTGGTTTCTCTCCAAATCAATGCCCATTTTTAGGGCCGCCGTAATAAGTTCTCTATCAGACCAGTCAAAGAAGGTTAGAAGGACAGTAGACAGGGTTAGGGATGTACCTTTTGAGTCGATGCAAACCATTTTTTTGTTGGGAGCTAGTTCTATTGCCTGGGTAGGACCTCTTCTTGTAGTTTGCGTTTTCGTGGTCTCCTGCTAGGCCTCGGAAGGGTTGTGGATGTGTTATGTTCTTTCACATGTTTAAGTGGTGATCGTTGTTCTCCCTAGGGCATGGCTAGAGTTGGGAAGGGAAAGAGGAAGGGGGAGGGGGTGGTCTTGTTGTTCTCCCTAGGGTCCATACTTCGTAATATATAAGGTTCCATGATCCCCTGGTGAATTTTAAGGCTACCTTGTTCATGTCGAGGCCAATGCCTGCATTCAATGTCGAATTGATGAAGCTTTCGGGCCTCACTGTGTGGTAATTCTCTTCCACACCTATGCCATTCCTTCTTATTGGCTGGTCATCGCCACCATGTTGCTACCGCACATGAAATAGTCGCCGCCCGAAAGTTAAAAAAATCAATAGAACACATGTAAAAGTCTTAATTTGAGCATTTCTTCCTTCCTTTTTTATTCTTATTATTTTTACTTTTAGAACATTGGAATTGCATAAAATTGGATTTATTCCATATTAATTTTATAACTTCGTTATACTCAGGTGTTTTGAGTGTTTATACACTCAACCCTACATTTTTGAGATAAATATTTTTTGTCCTTATTTTTTAATATATTTACAAACATTTGTGAAAAACTCAACCCTATATTTTTGAGTGAGATCATTTCTAGACACATAATTTCAAATTTTTAAGGGGGTCTTGACGCAATAGAGAAGCAAAGGAAAAATAAGATCTTGTTCGTAAAACACACGAAAGGGTGTTTGCTTAATAATGCTCAAACAGACGAAGACGGACGAAGAAAAAAAGGGTATGGAATCCTCTAGAAAATCGAATCTATAAATTCAAAGGAAAATTTTATTGATCAAAAGGATGCCTTTCATGGCGAGTGGCGACTACAATCAGCTATTTATAGTGAAACACAAAATCTTAATTGAAATAGAACTCAAATACAAGAATACCCTTAATTCTAGTGAAAATAAAAAAGATCTAAAAACTCCTGAAACGAACGAATTTACCCCCCAAACGTGTGACTGAGCCTAATGGGCATAGTGCCAATATTTTATTGAAAATCGAAAAACGTTTCTAAGAAGGTCTCACTCGCCTGAATCAGATAACTGAGCGAAAAGTTATGGACGTTTTTGCACGCCCTTCTTATGATTCCTCCTATTTGGCTATCCCATAAACATCTCCTCTGACTCCGCATCATGTATTCAATGGAACACGTGGAAATAATTCATATTCAACATCAAAATAACCCTATTATATTATGATTATTTCCAATTCTTACATTAAACTTGTTATTTTCATATGCCTCACCTGAGTTTTCTATTTTTGAAGATTGATTCTATACCAACGACCCAAGGGTCTATTTATATTCGGGTTGCTTGCTAAGATATAAGATTCTCCTGTAGATGAGCCCGGGATCGAATCCCCACTCTTGCAAGTTAAGGGTCGGATGTGGCGCCGTTCTCTCAGGGACAAGACAAGCCTACGGGATTGAGAGGCCACTCAAAAAAACAAAAAAAAAAAAAAAATGATTCCATTATTTGTAATAATTTATATATTGATATCATTTTTTATGTATTGTTTTTAATTTGATAGTATTATATAGAAATTTTATATAATTTCCAGCATTATCTAAAACTACAAAACTAACAAAACATTCTACTTATTTTTCTTTATATATTTTATAGGATGATTAGAATTTAATTCTTTCTGGTTGGGTGAGAGAGTTCTAATTGATTTATAACCAAAAAGTTGGGATTCATTTTTTTTCCTGTCAAATTTTAATCATACTTTAAATAATTAAAAACTATTTCAGATCAGATTTGCTATCAATATTATCTTATGATTTTAATGACCTATGACTTTTACCGGTTCATACTTTAAATAATAAAAAATTTCTATGAAGATGATAGATGATGCATTGACTGGAATTTTATCAATGTTTTGTTCTTGTATTTGAGACATTCTTTTTCTATAAAGAAAATGTTACACTAAATTAACTCACAGGAAAAAAGGATTGAATATATAAAGAGGATAAATCACAATAATATAAACACAATACTCCATTCCTGATTGAATTCAATATGTTGCATTAGAACTTTATTTGAGAAATTTAAAATGAAAGGAAATATTAATAAATGTACTTATTAATAATAACTTAAAATAAAATATCTAAATTATAATAAATTTAAAAAGTATTTTCATATCTACCCCAAAAACACTATTGGTCCCTGAAATAGTGCCAAAATTGCCTTGGGTACTCCTTGGAGGTGTTTGTTTATTATTTAGTGTTGTGTGTGTGTTTGACTTTAAGGTCCCTAGAAACAGTGCCAGGGACCTATAAATAATTTCCTCTATTAATAAATGTACTTATTAATAATGACTTAAAATAAAATATCTAAATTATAATAAATTAAAAAAGTATTTTCATATCTACCCCAAAAATTGAAAATTATATGAAAGGGGAAATTATTTATAGGTCCCTGGTACTGTTTCCAGGGACTTTAAAGTCAAAGACACACACAACACTAAATAATAAACAAACACCTCCAAGAACCTCAAGACAATTTTGGCACTATTTTAGAAACCAATAGTGAATTAAGTATACAAGAAAACATTCCACAGACAGCATAAATATTTTTTTGGTGGTTTAACAACACTTTCCCTAAATCTGATATTAGAAAAATATTCTATAATATTTAGTAAAGGAGTCAAAATTCATTAAAAAGAAGAGAAACGAATCTACTCTACTCCAACAAACATGTCATAGTGTAGTTTATATAGTTGATGAATTTATGAGGATCTCATAAAATTGAACCTTAATATTAGTCTAATAGTTTAATTTAATAAATATGTTGTTGATGCAAGAAATCGGCTCGTCCTTTGGTTGAGCTCTTCAATTGAGGATAGGGAGATGATCAGCGATCAGCAAAGGCGATGTAGGGATAAACTCCTTTGACTGTCGCGATCAAATGATAAAGATGACCTGAAAGGGGGAAGTCCGGGATCTATCCTCAAAGTCTTAGATGATCAAGTCAGTCTGACGAGGTCAAGCAAAGAAAAAGAGAGAAATTTGATCTAGCAGCTAGAGAGAGAGGGGGAGAGAGTTCTTTGAGAGAGAGAAGAGTCCACTCCTTAGTGGAAGAAAGTCGAGGTCAAAGTCCTTCCATTTTCTCTCTCGCCATCCCTTTTATACCTTCGGGAGCCTGTAGGCCATTGGAGATGACTTGAACACCAAGCGCCAACTTGGTGTTAGCTCAAACGAAACTTTCTAGTGCCTTGGCGAAGTTTGCTCGAAGATTCCCTGGTGCCTTCTACAACTTTTCTTACCGTTACTCAACTTTGAGATCGTTGTGAACATTTCTCATCCCAGGTTGTTAGGATCATGCCACATATCTAGTGGAATTTTCCCTGTAAAATATGTGGTCACTAATTTTTATGACAGAAGTTCTAAAAAATATTTTCTTAAAAAATATAAATATTATATGCCATTAAAATAATGAAAAATGCTTCCCACCAAATCATTAGGTCATTTGTCTCGTCAGTGGTTACCAACAGGCACTTCTATGGAGGAGGTTAATGGCACCAAAAAAACAATAAATAATAATAATAATAATAATAATAATAATAATCAATATAAATAGTATTTTATTTTCGGTTTATTATACGCCATCATGAGCTCCACTATACTTGCCTTTGGATGTGTTAGTTTATGCCTTAGGATGCTCTTGCATGCTGTTTATTATCCTAAAAATAAAAAGAGGAGAATGAAAATTTATTTATATTTTTAAGAACAAATTAGCTGGTTATGCTCACTTAGCATTCTTCAAAATTACAAATTTAACAAATAATGTTTGGCATTCATCAAAAACTTCAAATACTATTGTGTCATAATAATGGTTTAATTTTTCTAAAATATAAAAAACTTGTGTCAAATAAGTTATATTTGGTTGCCCCACCTAAATTAAATTACTAAGACACTATTATATAAGCTAGGCCAACTAATAACCCTCTTGTCTTTGTGTGAAACTCACATTTAACCCAATCTAGTAAGTTTGTTAGGCAGGATTCTTATAAGCGTTCAATTGATCATGTTTTGATATCAATTATTTATACATTATTCATGTGATTTAAAGTATTTATAGCCCCTTGATACTTAATTTGTATTAATTCTCATTTACAAGGCATTGGAGAGCCTCTAGCATCAAAAGGAAGAAATTCGACATCATTTGAAGCGAAATAGGAATCAACTGCAGAAATCCTGAAAGAGCTGCAAAGATCAGAATTTTATTACAAGAGCTAAAGGGATCTAAATCAAATATAAACTGTTCATATTGAAGATCAACAAGTCAAGAATATTCAGTTAAAATTTCAAGTCAATCTGAGGTGATTTGGTTGTCCGATCGAGCGCTTGATGAAGACTGCGCAGACCTGGAGCTACAGTAAAAACAAGATTTACTGTTCATATGGCAAGTATACACCGTATGGGCTAGTACGCGCCCTTACAGGCACTATTAAACCTGTAAGACAACCCGTAAGGGGCGTATTTAGGTCCGATATTCACTGTTTTTTAGCCCAAACTCGACCAATACGGACCCAACACGTGGCATACACTTCTCTATCATTGTAAACCGTATAAATACATGATAAATTAGGGTTTTGGGGCATCTTTAGACCATCCTCTTTGGGGGCTACTCCTTGGGTCATCACCACCATCTCTCCCACACACCATAACTAGGGCATCAAGCTTCATCATCAAGGCTTCTTGGCTAGGTTTGGAGGAGAATTTATACACCAATAGTAGAGGGAACATCGGAGGGGAGTTAATTTGTTATTTTATCGATGTTTTCTCCTTTATTTGTATTAGATTTGTATTCCTCTTTCATGGGAAACTAATCTTTTAGGTATTTGGGCATTGTGGAACCCTTGGGTCTTTGTGTGAACTTTTATTTGCTTATTATGAATTTCTATGTTTAAATGAATGTTTCAATATTTTGAGAACCTATTGAATGTATTTTATGGTATTGATGCTTTACGTTGCGACAGCTCTAAGTGTCAATCTAGATCTATAGAAGGTGTAGACAATAATGCTCCCTCTATATACCCTAGATCTACTTCAATAGGTGGGAGTTGTGAACATGCCGAGAGATCGGGTGTTTAGGAGAGAGACTCTTTAAAATGAATTATTTCTCACAACTCTTCCAAGATTATGTGTTCCCTAGAACTACTCACTAGCGTAAATTAGTAACTCGTCTCGAAAGAGGGTGTGAAAAGGTTTTAGGAATTCTTAGTCCATAAACTAACATTCTTCAAATAGGAATCCATACAAATCATTATCCACAAGAACCCGAGGAGGATACCTTGCCCGGATACCCCTCCTCCTTATTGATTGCCCTTACGAATTCATTACATTCCATTATATCTTGTTTTCTAGAATTAGAATTTAGATTGGATTAAACCTTCACCAATCTTTGTTTTGACTAGATAATAGACGAATAGTTAGTACTAGTATCTCGGTCTTTGTGGGTTCGACATCCAACTTTTATAGTCCACTTTATTACTTGATACGACCTGTGCACTTGCGGTCTAAGCATTAGTCACATAACAATATGCACATCAGCTTCCACCCAAGAAAATAAAGTCCAAGGCCTAGACTTTCTTTCCATTCCTCGTGAGCCACTTATTTCCATTGGTCTACAGATCTTTCAAAGTTTATCGCGTGCCCTTCAATTCGAGCAAGATCCATTCAAAACCTTCCTAAGAGAGGTTTAGAGATCATGGCTAACAACAAACCCCATAAACCAACTTTTATAAAGAAGTTGATTAACACATTCCCTCTCATAAAAAGAGGTCGAGGGTTTGAATCGTGCTTGTAATGTGGCTTGTTGAATCGTGCTTGTAATGTGGCTTGTCTATATATATATCGTTATAGAAAACAAGCGAACCTTGTAACCCGGATATCACTCCATTTTTTATGGTAAAGCAAGAGAATAGCCTTAGCTTTATAGATACCGATACTTTGTAAAAATTTGGTAGGACATTCGACTTAGCTCCACCCATCAATGAGGGGAACTACAAAAGCTCCTACCAAAGAACTAGTCTTCATGGACTGACACCAAATCCTTTAATCTAGTCTCCTCTAGAGCATCAACCTTGACAACATATTTTTGATTTGCATCTCCTCCATCCATGCTTCCATCAAACCTGTGGGGTCTAAAAGAGACTCTTAAGGAAGAGGAAAATAATACCAACGGCCTCTTGGCCTATTGGTATTGGGTCCCTTGTATAGGGGTTCATTGGTTTGGACAAACTTATGTTCGAACCCCAACGACCACAAAGTGGGGGCACGCCCGCACGGGTGTCGCATTGTCCGCCCCTGACTTTCCTTCGAGGGGTGCTTGTCACCTTTGTGAAAAAAAAGAAAAAAGGAAGAGGAAAGTAATAGTTTGACATCCCATCCATAATGATATAGTGGTCGAAAGTTGTTGGGAACTTGAACTGAGACCATTCTAATGTTACACCATTACTCAAATAAAGAAGCTGTACATTGACTGTCCTATCCTTTACATCCGTTCAAAATAAACTCCTTTGATGAAGTTAATACCATACCAAAAGAAAGGGTATTGCTTAGTAGTAGCCCTTTATAAATCCCAACAAGGCCACCAAGTTGCGGTTCAAACCGTCGCGAAATGTGATTGGCATTTAGTGGCGGTTCAAACCGATGCGAAATGTTTTTGTGATGGTTTTTACGGTGTTTTCCAAACTGTCGCAAAATGCAAAGTCACCTCACGCCCATGACATTTTGTGGCGGTTTTGGTAACGGTTTCAAACGGCCGGAAATGGCATAATACAGATAGCAGCGGCACGAAATGCTCTCTCGATGCTAGATTTCATGTTAGTTTTTAACTGCCACTTAAAGCATTTCGCGGTGATTATAATCGCTAATCGTCGTTGAATGACATTAAAATTGCTTCGAATTGCTCTTTTTGTTGTAGTGAAGCAAATGCAATTCATGGTGTTGTACGTTGATCCCCAAAGAACCTTGGCCACCATATATATTGCGAAGAGGTAGGAATTACAAGACTTAATCTCCAAGGACCCAAGCCTCCAAAGTCAATAAGCCATGAATAACCCATCTAAGCAGTTTATAGAAAGAGATTAAATGAGTGGTGTTTCATGCAAAAACCATTCAACACTACCAAGGTGACAAGTATGCCTAAAAATGTGATTTGGGAACTCCCTTCTAAAGCACCTAAATAAGTGCATCAACTAATCCCATTGATCCAACCAGTGAAGATTAAATGGTAGATGGAACACTTATCCAAGTTCATTCTTAAACCAATCATCAATTCAAACTCATAAAGAAAGTATTTAAGAGATAATGCTTGGCATCAAAAGTACTTTTACTCGTAACTTATCCATCAAAAGGTCTTGTGGTCTTTAAACTAAAATTATGTGTTTTCCCTCTTTGAATTATTAATGAACCACATTCATTCAGGTGGTGTTTGGATATTGGGATATCCCTGATCGGATCGTAAGCTTATCCAACATTGTTTGGGCGTTTGGTTCCTCGGATGGAGTGGGATCCTCTCATCCCTCTAATTATTCATTTTAATTTTATTAAATAATATTAAAAATATTTCAATTAATGTAATTATATATTATATATTTTATATTAATTAGTTTATTAATTACATATTTAATCTTGTTAAATTTGAGTAATCATTGTAATTTTATAATTCAAAACAATGATTATATAAATTCTTTTTATAATTTAAAATATAATATTTTTGATGTATAATGTTATTATTTTAAAATTATTATTATCTATTAATCAATAATAACTATAATTAATTATATAATTTAAATAATTAATATTATATTATTTTTTAAATATTATAATTTAAATTAGAATATTTATAATTATATACAAATTTATCCTTGGTTTCAGTATGGTACACTACGGTCAGGTTTGCTCGGTCTAATTAAGTATCACCTTGATGTGCATACTAAACGTATTTACCGTGCGTCTCAACATTGATTGAAGACGTTATTTTTCTTTTATTTTATCAATTTTTATCTCTCTAAATAAACTGTATATAAAAAAATTTCTTTATTCTACTTTTTAACCAAATAATCAACTATGTACACTTTCATCCATGGATATCCCATCCGACCACCTAGAACATTTTTATTTTTTTCATGATGATATAAATGTCATGTCAACAACTTGGGAATATTTCAATCCATTTTCTATCATTTAGTATCTGTTATAATAATTGGAATAATGTTAGCGTTTCTCACCGACCTTAGCAATTCTTACAACTTCGATATAACTAAGGGCTTGTTAGGATTAATTTCTGAAAAGTCGAAAAACGTTTTTTTTTTATAACTATTTTTGGAAACAAAAAAACATATTTGTGTTGGCTTTCTAGAGAAAAGAAAGATGTAAAAAAAAAAACTAAAAAACTAAAAAACAGCTTTTCTTAGAAATTAGTGATTTGTAGCTTCTAAACAAAACTGTTCTAAAGAAGCTGTTTTGAAAAGTACCAATTACTAAAATATCCTTTTTAAGCTTTTTGAAAGTTAATTTGGAAAATGTCAATTACCAAATTATTATTATTATTATTATTATTATAAAAATATTTATGAATTAATATATCCAAACACAAAAATAACTTAATTTACTTTTAGAAGCACTTTTTCAAATTTTTTTATCAAATTTAAAAAAACTTTTTTTTCGTAAGCCAATCCAAATGGAGCCTAAAGTAGTTGGGATAGAGAAAAGAAAAAAAATCATTTAAATCTCATTTAAAGTCTTATACGGTTAAAATCATCTAATCTGCCACACTTTGAACCCAACATTTAAGATTGAATTACATCGGCCACATGCATGAGGATGAATTTACTATATTTATACAAGACCTCAAATCTGATTATGAATTTTATATATATATATATATATATATATATATATATATTATATTTATTATTATCTATTCTACTCCTATAGGCCAATTGTTGATTTGTTGGTAGTCTATTTCAAAGTGTGTGGACCAAATTACCCTCAATTAGTTTTCATAATTCTAATAATATCCCAAGCCTTTTAAATGTAACTTAAATGTCCTATTAAATTTAATATATTTATGTTATCATTTAATTTATGTTTTATCATATAACCTTATTTAAATTTCATTAATTCTCATAAGATTTAAAATTATCTATTTATTTCCTATATGCCAATTGTTGGTAGTCTATATCAATGTGTGTGGACTAAATTACCCTTAATAAGTTTTTAATGTGTGGACCAAATTACCCTTGATGAGTTATCATAATTCTAATAATATCCCAAGTCTATTAAATGTATCTTAAATTTATTATAAAATATTTATGTATTTAATCTATTATTTAATATTTACATATTATTTATTATGGAAATATAAAAGTATTTTTAAGTAGGCTATTTTATAAGTTTTTTTATATACATGCCAAAATATCCTCCATCAATTCAATTTATAATAATTATATTTTTTAGTTACTGTTTTTACAACTCTTTGGATGTACGTTGCATTATATTAGATTTACATTTTTAAATATATTTTTTAATTAATACTTATTTTTTCATGAGAATAGATATTAAATTAAAAAATGTTGATTACTACTAAAATAAGTTTATTAATTGAATATGAATGGTTGGACTTATATTCATAGGTTCATTATATTTAAATCTATTTTAATTTATATTGTTTATTTTATTAGTGGGTTGAATGAGAAATTTATTAGATCTTTATTCATTTAAAACATTATTCAATTTATCTTCAAAAGAAAAGAGGGAGGTGAAGAGTTCATATGGTTTTCATTAAACCCCAAATTTAAAACATATTAAGATTAGACTTCCAACCTTCCACTTATTAGTTGATAACCATTCTCTTTGAGGCCACGTCTCTTCCCCTTCAATGGTGAAACCCTCACATCTACCATATGATGACACCTCTAGCCACCTTTCATTTTCCTCCCTCTTCTTCAACTATGCAAAGCTATGAAGGAAATGATGAGGGTCTGCAATATGCCCATTAGAGATCTAAGTTCACCATTCACCATTGATACACTGTAAATTCTTCAAAATCAATCAAGAGGTAGCTTTTTGGATAATAATGGATGACTTTTGATCGATAGGGAAATTTTAGTTAATTGTTTTATCTTTGCATATCTTTTTAATTTTAATGCTTTGATTTGTTATTTAATATTATTCTATTACTTGTTATTATGAAATATGATGAACTTTTTGTATTGTTTTCATGTCTTTGTGGTGTTGGGTTTATCTTTATCAAACAACATTTTTAGCAGTTTGCATAAAGTAGATATAACATTCAAGCATTACAAGCACACAATCACATGCTCTATTATTACAAGGTTGTGTAAATTTATGAAGATGGAAGAGAGTCAAGAGACGATGCCCTAAATCTTGGAATCATCTATGCATATTTCTAAAAACAAGAAGCTTTATTTGTGTGAATTTATACTAACATACCCCTTATACCTTATTTATTTTTAATTTTTATTCAAAACTAATAATTCTTAAAAAATTTCCATTAGACCTCATTTTTTCTTTGCTTTGCTTTTATAAATCTTTCAACAATGTGTCATCTATGGATAACAAATCCTGTATAGCCAAGACGGAAGGGACTCATGGGGCACCTGAACTCAGAAGGGCATAACATCCAAATGTAACTGATTAGATCCAAAGAGGATCCACTACCATGTATCTTTTTTATGAACTCTTATAAATAAAGGAATGTGGTTTATCCACTTTATCAAAAAAAAAAAAAAAATCTTGTATAGGAATTTTTTTTTTTGCTATATTGTTCATTGTTCAACTTGTATTTTAATTTACATATCATTTATTTAAAATATGTATAACTTATATTCATAGCCGTAGCAGCTAATCTTTGTCTTGGAATATCAATTTTGTATTCCTTTTGTAAGAAAATTGATATTCAAGTGATGCTTGTAGTTATAGTGAATATGATGAGAAGAATTATATATATTGCTCTTTGATTCTTTGGGAAGTAATGTGGGAACCAAATTCTTCATGGAGTCGATACTAATTCATAAAAAAGATTATTTCTCTTAATTTGTTAATTTATTGGTTTACAAAAATATTGAATTTCAATACTTGTTTGTTGAACTTATTGTTGTTATATTGCCTACAATTGAATATTATCCTATATATATATATATATATATATATATATATATATATATATATATATATATATCAAAAAAATTTTTTGAGGTTGATCTTATAATTGATTTATGTTACCATGTATATTATTTAGAGGTTGATCTTGAAATCCCAAGTTCTAGACTCTTTCCTCTTTTTTGCTTATAATTGATTTATGTACCATATACACTATTTGGAGGTTGATCATGAAATCCCGTGCATTCTAAATATATTGAATAACTTTTATTGATTTTGTTGTCTTTTAGTTTCGTGGTTTACATTACTTGTGTAAAGCATGTATCTTAGATTCGGATCTTTTCTTCTTTGTTTTGTTGGAGAAGGAGGAGCAAATTTAAGGTTTCTTATCCCAATTATTCAACTCTTTTATGATGTTTCATGTTGTAGCGACATATGTTATTTTATTTTGTAGGCTATAAAATGCTTTCGATGCTCTGTCTTGAAACCAAGCAGGAATACTGTTACACTTGCCTTACCTCCACAAAATCCAAGGTCTTATGTATTAGGAGTTTTTACAGGCCAAATCGGACACTTGAGGTTCAGGTCTCACGGATTTTCAAAAGGTAAGTTTCTTTCATATTTTTTGTTGTAGTTGTAACTGTGGCATTTCATGATATCACTCTTTTCTTCTTTTCACATTTTTTTTTTAATTTGTAAAATATATGAAGTTATGGATACATTAGTTTTAGTTAGTTTTATTTGATACTAAATTGAAGAATGATTAGCCAATTAAAATATTACTTCTTTGGCATGATGAATATTACTCTATTGTTTCTTAGGTGTTCAAGCCAAGACCTTTAGTTGATTCGCCATTTCATCTGCTTTGTTGATGAATGAACCTTAGTGGGTTGGGTTGATTGTAAAGCAAATGAATTACTCTCTCAAAGGTGCAATCTTACACATAGATCCAATCCCAAAATTGATGATTGAGATAGAGGACTATGTACATGAGTGTGATGGAGCGGATACAACAAATAACTGAGAACATTGCATTGAAGAATGTTTCATCAATTAGCATTGAAAAGTCTAAGCAGTTACTGCTTGAAAATGGTAAAAGAGCTGTGCTAGATTGGGCAAGTGAGATAACTACTATCTTGTGGTTTCCTGACCTTGATATAGATGACAGGATGACAAGAGGAACATCAGCAAGTTCAATAATTATTTTTTATTTGTATTGTTGATAATATAATGACTTTATGGTTGTGTAGATGCAGTTTATATTTGATTTTTGTTTCATGCTTAGTGTATCCATAGAGACAAAGTGTGGTGGATGGGATCAGGACAATTGCTCTAAAGCTTGTATTTGGAGCATTCCACAACCAGATATTTGAGAGGTTTGTCTTCTTTGGCTCAAATTATGGACCTTGTTTTTAACATTCTATTGCTCGTTGAAAAATGATTTCGGACAACCTTATATCTGCTCCACAAGACCATTGCAGTCCATTTCAATAATCCTTTGCATGTTAGCACATGTGTTGTAGATAAATCTAATGATGGCAATTTGCTTTTACAGGTATGCTTCTTTCATATTAATATTCCTAAAATTTTACAGGTATGCTTTTTTGCCCTCGAACCTTCCTTTGGCATGAATCTTTTTTGACATGCACAAGTATCCCTTTTTGTATCGTTAAGCAACAAGCATGAAACACTCACACGCACACACATGTACACCTTCCATATTAGTCATCTATTTGATACATTGAAAATCTGTAAGTGATATTTGCATGTTGTCAATATCATATAACTTGGGAGTATGCTCTGATTTCTTTTTTCCTACTTACTGCATTGATGTGGATTCACTTCACCTTATCATGCGTAGGGGATAATGCACTCACAAGTGAAGGCTTCTATACACATATATGATGTGTGGATGGATCTTCACGATGGATTTGTACATCTTTGGAAAAGGTGATGGAAGGTCGATCTCAAGTTTCTTTCCAGTTGTCATCTCTCCTTCTAGGGAAACAATCTTGTTCAGCATCCGATTGGGAGGATGACCAATGAAGGTAAGCAATTATATTTCATTTAAAGTTCATGGAGTACATAAACTAATTTTTTTCTTCATCTAATATGGACTTCTAACTTTTTTGCGTCTTAGATGTGGGTGGGAATGTGCCAACTAAAGGTATATTAATATCAGATATGGAGTCTGGTGACAGAAATGTTGGAGCACATACACCTATATCAGCAAATCTTGGAGTTGAGGGAGAATTTACTCATCAAGAGCACACTTATCTTACAACGACCTGTACTCGATCTATGCCTTGCAGTTGGTTTTCTCCCATTTTCTTCAGATTGCTTAAGAGTTGGACAACCGTGAGTATGCAGTGGAGCATTGTAAGATTAAAGGATCTTGTAGAAAGACCACGGTCCCCGCTCAATGTAAGTTTATCAAATTGCCTTTTTGTAAAATTTAAATATCTTAAAATGCTTGCAAATTTATATATGATTGTCTTAAATATTGGATGTGTCTTAGGCTTTTCACTTACTATTTTAGAATGTTTAAAAATACTTGAATTCATCTTAATTGAAGAATGATATGTTTTTGTGTGTGGACAATATTGTTTTGATCATTGATTCTTTTGGGTGGTTGCACGATGAACTCATATGAAATAAATGTGAATAAGCTGGATGATTGCAGGGAGGAAACGTGGCCATGTATTTTTGTCCACAATGCAAGGTTAGTTGTCTGTTTAATATCTGTATTTCTTGATGTGTGTTGATATATACACGTGTGTATGTTGTGTGAGTTTTCATAAATTTTGCAAGGTCACGGGTAGTGATTACAGTCACTTGTATGTCATTGATATATGGATATGTCTGATCACCCCAACTTGGCCTGTCTGATATGGATGATGTACATATAAGTTGTAATCCAAAAAGGCCACAATTGGTTTGCATGCTCCCTCCCACTCTTAGCTCTTCATTTTGTGTGCCAGCAACATGATTTTACTAATTTTTGCTACCTTGCCCACACATTATTTGTAGTTCCTCTTGCTTCACTTTTTTTTTTAATTATAACAATAGAAAGAATGAATTGATTATGTTTATCACCTTTTGCATTCAATTCCTTTGTATTATTAATATTAAGAAGTATACCTGACTCTCAAATCATTTGTGTATAATGATCTTGTTGGATATACTATATATAATTTTTGATATGTGTTTTTTATATATCACTATATTTTATTATATATATATATATATATACATAAAAACAATATATATAAGCCAATGTTAATGAAAAAAGGGATAAACTATAAAATATAATGTAAATACAATAAATTTAAATTTAAAAAAATACCAAACAACTCAACATATACATGTACAGCATCGCATTTTACTAGTACTCCTATAAGGGGATTGTTGGTCCAATATTTCAATATATGTGGACCAAATTATCCTCAATAATTTATCATAATTCTAATAATATCCCAAATCTATTAAATATATCTTAAATGTCCTATTAAATATATATTAAATTTAATTTAGTATAAAATGTTAATGCGAATTCCGGGAAGATCCCTTGAATCCAGTTAACACTTGAATTTATAGGGGTTTTTGGGGGAAAAAGACTCAAGAAAGTCAAAAAAGAGAGAGAATCAGGAAGACAAACACCAAGGTTTTAATGTGGAAACCCCCATAAATCGGAGAAAAACCACGGGTCTTCATGCTTGGAGGAAGAATTTCACTATTGGCGATTCTTTACAAGGGAGAGGGAGAGAGAGTGAATGTACAAGGAATCAAGTCTTCTTTACAAGTGTGTGGTCTTAGCTATTTATAGGCCTTGGTCACGCATTCCTCGGTTCTTCAGTTCGCTCATTGCTCCTTCTAGAAGGGTTCAGAGCTCCTCGAAAATCCCTTTTGTTGCGGAGTGCTTCAGAATGCAGGTGAGGCTTTGTGTTCTAAGTGGAGGTTTTCCTCTCGGAACCGAGGGGCGCTCGCTCTTCAGATCCAAGGAGAGAGAGTCTTGTGATTTTCCGAGGGGATGCTCACGAGGGCGTGGGGTCGAGCCCGTTTTAGTGATCCGAGGGGGTACAAACCGGAGGTGAGGATGGATTGACTTGATGAAGACCGAAGGCACAGGGTCTCCTATCATAAAATATTAAATTTAATTTATTATAAAATATTTATGTATTTTATTCTATTATTTAAATTTTATATATTGTTCATATTTTATAAATTTTTTGATGTACATGCCAAAATATCCTCTATCAATTAAATTTATAATAATTTATATACTTTTAGTAATTATTTTTACAAGTCTTTGGATGTAAGATGCATTATATTAGAGTTATATTAAATTGATTTCTTTTGGCATGTATAAGAGATATAGTCTTTAACATATTTTATATAATTAATTTTAAATATTTTTTATTAATTATTAAATTTTCATGATAATAGATATTAAATTAAGAAAATGTTGATTACTCCTAAAATGAGTTTATTAATGGAATATGAATGATTGGGCTTAAATTGATAGTTTCATTATTTAAATCTATATTAATTTATTATCTATTTTATTAGTGCGTTGAGTTGAATGAGAAATTTATTATACTTTTACTCATTTAAAATATAAATTGATCTATTTTTCTTCAAAAGAAAAGAGGGAGGTGAAGAGTTACATGTCTTGATTAAGCCCCCAAATATAACATATTGTTCATACTTTGAAACGTAAAAGTATTTTTGATGTACATGACAAAATACCCTCTATCAATTCAATTTATAATAATTATATATTTTTAGTTAATGTTTTTACAAGTCTTTGGATGTATGTTTACATTATATTAGATTTACATTAAATTGATTTTTTGGTCTGTATGTGAGATGTCCTCTTTAACATATTTTATTTGTTTAATTTTTAAATATTTTTTTTATTAATTATTGATTTTCATGATAATAGGTATTAAATTAAAAAAAATGCTGACTAATACTAAAATGAGTTTATTAATGGAATATGAATGGTTGGACTTATATTCATATAGTGTCTTATATTGATTGTGTCATTATATTTAAATCAATATTAATTTATTGTTTATTTTATAAGTGGGTTGAATAAGAAATTTATTAGACTTTTACTCATTTAAAACATAAATCGATTCATTTCTCTTCAAAAGAAAAGAGGGAGGTGAAGAATTCCACAATGTATATGGTCTTGATTAACCCCCCAAATTTAAAGCATGTTAAGTAACATGATTAGAATTCCAACATTTTGGTAACCAACCTCGTTGAGTCCACTTCTCCTCCCTTTCAATGGTGAAACCCTCATATCTGCCATAAAATGACTTCTCTAGCCACCTTCCATTTTCCTCCTCTTCTTCAACTATGTAAGCCATGAAGAAATGTCTGAGGGCTTCCCTCTTAACGCGACCTTTATTCGTTCACATTTGGCACCTGTGAAGTTTTCAAAATCAATCAAGAGGTAGTTTTCTGGATGATAATGAATGACTTTCATACTCCATAGGGATATTTTAATTAATTGTTTTACCTTTGCATATCTTTTGAATTTTAATGCTCGGATTTGTTATTTAATATTATTCTATTGCTTCTTATTATGAAATATGATGAACTTTTTGTATTGTTTTCGCGTCTTTGTGGTGTTGGGTTTAACTTTATCCAACAACATTTTGAGTAGTTTGTAGATGGCTCTTAAACTATGAAGATAGAATTCAAGCATTACAAGCATTACAAGGTCGTGCAAATTTATGAAGATGGCTCTCAAACTACTATGACTAGAAGAGATGATGTCCTATATCTTGGAATAATGTATGCATATCTCTAAAAACAACAAGATTTATTTGTGTGAATTTATACTAACATATTCCTTTTCCCTTAATTTATTTTTAATTTTTATTCAAAACTAATCAATCTTAAAAATTTTGTATTAGAACTCATTTTTTCTATGGTTTGCTTTTATAAATCTTTCAACAATGTGTCATATATGGATAACATGTCTTGCATAGGATTTTTTTTTTGCTAGATTGTTGCATATTATTTATTTAAAATATGTATAACTTATATACGTAGTTGCTAATCTTTGTATTGGAATATCATTTTTGTATTTCTTTTGTAAAAAAATTATATTCAATTGATGCTCATAGTTATAGTGAATATGATGGGAAGAATTATATTGCTCTTTGATTCTTGGGGAAGTGATGGGGAACCAAATGTTTCATGCCGTCGATCCTAATTCACAAAAGATTAATTCTCTTTTGTATATTGGTTTACAAAAATATTAAATTTTGATACTTGTTTGTTGAACTTATTATTTTTATATTGCCTATAATTGAATATTATCCTAAATATTTTATCTATAATAGGTCATTAAATGAATTACTATCTTATTGTGTTTTTTTCCTCAATATGCATAATTTTCATAGAAGTTCTCCTTATATTGTTTAGATTTGCTTGAGACTTAGCTTCTAACATTGCTCTTATCATTTTGTGTTCTTTAGTCATTATGTGCAACATCTATTATTATTTTGTTTCAAATAAAGCATGTATGAAGCAATTCATTATTCTTCATATAAGTAAAAAAAACCCTTAATTTATCTATTAATAATAGTCATTTTTTAATTATAGAGTTTTCTACTTTTTCCACTTTGATTTTTATTTAATATATTTGAAAAAACATATTAAACTAACAATAAAATTCAGATTTTATTAAAAATAAAAATTATCGAAACAAATTTATTATGTACTTTAATGATATTATATTTCATTAATTGGACTTTTAAAAAAATAGATTTGGTACAACACCAAATAATGTAATAATTTTATTTTAATTAATATTAAAATATTTATGTAACTAATATTTACTTGCACAGCACGTACATGATACTAGTATATATATATATATATATATATATCATTTCATTTACAAATTAGATTAACCAACATCTAAGATGTATGTACAAGTATTTATGATAAATATGAAAAGAGACTTTATAAAGAGGCATGCCTAATTTTAAACATTTTTAAATTATCTTTTTTAGAGTGTCCATAAAATTTAAAAGCCTAGGGTGTATAGGCAAAGAGGTTCAAGAGTCATAGATATATATGATTGACTTCTAGAACACTAATACCATCCTAGCTATGGCCCATCTCTCTCTTTCAATTCAATCTCGTGATGCTCATGAACATGAGAAACTTCTGCATAGGATTTCAAGTCGTTATAGCACTTTTATCACCTAAAAAGAACAACATGTGGAGAAAATTTATTTGTCATTATTATGTTGACCATTTCAATCTTTTCCGGTGAGGAGGTCTCAAGCAAAACAAAACTTGTAAATTCAGCAGAAATTAGTATCATCATATTCCATTTCCTCTCAATCTTTTACTTTTCAATTTGGTTGGAAACAATGATTATTGACTTGGACATGAAAAGAAAAGATTGGCTTGTGTTGTTATTCTTATCCATGAAATATAATTTAATAAAATCATAATATTTCCATATGATTTTTATAAGGTTGTTAATGTTGGAAAATAATTAACATCAGCATAAACATCAGCCAATCAGTTCCTAACTATCACCGATCAAGTAATTAGTATTGTGTATATTATGAAATAAAAAACATTCAAGATTTAGAATTGTCAAGTCTAGGTAGGGCATGTAAAGCACTGCCCTAAAAACCGATTTCGTCTCTTTTGTACAAAGATTCCGGCAAACACTGGCCAGTAGGGTACTCCTAACTCTCGGCGTCGACAATCTCCTCTCGTAGCATGTCTCCGGCATGAGCAACCCAAGTATCGCCTAGAGGAACTCAACAACGAGAGATGGTGATGATGCAAAGAGAAAAAGAGCTCAAAAAATCAAAGAAGAAGAATAAAGTTTTTCAAATCTTAACTTCTAGGGTTTTGAGAGGGGTTTTATAACTCTGATATGGTCCAATGGTCAGAAACAAAATCCGTCAGGCTAGATCCAATGACTAGAAGTAAATGGAGTAAGTAAATAAAAAAAGGGAAAGGAAAGGAAAACAAAGGCCTCACGGGAGGACAACCCACACTAAGTCGCCCTCATCGAACAGCACCTGACGTTGCCGTTTGTCGGCATTCATCTTGTACTTGGTATTACTCTCATGAATAGCTAACTTGACCTACTCATGAATAACTCGAAGATGCTCACCCATCTCGTCAGTCGGGGGTGAACACGCCCAATTCATGTGATGGGGTCAAATCAAGTACTCCTGATGGGTTCTGACCATAAACAACCTCGAATATGCTCAAGTTGGTAGTCCGATTCTTCGATCTACTGTAGGCAAATTCGGCTTGAGGTAGTGCCATATCCCATTGCTTCGGCTTAGTTCCAGCCAAACACTTCAGTAGGTTGCCCAAACTCCAGTTCACCACTTAAGTCTGGCCATCTGTTTGGGGGTGGTATGCACTGCTAAAGTTCAATTGCGTCCCCAACTTCCCCCACAAGCTTTTCCAGAATAGGCTGACGAACTTGGTGTCGTGATCAGATGTGATAGAGTGAGGGATACCATGCAAGCGGAAAACCTCTCGAAAGTAGAGATGTGCGATGCGGATTGTATCCATAGCTTTCCAACAGGCTACAAAATGGACCATTTTGGAAAATCTGTCAACCACCACCATGATAGAATCTGAGGCCCGCTGGGTACGAGGAAGGCCCAGAAAAAAATCCATACTGATGTCAAGCCAAGGGGCTTCAGGGACTGGCAAGAGAGTGTACAGGCCTGTATTGGTGAGAACTCCTTTGGCCCGCTGGCACATAAAGCAGCGCTCCACAAAGTGAGCCACGTCGCTAGACAGCTTCGGCCAATAAGAATCTACAGCTATGAGGGTGTAGGTCTTATCACAACCGAAGTGCCCCTCATTATGGAGTTCGCTCATGATCTGCTGCCGCAATGAATAGTCAGGATGCACAGTTACAGACCACGAAACAGGTAACCGTTATGCAAAATAAAACGTGACGATGCCCATCGGTTACTTCTTGAAGGATCCACTCGAAGGAAGGATCATCCGCATACATATCCGTGAAGGCTTCAAACCCTGCAACTTTTGTGCTCATTGTGGTGAGAAGAGAACTGCGGCGGCTTAAAGCATCTGCTATACGGTTGAGACTTCATGCTTAATGCTTCAAGGTAAAGGTGAACTCCTGCAAGTACGCCACCTACTTAGCGTGGCGCCTGCTCATTTTGTGTTGGCCATTGATGTACTTCAGGGCCTCATGATCGGTGAACAAGATAAACTCCTTCTGTATGAGGTAGTGGCGCCAATGCTTCAGCGACTAAACTATAGCATAAAACTCCAAGTTATAAGTAGAGTAGTTCTTCTTCGACCCTGACAGCTTCTCGTTGAAGAAAGCTACCGGTCATCCTGACTGTCTCTGATACCAATTGATGTCGGGCAGGATAGCGATTATCCAATGGGATAGCTGGATCCAACGACCGCATGGAAGAATAAACGAAGAACCAAAAGAACCAAGGAAAATACTTTTATTCAAAACTCAATAATGAAAAATCAACCCAAAGCCGGGTTAAATAGCTTTCAAAGACTAACTTAGAAACCCTATCATCTTATTTATATTGCCAAAATTGGAAAATTATTATTTAAAACTAAAACTTAGCTAAATTTAAAACTCTAAACAAATCAAATAACTCCTAAAAATCCGAGATCAAATCGGATTCAAATCTTATCCTAATTATATAAATAATTTAATACTATAAATAGCAAAAATATCTAAATAGTGATATGGAGAAAAACAACAGAATTTGAATTCGAAGATGGTGCCCACTGAGTCGATCTGGGGGACCACGGGGTGTGCGCCAAAACGAGCTTTCCGGATTGGGTTCGAACACGTGATTCCAATATCTGTAGCCAAAGTTATGACCAAAATACAGAACCACCCCCAAAAATGCTCCAATCACGGAATTGGCTTGATTACTTTCAGCCTTTTCGTTGATTTGCCAACTTGGCACCAACTAACCCGAGCCTTTTGCATCAGTCACCTAGGGTTGGAAAGCACTCATCCTCGAGTTCAAAACAACGTCTTTAGGATCGTCTGAAGTCTTCAAGGTTGGTCCAATCTTCTTCTCGTAATCGTCATAGATAGGTGAGATCTCCTCCTCGTAATCTTTATAGATGGGCGAGATCTCCTCCTCGTAATTGTCATAGATGGGTGAGATCTCCTCCTTATCATCATCTTATATGAGCGAGATCTCCTTGTAATCATCATAGATGGGCAAGGTCACCTCATCCTTATCATCATCGTAGATAGGTTGGCCAAACCTCTGACCACTATTATCATGGTGATGGACTTCCTTAGCCAGAACATGCCTACGACAACCATGATCAAAATTGATCGCCGCCAGATGCCTTGATAACTTCATGACTTGCCTCTGCAAATCATTAATCATCAAGCATTAGGTTAACTCCACGACTTGCTTCTTTAGATCATCATTCATCGCCTCCAGGGCACTCCGATCACAGTACTGGACTTCCTCAGTCGGAACCTATCCACCATGTTGACCACGGCCACCATGACCTCCAGCTATTGACGCCGATTCCACAGGAAGAAGATGAGCTCTCTGATACCAATTGACGCTGGGCAGTGTAGTGATTAACCTGCGAGCGGTGGTAACCAGGGGGATTGACAAAAGAACAAGAAAGGGGAAGACAAACAGAGAAGAAAGTCTCTGAAACTTCAAAGAAAAAATATTATTCAATAATCAATGAATAAAATTCAACCCATAAGCCGGGTTTAAATAGCTTGAAAAAAACTAACCTAGATAACCTAGAAAACCTATTTATCTTCTTATCCAAATTTACCCAAATCGGCAAATTTTGGTTCAAAAGAAAAACTTATCTAATTCTAAAATAACTAAACAAATCAGATAACTCCTAAAAATCTGAGTTCAAATCAGATTCATATCCTATCCTAAATTAGCATACGAAGTATTACCAAAAATGAAAAAAAACACCGAAAAACGAAGAAACGACGGGGAAAATAGTGAAATTTGAGGATGAAGGAAAGGTCCATCAAGCAAGGCTGATGGACTTCTCATGCGCGTTGAGACAAACATTACGAGTTGGGGTTGAGCGCACGAATCCGATGCCTGTAGCCAAAGTTATGGCCAAAATACCAAAACGTGTCCAAAGTGCTCCCCAATTCTGAACTTGGCTCGATCACCTTCCGCCTTTACGTCGTTCCACCAAGTCATGGTATGCCAAAGCTCTTATGGTGTAATCAGATAGTTCAACATCGTCTAACTCGGGCTCTCCTGCATCAGGGGACCACACACCACTGGCCGCGATTGTGTGCGAGCGAGCTGCGTGCATGTGTGTAACATGGCCAAACCCACTGTTCAAGCTTGAAAAAGTGAGCGTGGACATGGGGATATAAAAGAACACTCCACTTTTAGTCCCTATCCGACTTGGGACTAAAGGTTGGATGTATGAATAGTAAAATGATTATGAGGGTATTAAAATGAGTGGGCTAGACCTTGGGCCCAACCACTCTATTTCTAACAACCCTCACCACGCTCACTGTCACGCCCCGGCCCCAAAAAGTCCCCGGCCTCGGGCGCGTGAGCAGACCGGCCGTACCTAAGCGGAGATGAGCCCCGCTCGGGCACAAGGTCTAAGTGACCACAAAGCAACACAAGTGCAGCGGAATAATAATAATAGGTCAGATGACATAAATCAGAGTATAATATCAGCGGAAGATAAGCACCTAGGGTACAGGCACCCTAATAGTCAAATACAAGTCTGACCCTATACGGGTTCAATACATAGTATTCTCTCACACAAGATCGAACATCAGAGGTTGCCAACCTCAATCACAATCCCGGCTCCCACGCACGGCTCTATCAGCTCAGCTCAGCTATCCCTCGGGATCTGAAAAGAGATGAAATCAAGTGTATGAGCTTTCGGATGGAAAGCCCAGTAAGCACCTCGCAAGGTGGGTAAGCAAGTCATGAAGATCAAGAGATAAGCAAAAATAGCAAATCAAGAAACATGACTAAATAAGCACATGGGGCTACACCCCGCACAACCAACCATCTAGGAGACCCCGAGACAAACAATGAAAGGGCTCCTAATGTCAACTACGGCCTCAACGCCTGAAAGATCATCCAACAGAAGAACTCTCAAAGTATCCCCGATTGACCATCGGCTCTGGGATCGTCCCGTGGTCAGGAATTCGGCAGCGCTACCCTTCTACATATCGACACGACCAGTGTATCGTCCCACTGGCAAGGCTGGATCGACAGAGTATCGTCCCCCTGTCAGGGATGACAGAACGCCAGGGTGTCCTCGGCCCTAGACGCTCCAAGTTGGAGCACCCACACTCCACTGATCCGGGCGGAAAGTAGTACGAAACACACATTCAACAGATGCCAACAACCAACATACCAATGCACATAAATATGGAAACAATAATCCAATGAAGTCATCAAACGGACATGTGCATATCATCAAGCGATAATAGAGGAATACCAACTAGATAAGCATATTAGATCTCATCATCAACAAGAAAGGGAACATGATAAGTAATAGCACTTGCGTGCGCAAACATGAATATCTAAGGAATATCGAGTAATGCCAATAAAGCCCATGTTCGGGCGGGAACTAGGCAAAGGTACTTACTAAAAGACACAGTAGCAAATCCAATAAACACTCCGTAGAGTGGGTACTAGGCAGAGGTAACTTACATCTATTCGCAATTCAAGCTCCACTCAGCTACAACCTCCTCTCGACGCGTCTCCTTCGCCTGTAGAGATCTGATAAACGAACAAGACCTCATTACATATGCATTGAAATACCCTAATTATGCATTTGCCAAAATATCGGCTTCTTAATTCATAACCGGCGAGTTGAGGACTTACAACCCCTGCCCGCATCATTTTTATTAGTTTAATTATATCCCCGAACTATCGGGACAATCGGAATCAAATTCCGAGTCGTTTGGAGAACATTTGAATTAATAGTTCACTCTATGTTGGTTGCTACAGTAACTATATAAAACTTGGACTCGAAACTTCAAATCGAAGTTCCAAATCTTCACCGTTCCTTCCAAAACTTCTAATACATCACATCTCCAACATTATCTTTCATTTCCCCCAGATTTGTGCTCATTATCAACTCTATAGGCCCCATAATAAAATGAACAAAACCAATGTTCTGCAGATACTACAGTAATTCCTGCATTTCTTCACTTAAGCTTCTAATCAAACTTTAGCCCTATCATTCTTTATATTACCTGTTCTTATACCCACTTTCTATATAACTTACTCCGTACATGATTAACCTTAGTAAAAAAAAACCTTGTATCTCTCAAGTTTGTAACCAAAATGGCCCATTTCCAAATAACTTCAAATAATGCTTATTACTTCCATTCATGGACAGTGGGACATGGCTCATTGGCTTTCCTTAATTCAACTAGTCATGTAATGGGTCTATATTACTTCCTTTCACTGATCCAACTCACCACTAATAATTACATCTAAATTCATACATACACACAAAATCCATGCCACCATCCTCTCACTTCTCATGATTATAATTATCCTCTACTATTAAGATTCAAGAACACCTCAAACAATCACATACCATCATGAGAACAACATCTCAAAGCCATCAGAGAACTAATAATAATCCTGGTTCTCAAAAATAAGGAAGAAGACACTATAGGATGAATAGTGACTTCATAAATAGTAAAACTCCTCAAAGCACTATTACCCTCTATTCTATTCCACAGGAAGCATTAGAACTCTCACCAACGCCTCAAATAACAATAGAGCATGCACACCATGCCCAATCTCTGAACCTTTTACAATCCTTTAAAGAAGCTATACACACTAAGATATCTATTCTTAATCATTCACAAGTGTCATCACCAAATTCATAATCACTATCACAATTCTTTAATCACAAGAACCCTTACAAATTCCTTTTCCAGTTCCAACCTATGCCCGCCACCACCACTCACTTAACATTATCATATGATCCTTTTTGCATTCAAACGCGAGGCAGAGATCCGGTTCAAGGTGGCCCACCTGGCCTCGGTGGTGGCTTACTACGGCTTCTCTAGTGTGCTCCTCCGTGGCCTTGCCGCTGCGTCGGCTGTTGCTCGCACGACTCGGTAGTGACTCGTGGATGTTAACAGGAGTAGTAGAAGAGGCTCAGTGGCGCCCCTGAAGGTGGGAGACAGCACCTCTTTAAACACCGAAGGAGAGCTAGCGGGGTGGGCTCGAGATATCAGGAGCGATGAGACCACTCCTTCTGCAGCGCCCTGATGAAATCCGGCTACATTCAGCCCGCTAGACGTACGGTGTTATCCTCATCCGATTCGGGGTCAGGAGTTGCAGGCACGGAGAACGCGCGCCAGCTTGCTGCCTCGGGTTCAAATGCACAATAGATGAACGGTGGATGGTCCTTCCACGCAGCGAGCGCATGCAGTGAATCTGTTTCACTTTACGTTCAGCCATTTATTCTCACTCCCTTGACTGAAGGATAAAGCACATGGAGTTTCTTTTTTTTTTCTAACTAGTTTCCCATTCATGATCAGCCTTCCATTCATTTATCTAGCTAGAGAGAGGGGAAGAGAGAGAGAGAGAGAGAGAGAGAGAGAGAGGAATGAATATCCAAAAGCATGGATGGTTAATTAAATCAAAGGATTCTAGAAGCTCCAAGGCAACAAATAGAAAGTTTAAGACTCCATCTTAATTATCTTGCTCACAATACACTCATCCATCAAGTCACTCCATCACATCGTTGCTTTATTGCATTTCTTTAACATCCTATAGCTCACGCATTATTTCCCAACCGACCACATGTATATCGTTGTTCCCACTTGCAACCCTTGTTCCAATAAATCCTATTAGTACATAGTGATGTCATCTTTGTGTTCCAACCCTTCATGTTAATAAGAATTAATTAATCAATGCATGAAAATCCTTCATTCCTAAAAGTCTTTAATCATCACCTTTTTGCATTCAAGTCCTTTTCTTCGAACCCTTTACATGCAACTCCTTATCCCAAGGTGCTCATAATTTCATAAATCTTTTAAGGCAGATTGCATTCTGGCCCTCATAGAGTTTTTAATTTACTCCAAAATTTTTGGTCTTTACACTCACAGTTAAGCATAATACCGATTAATATGGTATATGATGCGTAGAACACTCAAAATAAATTAAACTAATAATTTATAGGGTTAAAGCCATTTTTGGTCCCTGAAAATAGGGCCAATGTTCATTTCCATCCCAAAAATTTAAAATTTGTTCAATACGGTCCACATCAGCATATACTACCACTTATCACTCCACATCAGCAAAATAACGACCTAAACATAATAATAAAAAGATTATATGCATTTCATTGGTATTCCACATGATCGCCATGTCAACAATAGGGACCAAAAATGCCAAAATACGAAATATATAGGGACCCAAAATGTCAAAATATGCAATACATAGGGACCATATTGAACAAATTTTGAATTTTGGGATGGAAATGAACATTGGTCCCGTTTTTAGGGACCAAAAATGGCTTTAAGGGTGTCTTCGAAGAAATAATATGGAAATAATCAAATGAGTCATCAAACTCAAGATTTTTATTCTGGTCAAATAAAGAGATGAAGTGTTTATTTGTTGAGTTGTTAGGTTTACACAAGAGCATTAACTGAGGTGTCCTTGTGGACTTGAACCTTTGTTTTCTAGTAGAGTCTCTAGCTGATGGAAGTGTAGTGAACTTGGTCTTGAACTACATTACATGAATCAACATTCAACAACAATAGAGATCCTATGCGATACTTGAGCAATACGGATTGCCGCATTATTTGGCTGTGCGCATGATACCACTTCATAGAAATTTTACAGAGTTGACCCACAAACTCTCACAATTGTGGCATGACTGTGGTCTTCATATAGGTAAGATCTCCATAGATATGTGTAGTATAATTTCTCACTTAGATACAACCATTGATCTCAATAAGAGCTAAGCTCAACCTTAAACTACTGCATCAGAGCACTTGCAATATGAATGGGGTAATAGTATACCTCTAATAGATATTGTGCTCTCCCAGTTAACCAATAAGATAGCTTTCCATTAATCTATAAATGATTGTGCTCTCACAGTTAACCAATAAGATAGCTCTCCCAGTTAACCAATAGAACAGAGGTATACATCTACATGATCCTGATGACCGGGAACAACGGTATACATCTACGTAAGCCCGGTACTTGACGACCAACGGTATACTTCTACATGTGTACGTCAAGTATGCATCTCGTATCCGATACGAGCACTCTCCAGAGTCAGAAAGGGAGTTTATAAAAAGAACGACTTTCTCAAACATTTTTGTTTTAGGAAAAGCGATTGAAAATAAAGTCCCTTTCCTAATATGATATCTTCTATTTAATTTCTGGGCTCTATCCTGAGCCCTGCTAGATCCCTCATACATATCTAACTAAGGTGCTACCTATGATACATACAATAATCCATTTCTACCATTTAAGGTTTCACTTTACCATTACTCATGCTCTTTCAATTTTAAACAATTAAGCAAGCATGAAATCACTATACTAAAATAGCGATAAAATCCATCGGCATCCATAAACCAATAAAACTCATTTAAAGCACGAATAAACCGAGTTACGATAAATACATGCATAAAACAAAATATATAGGGATGTCCACTCACATGAAGTCTTTTGAAAATTCCTAGGTCTGGCTCGGTCCTGTTGATGCTCCCATGGGACCTTTACCCTTTCCTAGAATTTACAATAACAACTAGATAAATACGAGATTCGTATTTTCATACTTTTAGTTCTATCGTTTCGAAATATGATAAATGTAAGTCATGCCTGATTAATCTTAACTCATACTTATAACATCCTAACATATCTCTTAACATGATTCATTACCCCCATTCAATTAATCTAAAGCATGTAACACTTAAGTATGTTAATATGGAAACTAATAGAACATAAATACTTAGAATTTTCATGAAAAATTCGGCGACACGTCCCTAATTTATAAGGCCCCAAAAATTATACAAACATTCACATTTATACATTAACAATTAAATAAAACAACCACATCACTCCATAGATGAAATTATCCTTCGATCTCCCTCCTAATCCCTCTTCATTTCACAGCCTATTCCCCAACTGATCATCCAATTAACCCAATTTCACTTAAGCCTCGAAGCATTAAACTCTAATCCATCACAGTTCGAGTCTACCTGCTTGTCAAGGGTGTACCTAGCTCGTCTGCAGTCAATTGAGCTCTCAGGAGCCTCTACGTGGCTCACCTCGGCAACTCAAGGCGGGAAGAAGACGGAGGGAAGTGCTGTCAGGCCTGGTTTCTGGTGATGGATAGGGAGGCAGAGAAGGAGATGGTGAGGATGGCTCAGCCGGAGCTGGGCGCAGCTCGAAGTCTGTGCCAGGCGGAGGGCACACGGCCGGCGCGTGTGTGCGAAGGAGAGGGCGGACAGCCTCGCCGTGGAAGGACACCGCACAGGGGCGACCGGAAGCTGCTTGCGGGGTGCTGGAGCACGGCTCTAGGCGGCGCCAGGCATTGGTGGGGGCGGCTGCTTCTGGCGGCGACGTGCACGGGCAAGAGCGGCGCAGGCTGGCGGCAAGTAGCTTCGAGCTAGGGTGGCTGCCAGTCGCGGGCAAGGGGAGAAGAAAGAAGAGAAAAAGGAGAAGAGGGGAAAAGCACGAGTAACTTAGCTTGTGTTTGATAGGGGAATATCACACTTGGGATTAGGAATAACTTTTGAAAAGTTTTGAATTTTTTGGGGGAAAATTTTAAAGTAAAGATATTAATGATAAGATAGCTATGTGGCTTCCATGCATTGGTGGGTGAGTCATTATTATATTCTTAAACTTAAATTAAAGTTTTTGGCGAGAAAATTTTTTATTGGGGAATGTGTTGGGGATATCCCTATCAAACACAAGCTTAGGGTTCAATTGAATCTCAATTTCAATTTTAAACCTAAGTTTCTTCTGAATATATTCATATACATATAATATTAAAATATTTTATCTTATTATTTAATCCTATTAAATTAGCTTATCTTCAAAAACTTCAATTAAAATAATTTATCTTCTAGCTTTATGTCATGTCGCCCTTTAATTAATATTATATTTTCAATAATTCTTCGACCAGATCTGGAAATCCCGGGTTAATGATTCCAAGCTGCACAGCGCCAGCAACATCAATCACGGGTCTGCCTCTCACGCACTGCATCCGGTGATTACCGGCTTTTGACCCTGTCATCTCTGTTTTACCGGGATTCTAACATTTGTTTGGTATCTCCCACTTAATTAATTTTGATTAATTAACACTTAGTAAATCTCTCAATCAATTAACCGGGGTTATCTTAACCATCCACCTCCAACTATAACAAGTGTAAATGGCCTGACCCAAAAAGGTCTTCTCTGGGCCCAATAGTTGCGAGGCTGGATTTTAAATCCATTAATCCCCGATTTTCCTTTAATTGAGTTTCAAAATAATTAATTTATTTTTCGTGCTAATTAATCCCATTAATTTTTAAGAATTTTTTGATTTATTTATTTAAAAAATTCAGGGTGTTATAATAGTTCCTATGATTTGTGCAAATTGATCATGTTTTATAGGTTCACCTTTATTTTTCTTAAGGTGTATGCTAGGATTATAAGAGGTAGTAGAAGGTTTACAATCAAGATAGCCAAAATTTTCTAACACCTCCTCAGAACACTGTGATTGTAATAAAGTCATTTCAGATTCAATTCTAGTATGTTTGATGGAAAAGTTCATATTTGCCTTCCCTAAATTCTTTGTGTCAAATTTACTAGACAAAAATTTCTTGATATCATTAATCAAGTGAATATCGGGGGCAAATATAAGTAAATTAGCAACATACAAACATATTATGGCATATTGATCATTCACTTTTTTGTAATATACACATCTGTCATAGTTATTAACTATAAAGCCATGAGAAATAATTGTGGCATCAAACATAACAAGCAATAGTTTAGGGGCTTGCTTCAGTCCATACAGAAATTTTACAAGTTTACATACATTGTGCTCTTGTCATGGGATAATAAAGACTTTAGGTTGTTCCGTGTAAATCTCTTCCTCTAAATCTCCATTTAAATAGACAATTTTAACATCCATTTGATGACTTTGAAATTTATACACAAAAACCTGTACAATTAAAACTTTAATGGTTGCAATACGAGCAACATGTGAGTAGGTGTCAAAGTAGTCTAAACCTTTCTTTTGTTTAAACCCCTTAGCTACTAATCTGATCTTAAATTTTTATATGGATCCATTAGGCATTTGTTTCTTTCCGAACACCCACTTGTATCCTAGCGGTTTATTCCCTAGATGTAAAATAACAATGATCCATGTATTATTATTTAGAATTGAATTTATCTTATTATTAATTGCTTCTTTCCAAAAAGAAGAGTCAACTGATCTCCCGTCCTCTTGATAAGTATTAGGGGTATCCTCAATTAGGAAAGTGATAAAATCATCTCCTAGGTTCTTCTCTATCCTACCTATTTTACTCCTTCTAGGTTTATTTAAAGTTTGTGAAATAAGTCTACTAGATGAATCATTAGCTATAGGAGCAGGAGTAGGGCACTAAGATGTTGGAATCCTTAAAAGAAATAGATTTTCAAAATAGGTTGCATCTCTAGCCTTAATAATCGTATTATTAGCAATTTCATATATCGCTGAATTAATTACCAAGAATCTGCTAACATTACTATCTAAAGCATATTCTACAAACACAACATCAATTGTTTTGGGTTAAATCTTCCTAACTTTTGTTAGGAATCTTAATTTTAGCTACACACCCCCATACTTTGAAATAATTCAACTGTTGCACTCTTCTCTTCCAAAACTTAGGTGTCATGTCACGATCTATAAAAAGTAACATATTGAGTATAAAACAAGTTGAGAGCAATGCCTTCCCCCATAAGTTCTCAGGTACTCCAGAACTTAATAATATGGCATTTACCATATCCATTAATGTCCTATTCTTTTCTTTCTGCTACCCCATTGGACTTTCGTGTAGAGGAAGCAGTGAACTTATTGATGATACCGTTCTCTTGACAGAAAGAGACATGGCATGTGAGGTGTACTCACAACCTCAACAGACCTAAAGTCTTGATTGTTTTTCCTAGTTGGTTTCAGCTGTAGCTTTATAAATCATGAATTTACTGAGAGCTTCATCTTTGATTTTAATTATATACACATAGTAATATCTGGAGTGATCATTTATAAAGGTTATGAAGTATTTGTTGCCTACTCTAGTGAGAGTTCTATTTGAATGACAAATGTCACTATGGTTTAGTTCAAGTAAATAAGGTTTCCTATTTATGTGTTGGAAGGATATTTTAGGAAGTTTAGCTTGAACACAAATCTGGCATTTAAAATTAGAGTCAATCTTTGATTTATGAATTAAGTTTAAGTTCATTAATCTTCTAATTGTTCCAAGATTTACATATCCCAAATGACAATACCAAGTCTCACAAAATTCAACATTCATAATCACAGATGATGAAGAAGAAGATGTACTTTCATTGAAAGATAAAGTAGAAGGTTCACAATCATTTAGTCTAAATAAACCGCCAGATACAAATCCTTTTCCTACAAACTGATTTCCTTTAGTGATTACAACCCTATTAGACTCTAGTATAATTTTATAACCAGTCTGAATCAGTGGTGATCCACTAATAAAGTTCCTCCTGATGTATAGCACATGCTAAACACCTAATAGAGTAAGGACTTTGCATGATGTCATTTTGAGGTCTATTTGTCCTTTCCCGAGAACTAACCCGTTCCCTAGAGTCACACATCCTCCACTTGAGACCTGGTATGTAGAGAACCACAAACGATCAGTACAGACATGGACGTCAGCACCAAAGTCTAGGCACTACTCTAGGTTTGATAGGTCAAAGTTACTATAGGAATAAAATTTAATGACCTAAACTGAGTCTCAGTGGAATGTCCACTTATTTTTAAGTATATTAACTTGTGGTTTGGGAGGACCATAATTCTATTTCACTGGTACAGTCTTCCTAAAAAAATAATCTCTAGTCATGTAGTTGGTCCTACCACAAATAAAGTAGTGTTTAGGGCTCTTCTCAGATGATTTAGGAATTGTTGGTCGAGATTAAGAAAAGTAATGAGTGTGTGGTTTGCTCCTATGTTTAAACTTTTTGTCCCTAGAAGAGTATTGTTTGTTCTTCTTTTTTTTTTCCGGATGGTTCATGAATGAACCGAATATATATATAAACGAAATATAGGATTCCTTTAGTCTTGGTCTGAAGGAGAGTGTCGGGGACCTCTGGGGCTGTTACTAGTTTCAGTCAGATAAACCTTGCCCTTAAATGAGTATGTGGACCTAGAATGGATGTTTTTTGCCTTTTCAAATTCTTAGTCCTGCTATAAACTCCTAAAAGATCAAGAGTGTTAATCTGTATCTGAGGGAATCAGCAAAGCTAGACCTGGGGGGTGGAATTCTACCTAGGAGTATAGACACGTACAATATGACTATCAGCAAAGTTGGAGCCATGTTTGTTGAAAGCAGAAATAAACTCTTAAAAGGGATGAATTTGATCTTCTATGGGTACGCTGTCAGGCATTCTAAAATTATCAAGATCCATAGTTAGATGGTTGATCCTAGTTGCATTATTTAGACCGTACTTTGTCTCGAGAGAGTCCTAGATTTTCCTAATGGTCTTTTATTCATAATACCGATTTCACAGTCTATCTGAAAAATAACTGAGTTGTTGATACTTGCAATAATAATTTATTTCATCTAGGGAGCTATCAGGTTTGTTGGAAGTTTGAGATTTATCAGAAACAAATATGGAGAGTCAGCGAAGGCCATCAGGGCCAAAGTCATTAGAATCAATAGCTAGGCTTCCCCTAAGTGTTGAATCAAGTCCTTAGGTGGTTAGACAAAATTTGGCTTGGGTTTGTTACCTCTTAAACAAAGTTTTCTAGTCAAAATTTTCGGGTTTACTAGACATGATAGGTTGATTGATAGACATTGTGTCATCTAAGTGATAAGCGGTCAATTGATCATATTTTTATATCAATTCACTGTATACTATTCATGTGATTTTAAGTAATTCTTGCCCATTGATACTTAAAATTATGTTAATTCTCAATTTCAGGGCACCAGAGAGCTTCGAGAGCAAAACAGAAGAAAAATAGATCAAATCGAAGCTTCAAAGATTTCGAAGACATACAGTAGGCTTACTACCGTAGTTACTGTGATGAAGATACGGGCAAGCTCACGGCCGTAAGCGCCCGTGTGGAGGTTCTGAGCACACAAGCCCGAAGATATAGAGAGCTACATGGATGAACTCATGGTCGTATCCCAGACCGTGTGACCTGGGGATGAAGCATACGGGCATGCTCACGGCTGTAAGACAGCCCGTATGTAGCGTGCTCAGGCTCAAGTTAATCCTATTTTATGCTAACCAGAGTCCGAATCTTAAGGATTAGGTTACTAATCATCTATATGGAGTTGAACACTATAAATAGCGGATTTAGGGTTTAGAAAAGGGGCTTTTGGATCTTGAACATCATCACCCTCTTGGAGGCTCCTCACAAGCATTGAAGGGACATCGCCAACGGTCATCGCCAACGGTGGAGGGAAGAGTAGTTTCTATTATGTTTCTTCTCTTTTCCTCTTTGATTGTATTGGTATTGTGTTCTCCTTCTATGGGGAACTAACTTGTTAGATACTTGGGCATGATGAACCTCCAGATTTATGCTTAATATTGCTTGTATGGATTTCTATATTTGAATGAGTGTTTCAAGTGTTTGAGAACCTATTGAATGTTTAGTATGGTATTGATGCTTTACGTTGCGACAGCTCTAAGTGTCAATCTAGATCTATAGAAGGTGTAAACAATAACGCTCCCTCTATATACCCTAGATCTACTTCAATAGGTAAGAGTTATGAACACGCCGAGAGATCGGGTGTTTAGGAGAGAGACTCTGTGAAATGGATTATTCCCATAACTCTTCCAAGATTATGTGTTCCCTAGAACTACTCACGAGCGTAGATTAGTAACTCGCCTTGAAAGAGGGGGTGAAAACGTTGTAGGAATTCTTGGTCCATACCTCATACTCATCGATATGAAATCCATATTTGCCCCAATCTATAAGTATCCGGAGGGGATTCAATGCCCGAGTATCTCCCTTCTTTGATTGTTGCCACCACAATTTTCTCCAAGTGTTCTTAAGCCAATTTCTCTTTTTAGTAATTAGAATGGAAAATCATCAACCTTTGGATAGACTAGGTAGCACATAATTAGATTTGATTAGTGGTCAAGGTTCTTGTGGGTTCGACATTCGACTTTCACAAGTCCACTTTATTACTTGATACGACCAGTGCTCCTGCGGTTTAAGCATATCACAATACACGCCCATCACTAAGTTTGAGTCTAGTTTGTTTGTAAAGTAGTGATCAAGTAGTAAAGTTAAACTAGTGAGCAAGCAAATAAGTACTAAAAATTACAAATAAGTGGTAAGATTAAACATAAAATAAACTAGTAAAGAATTAGAGATTTTCAGATTTATGTTAATAATTAGGCAAATAATTTTAGTATTTTATGATAATACAACAGAAATTGCAACAATAGTCCACTCGAAAGAGGTTTCCTTGTCTTCTCTTCTCACACCTTCTTATACCTTTCAGCCTGACCGACATCCCTATGACTTGGCCAACAAGCTTTCTCCAACTTGGGTGCAACCACGTGCCAATAAGGCTGCCAGCTAGGTGATAAGTGTTCATTTGAGCATAATTCTATGCCATATTCTTGTATGTTTTTCATGTAATTTTGAGGACTTTTTGCCCACCTATTCTTACAATGTGTCTTTTTTTATAAAAAGGGCAAGGTATCGAGACCTCAAGAGAAAGGAAGCTTCTCAATGGAAATTGAGGCCGAAATAAAGCATTTATGGAGAAAGAACCAAGGCATACGGAATTCCATACAGCCCGTATAGACCTGGAGAATCAAAGCATTTGCAGTCAATCTCCTGGGGCCGTACACCACCTCGTATGAGGCTATATGGGCTCTCATACGGTCTAATATATGCCCTTATAGGTTCACCTGAAGTTTATATGGGCCCGGTCGTAAGTTTCCAGCAAATTTGCAGACCTAGACAAGGGCAAAAATATAAATGACGCTCTAAAACCCTAAAAGTGGGGTATATAATCCGAGGATTGGGGGTTTTAGAGTGGAGAGTAAGCTTTGGGGAAAAAAGGGCTTGATTAGGGCTTTGGAGATCTTCATCACCAACCCTAGAAGGAAGAGAAGGAGGGCAAAAGCTTGGTGAGGAGTCAAGGAATTCACCAACGGTGTATGTAATATCCTTGTCTATCATGAACTCTTTGATTTATTTCATCTTTGCATTAGAATGTTGCTCTTCTTTCATGGAGAGCTAATTTTGTAGATACTTGGGTGTTGATGAACCCTTGGATATGGTTTAATTGATGATTATTCTCTATGCATGAATGCTTGGTTGAATCTATGTGTTTATTGGATATTTTAATGTGAGTTAATTCCTCTACGTTGCGAGAGCCCGGAGGGATTTTCATAGTCCATATGGGGAAAGAAGTTTAGCCGCCTCCTCATGTCTAGACCACCTCCAATAGAGGGGATTGTGAGTATACCAAAGCCCCGGTACTCAAGGAGAGCTTAATCCTTTCATGTATTATTCCCATAATCCTTCCAAGAATTAGGTTTCCTAGAACATCATCGGTAAGGGCACTAGGATTAGTAATTCATCCCGAGAGAGGGAATGAAAGCACATTAGGAACCCTTGGCCAAGAATTCACCACGTATCATTAAAGAGAGTCTCATCCACATTTTAGAAATCCAATGGGGATTCAATCACCCAAGTATCCCCTTCTCATGATTGTTTGATATCAAGAGTAATTTGACCACATTGTTTGTGTTAGTAATTTCTTAATTTAGATTTAGTATAATCAATTGCCTTTGGATCGACTAGATAGTAGACAAGTAGTGGGTACTATTACTTTCTTCTTTCTAAGGATCGATAACCTGACTTTTGAGTCCACTTTTATTACTTGATTACGACCTGTACACTTGCGGTTGTATCGCATCACTAGGTGTCAGCGAAGCTACCAAGGTGGTTCCAGCAACTCGTTAGCTCAGTCGGAGCTTTCTAGAAGGTTTGCCGTGACCCTGGGCGTTACCTAGTGGCTTTCCGTTGCCTTTGGCCTAGCGGCCGCCATTACTTAATTGGTCCGGTGGACTATGTCCGGTTCCCTTCATTAAGCGTGGCCATACCCTTAGATCCGGACCGCTAAGATCGTGCCACTTGTGCTGCGGGTTTTTACCCATAACACGTGCCTCGACTTTTCAGTTCGTCAATTCCTTCAGGCAAACTGAGAAGTCAATTATCTCTCCTACTAGCGGCTTATTGATCGTCGCCAAGCTATTATAAGTACACGGTCGGACAAGTAGTAAAGTGGACTAAGAAGTCGGGAGGGACCTAGAAATACTAATACTAACTGCTCATCTACTATCTAACCTATCTAACCTATCTAACCTATCTAATCTAAAGGCTAAATCTAAAGAAAAGATGAGACTAACTGTTATAATGAAGGATGTGATGGAATCATAGGGAAATCAATCAGAAGGAGAGACACTTGGGTAATGAATCCCTCTTGGGTTCTTGATAAAGGATACCGACAAATTCTTCTATGTTGATAATTATATGGGGTTGGACCAAGAATTCCTAAGGTATATTGAATCCCTCTCTCGAGGAGATCAATGTCTAACACCTTCGTTGTATTAAGTTCTAGGGAAATCTATTGCTTGGAAGATTCATAGGAATAATACATTTTAATGACTCGCTCGCCTAAATACCCGATCTCTCGTCATGTTCACGACACTCTCTATTGGGGTAGTTCTAATACGAGGAGGCGTTCGATTCTTCCCTCGTATAAATCCTATTGAATACCCGTGTTGTCACAACATAGACATTCAATACATAAAATACACTCGATAGATCTCAACCCAACAACAATTTATTAAACATAATAGAAGACAATGTCATACATTAAAACCTAAAATAAGAGTTCATCATACCCAAGTATCTAAAGAGTTAGTTCCCCATTAGAGGGGAACGCAGATCAAATACAAAGATAAAAGAAAAATAGAACATAAGATAGTGATACTTTGTTCCCTCCACTGTTAGCGAGGACCATTGGTGTATACCCTCCGATGCTCCGCCACCAAGCGACGCTCTTTGCTCCTTTGGTTTACCCTAGATGATAGATCGGTGAATGAGGGTGATGAGAGCCTCTAAGGGTGGTAAATGAGATTACAAGCCCCTCTCAAAACCCTAAACCTCGGTATTTATAAACCCAAACACGATTAGGAGGTCAGAATACAGTTTTTGAGGTGTTTGGGATTAACCAAGTCAACTTAACCGAGTTCAGGCCCGAGCCAGACGGGACCTCAGACAACCGTCTAGTCGCTTGTCTGGTTTACTAGAAATTTAGACAAGTTGTTCTCCAAACTTAGACGGGACTGCCTGATAGCATATGGGTCCGTCTGGTAGTTCAAGTTGGTCTTCCTCTATCCGCATCGGGATCAGGATGTACCGTGTCGCCACCCGGCCGTGCCTCATTGGCTAATCCAGATGAGGCTCGAGGTGTTCTACTCTGCCTGACGGGACCGCCGGTGCCAAAGCAACCATCCGCTCTTCATTTTAGCCTTCTTTTCGTCGAATTTGCTCCAAATTGCTTCAAAACTTGAACTTTCAAATAAATTGCCCTCGATATGTCTGTTTCACAAAATTAACACAATTTTAGTATCGACGGGATATAGTTCCCCAAATTCACATGCTAAGTGTATGTGGATATGATATAAAAATATGGTAAAATGAACACTTATCACATGTCTCCACACTTAAGCGTTTGCTTGTCCTCAAGAAAATAAAAAATAAAAATAAAAAAATGATAAGTATTCAACCTCTTGCTAAGGAAGAATCAGTTCGGCTCTACTTAAAATTCACCATCAACATGTGTATTCTCTTATTTAAACTTAGGACTTAGATTGATCATGTGACTTGTTCAATATAGCTCTAGGTATAAGTATTCACTCCACGTGCCACGTTTCTAAGTCTAAGAGTGATAAGCATACCCTCAGTGAACTCTAGAGGTTCCCTGGGACCCTAAGTATAACACAACTAGCCCATTATAAAAAAACAAACTCTTAATCAACTCTTTTATTTTCTTTTTCATTTTTTTCTCTTTTTCTCTTTGATTTTCTTTTTCACTTCGATAGGGCATCTCTAATGGATCCGACTTTTGGGGTAAGCAAAGATTAACGTAGAGTTAGATCTCTATTTCTGAGAGATGCATATACTGATTAGGCACTAGAACCCACAACTACTCAGAAGATTACAACTCTACATACACCCGCTCATGCTCAAAAGGGACTTTTCTGCTACTCTAGTTAGGATCCAGAACCCCAAGCTTACTTCATCACCAAGAGTAAAGGAGCACTATCTTTGTTCTTATTTTCATAGTCTCTATATATACAACTTTTCTCCATATACAAAATTTATTCACTTCCTATAACTTTACTTACAAGGGCTAGAAGTTTGAACTAGTATCACGAAAACTCTTGGAGCCATTGAAAATAATACTAAGCAATCTAAGTCAAGAGAAACATGGTCATGGGTTATTTCATGTTTCTTAACAATATAGTTGACAGAAGGATTTTGTCTAAGTGGCGATGAAGTTTCATAGGAGAATCTAAAAAAAAAAAAGATTGCTATATGGTGCACATGTCTAATGAGTAGAGGAAAACTGAACATTTGAAATAAGCCATCATTAGTTTACACTAAGCATGCATTTTCATAAAAATATTTGCAATGAATTTCCTAGCTAACCATCCATCTCCATACTTAAGATTCTGCAATGAATTAAAAAAGTTAGCTCTATAGCTACTTATCTCCACACTTAAAAATTTGCATTATCCTCAATGCAAGTAATAAATCACAGTAAAAGATAAGACGATGAGAAATAGGGAGAAGGGCAAACTGAATCTTCCCCAATTCCATAGTGGATTCCAAAATTATGGATCGGGTGAAATTCAAATGGGCCAATTTGTGAGTATTCTCTTAACCTGCGAAGTATGGAAGGATCAATAAAGCTTAGGAAAATAAAAATATCATAAAGTCTGAAAAATACTGAAACATGATAAAGAAATAACAAGATAATCAGTGGAGCAGGGATAGGCCCTTACTTACTAATACAAAATATATTATCATGTCCCCGATCCATAACAAGATAAGACTACTCCTCAAGAGAAACTACTGGTGTAGTAATGAGGACGGGATCCTCGAGTGGTGCTGGTACTCTGGCGGGTGGTGGAGTAGGTGCTGGTGCTAGAGTCTAGGCGCGGAGCATATCTATAATCACATGCTAATGCCAAGGCCATCTGGCCGCTGGCAGCCTCCATTTGGGTTGCCTCTAAGCGGCTGCCGCCCTCTATGCTTGTGCACTCCTCTAACTGCTCATCAACATGTGAAGTGCAAGGAGGTGGTGGCGATGCTGAAGAAGAACTATCTGATCCAGTCGAGGTGTCATTTGCACTCATCCTACTCAGCCTCCTCACCGCAGGGGCTGGTGTGCTACAGGTGCTCGCTGAACGAGGAGGCATCTGTCGCCGGCTCATCTAACTAACCCTATTAGGACCAGAGTGGTGAACCCTAGGAGCTGAACTAAGATAATCTTGGTCATGTTCCGCTTCCTGCGGAGCAGACCCATGCTGTCGACAAGCCTTGTGGTATAAGTTCCAGTTGAGATCGACTTCAAGCGAGGGTACTGACCCTGCCTGGCAATGTAATCCACAAAGAGGTGCTCGAGGTGCATCGGGTATCTGTGTATAATGCTGTAAAGTACATAGAGATCTGCATGCATGATCACACCGGTATTATCCTCTCATCCAGTCACTGTCCAGCTGATGATAGCATGTAAGTACCACTGAATTGGGTCAGCAATGAAAGAGGTCTTTATGGTCCCTGAGCTCACTCCTATCATGATTAATTGCCAAAATTGTGCGTCATGACTGTAGGGAACTCCATTATAGGCAAACTCCGTGTAGCTCATCCTATGCATCTCTCCGTCGAGTAGGAAACGAATCCACACTCTTGGTCTCCCTTCAAGAAATGTGAGTAGTCTATCTTAAAACTACCGAGGACCTTCAGCCGCCAACTCTTTTTAAACCAAATTGCTCAATAGAAAATCCCGATTCTATCCCTCCAAAAGAGATCAGTTTATGGACCCTATCGCTGACATCGAAGCCCCTCGAGGACATCCTAATCAATGATCCTCGCCTTGCACAACTCCTTAGTGTCCAATCATTATATCGGCCTCAATCGATCTTTAAGGAACTGGGAGCGGAGGAAGAGCCTTCCTTGACGCGCTGATGCTTATGCACAACCTTCTTTGTCTTTGGGGCCATCTGCAAAATACAACTAGGGTAAATAAAAATCAATCGAGACAAATCAAGTTGACAACACCCCATTTTCAGTCTTTCTGCACTATCAGACAAGTCCATTGGGGGCAAGACTAAATCATCTCGTCTGGTAGGTCTGGGAGGCTAGTCGCGAGAGATGGAGCCGCTCGAAAGTGGACATCCATCTCCAAGCAATTACATCATAATCAAAACAGAATAAACCATTAAACATGTATGTTAATAAAGATTCAATAGACGTTTTGGCTTGTCACATTCTAAATCCACATACACTCATTCAAGGTCAAAATTGATGCCCTACAAACCTAAATTAATCCAAAAATTCATACCAATCTATGAAAAGAACAGATTAAAGAGCCTTACCTTTCAGATTTTCCTAGGAGTAATGACTGGGAGAAGTTTTAAATCACAAGAAAATCACCATGATGGACCCTCATGCAGTTCCCTACCTTATTTTGGGAAGCAGCTTCATTTTTTCTCTTACCCTTGTCCTTTGCTTTCTAGAAATAAGCTCAAATTGGGGAGGGGGGGGGGGGGGGTCGGGGTCTCTTCATCTGTGTTGCTCCTCTATGGCTCTCTTCCTCTTCCACGACAAAATTTTTTTCATAGCCTCTCTTGTTCCATAGTCCAATTCATCAAGGTATTCCTTCAAATGGTCTATATCCAAAGATCTCCTCGTGACTTAATCAAGAGAGATTAAGTCAATGTCATCCACACAATAAGAAGTATCATCGCCGCCCATTGTATGGCCTTGGCGCATAAAGCGCTTGGTAATTTAAAGACTACTTCACCGTTCCCCAACTCTTAGGGCATCTTCCCTTCATCAGTAGTCACAAGGCTCTCACAAAGAGCTAGAAATGGTCTACCCAAGATAATTGGCACTTCTACATCATCGTCTACATCCAGGAGGACAAAATCAACAAGAAAGATGAATTTATCTATACCGACCAGAACATCCTCAACAACTCCACGTGGTTGTTGAACAGAACGATTTGCGAGCTATAACGTCATTCAAGTGGGCTTCGGGTCTCCAAGGATCTCCAATCCCTAATCTCATATAAAGCCTATACGGCATGATGTTGATACTGGTTCCGGAATCTGCCAATGCACTTTCCTCCACACCATCCCCGATAACGTAGGGGATGACCATGCTACCAGGATCCTTCAATTTCCTAAGTAATTTAAATTGTGCTATTGCTGAGAGCTGTTTATTCAGAGTAATAGCTGCCATCTCTTCCAATTTCCTTGTGTTGAAAGCAACTCCTTCATATATTTAATATATTTTGGCCTGTTTGAGAGCACAACAACTAATGGTAGATTCATATGCAACTGCTTGATCGTTTCCAAGAATCTTTTAAAGTGAGTATCATCCTTGCCTTTTTTCAGTCTCATTGGATATGGGATTTTGAGATGGTACTCGGGGACAGGTAGTTGTTCCAACTCCTTTTTCTGGTATACAACTTCTTCATCTTCAACAACAGTTTTCTAGGTTCTAGAAGTTTCACTGATTTCCACCTGAGGTGTTTTAATTGGAAGGGTCTTCACTAATAATTCCACCTCCTTCCCACTCCTTAAAGTAATAGCTTTCAACTGCTCTCGCGGGTTGGTCTCAGTATTGCTTGGAAGATGACAAGTGCACAATTATACATATATTTCTATCATATTTACATGCACTTATCCCTTCGTGTCACATCAATCCCTTTATTTTTGTGCTTCTCTAGGTTTGTTTTGTAATTTAGCAGGTAAAATAGGTGCCCGTAGCGAAAGGATCAAGAAATGGTACAAACCAGGGCGAAACAAGCTAAAAGAGCCCTTCACAGAGATGTGCACGGCCTTAGAGGGATTGTGCATGGCCGTGGACACGCCCGTGTAACTCACTGATTTCAAAACGCGTAGAGATCGAGCCAAGGGAGCCTACATGGGCCTGCATAAGATGCAGACTCCGGTGGCAAATTAGACAAAATCCTATATAAACTTGCCAAAGGCACAAATTTCGGGGACTTTGGCAGATTAGTCTTCGGCAAGTGTTCCGAGCGACAGCTAGAACATCAGAGAAGATTAAAGGTGGAGTAGACATCGAACAAGGGAGTCCCCATATTTTCAATTATGTCTTTCTCCGGTATCTTTGTTAGTGTTTCAGTTAGCATAAGAGGCTAAACCCCTTCGGTGGTGCCTGAGGCACATGAACCCTAGAATTATTTGTTAATTGAATTATTTTATTTATCAGCTTTCTTTTATTGATGATTATTGTGATTCTATGCTTGATTTATGCAATTGTATTTTGCATGAGCCATGGCTATATACCTCGTTATATTCCTCAAGCGACGCATACGTAAGCTTAGGGTTTTGACTTGCGTGTCTCTTTATGCATAGATCCATATCTCTCTTAGTTAGATTACAACTGGGCATTTGTAATGAGTTCGATCTGCATACTGAGAGATCAAATGTGGCATCTAGATGGTGCAATTGTCGAACTCCCAAGAATTAATCAATGGATAGCCAATATCGAGAAATCTATTATTAACAAAGAAATCATAGGAGGATTGTGATCTGAGGTGCTACGTTTCATCTTTGATTGCTTGAAGTCTACCAATTGTTCGTATTAGTTTCTTTTTAGGGTAATTAATCAATCATAACTCCTTCCATAGTTTTAGGCTAGATAGCAAGGATAGTCAGTATTAGTATTCCAGTCCCTGTGGATTCGATAACCCTACCCTTGGGTACTTGATCGACCCCGTACACTTGCGGGAAAGTTGTTGTGCACTCTGTGCGTGCATCAGAAGACTTTTTTGTGGTCTTTCTGAAGAGTTTCTTGCCAATTGCCCACTTGGTTTTCCAAGCTTTGGATGCTTGCCTGTATGTTCCTCAGAGTGATATTGATGGCCTCAAATTTGGCGTCCGTGACTACCATGTACCTCACCAAAATTTCTTCATTATTGATCTTTGCTTCTTGAGGCTTACAGGGTTGTTTGTTAAATCCCGGAGGGGTGGATGTTCCCTAGGGGTTTCCATAAGAGAGGCCAGGGTAACTCCAATAAGGCATGTATGGTTTGAATTGAGTCCCCTGAGTCCTTTGAACATTGCCCATATATTGGACTTGCTCTAGAGGAGCCACCTCGATACTAGCAATGGGGCATTGGGATACATCATCTCCTCCCCCACATGTTCCATATTATATAGCTGCAACTTGACTTGAACTACTAGCTACCAATATGTCAAGTTTCTTGGATAGCTCTGTTTTGCAAGGCCAGGATCAGAGCTGAATGTGCACGCTCCAATTCCACTAGGCTGCCTTTCTCTCGAGGACTATGATGACTCCATACTCGCCATATCCTCAAAGAGTTGCTCTGCCATATCTGTATACTAATAACTTAGAGAGCCGTTCGCCATGATATTTATCAATTGCGTCTTTTGATTGTTGAGCCCATTTTAAAATGTATGGATTTTAGAACATGACTCAAGACCGTGATGTGGACAATGACGGACCAAATCCTTCAACCTCTCATGTGCTTCAAATAATGTTTCCTCTGGCCCTTGCTTGAATGCTGAGATCTCCTAGCAAATCTGTACAGCTTTGCTTGGCAGGAAATACTTTCCAAGAAATTTGTCTAGCATGTCTCTCCATGTTCTGATACTTTCTACTGGAAGTAAAATTAGCAAATTGTATGCGGCATCCCTCAGGCTAAACAGGAATAGTCTCAAAGTGACGACATCCCCTGAAATACCATTAATTCTAAACATGTTAAAGATTTGAATAAAAACGCCTCCGTGATAAAATGTGCGTGGATCATCATCTGGGCGGCTATCAAATTGTGCTTGGTTCTGGATCATGTTCAGTGTACTTACTTTAATCTCAAAATTATTCATGTTTACCACAGGAGGGTGGGTGCTAAATTCCTCCTTGGTGTAATTTGATCTTTCATATTCTGACAATTTCCTCCGTCTTTCTGCCATAACTGGCAGGTTTCCACACTCAATATTCACTTGAACAGGAATTGGATTGTCAGCTTTTGAGGACCTTTCTTCAATTGGCTCTTCTATCTTTATGAGCCTACGGTACAATGTCCTTTCGATCTTACTGTCTTCCTCTATTAGACCTATTGGTCTTACTCGGGTCATATAAAGTTCCTCACAACACAAATAGAGAAATTGGTTGGTACGAGAAATAATTGAATCATACAAAAACAATAACAAAGAATAAGAAATAAAAACAAGAAAAAAAAAAAAGAACCTAAAACTAATGGCTAAAGTAGTAAACTCCTAGTTTTTTTAGTAATCTAAAGTTTCCGGCAACGGTGCCAAAAACTTGATTGTCGCAAATGCTACCGCAAGTGCACAGGTCGGACAAGTAGTAAAGGGACCTAGAAATACTAATACTAACTGCTCATCTGCTATCTAGCCTATCCAATAGTATGAGAAATTGAAAGCTAATCTAAAGAAAAGATGAGATTAATTGTTGTAATGAAGGATGTGATGGAATCGTAGGACAATCAATTAGAAGGAGAGACACTTGGGTGATGAATCCCTCTTGGGTTCTTGATAAAGGATACCGACAAAGTCTTCTATGTTGATAATTATATGGGGTTGGACCAAGAATTCCTAAGATATATTGAATCCCTCTTTCGAGGCGATCAACGTCTAATACCTTCGTTGTATTAAATTTTAGGGAAATCTATGGCTTGGAAGAATCATGGGAATAATACATTTTAATGACTCGCTCCCCGAAACACCCGATATCTCAGCATGCTCATGACACTCTCTATCGAGGTAGTTCTAATACAAGGAGGCGTTCTCTTCTTCCTTCATATAAACCCTATTGAATACCCGGGTTGTCTCAACATAGGCATTCAGTACATAAAATACACTTGATAGATCTCAAACCAACAACAATTAGTTAAACAAAATAGAAGACAATGTCATATATTAAAACCTAACATAAGAGATCATCATACCCATGTATCTAAAGAGTTAGTTCCCCATTAGAGGGGAACATAGATCAGATACAAAGATAAAAGGAAAATAGAACATAAGATAGTGATACGTTGTTCCCTACACTGTTAGTGAGGTATGTTGGCGTATACCCTTGATGCTCCATTGCTGCTTTACGCTCTTCGCTCCTTTGGTATGCCCTAGATGATGGATGGGTGAATGTGGGTGATGAGAGCCTCCAAGGGTGGTAGATGAGATTAGAAGCCCCTCTCAAAACCCTAAACCTCGGTATTTATAGTCCCAAACACGATTAGGAGGTCAAAATACAATTTCCTAAGCGTTTGGGATTAATCAAATCAACTTAACCAAGTTCAGGCCCGAGCCATACGGTACCTCAGATGGTCGTTTGATCTGGTTTAATAGCAATTCAGACAAGTTGTTCTCCTAGCTTAGACGGGACCGCCACATAGTAGACGAGTTCATTTGGTAGTTAAAGTTGCTCTTCCTCAATCTAGACGGGCCTATAGATAGTCGTCTAGTCGCCCGTCAGGTTCACTGGCGATTCATAGATGAGCCTCAGGTGTCCTGAGGTTCAGATAGGACCGCCTGGTTCAATGCGAAATCGTCTGGCTCTTCATTTCAACCTTCTTTTCCACGAAGTTGCTCCAAATAGACTCAAAACTCGAACATTCCAATAAATTACCCATGATATTCCTCTTTCACAAAATTAACACAATTTAAGTATCAGCGGACTATAATTCCCCAAATTCACATACTAAGTGTATGCGAATATGATATAAAAATATAGTAAAATGAACACTTATCACTTATCCCACCAGATCGAGTTTCCATATGGGCTTTCTGCCTTTTAGGTAGCTCTTCCTCTTCTTGATGACCACGAGGGGGCTACTATGAAGACGCCTCCTTGAGGTGTCTTCTAGAACATCATGAGAGCTTATCAAGGCCTCTTTGTATTGCCTCCTTGCTCTTTTTAAATAGCTTTCAAGGCACCTCATCTTCCGTATATTGTCTTTGCCTCTTTTAAGTTTCTTTGGGCTTTTTCGATGGATCCTTTCTGCCAACACCAGTCCCCAAGGGAACTAACCTTTGAGTCTTCCCCTGCCGTGACCCTTGTGCCTCCTGATAAGCGTTCAATTGATCCTGTTTTTATATCAACTCATTGTACATTATTCATGTGATTTCGAGTAATTCTGTCCCATTGATACTTAATTTGTGTTAATTCTTATTTTCAGGGCAGCAGAGAACTTCGAGAGCGTAAATGTAAGAAACACGATCAAATCAAGCTATTCTCAATTTTATCGGGCCATACGAGCCAGCCTTTACTACGTAAGCACCCGTATGAATAAAGGTATGGGCATGCTTACTATTGTAAGCACCCGTATGGAGACTCTGAGCACACATCTCCCTAACATAAAGAGAGCTACACGGGCAAGCATACGACCGTATCACACACTGTGTAACCTCCGGAACTGCATACGGGCAAGCATATGGCCGTAAGAGCGTCGGTATGCCTCGCGCCCAGATGCGAGTTAACCCAATTTTATGCTGATTTGAGTCCCAATTCGACTGATTGGGTTACGAATCATCTATATTAGTCTGAACCCTATAAATGGCCGATTTAGGGTTTAAAGAATTGGCTTTTGGATCTTGAACACCATCATCCTTTTGGAGGCTCCCTACCTTCTCTCCACCTTGGTTATTAGGGCATCATTGAAGACTTTGGTGCAAAAAGAGGGAGGCAAGCATTGAAGGGACAATCAGCCAACTTGGTCCATCGCCAATGGTCATCGCCAACGGTAGAGGGAAGAGTATTTCTTATCATGATTTCTACCTTTTCCCTTGAAATTGTATTGGATTTGTGTTCCATTTTAATGGGGAACTAACTTGCTAGATACTTGGGCATGATGAACCTCTGGATTTATGTTTAACTTTGCTTGTATGGATTTCTATATTTGAATAAATGTTTCTATGTTTGAGAGACTATTGAATGTTTTGTATGGTATTGATGCTTTACATTGCCACAACTCTAAGTGTCAATCTAGATCTATAGAAGTTGTAGATAATAATGCTCCCTCTATATGCCCTAGATCTATTTCAATAGGTGCGAGTTGTGAACATGCCTAGAGATCGGGTGTTTAGGAGAGAGACTCTGTAAAATGGATTATTCCCACAACTCTTCCAAAATTATGTGTTCCCTAGAACTACTCACAAACGTAGATTAGTAACTCTCCTAGAAAGAGGATGTGAAAGCATTGTAGGAGTTCTTGGTCCAAACCTTATCTTCATCAATATGAAATCCATACTTTCCCCAATCTATAAATATCCGAAGGGGATTCAATGCCCCAAGTATCTTCTCCTTCTTTGATTGATTCCCATCACTATTTTCTACCAAGTATTCTTAAGCTTAATTTCCTTTTTAGTAATTAGATTAGTAAACCAATAATCTTGGGATAGACTAGGTAGCGTATAATTAGATATGATTAGTGGTCGCAGGTCTCGTGGGTTCGACATCCTGACTTTCATAGTGCACTTTATTACTTGATAAGACCGTTGCACTTCAAGGTATAAGCATAAGCATTAGACAAAGATTAGACATCATCATCACTAGCCTCAGCCCGCGGGGCGTCTATTGGAAATGGTGGAGAAAGAGAAGCAGAAGTCTCCTACTCGCCTGTCTGGCTTGAAGAGGATTCAGAAGAAGGCCAGGACCTCTTACAAGTGGGGGTCATCCTTCCGTGCGGAACTTCGTCATGCAGTAGAGGCCTACCGACTTTCTAACGATAACCTACGAGAGCGCGAGCTTGCTTCTCAGGTGGTGGTAGAGTTCAAGGAGTCTAATGAGTTCCTAGTCCTGGTCTTCTTGGAGGGCTACAAGGTTGCCGAGCAAGGCTTTGGGGTCTTCCGCCAGCTTTGACTTGACTTTGCCACACCGAAGCTTCGCTGACACCCTTCTGCATCTTCCCTCTGGAGGGGGTGCCAATTGAATAGTCGTCGTGTTTGTTTTTTTCCTTTTCACAATGGTCTTTCCCCTTGTATTGTAGTTTCCCTTATTTTAATAGAGCGATGTTTTAAATTCTTTTTGTCTCTTCTTTTCCTTCCCTTTCTTGCCTGGATGTGTTCTCCGGCTTAGCTTTTTGTCTCAAGCATGGTCTAGGATCTTCCTCAAGTCCTTGTCCGTCGCACCTTAGGATTCGTCTGTATCTCTTGGGCAACTCCTTTCCTCTTGAGGTAATCATTTTAAGGGAAAAATCCTATTCGTTCCTATATTTTACACCAATGTTCATTTCTATCCCTATACTTTGAAAATATTCAAAATGATCCATGTATTTTGGTATTTTGTTCAATACTATCTCTAATGTTGACGTGACAACATAGGTGGCATACATATGAAATACGACCTATTTTTTTTAAATTTTTTATTTACACATGGTTGTATTTTGCTGACGTGACATTTAAAAAAAAATGGTAAAATAATTTTAAAATGAGAATTTAATACATGTTGATGTGGAAATTTTTAAAAATATTAATAATGCAAATATTTTTTTAAATTATTTTCTAAAATTAATAATAAAATTAATTGTTTTAAAAAATTTATTTAACAAAAACTACTTTTAAAAAATAAATTTAAAATTATTAATAATATTATAAATAATTAAAAAAATAATTTTAAAAAAGTATTTTAATTTTTTTTAAAATAAAAAATTATTTTTTGAAAAAAATTATTTTTAAAAAAGAATCAAATAATTAATTTTGTTTTAATAAAACTGCCACGTCAGCATGTTTTAAATTCCATTTAAAAATTATTTTATAATTTTTTTAAAAAATGTCATGTCAACATGCCATGTCTAAATAAAAAATTCAAAAAAATAGTCGTATTTCATATGTATGCCACATGTGCTGCCACATCAGCATCAGTGATAGTATTGAACAAAATATGCAAAATACATGGACCGTATTGATTATTTTCAAAGTATAGGGATGGAAATGAATATTATGGTAAAGTACAGGGATGAATAGTGGATTTATCCCTTATAGTAATGACTCATGTTGGGGTGATCCGATCGAGGGAAATATTCCTTACCACATGTCGCTTATCCACGTGCTTCCCCTATCCTTCTGGATCGAGTGATACCCCCAACTTCTTCCTTTCCGAAAAACAATAAAGGAGAGGGGCCTACTTGGATTTGTCTTTTCCTTGTTTCATTCGGCCTGTCTCATCATTTGGGGTGGTTTATTGATGGACTTAAGATATTTGAATTAGTCGATGAGGGAGTTAGTTCAGAGTTCCTCCCCTCGTTCTTCCCGCCATACCGGGACGGCCGGTGATTATATTTTGCTTGTATGCTAGGGACTAGGGGGAGCGCTGTTCCCCATACAGGAAGTTATCATTTGGAGCCCGTGTTTCTTGGTGTTCTCCTGAAGGGATCCTTTCCCCTACGCTTTTTCTAGCGGTGAGAGCCTTAGGACCTTCCAAAAATAGAGGGGTAGTGCCCCCGGACTCTTGGAGTTTTCCCCGTCCAGCAATGTAGATTTTTGGTCAAGGCTGAGGGCTATTATCCCGGGTTGAGGCAAGCCCTTCTAACTTTCTCCTTGGCTTGCCCCTTTCTTCCTATATAGTCAACTTCTTCTATTTGTTTGGTTTTACCTTATTTTGTCTTGCTCTAACATCCACTCCACATCATCACCGGTGTTTGCTGTAAAACTTTGATGCCCATTCTAGACTTCGGCCACCTTACATGTTTTGGTCCTCTCAGAACTCTACTGATATCCATTTATAGTCATCTCATCAACTAATTCCTTTGCTGCCTCGGGGCCTTGCTTCAAAGTGAGCCACCGACTGTTGCGTCTAACATTTGTTTTGTAGATACATTCAATCTATTATAGAAGGTTTGGACTTGCATCCAATCTTCTATCCCATGTCTTTAGGAAACTTTCTCTCGAAAGGCATATCCTTTTGTATCTCTCCACATGTGTAGTAATGCATTATAATGTTTCCAAAATTTTCCCACTCCGGGTCAAGGGAAGAGGGATATCGCTCATTAGTTTCATTATTTTTTACCGTGGAAAGTATTTCATCAAAATTTCTCTGTCACAACTTTGTCCACATGCATGTAATGGAGCCTTGGGGTAGTAAGGTCACCATTGCTCTTCGCTTCTACCTCTAACCGAGAAGGGGAACAATCAAGGCGTATTTATGGGTGTCCTCAATGGGGGTACTCAGAGTGTATCAAGTAAAATTGTGTTGGCCGATTTTGGAAAAGCTTGGCCAAGTGTAATGCGTACGGGTCATCATCTTGAAATCATTAGAACTGCCACGCATGAATTGCTTTTAGCCATTTATATGGTTACATATGGGGTTTTAGTTCGAAATTTCCTGGCGCGTGCTGCCTGCGGTGGGTGGGATGATGCTTGAGTCATACGCCATCCATGTTTCGGGCCTGGTGAAATTCGAGCAAGTATGGATGATGATATAAGGTTGGAACTCGCCATTGGTTACGGTTGGTTGACTTCATGTACTACTTTCAAGGCTTACCGTTGTTGTCTTTTTTGGTAAGAGCTTTCTCTTAATTGGAAGACGGTAGGTAACTCTCAAAAATCCGAATCAACTGTGTAACTTCCACTAGATATGGGAACCTTGCTTTCAGACTTCATGTACTAGTACTACGAATGTAAAAGCTTGGAATCCGAATTCCGTAACGCCAAAGTTATTTTTGTATTTTTAGTTTTCTCGATTTTTTATTTTTTTGGATTTTTGGGTAAAATAAAACAAGATCAAAATAAAATAGCTTTTCAGAATAAACAAATTTTAAAGTTTCTAGGGTTGTCACCCCTAAGTCAATGGTAGCTCCAGTAAAGGAAACTTGATACATGCATAGGGTAAAGCGCAATCTATTCTTCCGTGAATTATCTGACGTAGAGTTTCGATCAAGTAAGTACGCCAATACCTAAGGCGTATAGGGTAGTCAGATCCATGAGGGACCGATGCTGCTATAACTAGGTACTAACTATCTTACGCCATATCTAGCCTAAAAAGTATGTATGAAATGTTTGGTAGTCCACTAACTTCAATTATCCTAAAAAAGGAAATTACAAGAACAGGTTGGTAGGTTATGGGTAGTCAGAGATGAAGCTGTGGCATCTCGAGATCACACCGCAATCGCCTCTAGGGAATCCATTAAGTAATCTAACGTCGCATTTTCCTAATATTGGCTATCCGCTGACTAGTTCTTGGAGAATCTCGACTAACTCACACCTTCTAGATGCTCCTCACTTTACAATCTCCCCGCGATGCTAATTGGACTCAATCACACCTATGCCTAGATGCTGACCTAAATAAAACGGAGAGAGATATGGGGTAATAATTGAACTAATCGGTCAACAATGAGATCATAAACCGTGAAACACCCGATGTGTGCTTTGAACAAGGGTGTATGACCTGGGCTCATGTAATTCCAAACTACACATAAATCAAGAGTACATGGCATGCAAAATATAACCTCATAAGAATTATCACAAGAGGAAAAAGAAACCAATAAATAAAAGGGAGGAATTCTAATAAACAAATCATCCTAGAGGGTTTTATGTATCCATGACACCACAAAGGGTGTAAGCTTAGCCTCTCATGCTTTATAGGAAAACCATAACAAAGATAATGGAGAAAGACATAATTGAGAAATACATGGTTCACTCCCTTGCTTCTGATGTCTCCCTCCGGGCCTCTCGATCTTCTCCTCTCGAAATCCCTAATGCCGTTGCCTCAAAAACCGGGCCGGTGAATCTTGATCCACCCAAAAAGTCCCACAAGCAAAATTCCAGTGTCCTCGGTATAGGGTTTATGTGAGATTTAATTAAATGTGGGTACTGGACGCGTGCAAGTCTCTCAAGGTTGCAATCTCACGTATTTTGAAATCAGAGAGATGCACGGGTAATACATGCCCAGCAAGTATTTCAGCAATAATCCTAGATTATGTGTCGCGGTACATCTACTCGTAGAAAGCCTTTTTTCAAATTTGGTTTTGTCCTGGTTTGTCCCGTTTCTCTTTCCATTTACTTCGGGTATCTATTTTACACCTTTGGCCAATCACAAAACAACAAAACCCAAAGAAGTACAAAAATAGAGATATTTATGCCCAAAATGGCCAACTGGATAAATGCATGAACTTTTTTTGCAAATTTTGTCCTCAAGCAAAGAGAATAAAATAATTGATAGGAGTGCATGATCTTCGACCCTCACAAAAGAGAATATACTGAGGGGAGTCCTCCATTTCTCAGAGAAAGACAAGGTGTCAAGCTTTGACTTCTGAGGTTCTTTTCTCAAAAAAATATGTCTTCATCCTTACATTCTACTCCCCACATGTGTGTGTGTGTAGCCCTGCTTTCTATGGGTGCCTCTCTACCCACTCCGAGAGCTACGACTCGACACTAGTTCCTGTAGACCTTATTCAACTTGATTACTTCTTTTGACTCTTCTAATTGGGGTGTATAGGTCGCATACATCCTAAGCATGTGAGCCATTTCCCTCGATAGGTCATCAAGTGAATATCTCAGAATGTCCGGTGATCCGACTCACTCAAGAGTGGCTTTCTGCTACACTGCCCAAAGGTGATAGCTTCGTTTTCTACCATATCTTTTTCGGTAGAGGCATCCTTATTGGATCGGACTTTTCCGTATTTTTTTTCTTTTCACTACTTCTAATGTTAAAAATTTTTACTTTTCTTTTCTTTTCTTTTTCTCCTTCCCTTCTTCTATTTTTTCCAGGCATAAATAACAAACTAATGGTCACAAATTAGGTGTAAAAATCCAAGTTTCCTAAATTGCAGGACAGAGAGTGATGACAACACAAATGTCGAGGATTTGTGCTCAAATTTTTTTGAGGTGTCGGATTAAGGTAAAACTATCATATATGTATATAGTTTTGAAAAACATACACTTCTAACACCTTCAGTGTCCACCCCTAGACATGAAGAACACTTCCACAAATATTTTCATCATAGATGCGTCATCTTAAATCAATACTCATCAAGTAAGCGGTGTAAGCATTCAACCACACTTCAATCCCCCCACCCAACACACACACACACACACACACACACACACACACACACTTAAATTGTGTATTGTCCCAATGCACCAAAATTCCAGATGCAACAAAGTGAATATAAGGTCATGCAAAGAAAGGAAAAGGAAAAGAAACGCTGAGAACTGCCTAGCCTTCAATTTTGTGTCAGTATAGTGTCTCTAGTTCCTCGTTGTTGTGTATCTTGCCAAGTGTGAATTTCAATCTCTATCCACACTGGGAACATTGAAGGCACACAAAGGTGAGGAGCCTCCACTATATATATAGAAAGAGCTAAAACTCTTTTATGAATAGATTGACTCAATCTAAAGGGAAAGAAATACAAAGAAGTGGTAAACAAAAGCTAAAAGAAGATAAAGGTAATGCTCACTATGCTGAAATCCTCCCATGTCATTGTTATCACTCGGTGATCATCTCAGTAGCATCCTCTCGATTAAGGCGCCTCTAGGCTATCATGGATCGTCTTTAGGCAGCCATCCTCGAGATCTCCTATAGTCCAAGATCGGGTGGTAGTGGGTGGGGATGGATCTTGAGATACCCTAAGGAGCTCAATGTCCGAAGAGTTGGTTGGCACCTTACTAGCCTTAGGCAGGAGAAGAGCATCCCTGTGCACGCTTTGACTCAAGTCTTTGGGTATACAATTGGATGTAGAGGTGTTGTAACTAGGGCCATGGTCACCGTGGACTCCACGAAGTCTTATGGCTCAAGGCTACTTCGGGGTGGTGTGGTCATGGGCTAAATGGTGGTTGGGCAAAATGAAAGTACCGAGTGCCCTCATGAATACGCTTGTCATTAGCTCAGTGAACATTCCCATACTGACCTCAATGTGTATCTATGGTGAACCGGGATGAGAGACTCCCCACAATCATCCAACAATCCAATTATGTAGGTAGAGAAGATGTCCATCCCTCGAAGGCCAACCTCGTGATGTGGTAGGGTCTTCATACGAATATAACTCCTGACCTCGGTATGTGAGGGTACTTGTGCATAAGGAGCTTGGCAGGTGATGATCCACCTTAGGGTGAAGTGGGAACCCCTCCATCAATGCTCTAGAGGTACAGGAAATCCTCGGGTGCCGGCGACTCCTGATGCCTCGGTCCAGCCACAGCAATCGAATGGTCGGAGTATCCATATGTATGTAAAAAATTCACTAAGGGTGGCGGAACGGGAGAGTGGATACCTTCGATGCATTCCGCTGGGCCTGCGTAGGTATAGATTGGGTCTGTATGCGGCCGAGGTCTTAGCCTTGGATAGGACTTCCTATGGGCTTTCCTTCACCGCACGCTTGGCGATCGGGATCCTCAGATTGCCTAGTACTTTAGGTGTCATCGATATGGTAATCAATATCACTTCATGTGAGGCCGAGGCGATTTACTTGTGAACTCAATGTAGCCTCATTTGGAACATATGATGCCACCTAATCCGAACTCAATTTAATATGGCCGATGCCAATAGAAACTCTAAACCCTCCTGCAAAATGTAAAAAGTCGATATGGGTACCTTTAGGGGTCACTCCCGGATAAGTCATCCTCTCTTGAATCTCGGGAGGAGCAAAGTGTGGCCAAGCTCCCTATCTCCATGCTATATTGGCGCACTTTAGTGGCGCAGGATATGTGTCATGGGCTCTTGCGCAAATCCCTAACCGACAGAGACGGTAATACCGACCGGGCATGCATCGGCCAGGCAAGTGAAGGTCCAACTCCGGGCAGTGGTGGTAATGGATGGAGGTGGTCGGAAAGCTAAGAACTCCTCTTTCAAGGCTGTTGCTGCCTCTTTCCTTTGGCTTCATCTTAATGTCCTTCTTGGCGATAAGATAGTGGGCTAGGTGAGATCTCAACAGAGATGGTGATATACGGCCATGTACCGAGGGTAGGAGGTGGTGAAAGGCTCGTGGTCGCATTAGTGAAGTTTGCGAAGAGTATCTTACCGGGACTCCTCGCAAAGCTGTCTTGTGGAAGAAGCTTCCATTTCCAGGGTGGGCATGTAAGTGATGGATGATTGAAGATGAGGTTAGTGGTGAGGTGGAGGATTTGGGAAGAAGAAGGGGCTTCGAAAAGCCTGCTGGCCAAACCTAAATCTTTTCGCCACTCCATCATTTTGCCACATGGGCGCATGACTCTCAAGTGCAAGACTTCTTTGTTTTGCAGGCCTTGTAGTGCACACCCTTGCAAGTGAGGAGCACGGCCGCATGCGAAGTTCGTGTAACTTGTGTCCCTCAATTTCCCGAGCCGGGTGTATGGTTGGATGCATGGGTATACCGCCTGCTGTATCTCTTCTTTTTGGTCCTGACGGGGTGTTCATCACCCTATGAGGCGACGCCCTTGCTTCTCCGTGAGCATGGCCGTGCGCCACTATAGCTTTCGTGTGGAGTTGGATTTCTTGGAGTTGTGCACCTGTTTAGTATACGGCCGCACACTCACCCAGCAGCGATCTCTCTCCTGATGTTTCTTGACTCTCATTCTTCTCCTTTGGTCCACCCCCAATCAAGATGTTAGTGAACTCCATAGACAAAAATTTGATCGTTATGCATTTGAGAACCAACGTAATCACCGGGAGAATGTAATCGTAAAATGTAATTCACCACTATTATATTCCTAACTACAGAATCCTAATTCAAAATGAAAGTGAAGACTTGAAAATCTACCCCCATCGAATCTTGGGTTGCCTCCCAAGAAGCGCTTTTTTACGCCACCGCCTTCAACGCATCTATTAAGTTCAACGAAGTTTCCAAAGAGATGGACCCCTCTCGCTTCCTCGCTATGAGGATTATGTCCAAAGCAATTTGTACACTCAAGGAAGCTATAAATTTATACTCATTGGAGTTATTCTCGAGTTACCATTAATGAAGCCGCAAGAGGGGACAGCTTATTTCTTTTCTTCCTTCTTAAACTTTCTCTAGCATGCTCTCCTTTTTCTCCTCGCCTCGGTGACATTAGTCTTGATTGTTCAAAACTTTTTGTGTCTTCTATACCTCAGTAGAATTTATCCCGCATAAATTTAGAAACACACAAATATCAATGTGATCGATGACACATAATAAGAGAGTCATTGAGCTTCATGGGATGCTGCTCTGTATGGCCTCTTTGAGTTTGAAGACCACTACTTCCTCTCCAACTCGTGGTCATCCAATCCATCCTCGGCGTCGATCAATGCTTATGCGCGGTCCTCGTGATGGGGTCTCTCCAAATTGAGTGACACCTCTACTTGATCGCCCAAGTCCAAAATATAGAAGTCCATAGGAAAAAATAAACTTATTGACCTTTACTAAAACATCCTCAACTACCTCGGGGTGACAGACAATCTATCCTCATTACCTGAAGCGCCACCGCGGTCGGCTTCGCTCTCCAATCCCTAGCTTTTTGAGCATCCCCTAAGGTTTCGAGGTTGATGCTCGCCCAATGTTAGCTACGGCTTTTTTATCTACTAACTTTCCAATGGTGCAAGGGAATTATGTAAACCCCTCGGGTCCTTTTTCTTCTTTTTGGGAGCTTGTTGGTGAGGACTTTAACACTCTTCATTCTTGGTCTGCCTATAAACACTTCTTCTAACTTCCTCTTGTTGGTGTGTAGTTCATTCAAAAATTTTGCATATCAGCGACATCTCTGTGAGAGTGCTTCTACGTAAAGGAACATTGATGTGTAGTGCCTTGAAAACGTCTAAAATTTTCTCTCAAATTCTCATCCCGCTGGTCCTTTTTCTAATTTTCTCGATAAGGTATCTTCGGCTTAATCTGTGCACCATGAGTGCTTCCTTTTTCGCATCTATAGCCTCTATGTCAGCTTTCTAACTTGTTTTCCTTGGAAAGTACATGGGTGTTTCTCCTAATTCCTTTGACCTGCGATGATAAAATTGCTCCACTTCTAAGGGTAATGGCCTTGATTGCACTCTCAAGGTTGACTTATGTATTGCTTGGGAGAGTGCTTGTCGGCCCTTCTGCCAACGACTTTAGCTTATCCGGGCAACTTGATGTTCGAGGTTCAAGAAGGATGCTTCTGTCATTTCATCATCATCTCCTCATGCCTAACAGCTCGTATTTCATTTGCTTGTTGGATGTACTGTACTATCATGCTTTCAAAGCTCGCCTTTTTCTTTTTTTGTTGTGGTGGTTAACTTCTTTCAGGTGGATTTATACTTGTTTGTCTTGGGATGCCGAGGAGAAGTTGGGGCATTCTTCTATCTGGGTTGTATATGGAGTCAGATGGATTGTTCTCGAGCTTTTCCTATGTAGCCAACTTTCTTCTATTTGTTCGGGTTTACCTTCATTCCGCCTTACTTCCACATCCATTGTGAATGGCCATCAACGGCAGGTGTTTGTCGTTGAATGCTGATGTTATCTATCTTCTTACTAGTAGTGTCCCTACCGGGTGGCCGCTAGTAGAGTTGTTAACACATCCACATTCTAGACTCTCGGCCACCTTTAATTGTTTTGGTCCTCTCGTAACTCCAATCGATATCCATCTCACAGAGCCATCTCATCCACTATTTCCCCAATCAGCTTCTGTCCTTGTCGCGAAAGTGAGCCACCAACACAAGGCCTAACATTTGTGTTACAGCTACTTTCAATCCATTTTGTAGAAGGCTTGGACTTAGATCCAATCTCCATCCCTGCATACTGTGGACACTTTGTATGAGCATATCCTTGTATCTCTCCTATGTATCATATAATGTTTCAAGTTCCAAATCACCCTCAAGGAAGAGATATCCCTCCCTAGTTTCAATATTTTTGCCGTAGAAAGTATTTTACAAAAATTTCTTTGCTAACCGTGGTCCATGATGTGACGGAGCCATGGGGTAGCCAGCCATTAGTTTTGGTTTCACTCTAACCGAGAAGCGGGAACAAATCGAGTATGATGGTGTTCCAAGGTACCCGTGGTATCAAAATTAAGAAGCAATGATTTCCGCAAAAAGTGCTTGTCATTTGTGCTTATTGTCCTTATCTTGGAAACCATCGAATCGGATAATAACCTGCTCAACCATCCGATTTATACGGGTTTTTGTTCAAAATTGTGCCCGGTGACCGTGGTGGGATGATGTTGGAGTCGATGCCATATCCAAGTTCATCCCGCGAAATCGGATATGGATTGGGCTGAGCCGCCATTGGTTCAAAGTTGGTTGACTTTCGCATTGCTTTCCCCAATCGCTTTTTTCTTTTGGTAAGCAGTATTTTCTTAATTGACGACGAGGGTAACGCTAAAAATCCAAATTAGGTAATTTCCAATCGTTATGGAACCATGCTTCACATGCACTAGCACCCTAAATTACAAAAGAGAAATTAGGCCCGAAAGATAAAATATTATTTTTGTATTTTTTAATTTTCTTAATAAGTCAAAAAATTTTAGGTAAATATAACAAGATCAAATAAAATAGCTAGAATAACAAATTTTAAATTTTCTAGCTGCTACAAACCCCCTCGCAATGGTGCCAATGCTTGATGCACGCATTACGGTGCGTGGCACATTCCTCCAAATAAGCAAGTATACAGAGCTTCCATCAAGTAGTACATTACCCACGGTAGGGTATTCTAATCCACTCGACCTGATCACTAGTATAAGCAAGCAATCTAAAAGCAAGTATGCTTAAGTGTTTGGTAGTCCCACTAATTATCCTAAAAAGGAATCCACACGCAATGAGCTTTGGTAGGTTCTTGGCAATGAGATGAAGCATGGTACCCTTGATCATAATCCCTAAAAAATCCTCTTGCTAATGGCTGATTTCCCAATATTGGCTATCATCCCTGAATAGTTCTTAGAGAGTTCGACAACTACACCTTCTAGCGTTGCACCCGAAAGCTCAAGCTATAGTACTAATCTAATCAACCACTTGTGCTCTAGTTGTGACCTAAAATGGAGAGAGATATGGACTAATGCAACAAATATTAGACACGCAGATCATAACTGGTGAATACATAACGAGGTGTGTGTGACCTAGACTCCGTGCAATTCCAACAAATATAAAATCAAATATAAAGCCATACAAAGATAACTCACAAGAATTGTTAATAAAGGAAAAAACCAATAATAAGAGGAATTCAATAAATATAACATCCTAGGGTTCATGTGTATCCTAGGCACTACAAACGTGGTTTGCAGAAATTCTCCTCATGTTGTAGAAAACCATAACAGTAGATAAATGGAGAAAGACATAATTGAGAACATGGATCACTCACTCTGCTTGATGTCTCCTCGCGTGCTCGATCTTTTTCCTAAAACCCTAGTCAAGCCAAAACTACTGAAGACCTATCCACCCAAAAGTCACCAATGCCATGCCCTTGGTTACGAGAGTAGATTTTAATTCAACGTGGTAATGATGCGTATGGATCCAACGTACGCCCATGCAAGTCTTTTTTATGCGCGATCTCATCGATTTTTAGGGGAACGAGAGGCGCATCTTAAATGCGGAGAACACCCGCAAGCCCTTTTTAGTTTTGCGGCTGGTATCTAACTTGCTCAATCACCAAATCTAAAGAAGTACAAAATAGGTTATGCTAGGCTAAGTGCATGCACATCTCTCAGAAACCCTTAATTACACTGTCGGGTTTTGTTCACGTTTGTCCCGCTTCACTCCTTTGTTCCGTGTATCTATTTTACTTGCTCAATCACAAAACAAATCTAAAGAAGTACAAAATACAGAGATTTATGTGAAGACAACGGATAAGTGCATACAAATATGATAGAAATATATATATGCACTATGTGTACTTATATCAAGTATCCACACGTACGGCTCAAATTCCCTACAAATAAAAGCCTAACTTCAAAATCTTTCTAAAGGGACAAAGAGCGTCATTGAATATGTTCAAGATGTGCCTAGCCATTTCATACTCTATGACACTTGTCAAGGGTCATGGTAAGCGCTTGGATGACGATAAACTCCTCACAAGTGTGTGGCTCCTTTGTGGTGTGGGATCAGAATTTGATCCAATCGCTTTCTACTATTAATGATGCATGTGATCTCTTCTCATTGATGACATGATATCCCACCTTCTTGACTATGAATTACAACTTACTTCATATTTAAGACTGCATACATGAGTCATCAATTGCATTTTATTCTGTTATGGACTGGCCACATGGTGCAATTTCACTTCCTCCTATGGTGCAATTGGTGCCTTCCTCTCCGCTAGTTGTTTGTTTAATAAACAAGGCCATGGTGACCGTAGTAAACGTGGTCATGGATGCGGGCCATCCACATCTCGCAGATCACTCTGTTTTAAAATGTGGATTTTCTAACCATTGAAAGATAATGTCACTTATTCAAAAAGATGAGACATCCTCCTATCTATCTATTTATTTCCGTATATATACTTGAATGATCAAGTTGATTTCCACATGGGTACCTAGATATAGCTTGAGTAAGCCACCATATGATGGCGATGCATCAGATGACCATGACATGCAGTCCCTATAATACTAGAAATCAAACCGTTATGGGTTGGCAATGACAATGATTTACCAATATCTAGTGTTGGTCGCGGCACCGCCTCTTTGGACGACTTTTATTTCTCCGATTGTGTCTTTATGTGCCCTGTGGTCAAGAAGAATTTTCTCTATGTTTCAAGTAGCTTTACACGTGACAATGATTGTTATTTTATATTTTACCTATTCGGATTTTGTTGTAAAAGGACCGAAGACAGAGACACCACTTCGGTTGAAGGCTGATATGTCGTTATAAAATCAGATCCACCGCTTCTCTCAACATAACGCGATGGATACTCCAATAAATAGTTTTCTCACACATAAGCACTCTTATGCCTATGGTATGCTCAGCTTGGTCATCCATCAAATAAAGTGCTTAATTTGTTATCTAATCACGTTGCAATTTTTGTTGACTATAACCATTTCCTGTAAGAGAGATGGAGTTTGGAAAATACAGTTCAAATTATCATTTTGGAATGACGGACTACTTTTGTAAATAAAGTTTTTATCCACTATTTATCGCGAATGTTTAAACTAATTCTACCTCTATTGATGGATTTCACTTTATATATGGTAGAAGCTGTTGATGAGCTCTTCAAGCTTCAATTTGGTTGTTTCCCTTATGTCCAAAATCGTAAGTGACAATTCATCTACAACACTTTATTGCACTGGTGGAGAACTTTATTTATTGCACGCATCAAAACCAATCCAAACTCATGGAGGTGATGAATTTATTTCCTTTGGGTTGTATGACTTATTTTCACTCATGTGGCATTTTCGCCAAGTTGTCTTGCTTCACGTGATACACCCAACAAATTGGGATTATTGTTGAGCGAAAGCATCGAAGTATATCACCTAAATGGGACTCTCTATTATGGCCCATGCCCATGCTCCTCGTGAATATTGGACATATGCTTTCTCTATAGTCACTTTTTGATCAACAAACCGGTAAAACTGGCCCCCATGGTGCCCACAACTTGGTATGAACTTTTATTTCAATCACCGCATGATTATTCCTCAATAAAGACATTTGATCAAGGTGTATGTTATCCATGCTCTCTCGTGATGGTCTTAGATAAACTCTCATATAAGAGCAACATTGCATCTTTCTTGTGGCTGGCTGTTGTCAATGTAGTTAGGATACAAAATGCCCTGATTATGTGACCGGCCACATATTTATTTCTCTACATGTGATCTTTCTTATATGTATCCTTTCCATTTGGTGCTCCTTTAACATTCAAGCCCACAACCAAAAGAACCTCGTGAGTTCGCCTCTTCCCATCCAGCAAAGACTCCATCCACTATCTTATAGGCGCATGTGAAGCGCCTACTCTCGTGAGAACCCACCGCCCAACTGCATCCTTCATGGCTATCTCGATTAACACTCCTTCGCTCTTACTTTAACTAAATTGTTGCACCCTCAACTACTACAATGATGTCTTGCTCTCTATTGGCACACCTGTATTCAAAGTAGGCAAGTCTCCTATGATGACCCACCGCCTCCGAAAGAGGTTCCACTTTTGCCACCCTCTCGTATAAACCCCTTGGTGATAAGGACCCAAGACGGCACCCGATGTTCCAAGGTTCTTTATGTATCAAGATACCCTTTGCCCATATCCTCGTCAGCCACTCATATATGCTTCCTCACGAGCCCATATTCTTCATTGTTACAAAAAGAATCCTCTTTATGACATGCCACAGTAAGAAAGAAAATTGAAGCCCTTCTCGGTGAGAGTCACGCATATGGTCCCTTGTCCTTTCCTTCCAAAAGGTTTCATAATGCTGGCCAGCTACAAGTGGGTCTCTAAAAATCAAACTTAAGGTTGATGGAAGAACTGAATGCTACAAGGCTTTCCTTGTCGCAAAAGGGTATACTCAGCAACATGGCTTAGACTATTGTGAAGTCCAAGAATTTCATGTTTTAAGTGTTGGTCTTTACGGGTCTATGTTTTCTTTTTAAGATTTAATTGGTTATTTTATTTGTTAGAAAATAAGGGAGAGTCTCCCAAGGATGGTTTATCTAAATTTTAGTAAGAATAAAGTTTTTAATTGTTCCTTGATTAGAATTTTATTTTGTGATAGTCTCAATTTTAAATTTAAAATGGTTTGATTAAATTACTAACAACTATCTTATTGGTAGTGAGTGGATAAAATGAACAATATTTAAATACAAATTTGATAAGTTAAAGAAATTTTATTGTTGATTGTGGAAAGAGAGATTAAAATGATAAAATACCCTAATTAAGGATAATTGGGATCATTAAGGGTATAATAATAATTTTAGGAAAAATCTGGGACTGAGGGATAATGTGTCCCTCTTTGGACCGGGGACCTAATGGTAATATCAGAGGAGCCAAGGACCTACCTTAAATTACGTCTCTCTCTCAACTAGGGACCTACATGTAAAAGCTTATAGAAGAAGGACGTAATTATAAAAAGGGCATAAGAGACTCACCATGGGTACTTTATCAGATTGAAAGGCTAGGATTAAAAGATCGCGAGATGTGGTGTGAGTTTCAGGCAAGGAAAAAGGCGATCTGACCGTCCGCTCGATCATCAAGCTAACGTGAGGGACACGGTACCGCATCGCGGGCAAATGAGGACCATTCATCCATGGATG